>QJPP01000427.1:0-600000 GCA_003996215.1 Jaltomata sinuosa
AGGGATCAAAGGGATTATTTATATTTGGACGGTCTTTTAGGTTAAGTGGACTGCATACAAAAAGGGCCTGTGATCCTTTCCTAAGCAACCAAACTTCAAACTTAACAAAATAGACCGGGCAAGTTCTAGATGCATGCACAGAGTAAGAATTTATAACAATTAATCTCACACACTCTTAGCACCAAGAAACTATATCGCTACCAACTATCAAACAACCGCTCGGCTTAAGCATACTCATTCTAATCATATTCACACAATGACATTCAAGGATCCAGACAGTCAATTGTTTCAACATAAGCTTAAAACCAGAAAATTTTTAAAGGGGCCTCGTTTTTAGACACGATCAACGCCTTGCTTGCTATAGACACTAAAAAAAAAAATTTAAAACAACCTAAACATGCCGGTTCTACTAGATAGCACACCGGAGGGAAAAGAAATCGGCAACAAAAACCCTCGGTGGTGACTCACAGGTTTCCCAACACCCTCAACTTAGACTCATGCATTGTCCCCAATGCATATATGCGAAAGCTAAAAACTGTGAGAATAAAGGAATACCTGTGAAGTCGATATGACTCAAATTCCGGAATGATGTTGGAGACCGCCTGGGTCTCCAAAACAAGAGAACTCGATGGAGTACTTGTGTGCGCCAACCTCATGTTGCGCTCCAACTTCCTCTTTTATTTGCTCCGCCGCTAGTCGTGACCGCTTTTTCGCTCTTTCCTTGTAGATTCTCTTGCGGTGTTTTCATTTTCTTGAGCTATTTACACCGCTTTCCGCAACATGCTTTTCTTTTCGCGGCATTCTTCTCACAACAGCTAGAGTCTCAACCAAACTCTTCTCCTCAAGGTGCACATTCGCCGGAGGTTCCTCAATGGCATTGATGACCGCGACCACCCTCATGTCACTTGGTTGCTTCATCAATTTAGACACATCGAACTTGACCACTTCATTGTTCAATCGGAAGGTCAGTTCGTTTTTCTCCATGTCAACCAATACTCTTGCGGTGGCTAGCAATGGTCGTCCCAAGATTATGGGGACTTCAAAATCTACTTCGCAATCCAAGATCACAAAGTCAGCTGGGAAAATAAGCTTACCAATCTTCACTAGCACATCAGACAATACTCCAACAGGTCGTTTTATCGAACGGTCAGCCATCATCACTCTCATGGACGTTGGTTTAGGAGGTCCCAAACCCAATTTGTCATACACTGCTAGCGGCATCAAATTGATACTAGCCCCAAGATCACACATAGCTCTTCCGAAGTTGAGCTTCCCGATAGTACATGGAACAGTGAACGCACCTGGATCTCCTTTCTTTTCCACTAATGATCTAGAGGAAATAGCGCTGCAGTGATGGAGGTTGTCTTCCGGCTCAAAACTTACCGTCCTCTTCTTTGTGATCAAGTCCTTCATGAACTTGGCATAACCGGGCATTTGTTCCAGCGCTTCCACCAATGGTATGTTTATTGAAATTTGTTTCAACATGGTGATGAAGTTCAGGAACTTACCGTCGTCAGCTCTCTTCTTCAAACGCTGTGGGAACGGAGGTGGGTGTCGAAACATCATAGTTGGAAGCTTTTCAGCTTCCTTGCGTTTCTCTGCGGGCTTTGGCGTTTCCTCCTCTACTGCCTCTTCATCATCCGCAGTATCACCTTGAGTCTGAATTACCGGATGTGATTCCGGTAACATTTTTCCGCTTCTTGTGGTGATCGCCATACAGCTTGCATCATTCTTCGGATTAGTGGTGTCGCTCGGCAAAGTACCTTGTTTCCTTGGGTTTAGAGATGCCGAGATGTGACCCACTTGCTGCTCTAGTTGTTTGATAGCGGTTGAGTGTGACTCCACTACCAGACTCAATGTTGATAGCTCATTCCGCATTGCCTTTACCCCAGAGTCAGTCGACTCTACCTTAAGCAGCATCTTTGCCATCATGTTCTCAAGTTTGGAAGTCTCAGCCTCGCTGCCAGTTTTGTCCCGATTGCCAGGTGGTATATACAACCCACCTCTATCGGTGTTGTTCCTCCAGCTTCCTTGGTCGCGATTTTTGTAGCCACCATTCTCATAGTGGTTTGGATAGTTCCGACCTTGGTTTCCTTGGCCATTGGCCTGGAAACCCCCCACGTAATTCGCGTCCTCAGTCTCTATACCTTGGGAACCCACAGCTTGCACCTTCTCTATGCTTCCTGACGTCAAGTGCCTTGTCAGGAGATCTAACTGCGTTTTCAGGTGCGCCATGTCTTGGTCGCGTTCCTCCTCTTTCCTACGCTGCTCAGCAGACATACCAACAGTATAGGTGCTAGCTGCAACCTCTGAATCTCGTGTGTGCCAGGCCCTGTAGGTCTTGGTGAGCCTGTCCAAAGTAGTTGTGGCCTCAACAAAGGTGAGACCCATGAATGCACCACCTGCTGCGTTGTCTAACGTCGGCTTGGTAGCCGAATTCAGTGCCCGGTAGAATGTCTGCATCAAAAAGTTATCGGTCAACTGATGGTTCGGGCATTGTGTGATCTTCTTTTTGAATCGCAGCCAAGTCTCGTGCAGTGCTTCGTGCGGTTGCTGCCTAAAGTTGCTGATCTCGTCCCTCAACTGCATCATCCGAGAGGGAGGAAAGAACCTTTCTAGGAAAGCTCCTCTCAACTCTCCCCACGTTGCGATAGAGTCGGGGGTCAGCTCTGTCAACCACAATGCTGCCTCCTCAGACAGAGACAACGGAAACAACCTGAGCCTGATCGCTGTCTGACTCACGCCTGGCAGCTCAAACGATTTGCAGATCCCGACGAAATTCATCAAGTGCTGGTTTGGATCATCACTAGCAGCACCTCGGAACACTCCTCTCAAGTTCAACAGCTGGATCATCGTGCTAGTGATGTAGAACTTTGCTCCGGGCGCTAGCGGTGGAAGAATAATGGCGCCTGTAGCGCCAGCTTCATCTAAGTCGAGATCCTCATCGTTCATCATAACATCGTCTTGCCGACCCTCAGTATTTAAATTTTGTTGGGCCAGCAGTTCTGCAGCGATTCTTGCTGCCTATAGTTGTGCGGCCATATTCCGCCTCAATGTTCTAGCAAGTTCGGGGTTGTAAGGTAGTATTAATTCACCCGAGCTCCGGGTACTTGGCATGCACAGACTATGTACCCTGTCAACGACAAAAACAACAAACAAAAATAAAAGCAGGAAACTATGACTAAGAGTCAGATAAACACACTAAACTTAATCAAAAACCGTATTCCCCGGCAACGGCGCCATTTTTGATAACGCTCAAACTACACCTCAATTTAAGAAGCGTATGCGATCGTTGTCAAATATATAACCCAACAAGGTTGGGGTCGAATCCCACAGAGAATATGGTGATGATTAAGACTTTAGTGAAGTAGATGACTAGTCGTCAATCGTTTCCAGTAAATAAAAGGGGGGTTTTGTAATCAACTTGTAAACAAAACAATAATAAACGTAGGAGTTTAAATCAGTATGAGAGGATGAACTAGGGATGTGTTCACCATGGCGTTGTAACAATGTCGATTCTAGGCTTAATCGGGTTCTTTCTATATGCGTGTCACGATGTGATTGCGTCAATTGTATCGTCTAAACGTCTCTCGACCAAATAAACAAATTTCCTTTTATCTTCTCTCGATCTCAAAAAGATGTGCTTTTTAGCTCTCAATCCTAACATCAAGTAGATTAATCCAGTTACGGCATTAATCTTTAAGACGAGAGTTGGTAGTCTCGAATCCTTGTTGTTAATCAAGTTTCCCGGTTTTAATCTCTTTCTCAAGCAAATTAAACCTAGGCATGTTCTAATGTTTGCAACCCACTAGAAAACGTGACATAATGTATGATTAACAACGTGACAATACATAAATCGAACCCAACGCTCCCCGGAATCTATATTGCTACGTTTGCCATGGCTCCCACAACCCTAGTTGCGGGAGTTTTAGTTAATCATGCTATAAAGAAAAGAGAAGAGAATTGAATTCATAATAAGGAGAAGAAGTTCTTACAATATAATGAAAACCAATCTTCAATAATCCAAGAACAAGAAAAACCAAAAACTCACGAACACGAATTCAAGAATCCGAAAACGTGTTGTTGCTCTCAAAAAACGACTAAAAACTATTCTAAAACTATTGGGTGTATTCTAATTACATAAACCTATCATAGGGTATTTATAGGAGTCAAAGAAACCAAATCCAAAACGGGCTAGGAATCCCCAAAACGCGGGTCGCCACCTCACGCCACTGCCTAAGCGTGACGGCCAGGCTTGACGGACCGTCAAGGCCTTGACGGACCGTCGCCTGGGCCGTCACTGCTAGGCAGTGATGCTGCCTTAAGTTGACGGTCCCAGTGACGGACCGTCAGCCTTGTGACGGGCCGTCACTCAGGCCGTCACTCTTAGGCAGAATGTTGTTTTTCGCGTATTTTCTTCCGTTTCCGTGTTTGTTTCCATTTCCTACAAATACAACATAAAAACATCAAAAACAACAACGGTTGCTTGAAAACGTACGATTGTTCTTAGTAAAAAGGAGTCGAAAGTGACGTAAATTAGCGTCACATCACCCCAACCATCAGCTGAACAATGAATTCTTGATGCAGACATTCTACAGGGCACTAAATTCGGCTACCAAGCCGACATTGGATAACGCAGCAGGTGGAGCGTTTATGGGTCGCACTTTTGCCGACGCCACAACTATTTTAGACAGGCTCACCAAGACCAACAGGGCCTGGCACATACGAGATTCAGAGGTTGCAGCTAGCACCTATACAGTGGGTATGTCAGCTGAGCAGCGTAGGAAAGAGGAGGAGCGCGACCAAGACATGGCGCACCTGAAAACGCAGTTGGATCTCCTGACAAGGCACTTGACGTCAGGAAGTATAGAGAAGGTACAAGCTGTGGGTTCCCAAGGTATAGAGACTGAGGAGGCCAATTACTTGGGGGGTTTCCAGGCCAATGGCCAGGAAAACCAAGGTCGGAACTATCCAAGAGACAACCACTATGAGAATGGTGGCTACAAAAATCGCGACCAAGGAAGCTGGAGGAACAACACCGATAGAGGTGGGTTGTATATACCACCTGGCAATCGGGACAAAACTGGCAGTGAGGCTGAGACGTCCAAACTTGAGAATATGATGGCGAAGATGCTGCTTAAGGTGGAATCGACTGACTCTGGGGTAAAGGCAATGCGGAATGAGTTATCAACATTGAGTCTGGTAGTGGAGTCACACTCAACCGCGATCAAGCAACTAGAGCAGCAAGTGGGTCACATCTCGGCTTCTCTAAACCCAAGGAAACCAGGTACTTTGCCGAGCGACACCACTCATCCGAAGAATGATGCAAGCTGTATGGCGATCACCACAAGAAGCGGAAAAGTATTACCGGAATCACATCCGATAATTCATGCCCAAGGTGATATTGCGGATGATGAAGAGGCGGTAGAGGAGAAAACTCCAAAGCCCGCGGAGAAACGCAAGGAAGCTGAAAAGCTTCCAACTATGATGCCTCGACCACCACCTCCGTTCCCACAGCGTTTGAAAAAGAAAGCTGACGATGGTAAGTTCCTGAACTTCATGACCATGTTGAAAGAGATTTCAATAAACATACCATTGGTGGAAGCGCTGGAACAAATGCCCGGTTATGCCAAGTTCATGAAGGACTTGATTACAAAGAAGAGGTCGTTGAGTGTTGAACCGGAAGACAACCTCCATCACTGCAGCGCTATCTCTTCAAGGTCGTTAGTTGAAAAGAAGGATGATCCAGGTGCGTTCACTGTTCCATGTACTATCGGGAAGCTCAACTTCGGGAGAGCTATGTGTGATCTTGGTCCTAGTATCAATTTGATGCCGCTAGCAGTGTATAACAAATTGGGTTTGGGAGCTCCTAAACCAACGTCCATGAGAGTGATGATGGCTGACCGTTCGGTAAAGCGACCCGTAGGGATCTTGTCTGATGTGCTAGTTAAGATCGGTAAGCTTATCTTCCCAGCTGACTTTGTAATTTTGGATTGCGAAGTGGACTTCAAAGTTCCCATAATCTTGGGACGACCATTGTTAGCTACGGCGAGAGTGTTGGTTGACATGGAGAAAAACGAGTTGACCTTCCGATTGAACAATGAATTGGTCAAGTTCGATGTGTCCAAATTGATGAAGCAACCAAGTGACATGAGGGTGGTCGCGGTCATCAATGCTATTGAGGATGCTCCTGCGGATGTGCACCATGAGGAGAAGTGTTTGGTCGAGACGCTAGCTGTGGTGAGAAGGATGCCGCGAAAAGAGAAGCATGTTGCGGAAAGCGGTGTAAATAGCTCAAGGAAACGAAAACACCGCAAGAGAATCTACAAGGAAAGAGCGAAGAAGCGGTCACGACTAGGGGTGTATCTTGATGAAGTCTGAGTAATCAAGACACCCGCGTCGTGCCGCGATGTTAAATCAGGCGCTGTATGGGAGGCAACCCATAAATTGTTGTTGTAGTATAGTCTTAGAAAAATTTGACTTGTTAGAATAGGTTAATTTGTTCGTTGAGTGTGCAGGTACAAAAAGTGGACGTAACAGCATGATTCTGTCTACGAGTGACGGTTGATGTTGACGGACCATCACATAGACGACGGCCCGTCACACGGCCCGTCACATATTGACAAATGTTCATACCTACTGTTTGGTACCGACGGTATCAGTGACGGACCGTCAAGTGTTTGACGGACCGTCACTCCAACCGTCCGCATCAGGTAAGATTTGTTTTCAAAAAAAAAAAAAAAAAAAACACATCCGAATATTTAAACATCCTCTTCATCTGATTCATCTTCTTCATCTTCTTCAAAAATCCGACCACATCGACTCTAAAACCCCAAACCTCCATAAAAAAAATCAAAAATCCGTCTTCTTGCTCCCAAGTACCACACCCCCATTTTCCTTTCTTCACCATCTTTCAAAACGCACCAAACCAACGAATTCCCGCTAATCGTCCATCGGTGCATATAAATCAAAAGGGAATAGAAATTTCTCCTCACTAACAAGATCAAGGTATGATTCTAAACTCTTCCTAGTTGAAATTCGTGAGTAACACGGGGCGAATTATCGGAGGAACTTGTTGGGTTTATATATTTGTGAAATTGCGATAAGGTAATTGTTGGGTATGAGTGGTATTGTTGTTTGAAATCGAAAGTGTGACATGGGTGAAGTCTTGAGTAACCCATGAGAGCAAATACATAATTGGTGGTGACTTTGGGAAACCAAATCCCACAAAGGAGGAGAAAACCCATAATCGAGCACAAGGTGTTCGAGAAAATGCCTCAAAGAGAGAAAAACACGCTGCCTCAACTTGACGGTTGGCATGACGGCCCGTCACACATGTGACGAACCGTCAGTTAAACCGTCAAGATGAAACAGTTCACTGCCTTAGAGTGACGGTCGGTGAGACGGTCCGTCACACTTGTGACGGTCTGTCACCCAAACCGTCACTCCGAGACAGTGAGTATTATTGAGTGTTTTCCTGTTCTCACATGTTTAAATTTGTTCACATGCAGGTACATGGCCCCCAAACAACAACCGCCTCGCGGTCAAGCGCAAAAGAAGAAAGAAAGGATCGCTACAACTCGGACCCTAATTGATGAATCGAGTAGCGACGAAGAAGCAGTTGCAGCCCCGACTTACCAAACTAGGCTAGTTAAACAAAGAACCACCCAAGTCTCCCAGTCTGAAGAGGAGAGTGGGTCATCCAGCAGTGAGTCGGGGAGCGGTAGTGGGTCGGATAAAAGTGGTAGTTCCAGCCCCAATCCGGAGGATGTAGGTGGTCCCGAAACCACCAAAATTGCAGGGAGTGCACCCACAAACAGAGAATTGATCCGGTGGGCATTTAAGGAGGCGCAGAAGCACTATCTTGACGGTCTTACCAAAACAATGTCAAGAAGCCACAAAAGACCGATCGCCGAAGAAGTGCAAATCATGACAACAGATCTGCCTGAATACCCAGTCCTTCAGACACAGTTTCAGAGGTATCAGCTCGAGTGGATGAGCTCGCCCCCGGGATTCTATTATCCAGAACTAGTCCGGGAATTCTACGCCAACTATTTGGCACTGCTGGAGAACAAATGTGAGCCAGGAAAAGGGGTTAAATCAGCACCAAGGCAGGACAGGGTGCTAGTTCGGGGTAAACAGGTGGACATCTCACGGGAAATGATCAACAGAGTCCTCTTTGGCCCGGAATACATCCCTCCACCTGACATGCCAGAGTTCCATGACAAGATTTCCAACGCCTACTCGCAGAGACCGTGGTTGGCCCGAACATTGACTGATGGCTCACCTTCTTGGCTGACTCAGAAGGGACGGATATCGAAGCAATCACTAAGCTTCGTAGCCAAGTTTTGGTGGGCGGTTGTGCGGCTCAGGTTATTTCCAACAGGAGGAGACAATAATTTGGATGAGGGAAGAGCCATCCTTGTGGCAAGCTTGATAGCCGGGTACGTCATCAACTTCGGAATGATAATTGCAGACGAGATGCGGACCAGGGCCATCAAAACTACTTCTTCTTTGCCGTTCCCGTGTCTAGTGACTGAGTTATGCAGGCGTGCAGAGGTGCCGATATGGGATGGTATCGATAAGCAAGTGACAGCGTCATCAAAGCAAAATATCGACAGATCAAAGGATGACACTAAGTTCGAAATGAGGATTCATAAGCCTCAGATCTTCGAAGAGCCAACCACATCCACCTCAGAGGCAACCGACACCCCATCAGGTACAGAAATGCCACTTGCGGTGTTTGATCCAAAAACTTCACAGACAACGAGAGCTACTGCTGAAGGCTCGGGCACTGCGGCAAGGCCTCCGCTACCACCAGAATATCACATAAACCCCCGTAATTTTGCTAAGATGGTGCAAAACCAGAAACAGTTGGATAAACAAATTGCTGCATGGACGGACTTGTTTAAACCCACCATTGATGAAGCAATACGGGAGGCTCTGAAGCTATTTGAGGGGCTGCGCACAAGGGTAGATGCGATGGAAACCCGGATGGATGCAAGGCTAAACGAAATGAGCATCCCGGACCTGGCGAGATTTGATGCGGAGCTAAAGAAGGTGAAAAATGATATCACAGTCCTCAAGCAAGAAAAAGCGCTTTATGAGGAGACTTCGGAGTTCGTGGACTTGGACGAAGAAACCACGATTGTGGATTTGATGGGTCGGCCTCTGAAAATTAGTGAACCCCAAGTAGGTGAAAGTGGGGTAAAGAAATCAAAGAAGAGGAAGCACAAAAAGACATCAGCTGAGGAGGACGAGTTAGAGGTCGCGAAGCAGCGGTCGGTAATAGATGAGCAGCTGCGACAGGAGAGAGTGCGTGCCCAAGCAGGTGGGGCATCATCCAGTGCGGCACCGGAGTCTGAAAAGACCCCAGATGTTGATGAGCCGCGTACGGAAACCTAGGTTTCCCAGGTACCCCTATTCCTTTATTCTGAATATCTGTTTACTTGAGCATTGAGGACAATGCTACATTCTTTTGCTAGGGGTAGGAGTACCACCACCGGAGGTTTTTGTTGCCATGTTTCTTTTCCTCCGGTGTGCTATCTAGTAGAACTGGCATGTTTAGGTTGTTATTTTAATTTTTTTTTAGTGTCTATAGCAAGCATGCGTTTTTCTTGTTTAAAAACGAGGCCCCTTTAAAAATCTTCTGGTTTCGAGCTTATGTTGAAACGATTGACTGTCTGGATCCTTGTATGTCATTGTGTGATTATGATTAGAATGAGTATGCTTAAGCCGAGCGGTTGTTTGATAGTTAGTAGCATGTAGTTTCTTGGTGCCAAGAGCGTGTGAGATTATTGTCATAAATTCTTACTCTGTGCATGCATCTAGAACTTGCCCGGTCTATTTTGTTAAGTTTGAAGTTTGGTTGCTTAGGAAAGGATCACAGGCCCTTTTTGTGTGCAGTCCACTTAACCTAAAAGACCGTCCAAATATAAATAATCCCTTTGATCCCTGTTTGAGCCATAATTGACCTTGTTCTTTCAATAACCTGTCACCATTCCTGTTTAACTTTGAATCCCTATTTTGGCCCTGGTCCTTCCTTGGACATCGTGCACCTCAACCCAGGCAATCAGCCTAAGTTGAGGGTGGCTACTATAGAGGTAAACCCTGTTTTGGCCCTGGTCCTCCCTTGGACATTGTGCACCTCAACGCAGGCAATCAGCCTAAGTTGGGGGTGGCTACTACGGAGGTGAATGATAAGAAAAAGATGTTGGAGAAGATTGGTTTTTGAATAGAATGAAAATCCGGGTGTGCGCCTAAGAAAAGAAAAGAAAAATAAAGAAAGATGAAAAAGATCGAAAAAGAAACAAAAAGAATTGTCAATAAAGAGGCCTCACCTGTAGCTAGAATCAAGGAAATGAAAGGTGAATAAGGATGGACGAAAGTAAGTGTAAGTAAAGTGGAAATAAGATGTCGGTGGTTCCAAGGAGGGCTTAGTCACTAACCCCTAAATGTATCCTACCTGCACCCGAAGCCTCATTACAAACCTAAACAAGTCCTGTAAGTGATCCTGAGTAGCTTTCTGAAGAACTGAAATAGAATAGTAAGGGCAAGCCTATGGTATCGCATGTGCATTGTAAGAAATCGTTTGTGAGTGTGAGCGCTTACCTAGTCCCAAATCTTGTGTGTGGGATTTCTTTGTGGTGAGGGCACCAAGACGTCCATATTGTCTATTGATTGTTAGGATAGCTGCGTATGTGTATGCATAATATTCTATCATATCGGAATGACATGTTTGGATCCTTGCAAGTTAGTGTTTCATACATACGTGTGCTACGAGGGAGCCTGATTTAATTGAATAAGTTTAGAATGACCATGAAGTGCTATAGACATGAGTTCGTGTTCTTAGTTAGTCGTATTATTGTTTTATACTATGTTGCTTGAGGACAAGCGAACGTTTTAAGTTGAGGGTGTTGATGTGACGCTAATTTACGTCACTTTCGACTCCTTTTTACTAAGAACAATCGTACGTTTTCAAGCAACCATTGTTGTTTTTGATGTTTTTATGTTGTATTTGTAGGAAATGGAAACAAACACGGAAACGGACGGAAATACGCGAAAAAGAGGATTCTGCCTAAGAGTGACGGCCTGAGTGACGGCCCGTCACACATGTGACGGTCTGTCACCAAGACCGTCGCATGGAGGCAGTGTTGCTGCCTAGCAGTGACGGCCCAGGCGACGGTCCGTCACTGCCCTGACGGTCCGTCAAGCCTGGCCGTCACGCTTAGGCAGTGGCTTCAGGCGGCGACCCGCGTTTTGGGGATTCCTAACCCGTTTTGGATTGGGTTTCTTTGACTCCTATAAATACCCTAGGATAGGTTTATTTTATTTATTCATTCACCCATTAGTTAAAACACGTTTTAGTTATTTTTTGAGAGAAACAACACGGTTCATTTGTATTGAACTCGTGTTCTTGATTCGTTCGTGAGTTCTTGGTATTTCTTGCTCTTGGATATTGGAAGGTTGATTGTTTCATTATATTGTAAGACTTTTCTTCTCTTTATTATGAATACAACTATTTTCTCTTCTTCTTCGAGCATGAGTAACTAAAACTCCCGCAACTAGGGTTGTGGGAGCCATGGCAAACGTAGCGATTTAGATTTCGGGTAGCGTTGGGTTCAATTTACATGTAGTCACGTTGTTAATCATACTTTATGTCACGTTTTCTAGTGGTTGCAACCATTAGAACATGCCTAGGTTTAATTTGCTTGAGTAAAGAGATTAAAACCGGGAAAACTTGATTAACAACAAGGATTCAAGACTACTAACTCTCGTCTAATGATTAATGTCGTAACTGGATTAAGCTACTTGATGTTAGGATTGAAAGCTAAAAAGCACATCTTTTCGAGGTCGAGAGAATAGAAAAGGAAATTTGTTTATTTGGTCGAGAGACGTTTAGACGATACCATTGACGCAATCACATCGTGACACGCATATAGAAAGAACCCTGTTAAGCCTAGAATCGATTTTAACAACGCCATGGTGAACACATCCCTAGTTCGCATTCTCTCCTACTGATTATTTGTCTTTCATTATTGTCGCTTTTGTTCACGTTGATTGCAAAAACCCCCCATTTTATTTACTGGAAACGATTGACGACTAGTCACATACTTCACGAAAGGCTTAATCTTCACCATATTCTCTGTGGGATTCGACCCCAACCTTGTTGGGTTCTTTACTTGACAACGATCGCTTACGCCTCGTTAATTTGAGGTGTAGTTTGAGCGTTATCATCTAAGTTTGAATAGTATGCTCTGCCTGACTATCTGTCTGCAGGTAAAAAGTTATGCTAAGATTAACCTGAGTACCAAGACCCTTCTGAAATGATCTCCAAAACTGGGATGCAAACTGAGTACCCCTATCTGAGATGATGGACAAGGGAACCCCATGAAATCTGAATATCTTATGGATGTAGAGTCTGGCATAATCCTCTGCTGAATCAGTAGTCTTGACAACCAAGAAGTGAGTGGACTTAGTCATCCTGTCTACAATCACCCAAATTGAATCATGTTGTCAGCGAGTACGAGGTAAGCCTGTAATGAAATCCATATTGATCATTTCCCACTTCTAAGTAGGAAGGTCAATATCCTGAGTCATACCACCCGGTCGCTGATATTCTACCTTCACTTTTTGACAGTTGGGACACTTAGCCATAAAATCTGCAATGTCCTTCTTCATGCCATTCCACCAATAGACTTACCATAGGTCACGGTACATCTTGGTGGCACCAGGGTGAATCGAATACCTAGAGCTATGAGCCTCTGTCAAAATCCACTTCCTCAACCCATCTACATTAGGAATACACAACCGACCCTGATAGTGAAGCACACCATCTCCCCCTTGGGAGAAAAACTCTACTCTTTGTTGATAGATTGCACCCTTCTACTGATTCAAGATAGGATTACTGTCTTGCTTCTCCTTCACTTCAACTGCAAAAGAAGATTCAAACCCATTCTTAACTATTACACCACCATCTGCTAAATCTGTAAGGCAAACTCTTAATTGCGCAAGCCTATGAACATCCTTAGGCAATTCCTTCTTTCCTTCCTCAACCTGTGACACACTACCCATAGACAACCTACTAAGTGAATCAACTACAACATTGGCCTTACCCGAATAGTAAAGCACACTCATATCATAGTCCTTAAGAAGCTCAAACCACCTTCTCTGACAAAGATTCAATTCTTTTAGATTGAACACATACTGAAGGCTATTATGGTCAGTAAACACATACATATGGACACCATACAAGTAGTGTCTCCAAATCTTCAAAGAAAAGACACTGCTGCTAATTCAAGATCATGAGTCAGATAGTTCTACTCATGAATCTTAAGTTTTCTAGAGGCATAAGCAATTACCTTACCATGCTGCATCAAAACACAACCCAAGCCAACTCTAGATGAATCACAACACACAACAAATCCATTTAAACCCTCTGGTAGAGCCAAAACTGGATTTGTGGTCAACCTAGTCTTCAATTTCTAGATGTTCTTTTCACACTCATCAGACCATTGAAACTTAACCTTTTTCTGAATCAACCTAGTCAAAGGGGCAGCTATGGATGAAAACCCTTTCATAAATCTCCTGTAGTAACTAGCCAAACCCAAAAAACTCTTAATGTCAGTCGGGGAAGTGGGTCTAGGCCAGTTTTTGACTACCTCTATCTTTTGCGAATCTACTCGAATGCCTTCCCTAGACAGGACATGACCCATAAAAGTGATGAAATGCATCCATAATTCACACTTTCTAAACTTAGCAAATAATTGTCGATCCTTGAGAGTCTGAAACATAATTCTCAAATGGTTTGTATGCTTCTCCTCACTCCGAGAGTAAATTAGAATGTCATCAATGAAAATCATAACGAACATATCTAAGTATTGCTTGAACACCATGTTCATCAAATCCATAAAGGATGCAGGAGCATTCTTTAGTCCAAAAGACATAACCTCAAATTCATAGTGACCATACCAAGTTCTGAAGGCTGTCTTTGGAATGTCACACTCTCTAAATCTGAGCTGATGATAACTGAATTTGAGGTCGATTTTGGAGAAGTAATTGGCACCCTGAAGCTGGTCAAACAAGTCATAAATCCTAGGGATGGGATATTTATTCTTGACTGTGACCTTGTTCAACTAACGGTAGTCAAAATACATTCTAAGAGAACCATATTTCTTACGCACGAAGAGCACTGAAACAACCCATGGAGATATATTAGGCCTGATAAACCTTTGTCTAAAAGGTCTTTCAACTGCTCTTTCAATTCTTTAAGCTCTGCTGGAGCCATTTTTTAAGGAGGAATAGATATAGGCTGCATATCTGGGAAAAGGTCTATCTCAAAGTCAATCTTCCACTCAGGAGGGACTCCAGACAAATCCTAAGGAAAGACTTTAGGAAACTCTTTTACTACTAGAACTAACTGGAGAGATATGGTTTCGGACTCAAAATCCATAACCCAAACTATATGATAGACATACCCCTTAGAAATTATTTTTCTAACCTTGAGATAAGAAATGAAACAACCCTTGGAGGATGGAGGACTACCCTGCCACTCTAACACATGCTCATTAGGAAACTTAAAGCTTACCATTTTGGTTCAGAAATCAATAGAAGCATAACATGAATGTAACTAATCCATACCAAGAATAACATCAAAATCAATCATCTCCAACTCTACTAGATCGACTAAGGTGAATCTATGAAAGACTGAGATAGGACAATTTCTGTTAATTCTCTTGACTAGGACTGACTCACCAATAAGAGCGGAGACATAAAAGGGTTCTAGGAGTTGTTTGGGACTGACTTCAAACTTGCAAGCAATATATGGGGTCACAAAAGACAAGGAAGCTCCTGGGTCTAACAAAGCATAAACATCAAAGGCAAAAACTTGTAACATAACAGTGACTATATCAGTTGAGTCCTCCTGGTCCTAGCGAGATGACATATCATAAATATGGTTCTGGAACTGATATCCATCTGTGCTAGAAGTGGTACCCTACTTAGTTGTACGACCTGCTGGAGTTGATAAAGTAGTACTCCGGGCCTTGCCAGCTCCACTGCCCTGCCTGGCTAAGGAACAATCCCTAATCCTATGCCCAAGTTGTCTGCATCCAAAACATCCCTCTGATCCAAGGCGACACTCTCCAGGGTGACTCTTAACACACTTATTGCAACTAGGTGTCACAACCCAAAACCGGGCCATGATGGCGCCTACATAAGCCCCCCTCCCAGTAGCCAAACCAACCCAAACCATGTAGAAGATCAATAAAGCAGTTTCTATAAAGGTAACGGAAGATATGAATATAAGGGAGATAGGGCCGATAGAATATATACATACAACTATATTAAATATACAAAAATGGCCCTAAAGTGACCAAGAAGACAAAATATACGAAGAACCGACCTGGACCTGGTGTCACTGGTACAAGATCATCTAAAGTATAGAGTAGCTATCCAATAGACTCTATCTATCCAAAATACAAAATATATGAAATGATAGATGGAAAGTATGTAAAGTCTCCACGGTGCTGGGAGCTCAGCGCGATCCGAACTGGTATGGGCCTCGAATGATGGAAGGATCAATAGAGGTGGCTCGTACGAGGTGCTGCATCAGAAAAAGATACAGAGTGTAGTATGAGTATCAAAACAACGGGTACCCAGTAAGCATCATAGGCCGATCGAGAGCGTAAAAATAATATATAACATAAATTACAGGAAAGTAAGCTAACTACATGGATCCACCTAAATCTAGTTATAAAACTGGAAATCAACACCAACTGGCTAACGGAGAAGAAAGCAACAACCAAAGTAAAACCATGGCAATAGACAATCCAAATACGCTCCAACATGATGCAATGCGATGAGGGATGATGATGTGATGCATAATTATATAAAAGTAAAACCCAAAATATTGCATCGGGCACCTGAAATTTAACCTCGAACTCATCAACATGTTCATAAAAAGTAAAACCAAGAATAACACATCGGGGCACCCGGAATCGATCATCAAAATCATCAACAGAAAGCAAATGGAGAAAAGATCCGGAAACGTCCCTCGGACCGGCATAAAAAGAATAGTATTTTTCCGTTCCTTTCCAAAACCAATAGTGAAACCAAAATAATTTTCTTTAAGGTTTGAAAATCATAGTAACTATATTAAGTCTCAAGTTTGTAACCAAAACCTCAAAAATCATTCCTTTCTATACTGATGGAATGAGAATGCAGAATGAGCATGTAAAATTTCCACATTCAGAGAATATAGCACACAACAAGGAAAAATAGGACAAAAATACCCGCCAATCAAGAGAACTGACCTAGAAACTCCGCCCAAATCCAAGCTATGGCCTCGGGCCCACAATTACACATAAAACTGACATTAAGGCAAATATAATGGAACATAACTACGAAGACAACTACAAGCTTCTACTCTACCTCTAAAACCTCCTAAAAGCATGTTAAGAATTCTATACAAGCTATAACAGTACTACGAGATCCTAAACTAAGGATAAAAGGAATAAACCTAATCTATGATCCAAAATGATCAGTTTATTACAAGTTACAAGATTTAAGCCTATTCATATCTACTGTCAAACCTAACGTTCCAGTAACATATATCATATATAGTATAACTAACTCAGTCTTGAAACGTAAATCCTAACCTACCTCGGGGCTGAATCGCAAACACGAACCATCACTCGTGTGCCTTCCCCTTCTGAAAAACCTTAGAAAGCTGCCATGCTATCAAGTATATAATACAGGTGTCAAGACAAGAAGAATGATACTTATATTGCTATATGGAAATTCGGGCCAAAAATTGGGTCAGAAAATGACCCTCAAGGCCCCCGCGATGAAACAAAAAATAAAAATCACCATAATATCCGCAATAGGTTAAAGAACCCATCCCCAAAAGTTGAGCACGAACGGGACTCATTTTGGGGCCCAAAATAGCCCCAAAGTCTTCTTGATCAAGAAGGAAATTTAAATAGTGAAATAAGGAATTTAGAAGCGGAAACTTACCAATTTAAATGCAAGAATTGACCACGGACCAGAATTACAATCACCACCAAGCTTGGGAAATTCAGAGTTGAAGAATTGAGGTGTGGAGTTCTATTCTAATGGAGAAAACTGAGTTGGAATGGAGTTGGAATGCAATGAAAATGAAGGAGTGGCCAGCTTATATGCTTCCAGCGCCTAGGCGCAGGGGCGCCCATGCACACGTAGGCGCGGGCATGCCACAGCGCCCAGGCGGTGCAAGAGCGGATCGGCCATAGTGCCCAAAGCACCGCAGGTGCACTTCCTTTCCAGCCAGGCACGCAGGTGTGTATAGGCCAGCGTAGGTGTGGCCAGGCGCCTGCCTTGGCGCTATACCAGCAACAGCTGCTACAATTGCCAGGCGTTTAGCCAACTTTTAAATAGATGGACCCCTGGAATGTATCCGGGGTCTCGCTAATAAAAATGAACTGAGCTATTTAACTATATTCTAAACTCAACTGAATCGATGAAAATCCCAACGGAGGTCGATTTAATAAAAAGAGGGCCCCACACCCAAACCCAATTATTGGCCACCCTTTACCAAAATAAAACCCAAAGGCCAAAAATAAGTCTGAAAGCCTTGGGACCCGTTCAAAGGTCCCTCTTGCCAAAAGTAGACATTCTAGAGCTAACAATGCTAACGGAATTTCCATCTGAGGACGTCTTCTCTGAATGTTGACCAAAGTCAACCCCACTAGCCAAACTGGCCTGACAATACAAAAACAACACAAAACCAAAATGGAAGCACTCAGATCCAGACCAAGGGTCCTTCTAGAGCAAAATCTCTATTTTGGAGCCAACGAAACTGTTAAAATTCAATTCTGAGTGCGTTTACCAAGAAAGCTGATCGAAGTCAAAGATTTTCAAAATCTAAGTTCTAAAATAAGAAATGTCCATAACTTCCTAACGAATGGCTCAGGCACCAAACCGTCAGTCCCAGCAAGTCATAAATGACCTGTAGCCGCTAAGGGAAAGCTCAAAATAGAGAAAAAGCATGAAAAATAAAAAATGACCTCGAGGATCATTACAACATCCACTACTAAAAGGACTTTCATCCTTGAAAGTTAGAGAAAGGATAGTACCTGAATACTCAAAAAGGCAAGGATAGCGGGTCCGCATGTCGGTCTCAATCTCCCTGGTAGCCTCCTTGACAGGACAATGCTGCAACTGAACCTTAACTGACGAAATATCCTTGGACCTCAACTTCCTAACCTGCCTGTCCAAAATAGCAACAGGCTCCTCCTCAAAGGCTAAAGATTCATCCAATTGAACCGACTACAACTGAAGCACGTGAGACTCATCTGAAATATATTGACGACGCATAGAGACATAAAAAACTAGGTGAACACTGGAAAGAGCAGGAGGTAGGGCCAACTCATAAACAACCTCCCCAATGCGATGAAAAATCTCAAATAGACCAATGAACCTAGGATTGAGCTTACCCTTCCTCTCAAACCTCATCATGTCCTTCGTGGGCGACACCCAAAGGAACACACTGTCACCAACCATGAACTCTAGATCCTAAACTCTCCAGTCATCATAACTCTTCTTCCTACTCTAGGCAGTGCGAAGTCTTTCCTGAATGACCTGAACTCTATCCATAGAATCACGAAGCAAGTCGGTACCCCACAGCCTAACCTCAAAAGCATCAAACTAACCCACCCACCAGAGATCTACACTGCCTACCATACAAAGACTCGAACAGAGACATCTGAATGCTGGAATGGTAACTATTATTATATGCAAACTCTGCCAAGGCTAAACACTTGTCCCACAGACCCCCTAAATCAATAACACATGCTCGCAATATATCCTCTAGAACATGAATAATATGTTCTGACTGACCATCTGTCTGGAGATGAAAAGCGGTGCTAAGCTCAACTCTAGTACCCAACTCTCTCTGAATAGACCTCCAGAAATGCAAAGTGTATTAAGGACCATGGTCATAAATGATAGAAATTGGCACACCGTGCAAATAGACAATCTCTCAAATGTAGACTTGAGTCAACCTCTCGAAACTGTAGGAAGTCTGAATCAGCAGAAAATGAGCAGAATTCGTTAACCTATCCATAATAACCCAAATAGCATCAAATCTCAACAAGGTACGTGGCAACCTAACTATGAAATCCATAGCTATTTGATCCCATTTCCACTCCGGAATGGGTAGCCTCTGAGACAAACCACCAGGCCTCTAGTGCTCAAACTTCACATGCTGACAGTTCAAGCACCTAGACACGAAAGCTAAAATATCCCTCTTCATTCCACACCACCAGTAGGCTGCCTCAAGTCATGATATATCTTAGCTGCCCCGGGATGAATAGAATATCTTGAACAATGAGCCTCCTCCAAGATTAATCTAACCAAGTCACAAACTCAAGGAATGCAGATACAACCCTCAATCCTCAAAACACCCTCTGAATTTAAGGTCGCCTTCATAGCCTCACCTCCCAATACCTTGTCACGAATGATCCTCAACCTCGCATCATCAAATTGTTGTTCCTAAATCTGCTCCAACAAGGAAGATCTAGCCTCAACACAAGCAAGAATATAGCCCAGCTCAGAAATGTCAAGTCTAATCAACCTGTTAGCCAAGGACGGGATGTCCTAAGATAAAGGTCGCTCCTATGTTGCTAAGAAGGCCAAGCTACCCATACTCACTGCCTTCCGACTCAAGGCATCCGCTACCACATTTTCCTTACCTGGATGATATAGAATAGAGATGTCATAGTCCTTCAGTAACTCTAACTACCTATGCTGCCTCAAATCTAGGTCCTTCTGGCTGAAAATGTTCTAAAGACTATGCTGGGCAGTGAAGATCTCACAATGAATGCCATAAAGATAATGCCTCCAAATATTCAACGCAAAAACTATCGCAGCCAACTCCAAGTCATGTGTGAGGTAGTTCCTCTCGTGAACCTTAAACTGTCTGGAAGCATAAGCAATAACTCAGCCATGCAGCATCAATACACAACCCAAACCAATACCTAAAGCATCACAATATATGGTAAACTACTGACCCTCGACCAAAAGATCAAGAATCAGAGTTGAAGTCAAAAAAGCCTTGAGGCTCAGAAAACTTGCCTCACACTCATCTGACTACTGGAAGGGTACATTCTTCTGAGTCAATCTAGTCAATGAAGCTGCTATAGAAGAAAACCCCTCCACAAACTGTCTGTAATAACCAGCCAACCCGATAAAACTGCTAATCTTGGGAAGAGAAGCAGGCCTAGCCCAATCAAGTACTGCTGCAATCTTCGTTGGATCCACCATAATCCCATCCTTGGACACCACGTGCGCTAGGAATGCCAAAGACTCAAGCCAAAACTCACACTTAGTGAATTTGACATATAACTTATGGTCTCACAATGTCTGAAGTACAACTCTAAGATGTTGCTCATGCTCCTCTCTACTCCTCGAATATATCATAATGTCATCGATGAACACAATCACAAAGGAGTCCAAGTAGGCACTGAACACACAGTTCAACAACTCCATAAATGTTGTTGGGGCATTAGTCAACCCAAAAGACATAACTAGGAACTCATAATGGCCATACCGAGTCCTAAATGCAGTCTTTGGGCTGTCTGCAGCCCTGATCCTCAACTGGTGATAGCCATACCTCAAGTCAATCTTGGAGAACACCGCTACCCCTGTAGCTGGTCAAACAAATCATCAATACGCATCATCGGATATCTATTCTTCACTGTCACTTTATTCAACTGTTTGTAGTTAATACACATACGCATCGACCCATCCTTCTTCTTCACAAATAGAACTGGAGCACCCCATGAGGCACACTAGGCCTGATTAAACCTCTACTCAATAGATCTTGGAGTTGATCCTTAAGCTCCCTCAACTCAGCTGGTGTCATCCGATATGGCAGAATAGAAATGGCTGAGTGCCCAACTCAACATCAATACCAAAGTCGATGTCACGATCAGGAGGAAGACCCAAAAGATCAAAAGAAAACACCTCTAAATACTCATAAACCACAGGAACTAACTCAAGTGAAGGTGTGGTGGCACTAGTATCATGGATGTAGGTAAGATAGGCTAAGCAACCCTTCCCAACTAACCGTTAGGCGCTCAGGAAAGATATAACTCCCCTCGGTATGTAGCTATCGGCACCCTTCCATATGATAGGAGGGATTCCAGGCATCCATAGAGTAACAATCTTGGCAAACCAATCCAATACTGCATGATAAGTAGATAGCCAATCCATGCCTACAATCATGTCAAAATCAACCATATCAAGCACAATCAAGCCTACCCATGTGTCATACCCTAGGATAGTTGATAACGCTCAAACATGCTCTCTTATTAGGAGGTATCAGCGATCATTAGAGAAAAACAAACATGTATAGTTCCTAATGAATGTTGGGGTTGAACCCATAGAGAATTTAGAGCTTAGCCTAGGTGATTATAAAACAGAGTTCACAACGAGAGTGAGTAACATAAAAAGGGGGGAATTGGAAATCTATCACAATTTCAAAATTCAACAACAAAATAATAAAGTAAAATGGAATGTAGACAATAGAGAGGATGACTATGGATGTGCATCAAATGGGACTCTAACATGGGATAAGGAATATGCTTATTCATGCAAATTTATGCTAAATTACATAGGTAACCTTGGTTTCAGGTATGGTTATTTATCTCTTGATCAACAACCATATATTCAATAGCCTTAAGTTAAGCATTATTGATTAATCAATAAAGAACCAAGCTATTGTTTAGGGAGGTCATACTATTACTAGCTTTAGACCCTTAAGTGGGTGATTCCGTTGATTTGAGCTATTTCTAACCTTAATCTAAATGGAAACCCAAGTTCCTACTAACAATTTCACATCCGAAGTTATGAAATCCTCTTTCAAGCAACAACATAATCAAGTATGGAAAGTCAATATTTGCAACCACCAACTTTAGAGTTAAAATATGGTGAAATCACTAGACCGAAGTCAAATAAGAATTTATAAACAAGAATTAGCAACACCCACACCCACTTATCAAGTACCCATTATCAACACATCTCTAGATAAGGGGTTTAGCTACTCATTCTTAAGGAAAGAGATATACCAAATGGGTAACTCAATTTCCCTTGCATTCAAGCTAAATTTCTCAATATCCAAGCTCAATTTGTACACAAATGGTGGTTCTAAGAATTAGGAAGAAGGAATTGTGAGAAACCCTCTTCTTGTTCTTAGAAGGGAATACTTGTTCACAAAGCTAAGAATAATTGTTCTCAAATTCATAGCTATCAGAACTATCAGAACTCTTTACAATTGTGCCTAAAATGGGTTTATAAACATTCCCAAAATGTCACATAAACTTGGATAAAAATTCCCTTTGGGTGGTGTGCGGAGCGACGTGCGGTTCGCACATTGTGATGTGCCTGTCGCACACCCTCTTTAGTGATCCAGTGATTAAGGCAATTTGGGGAGCTTCATGCGAAAGGGGTGCAGTTCGCACTAAGCATTGTGTGTGTTGCATAGAAATCACACCCCTTGACAGATTCTTCAGTCAACTTTCATCTCCATGCGGTGGGAGGTGCATTTTGCACCAAGGCAAGTGCGTGTCGCATAAGCACCGCATCTCTCAGCAGAATCTTCATCTCATTTGATCACTTCACTCCTTTTTGGCTCTTTTTTTATCCAATTCCTTGTTTTCCATATTTGATCATAAGTACCTTCATAGACATCAATAAAGACCATAAGAACCTCTAAATCTTATCAAAACATAGCAATAATTCATAAGTAAAGGCTCAATAAGTTGGTAGATTACCGACTTATCAAACCCCCAAACATGAACTTTTGCTTGTCCTCAAGCAAGATACTCACAAGGTAAGAAATGAATTATGCTCTAGACTCAATCAAGGAACAAAAGACTACTCTATGCTAAAAGCTAAGAAAAATAACAAACAAAAAGACTCAAACAAAAGAATCAACTACTATACTTATCTCAATTTGAACCACCACAATATCAAGGCAATTGATCCTTTTAAAAACCTTTTCACCAAAGGCTTCATTTCTCATTCAAAATCAAGGGAAGTTTTTCATTCAAAACAAGATGCAAAGCTTCTCAAGTCATTGGCATGGACCATCAAGGTTTGCCTCAAGATTCACCACACAACTTGTCTCATTGTTTTCTCTCAATTGAAATAGAGACTTTATATTTCAATTTGAGTGCATGACACCACTCACTACAAGAGAGAATCCCACTCATAATCATGCAATTCACAAACAAAGGGATTATAGAGAACCAAGAAGACTCTCACTCTCTCAAGGAAATTCAAGTGCACACATGTCGACCCATAGGCTTGCCTTTCATGAAAATCTCCACTAATATAGGGTAGCCAAGCTTGAAATCACCAAGGACTTGCGGGTTACGATGTTGGCTAGGGCTAAGGTGAGGATTTTCATTTGGTTCAAGTGACTACACCTCCCCAATGCTCTTTTGTTATCTTTTCAAACACTGCTCACATTTTTTACTTTTGACATCAACTTATTTCTCCCTCACACGGCCCAAGCTTCTCCTTTTCCATCATGATTATTCAAAACTCCTTATATCACCTTTGTTTGGTAGCACATATTCTTTCTTTTCATTTTGCTCATTGGATAGAACTTTTTAAAGAAATTTTATTTCAATTTGACTTAAGGTTATACCTTGCACTTGGAGTGCATCTCTTTTCTTCTCCTCATTGATCACATACACCCCCAAGCTTAGGCATTTACCTATGTTGTATTTTCATTCCCCCCCCCCAACTTAGGCTTTTAGCCTACTTTTCACTTTCAAGCAATTAGGGAGAAAGGGTGCCAAGTTAGAGGTTCCAAAAAGGTCAAGGTGTTAAACAAGGTGCCAAAGAACGGTAACAAGCTCAAAGGGGTTCACTAGGGTTGATGTCGAGGGAAGTCATTTGGGTGAAGTGGCTATCAAGAAGAGCCTAAGGTCATTTTCCAAGCTCGGTCACACCTAGATGACACATATGCACAAGAATCAAGGTTAAGCCTCACCACACAAGGCATCATGTTACAAGACTTCTTTCATTAGTCTCAAAATCAATTGGGACAAATGACTTTTGACAAGCTATTCCGAGTTTATTACACACTCGTTTGTGAATTGATCAAGCCAAAATGAGAGTGTGCAAGTCATGACAAGAGAATGCTTTCCTCAAAAATTAATTTTCCCTATGTCCTTTCAATTTCAAAAACATCTTGCCAAGACAATTTTTCGGTGGGTCTTTTTCGAGACAAGTACACTAAGGACTCAAATTAAAACTAAAACTTCACATTTTCCCTTAAGAAAGTCGCCTCTCAATCTATCATAGTGAAATACCAACCCGGTTTGACACAAAAATAAAAGAAAAGAAAGAGAAAATAAAGAAAAGATTTTTCTCCTTGGGAAAAAACCATGGTATTAAGAAAACCCTCAGAGTTTATTGCTAAACTACTATTAACAAGGTGATAACAAATTTGCGCTCTCATATATCATTTGAAAAATAAACCTTGGCGTAGGCCTTCAACGCATTTGCACAGCACGGGTAGTGAGACAATGGGGCGTGTAAGACTAACCTGGCAACACAATCACAAACAAAAATCAAGCCCGGCGAGAGCACAATTAAGCTCAAAACAAAACAAAACATAAACAAAAGGCCCGGGAAGGGAAATAAAACATCTCAAGCCCAACACGGGTGCCAAAAATCAAAAATCAAATAACCAATACCTCCCCTCATAAAAAGAAGCATTGCCCTCAATGCTTTAAGATCAAATAAGGAGAGAAGGGGTGAAACTCCCTGGAGGACTATGCCTCATCATCATTATCTACAGCCTTATCATCTATGGCCTTTCTACTCGGGCCAGCACCACCCTTTCAGGAATGTGCCATAACTGAGGAATCTCTAAGGGCCTACTGAAAATATAGATTTGGGTCATCCTCATCAAGCAATGCATTCACATCACCGGGAAACTCCTCCTCATCATCCACATGGGATGCAAGCAAGTCATCCATGGGGCCATGAATGATACGAGGTGGTGGTAAGGTGCTCAAATCTGCCTCAATCGCTGGTTCCTTACCTTTTGCCTTATCGAGAACCTTTTGGAGTGTTTTAACGGATCCCTTAATGACATCTACCCTTTTCCAAAGCTTGGACTCTCTATCCACATCTCCTTTGATGGCCCTCTTGACCGCCCTATCAATCAACCCTGGTAGATTATTTACCAAGTCACTCAATTGCCTCTCATAGTTGTATGTTTTGACAACCATATCTTGGAGGCCACCCTTGGTTAATGGTCCTCTAGGCATAGTGTATGTGGGAGTGTGTGCCTCATAAGCAAGATGAGAAAGAGAGGAAGCATTCGCTTCATCATCTGAGTCATCAACCTCAACTTCCACCGATATCTCCACTCTACGCCTTTTGAAATGAGGTGCATCCCTATCGGTTTTCATATCAAGATCCAATATACCAGTGGCAGAGGTAGGAGTGTCACAACTGAAATAAGAAATACCAGCATTTGCACAAAGTTTACTGATGAGCACAGGGAAAGAAAATGCATTATTCGCTCGACGAGCCTTCCTCTTGATCACTAAGGAAACAATTTCACCAAAGTTGATATGGTCCCTCACCATGATTGAGGCTACCAGAAAGGCCCCATCATGGGTGACCTTTTGGTCATTTTTAGAAGGTAGGAAGCGGTAGCGAACAAAATCATACCAAAGGTGAGCCTCAAAGTGCAGGGACAGTCGTGGGATGTCACCCCCCATAATGGCCCAAAGAGGCGTGCCAGGAGCAATGATAGGAGCTGCCCACTCAAGAGGTTTGTGCTTGACAGTCAGCTTGCCCATTAGTGCAGGTGTTGGCTCAATTGGAGTGCTCCAATAGACAACATTAATTGCATCTAGAGTGAGTCAAATTTTCTTGCCTCGAATAATGATGGATTCCAAGGCGAGAAAAGTTTTTGGTCCCCCTTTATAGCCCTTAGCATCTTGCGTGGCTTGATATGAAGCAAAGAACTCCTGGACTATCTACTTGTAATAATCTCCGGGCACCTCCTGAAATGGTTGTCACTGTTGATGGACAAACTGGTGGGGGATATAGGCAGGTTATCCCCCACTGCGTCCAGATTAAAACTCTGCTCCATATTGAACGTCCTACCTCTATCTCGATCATAGATGGCCCTCATTCCTTCAACTCCGAACCAAACTCTCTCCTTCTCTGAAACTTGGGTACGGGAAGATGAGGCTTTCTTCTTCCCATTTGAGGTTGGATTTGAGGAAGAGGGAGCCATTGGCCTTCATGAACTCCAATCGGTGTTGGACCTGTTAGAAGACATGTTCTGCACATGGAGATTGTGAGTCCAAAAATGACAAAAATAAAATCTTTTTGTATTTACATCATATGTGAAAGAAAAAACCCAAAAAGAAGTTAACAAACTAAAAAGGTCAGAATGCAACGGATTAGAAAAACAAAGTAGGTGACTATTGGCTCGTGCGGACCAAGTGCAGACCACACCAGGAGAGATGCATATCGTATGTGGTGTCAGATGAGCTAACGAAACCTTCAGTGGTTTTAGCTCAGATGTGCGAAGTTGGTGCAAACCGCACCAACTAGGATGCGCTTCGCACCAGCCATCACATATCAAAATAGTGAACTAATGGGCTATTTTCACATGGTGCGATTCCTTGTGCATTTCGCACATCAAGATTTATGCATCAAATGTGAAACACATAAAGGCACAATTGGAATTTTTCGATTCTTTGTGTTCTTGTGAATTAGTATGTGATTCGTAGAGCAAGATTTGCATGAATCACTTGGCACCAAGCAGTAAGCCAATAATTATAACAATGGGGTAAGGGATACCAGACCACACCATAGTCCGGGTACTCAGACTTCCCCAGACATCCATTGACACAATCAATAAGCAAAAGAAAACTCAATAATTTCCCTTAAAAAGGACGTTACCCTGTCTATCATCGGGAATATCAAGCCTTCAATTACTCAATTGGGCACATACACACAATTTAACAACAATTACCACCTCCCCAAACAAGATCATACACCCAATAAAAATTGTCAACAAAGAACATGGGTATACGATTAGCAACAATTTTCAGCCCAAACAACTATTTTCAACCAAACCTCATGAAAAACGACGATTTGCCCTTAAGCATGACTTCACCCAATCTATCATAGGGCCAAACCAAGCATCAATCATAAGTGGATTACTCAGACTTCATCCCAAACACAGATTTCAAGGCTAAAATTCACTACCAATCAACATGCATTATCAAAATTCAAGTTCTACCAAGTTGATCCTAAGCAAAATCCACAACACAATTCAAAATTGGGGACCCAAAAATTTCAGATCATACCCAAAATCAACATGGCAATTCTAACAAGCATGCTTCACAATATGAGTTCCCAACCTTCATAAAAAACATGTATTTAACATCGGAGAACTTACCACAAGTGAAGATTAGGCATAGAGAAGAAAAAATTGAAGCTCTTGGAGAGCAACAATGGTGACCCAACAATTTTCCCGGAGAAAACTACGGCGGCACTACGGTGGAACGGCGCTGGAGGAGTTTGGGTGAGAGGAGGAGAAGATTTTTGGAGAATTTGAGGGATTTGTCAGAGGTTTTAGGAGAGAATTTGAGAAGTGTTAGGAAAGAAAGTGGAAGAAAAGGTGAGGGTGGCGGAAGTTAAAAAGAAAAAAAGAAGAATTTTGAGTCGGGTCAGTCAACGGGTTAGGTCAATTAAAAATTCAAATTTTACCTTGGTGCACCACGACATGCAATTCACACCAGCCTTGGTGCGGACCGCATGTTATTTCGTACCTCACCTTTTTGTGCTTTGAAGTTGTCCCAGGCTTCTGCCTCGTTATGTGATCGAGGTGTGACGTGCACTTGGGCTCGTGCAGACCATATAGCCCAGCGCACATCACCTCTAATTTTTCTTTTTCTTCCTAGGCTTATGATTTGGCATGTGTTGGGTTATGCGACACGCACAATGGCTTGTACGAACTGCACGATCCTCTGCACGTCCTATTTTTTCCCTATTTTACACTTGTTCATTTTTCTCCTCTATGAATCCCTAAAATAAACCAAAAGCAACAAAAAGTAAAGAAAAACAAAGTAAAGACACTTGGATTGCCTCTCCAGAAGTGCTTGATTTTATGTCGCGGCTTGACGATAGTACATCAACCTTAGTCATTGTCAGATAGCATACCAATCTGGTTGGTGTGGCCCCATCCCAATGAAGGGGATTGCTCTTTCAACATCCTCAAAACATCAACATGTTGCCAACTTGGCAACTCTTTAATCTTCGGCGTCTTGCCCATTTTAGATTCTTCAAGGGCATGATCAAGCTTGCCCTCCAACTCTATCACTGAGATCACCCTCAAGTCATTCGGAGGTCTTGTGGGTTGGCATACATTAAATATCACCACTTTATTCCCCACTCAAAATTTAAGTTCTTCAAGTTCAACATCCACAAGTGCTCTCCCCGTGGCCAATAATGGTCGCCCTAAGATGATGGGAACCTCAACATATACTTCACAATCCAAGTTCACGAAGTCTGCCGGGAGAATGAACTTATCAAGCTTTACCAACACATCGAATAAGATTCCTACCGGATGCTTAATGGACCGATCAGCCATAAGAAGTCTCATAGATGTAGGTCTGGGCGTACCCAATCCTAACTTATTGAAGATTGCTAGGGGCATCAGATTGAGGCTTTCCCCTAGATCACACAAGGCTTTACGGAACACAAAGAGCCCAATAGTACATGGTATGGTGAATGCACCAGGATCGTCTCACTTTGTAGCAACATTGCTTGTCATCACAGCGCTACAACTATGTGATATCTCAATGGTTCCCACATCGACCACCCTCTTTCATAAATTTTGAATACCCCGACATTCTCATCAAGGCTTTAACTAAAGGAATATTTATCGATAGCTTTCTAAACATGTCAACAAACTTGCTAAACTTATGATTTTCCTTCTTCTTGTTAAGCCTTTGAGGGTACGGAGGAGATATCTTGGGTAGTGCGGTCGACACACTTTGCACAAGAGGGGGGTACTCCTCAATATCGATAGCAACTTGGGAAAGAGATTCAGCCTCCTCCCTTTTATCATAATACCAACACTCACCGGGTCATTGGGTGCACCATGATTCATCCCAACCCCCGGTTCTACAACATCTTTTTCATGCATGATCTCTTTTCCTTTCATCTCCACAATGGCTTCAATGATAGGCTTATTTGCTACAACAACTGGTTCCACAACATGCTCTCTCACCACTCCACTTGTTCTCCTATTCCTAGTGATAATCTCCATGACATGACCATCATTCTTAGGTTTTGCGGTGGTGTCACTAGGTAGTTTTTCTTTCAATCTCGGGTTTATTTGGGAGGAGAGGTGATTCATTTGGGCTTCAAGATGTTTAATTAAAGCTGAATAAGAGCTCATGGTTTGATAAAGTGTTGACACTTCACTTTTAAGCTCACTAACCCTGGTGTTTGTTGTTTCCACCTTCTTTAGCACTAAGGAAAACATGTCCTCAATCTTTGAATGACCGGGATTGCTTGTGGGTTGTTGATACAAGGAATCTGATTTTTTTGGAGGCACATATGAATTCGAACTCTGGTGATTGTATCTATTACCATCCTTGTCGCAGTCCCTCCAATAGCCATCTATATCATTATCCTTGTTCCAATCTTGATTCTTATCCCTTGGGATATAATACCCGGGATGAGAACCCGCTGACAAATAGCAAAGCTTACCATTCAAGATGGTATTTATCTCATCATCACTAGCCTTTATCTCCGGTGTACTCAAAGCATTCACGGTCTTAGCACCACCTGCCCTCATCATGTGTTTGGAAAGCGAGTCTATTTGTGTCATCATTTTTTCCATGGTCTCATCCCTCTCTTCATCCTTCCTCCTTATCTCATTTGTTAGGATGGATGTGGTCACTACCGAGGTTGGAATATTCGCCTCCCTTGTTTGCCAAGCTTGGTTAGTCATGGTCATTCTCTCAAGAAGGGTCGAGGCAATAGGAAATTTGAGATCCATGAATATACCGCCACCAAGATTGTTAGCTACGGATTTATTCATTGAGTTCAAGGATATAAAGAAGCTTTGCAACAAGACATGGTCCGGCAAACCATGGTTAGGACATAACATAAGGTTCTTTTTAAATCTCAACCATGCCTCATATAGAGGCTCCTCGGGGAGTTAGTGGAAGTTGATAATCTCATCCCTTAGTGGCATAATACGTGATAGAGGGAAGAATCTAGTTGTAAAGGCATCCACCAATTCATTCCAAGAGGTAATGGACTCATACGGCAATTCCTCCAACCACGTCGTGGCTTCCCCCGTTAGAGAGAAAGGGAATAGGCAAAGTCGGATGGATTCTTGGGAAATATTTTGGAATATAAAATAGTTGACATATCTCCACAAAATTGTGGATGTGCCTGTTAGCATCTTCGCGGGCTGCTCCTCCAAACATACCCTTTATTTGGATCAAATGGAGCATTGTGCTAGTAACGTGAAATACTGCATTTCCCACTGTGGGGGGTAGGTGGATTACACCTACTCCCATTTGTATTATAGGCTCAATAGCTTCTACGTCCATGTAGCCCTCGTTGACACTATCGTTTTCACCAACCTCGCTCATGGACTAGCCTTCTCAATCACAACATAAACAACAAACAAAGTAAAAAGAAACAAAAACTCTCAAGGTGATTTCAAATCTACAATCAAAAAACCTAAACAACTTAATTCTCTGGCACCGGCGCCATTTTTGATAATGCAAAAATGTACTCTCCTAATAGGAGGTATCGACGATCATTAGATCCAAAAACATTTATAGTTCCCAACAGATATCGGGGTTGAACCCACAGAGAATTTAGATATTAGCCTAGGTGATTATAAAACAGAGTTCACAATGAGAGTGAGTAACATAAAAAGGGGTAAATCGGGAATTTGTCATAATTTTGCAATTCAACAACAAAACAATAAAGCAAAATGGAATGTAAACAATAGAGAGGACGACTAGGGATGTGCGTTAAATGGGACTCTAACATGGGATAGGGTGAATACTTATTCATGAAAATTCATGCGAAATGGCATAGGTAACCTTGGTTTTAGGTATGGTTATTTATCTCTAGATCAACAACCATATATTCAATAGCCTTAAGTCAAACACTATTGATTAATCAATAAACAACCAAGCTATTGTTTAGAGGTCATACTATTACTAGCTTTAGACCCTTAAGTGGATGATTCTGTCGATTTGAGCTATTTCTAGCCTCAATCTAAATGGAAACCCAAGTTCCTACTAAAAATTTTATATCCGAATTTATGAAATCCTCTTTCAAGTAACAACATAACCAAGTAAGGAAAGTCAATGTTTGCCACCACTAACTTTAGAGTTAAAATATGGTGAAATCACTAGACCCAAGTCAAATAAGAATTTATAAACAAGAATTAGAAACACCCACACCCATTTATCAAGTACCCATTATCAACACATCCCTAGAGAAGAGGTTTAGCTACTCATGCTTAAGGAAAGAGATGTACCAAATGGGTAATTCAATTTCCCTTCCATTCAAGCTAAATTTCTCAATATCCAAGCTCAATTTGTACATAAATGGTGGTTCTAAGAATTGGAAGAAGGAATTGTAAGAAACCCTCTTCTTGTTCGTATAAGGGAAAACTTGTTGACAAAGCTAAGAATAATTGTTCTCAAATTCAGAGCAATAAGAACTATCAAAACTCTTTGCAGTTGTGCCTAAAATGGGTTTACAAGCATTCCCAAAATGTCACATAAACTTGGACAAAAATGCCCTTCGAGTGGTGTACAGCGCAATGTGCGGTTCACACGCCGTGATGTGCGCATCCCACACACTCTTCAGTGATCCAGTGACTCAGGCAATTTGGGGAGCTTCATGCGAAGGGGGTGTATTTCGCACTAAGCATTGTGCGTGTCACATGGCGACCGCACTCCTTGATAGATTCTTCAGTCTACTTTCATCTCCATGTAGTGGAAAGTGCATTCCGCACCAAGGCAAGTGCGTGCCGCACAAGCACCGCATCTCTCAGCAGAATCTTCGTCTCATTTTCTCACTTCACACTTCACTCATTTTTGTCTCTTTTTGGCTCCAATTCCTTATTTTCCATCTTTGATCATAAGTACCTGTATAGACATCAATAAAGGTCATAAGAACCTCTAAATCTTATCAAAACATAGCAATAATTCATGAGTAAAGGTTCAATAAGTTGGTAGATTACCGACTTATGAATAGTCACCCCATAAGCCCGATACACCTGATCTACTACTAAAGAATCTCCTACTGGGGTAGATACACGCAAGGGCGTAGGAAATGACTCACAAGTAGACACCAGATGAGTCACATAGTAAGCAGACACATAGGAGAAGGTAGACCCCAAATCAAATAAAGCAGAAGTAGACTGATGACAAATGGAGATCATACCTATGATGATAGCATCTCAAGCCTCGGCCTCTGTCTAGCCCAGAACTGCATACATGTGTCCCCGACTACCACAACCGCCTGATCTATCAGACTGATGACCACCTTTAGTACCCTGGGGACCACTCCTACTACCCTGTGCGTCGCCTCTGGCTGGTGGTGCTGGAGCCCTGGGGGCTTGACTTATCTTATCCTGTCGCCTTTCGGTGCAATATCGATGGGCACTCTCTAGCAAAGTGGCCTATCTCACCACACCCATAACAACCCTAGCCGGATATTCCCCATTATAAAGACCTGGCTGAATTAAAATGACTACCATAACCTGTGAACCCTGAATGAGCACCTCGTGGAGAGGGAATAATACTCTGGCTACTCTGACCCTCAGCAATCTGTAACAGCGCCTGAATAGGTTGGCTCGACTGGAAACGCTGTTGGTGCTGACCTCTACCATAATAGCCTCTACCACGGGCCTGTGAACCACTGAAACTGCCATGATGGCAGGGCCTCTTATCGCTTCCCTCTTGGGACTTGTGAAGTATTCCCTCAATAGTGCAGGCATGATCTACTACCTCTAGAAAATACTGGCCAAAAGGTACTATACCCCCTGTATCCAAGCGAAGGTGTAAAGTTAATCCTCGGACAAAGCGACGTACCCTTTCATGCTTGATAGGTAGAATTATAGTGGCGTGCCTAGCCAACTAGTGAAAGCAAACCTCATATAGAAACAGACATGGAGCCCTACTCCAACCCAGAAAACGGATCCATCAAATGCTCCATCATGCTATGCGGTACATACTTCTCTAGAAAAGTTGCAGAGAACTATGCCCAAGTAAGCGGAGGTGACCCGGCAGGTCTGCAAGCTATATATGACCTCCATCACTATTTTAATGGACCATCTAGTTGAAATGCAATGTAATCTCCTCCGTGCGACTCAACCAACCCCAAATTATGCAATCTCTCCTGGCAGCTAGTCAGAAAGTCATGTTCATCCTCCCTAGAAGGACCTGAGAACCACGGAGGACCCAATCTAAAAAGCCTACCAAGCATCTTCTGGTCCTCAGAAGATATGACAGGACCGGTTGGGATATATGGAACAGCTGTAGGGATCGGTAGTACCTCCAATCTGGGAGCTGCATAGCAGGCTGCGCTCCTGAACCTTGAGTCTTTGCCTGAGCTTAAGTCTGAGCCTCATCTATAACCTGAGAACCAATCAGAGTACCTGGTGAAGTTGTTGGTGCAGTCATACCCTCAAGGAACCCAAGTAATTGAACTAAATTATCCTGTAGCATTGGAGTAGCCACGAAACCTGCAGAATGCTGGGTTGGCCCCACACCTTTTGGCTCAAACTGTGCCTCCCCAACCACTAGATCGGGCTCTGGCGATGGTACCCTAGCCTAGGTCCGAGCTGGAACCACAGCCTATCCCCTACCTCAACCTCTAGGTCATCCTCTACCCCGTCCCTTAGCTAGAACACTAACTGCAGGCGCAGGGGACTCATCTTTACCCACTGCTGATCTCATTTGAACCATCTGAGAAAGAGTGAAACAAAGATACTTAGAAGTTGATCAAGTCAAGAAAGCATGATAAGGAATCAAACAAGATGGAATCTTTCCTAGGAATGTCCTATAGCCTCTCATAGATTGGATATGGATGTTATCATACCAATCCACGAGACTCCACTAGAAACTTTGCTCTTGTACTGGCGAGACCGGTGAACCTAAAGCTCTGATACCACTTTGTCAAAACCCAAAACTGGGCCATGATGGCACCTACATAACCCCCCAGTAGGCAAGTCAACCCAAACCATGACGAAGATAAATAAAGTAGTTTATACAAAGAAAATGGAAGATATGAATATACTGGAGATAGGGCTGATAGCATATATATATACAAACTGTACTAAATATACAAAAATTGTCTTAAAGTGACCAAGAAGACAAAATATACAAAGAACCAACTCGAACCTTGTGTCACCGGTACAAGAGCGTCTAAAATACGGAGTATCTATACAAGAAACTCTGTCTATCCAAAATACAAAATATAGATAGAAATGATAGATGGAAAGCATGTAAAGTCTCTAAGGCGCCGGAAGCTCACCAGAATTTGAACTGCAATGGGCCTCCAATAATGGGAGGATCAACAGGGGCGGCTCATACTAAGTGATGCATCAGAAAAAGATGCAGAGTATAGTATGAGTATCAAAACAACGAGTACCCAGTAAGCATCATAGGCCGACTGAGCGCAGAAAGATAATATATAACATAAATTACAGGAAAGTAAGCTAACTACAGGGATCCATCTAAATCTAGTTATAAAACTGGAAATCAACAATAACCGGCTAACATAGAAGAAAGCAAAGACCAAAGTAAAACTAAGGAAACAGACAATCCAAATACGCTCCAACATGACGCAATGCGATGAGGGATGATGATGTGATGCATAAATGTATAAAAGTAAAACCCGAAATGTTACATCGAGCATCCAGAACTTAACCTCGGACTCATCAACATGTGCATAAAAAGTAAAACTCATAATAACACATCGGGGTACCTGGAATCAATCATCGAACTTATCAACAGAAAGTAAATAGAGAAATGGTCTGGAAACGTCCCTTGGACCGGCATAAAAAGAATAGTATTTTTCCTTCCCTTTCCAAAACCAATAGTGAAACCAAAAGAATTTCCTTTTAAGGTCCAAAAATCATAGTAACTATAGTAAATCTCAAGTTTGTAAGAAAAACCTCGAAAATCATTCTTTTCTATAGCGATGGTATGAGAATGCAGAATGAGCATGTAAATTTTCATGTTCAGATAATATAGCACACAACAGGGCAAAAATACCCTCCAATCAAGAGAACTGACCTGGAAACTCCGTCCAAATCCAAGTTATGGCCTCGGGTCCACAATTACACATAAAATCGATATTAAGGCAAATATAATGGAACATAACTACGAAGATAACTACAAGCTTCTACTCTACCTCTAAAACCTCCTAAAAGAATTCTAAGGATTCTATACAAGCTATAACAGTACTACGAGCTCCTAGACTAAGGATAACAGAATAAACCTAATCTATGATCCAAATTGGCCAGTTTATTACAAGTTACAAAATATAAGCTTATTCATATCTATAGTCCAACCTAACGTTCTAGTAACATATATCATATAAAGTCTAAATAACTCAATCTTGAAAAGTAAACCGTAACCTACCTCGGGGCCGAACCGCAAACACGAACCATCACACGTGTGCCTTCCCCTTCCAAACAGTCATAAAAAGTTGCCACGCTATCTAGAACATAATCCAGGTGTCAAAACAAGAAGAATAATACCTATATTGCTATAAGAAATTCGAACCAAAAAATGAGTCAGAAAATTAACTTCGAGGCTCGCGCGATGAAACAAAAAATAAAAATCACCATAATGTTCGCAAAGGGTTAAAGAACCCATCCCCAAAAGGTGAGCGCGAACGGGACTCATTTCTGGGCCCAAAATAGCCCCGAAGTCCTCTTGATAAAGAAAAAAATTTAAATGGGGAAATAAGGAATTTAGAAGCGGAAAATTACTAATTTGAATGCACGAATTAACCACGGACTAGAACCACAATCACCACCAAGCTTGGGAAATTAAGAATTGAAGAATGGAGGTTTGGAGTTCTATTTTAATGGAGAACACCGAGTTGGAATGGAGTTGGAATGCAATGAAAATGAAGGAGTGGCCAGCTTATAAGCTGCCAGCGCCCAGGCGCTGCAGGAGAAGCCTGGCCAAAGTGTCCAAAGAACCACAGGTGCACTGTCCTACAAGCCCAGGTAGGCATGCAGGCGTGCATAGGCCAGTGCAGGTACGGCCAGGCACCCGCCTTGGCGCCATTCTAGCAACTGCTGCTGCAAGTGCCAAGCTTTTAGCCAATTTTTAAATGGATGGACCCCTAAATTGTATCCGGGATACCACAAAAAAAATGAGCTGATCTATTAAGCTAAAAATGACATTCCAGGCTCAACAGAATCAATGGAAATCCCAACAGAGGTCGATTTAATGAAAATCGGACCCACGCCTAAAACTTACTATGGGCCACCCTTTACCAAAATGAAACCCAAAGGCGAAAAACAAGTTCAGAAGCCTTGGGACCCAAACCAAAGGTTCCTCTAGCCAAAAGTTAACATTATGGAGCTAACAGTGCTAACAGAATTTCCATCCAAGGTCGTCTTCTCCAAATGTTGAGCAAAGACAACCCCACTAGACAAACTGTCCTGAAAACACAAAAAACAACACAAAACCAAACCGGAAGCACTCAGACCCCAACCAAGGGTCTCCCTAGACAAAAATTTCCAATCTAGAGACAACAGAATTATCGGAGTTTGATTTTGAGTGCATTTACCAAGAAATTTGACCGAAGTCAAGGATTTTCTAAGTTCAAGTTCTAAAATAGGGAAATGGCCATAACGGCTTAATGAACGGCCCGGGCACCAAACCATCAGTCTCGGTAAGTCATAAATGACCTGTAGCCGCTGAGGGAAAGCTTAAAACATAGAAAAAGCACAAAAAATAGAAAATAACCTGGAGGGTCATTACACTAGGGTAGGGAGTCCCCTTTGCAACACTCCCCTGAGAATGAGGGCTTGATGCCCTACCTGCCTGATCATGCCTAGGTCTGGACCCCTGAGTAGGAGCACTAGTTGATGATAGCGCAGGTCTGGATGAACTATTATAAAATCAAGAGTGGTGTCCACCTTCGCACCTCTGATGACTGAACCCTGAATTCGATTTTCTTGCCCTCTTGTTCTCCCTTACCATTTCTTTCAGTTTATCTTCCTCAATCTGCTGAGTGTATGTCATGAGCCTTAAAATATCTATATCCCCCAATAGCATAGTTTTCTAGCACTCCTTCTTCACCAAGTCGAATACTCCATAAACAAAGTTACTCATCCGGGCCCTTGGCTTGGCCACCATAGAAGGAGTATACCTAGAAAGCCTAGTGAAATTCAGCCCATACTCTTGAACTAACATTGATCCTTGACTCAAGTTCATGAACTCTTCATTCTTAGTCTCTCTCAACTCCCTTGGAATGAACCTATCCAGAAAAGCCTCAACAAAACACTCTCAAGTCACAGGGGCTGCATTCCTGCCCCTACCTTCCTTCCACTGAGTACCAAATGTGAGCCATATCTTTGAGTTGATAGAAAGCTAGCTTAACACTGTCAGAACTAGTCACCTGCATCACCTCCAAGATCTTCTTCACCTCATCTATGAAATTCTGCAAATCCCCACCAACCTTGGACCCCAAAAACTCTGGAGGGTATATACAAACAAAGTTTTGAACTTTGGCAGCAGTTGTCCCACTATTTGGGTTAGCAGGAATAGGTGTCTACTAATTAGTTTGACTGGTCATCGCCTGGGCTAACATCTGAATGACATTTCTTAACTTCGCATCCGTGACCTCGTGGTCCAGAACGGGAGGATTATCATTATGGTCATTGTCTCTGTGAGGAGGCATAATCTAAAACACATAAAGAATGGATTAGAGAGGAGAAATATAGTCAAACTCTATCGCACAAAAAAGATTTTGAAAGAAGTGAAGTTTTTCTTAAAAAATCTCATAGCCTCCACCTCATAAGTGTGGCGCACTTCATATCCATGAAAGAAACTCTACTTAATGCGACTTTCAGACATCCTAGGACTCTTAAACCTGATGATCTGATACTAAGTTTATCACTCCCCGAGGCTACCCCCCAAATGTAACATGGGACCTAGGATTACAAGTGACCCTAAGATAACCCTTAGCCTTAGCATGACTTAAACAAAATAAGGACAATCATAGAGGAAGCATAAATATCAGATGTAGGCAATCCAACTAAGAATAAGATAAAGGTCTAAGAGTAACAAAATCTGAAATATCAAATACTGATTGTCTAGCTCTAATTGAAAACCCTCTAAATCTGACATAATGAGTTGTTGGGACAAGACCCTAGCTAACTCTAACTACTGAAGGAAAGTCATAAAGATAACTAAACTCATATCTAGTCCTTGAAGGATGAGGACTCACCAACTGCGATAGGAAGTCCTACAGTCTCTAGCCATGAATCTAGGAATGAGTGCCTGAATATACATCATCAAAGGATATAGCACAAATAACTATGCATTCAGTACTATAGAATGTACTGAGCATGTGAGATATTCATTATCTATTATAAAACATGCTTTAAAACATACGTAAACTGAAATCATTTCATGATAGTAAAATCTATAATGTAATGACCCAATGTAATATAATAAGCTGACAATATATTTATATTAGTAAGTCATAGTAGTAAGTCTTAAATCTGAAGGCAAAGATTCAAATACATTTAAAAGCTTTAAACCCTTTCTGTGAGAGATTCTCATAACTGACATAAACCATGTGAGCTACATGGAATCCGGTGTGCTACCCTACACCAAAAAAGGTTATCCTAACCGGCCAAGGTTAGAACCATATAATAAGGATACTGTAATAAGCCACAGAGGGCAACCTATGGTGGAAACATAGTTCTGGGACTTAAGGGTATGCTAAACCCAGACTAACTCAGTGCTAAATGCTACTCCCAAAACATACATATAGCTCATACATAACTAGTGACATATCGAAAGTCAAAATTATTCATTGCTTAGGTGGACATATCTAGATGCAAAAACCATTCAATAAGCATAAGAACATATCTAATGTCATGTTGTTCATAGCTTCATAAATCTTAAAAACATAGCATAGCCATTTTTCAAAACATACTCTTTTCTAAAATTCATACTTTGAAGAACTAGGTATGCAAATTTCATAAATACTTAAGGCCATGTTGTCTAAACATGTCAATTTACTTGGAATCATGAAATAAAGTGGGATCATGCTAAAAATCATCCCCAACTTATGGGCTTTTAGAAATACTTGTAGAATCTCATGAAAAATCATGCATAAAAGTTTAGAGAGTGTATTTCAATACGAATAAATCAGTTTTATAGAAAAATTCATAATTGGGTAAGAACCCTAATTTCTCAAATGCATGAAATCAATGTAAAATCATAGGTTTTGGGCATAAAGGTGGAAGAAATCCCCTAACTAATACCCATACACCTGAACCCAAATCTTTTCCTAACCAAAATATAAGGATGGAGAATTGGAGATGAAACCCTAAACCTTGGAGCTTGAGAGAGAATTCCTTTTTTTTTGGAATATGAATTGAGAGAATGAATGAAGAACTAGCTAAGTGGGACTAAAACCCCTTTATTTTAACCTAAAATGACTTACCTTAGGATCTTAAGAAGTTAGGAATTACAAAAATACCCTAGGGATTTAATTCTGAAAAACTATTAAAAATTCTCAACCAGGTTCCACGGGCAAAGTCCACGGACCGTAGACACAACCACTGCTCATGGTTGACTCTCGTAGTTCACTGATGGTTTGACTAGTTACGGGTCTGATTTCCATGGGCAGGGTCTAGGCTCATTGAACATTCTATGAACCATAGAAACCTTTCATGGTTTCAGAGGAAAAAGGGTGACCCTCAGTCTGATTTCCCCGAAGGAAAACCATGGACCGTGGTCCCATCCATGACCCGTGAATCCCAGTCATGGTTTTAGACTTGAGGATAAGTCTATAGGGTTCATTCCACAAGTCCTTTCCACGGCCTGTGGTTCCATCCATGGCTCGTGGTTTAGGCCTGTGGACCCTGGAACTTTAGAAATTTCAAGAAATCCTAAGTTTAAAAATTGGTTCAGATTCTGAGGTGTTATAATATCTCCCCCTTGGGATCATTCATCCTTAAATGAAGACTAAATAAGCTGAGTCTAGAGGGAAAGAGCTACAATCCCAACCAATAGAACATAAAAAATGAAGTACATGCACAACAACTGAGTACTAACTTGAAAACATGACAGAACTGAATTCGTAAAACATATAATCATGCCTAGGATCATGAAAAAGGCTTATGGAATAGATCCAAAGGGATATACTAAGGAGGAAACTACTACCTCAAGCTGAAACTGGATCGGGAGGTAAGAGATGAGGGTACTTGGTCTTCATGGCTGCTTCTGCTTCCTAAGTAGCTCCCTCAACTGACTGATTCCTCCAAAGAACCTTCACTGAAGTGACTTCCTTGCTCCTCAACCTTCAAACCTGACAATCAAGAACCTAAACTAGGACTTTTTCATATGTGAGACTATCTTTTACACTCACATTCTCTAATGTCATAACTGATGTCGGACCGCCAGCATACTTCTTTAAAAATGAAACATGGAAAACCAGATAAACCATTTCTAGCTCGGCTGGCAACTCTAACTCATAAGCCACACTACCAAATATCCATAGAATCCTGTAGGGACCCATATATCAGGGACTAAGCTTCCTTTTCTTAACAAATCTCATTACACCCTTCATGGATGACACTTTCAAGAACACCCAGTCATCCATCTCAAACTCTAAGTTGCTTCTTCTCACATTTACATAGGATTTCTATCGACTCTGAGCAGTCTTCAACCTCTCCCTAATAAGTTGAACTTTCTCCATAGTATCATAAACAAAATCTAGGCCTATCAAGGCCGCCTCACCTACCTCAAACCAACCAATAGGTGATCTACACCTCCACCCATAAAGTGCCTCATAGGGAGCCATTTGAATGCTAGAATGAAAGTTGATATTGTAGACAAACTCAATAAGAGGTAAGTGATCATCCCAATTTCCTTTAAAGTCTATCACACAGTCCCTCAACATGTCCTCTAAAGTCTTAATGGTACTTTACTCGACCATCTATCTGCAGGTGAAAAGTTGTGCTAAGATTAACCTGAGTACCAAGACCCTTCTGAAACAATTTCAAAAATTAGGATGTAAACTGAGTACCCATATCTGAGATGATGGAAAAGGAAACCCCATGAAATTTGACTATCTCACGGATGTAGAGTCTGGCATAATCCTCTGCTGAATCAGTAGTCTTGACAACCAAGAAGTTATCGAACTTAGTCATCCTGTCTACAATCACCCAAATTGAATCATGGTGTCAGCGAGTACGAGTTAAGCCTGTAATGAAATCCATATTAATCACTTCCCACTTCCAAGTAGAAAGGTCAATATCCTGAGTCATTCCACCGGGTCGCTGATGTTCTACCTTCACTTATTGACAGTTGGGACACTTAGCCATAAAATTTGCAATGTCCCTCTTCATGTCATTCCACCAATAGACTTACTGTAGGTCATGGTACATCTTGGTGGCACCAGGGTGGTATTCGATTGAATACCTGGAGCTATCAAAATACCTGGTGCTATGAGCCTCTATCAAAATTCGTTGCCTCAACTTATCTACATTAGGAATACACAACCAACCCTGATATCAAAGCAGACCATCTCCCCCTTGGAAGAAAACCTCTACTCTCTGTTATTCGAATGCACCCTTCAACTGATGCAAGATAGGATCACTGTCTTTCTTCTCCTTCACTTCAACTACCAAAGAAGATTCTGACCCATTCTAAACCATCACACCACCATCTGTTGAATTTGTAAGGCAAACTCCTAATCGAGCAAGCCTATGAACATCCTTAGCCAATTACTTTTTTCCTTCCTCTACCTTTGACACACTACCCATGGACAACCTACTAAGTGTATCAGCTATAATATTGGCCTTACCCGGATGGTAAAGCACACTCATATCGTAGTCCTTAAGAATCTCAAGCCACCTTCTCTGATGAAAATTCAATTCTTTTTGAGTGACCATATATTGAAGGCTCTTATGGTTAGTAAGGACATCCACATAGACACCATACAAGTAGTCTCTCCAAATCTTCAAAGCAAAAACCACTTCTGCTAATTCAAGATCATGAATGGAATAGTTCTTCTCATGAATCTTAAGTTGTCTAGAGGCATAAGCAATTACCTTACCACGCTGCATGAAAAACACCACCCTAGATAACTCTAGATGCATCACAATACATAACAAAGCCATCTAAACCCTCTGGTAAAGCCAAAACTGGAGTTGTGGTCAACCTAGTCTTTAATTTTTGGAAGTTCTTTTCACATCTCATTAAACCACTGAAACTTAACCTTTTTCTGAGTCAACCTGGTCAAAGGGGTAGCTATGGATGAAAATCCTTCCACAAATATCCTGCAGTAAGTATCCAAATCCAAAGAGCTCCTAATGTTAGTCAGGGAAGTGGATCTAGGCCAGTTCTTAATGTAACGACTGGGTCCGTCATTACAGATAAACCATTCGTGCTAATTTTTAGAGTTAGAAAACTCCGGGTTTGGGAGTTTGAAATTCTGGGCCAGGCTAGTTTTGACTGGATTTGGAGCGAGGTATGGTCTAGAACAATCCGGGTAAGGATTGGGTTAGATGTCTTGATTTGAGCTAATTTTCCTTGTATCTAAGACATAAAAGAGTATGGGGTACTTTTTGGAATCAAATTCGGGTAAGTAGAACTGTAGGAATTGAGGTTGATATGAAGGGGTTGTTCTGGGATGTTGAAAAAATAAGTGTGTTGTAAAATGGACTAGTTTTGGAGATTTTACGACTTTCTATCCCATGGTGGTTGACACTCTGCCATAGCAACCTCCGCTGTAGCATAGAAAATACATCTATAGCAGAAGTCAATGTCGTTCAGCCTCCGCCATAGCGGACGACTCCGCTACGGTGGTACTGCTATAGCGGAGAAGACCGCTATAGCAGAGCATGACAGGATAATTCTCTAGGGTGCTAGAGTTCTTGGGTCTTGATTCTTGATAATGGGTGATGATCATTTAGCCATAATTCTCTAAGGGAATCCGTAAAAATTTATGAATTTAGGTGAATTAATGGTGGGAAGCCTGAGAATAGGTGGAATGATCATGGTTTGTCCTGGGGATTAGGATTTTTGTATAATCCGGGTAGTTTAGGCCAGTTAATTAACTATAGCATTTATGTGTTTATTTCTAGACCAAGAACAAGCAAGGGATCCTGAAAAAGGGAAAGCTCCGGCACTATAGAGCTTGATTATTTGAGGTAGGTGATGGTTATTGATTCTTGTATACATTGTATATTTGTGTACTCATGTCTAAGTATTTTTATGGTTTGCATTGCTTAGGGAATGATTTAGAAATGTCTAGAAGTCCTGTTTTCAGTCTTATGAACTGAACTGGGTGTTATTGCTTGTTGGTTTACAAGTGTTGATCGTTCATTGTTTGTGACTGTAGATTTATATGATATTCAGTTGGCTCGAGTACCATGCCTGGTACGGGATATACTAATGGTTGGATCGGGTACCATACCTAGTACGGGATAGACTTACGGTTGGCTCGGGTACCACGCCTAGTACGGGGTATACTAACGGTTGGCTTGGGTACCATACCTGGTACGGGTTTATTTTATTATACTGTTGCATCTTTACTAATGGTTGCTTGAGTGGACCGAGTTGTGCTTATGGTTTGTGATTGTGATTTTGGTCCTTGAGAGGCCAGGTTGTTACATTGATCTATGGATTTGGTCTTGGTGTTGACCGGGTTGTATGTTTGACACTTCAATGTTGTCTAGAGGGGATCCAGGGTGGGTCCAGAATATGTAACGAGGTATAATTTTTGTTATTGTGAATTATTTATCATGGTTGTGAAAGTGATTTACATGTTGGGACAAGTTAGGGAAAGACTTGTAGTCTAGAAATATATGTTAACTGGTTTACGTGTTTTTGTACTCTTACTTGACTTCTGTACAGTTTATACACTATTTATTTGGAACTGGTTGATGATCCTACCAGTACACGGTGGCTGATTACTGATATTGCACTTGTTTACCTTTTTATGAGTACATGAAATCTTCCGACGGTTGACGCACGACCTCACATGTAGGCCTGACACTTCGAGATATCAAGGGTGAGTTGTTCGACCAAGTTGCCTTGATTTCTATCTATTTGAGTTGTAGCCCACTTATTTTGGGCTTAGACTATTCCTTTATTTGGGGTTGCATCTCTGTACTCTAGTTTTGGTAGATGTTTTTGGTATGATAACTTTCAGATTCTAGGGAAGGATTTTCCATAGGTTATATTCTTATAGAGTTGTTTATTTATGTTGTTGCTAGTTTACTTTTTGCACTGGTTTTAGGTTGTTAGGGTATGCTAAGGTTTGAGTTCTACTGGTTTTCTCATTCGGGGGTTGGGTGGGTGCCACTCACAATGGTCTGGGTCATGACAAAGATGGTATCAGAGCTCTAGGTTCGTTGACCTCATCGTACCAAAATAGGTCTACTAAAGTCTTGCAGAATAGTGCGGAGACGTCCATACTTTTCCTCGAAAGGCTATAAGACTTTAGGAAACTATCTCTTCTTTCCTCCATCGTGCTATAACTTGATTCCAATTAGTATCTGACTCTTTCACTTTTCTGTCCATAAATGGTTAACACAAGAAACAATGGAGTGAGACCAGCAGTCCCAGCTGCGGGCTCGGCCATCTGTGGTAGAGGCGGGGGAAGGGGCAGAGGATGAGGTAGAGCCACATCCACTAGGGATGGGGCTCAAGATGTTGCAGGAGCACGAGAGGCAACCCCTTCCCCACCTCAGGAGAAGGTTGTCGAAGATGTGAAAGTTGTTGTGGAGGATGAAGGGGCGCAGACAAAAGCAGAGGCAGCATCGGCTGGAGGTGCAGGCCTTCCCTCTATGATGCCTAAAGCATTTCAGCAAGCTTGGAACTTCTTGAGTGGTTTGGTTGGTGTTGGATCCATACCTACTAGCGCTACAAATCAGGCTCTTGGAACTCAGCCAATAGACCCTACAGCTCCTAGGATGGATGTAGCTTCAAGCACAAGTGACTTCTTCAGGCCAATGCTAGGCCCAGTGATGACAGGAAATGAACATGAGATGCTGACCAAGTTTCTCAAGCTGAAACCTCCTACGTTTCAGGGTACTAATAGGGAAGATGCTTATGAGTTCATACTGGATTGTTATGAGAGGTTGCATAAGCTACACATTGTGCAACAGTATGGGGTTTAGTTCGTCACATTTCAGTTACAGGGTGATGCCAAGCAGTGGTGGAGATCTCATATGGAGCGTCGGTCATCTATTTTAACCCCCACTGACTAGGGAGAAGTTTCATGCCCTCTTGTTAGAGAAGTACGTACCCCATACTTTGTGGGACTAGAAAAAGGATGAATTCTTGAAGTTAGAGCAGGGTAGCATGTTAGTCTCTGCTTATGAGGAAAAATTTCATGCCTTGTCTTGTTTTGCTACACAAATGTTGGGTTTCGAGGGGGAGTGGGTTCGATTGTTTATCAAGGGTTTGAATACTGAGCTTCAGGTATTGTCTGTGCACATGACTTCTTTCGGGAAAGTCTTCAATAAAGTGGAAGATTATGTAAAGAAATTTGAGGGAGTCAGGCAAGTGGGGCAGGCTAAAGTGTTAGCCAAGAAGCCTCGGAATGAGGGAAATTACAGTGGTTCATACTCCAGGGGCCAGAATTAGCTGGTATACTCAGCCCATCCTATTTAGTCAACTCTACCAGCTGCTATAGGTGGTCATCCGAGAGCTAATCAGCAGTTTTCAGCTTCTAAAGGCCAGAGAGATTCCTACACATCTGCAAGCAGGCCTAAATATGATCGTGTTTGTTTCCATTGTGGTGATCGGGTCCACTTTAAGAGGAAGTGGCCTCACCAGCAGACTAGTAATTAGGTTCAGCAGCAGCCTAAGGCTGTGATCCCAACAGGTGGATGTGGTCATACTAGAAGTCATCCACGGGGTGGGCGAGGTAATTTTTAGAGAGGGCAGAGAGACAGAGGGAACGGTGGCATGGGCAGGGGTGCGGCGCAGCTGACCAAGGAAGTTTCCCAGATTTATGATCGGGCTCACTTCTATGCATTCCCAGGGAGGACCGAGGCTGTGGCATCAGATGCGGTGATCACAAGTACCATTCTTGTCTCTGATTGAATGGCTTCGGTACTATTTGACCCAGGTTCTACATATTCTTATATGTCTGTGAGTTGTGTGTTAGGTCTGGACTTGATATGTGATACGCTTGATTCCCTTATTCATATTTCTACCCCGGTTGGAGAGTCAGTGATTGTGACTCATGTTTATCGTAATTGTTCGGCTGTACTTTTGGGGTTGCATACTTGGGTAGACTTAGTAATTCTAGATATGGTTGACTTTGATGTTATTTTGGGCATGACCTGGTTATCCCCTTATCATGTTGTGTTGAATTATAACACCAATACTATAGCTCTAAAGATTTCAGGTAAGGATATGCTAGAGTAGGAGGGTGTTTATAGGCCTAAGCCGGTCGGGATTATATCGTTTGTTTGGGCTAGGAAGCTAGTGGGGAGAGGGTGTTTAGCCTTTTTGGCTCATCCCTAGGATGATAGTGTAGAGTCCCCATCTATTGAGTCAGTTCCAGTTGTTTCAGAGTTCTGAGAGGTGTTTCCAGTGGATTTTCCTAGCATTTCTCTGGACAGGGATATCAATTTATGTCTTGGCTTGGAGCCGGGCACTCGCCCAATTTTCATCCCTCCTTATTGAATGGCTCCGGAAGATTTAAGAGAGCTTAAGTCTAAGCTCCAGGAACTCCTAGATAAGGGATTTATCCATCCCAGTGCTTCGCCTAGAGGTGCCCCGGTCTTGTTTGTCAAAAAGAAGGATGGTAGTATACAGATGTGCATAGATTACAGGCAACTGAACAAGGTCACCATACAAAATAAGTACCCTCTACCTCGTATTTATGATCTTTTTGACCATCTACAGGGTGCATTGATTTTTTCAGAAATTGACTTAAGGTCAGGGTATCATCAGTTGAAAATTAGGCTCGAGGATATTCCTAAGACTACTTTTTGGACTCGGTATGGGCATTACAAGTTCTTAGTGATGTCGTTTAGGTTGACTAATGTGTCACGACATTCATGAGCTTAATGAATAGGGTATTTAAGTCATACTTGGATTCGTGCGTCATCATTTTCATTAATGATATTTTGATTTACTCCAAGAGTAGGGAGGAGCATGCTAAACATCTCTGTATAGTGTTGGACATTTTGAGACGTCAAAATTAATGTGAAGTTCTCCAAGTGTAAGTTCTGGTTGACTTCAGTAGCATTCTTGGGGCATGTAGTGTCAGAACAGGGGGTATTGGTAGATCCCTAGAAGATTGAGGCAGTCAAGAGTTGGGTCTAGCCTAGCTCATTGACTGAGGTGAGAAGTTTTGTGGGGATTGCAGGCTACTATCATAGGTGCATCAAGGATTTTTCATCCATTTCTACTCACTTAACAAGGTTGACACAGAAAGACATACCGTTTGTATGGTCTGACAAGTGCGAGGAGAGCTTTCAAAAGCTCAAGACACTTCTGACCACGACTCTTATTTTGTCCTTGCTGGTTGAAGGTAAAGACTTTATTGTTTATTGTGATGCTTCACATTCTGGTTTGGGTGCTGTGTTGATGCAGGATAGGAATGTGATAGTCTATTCTTCTAGGCAGTTGAAGGTGCATGAGAAAAACTATTCGACTCACGATTTGGAGTTGGCAGTGGTGGTGTTTGCACTCAAGATTTGGAGACACTATCTCTATGGTGTCAAGTGTGAGGTGTTCACTAATCAACGCAGTTTGCAGCATGTTTTCACTCAGAAGGACTTGAATCTGAGGCAGAGAAGGTGGATAGAGTTGTTGAAGGATTATGATATGACTATTCAGTACCATTTGGGTAAGGCTAATGTGGTGGCAGATGCATTGAGCTGGAAGACAGTTAGCATGGGCAGTTTGGCTTGTTTGGAGGTGTTCAAATGACCACTAGCAATGGAAATTCAGGCATTGGAGTCCAAGTTCATGCACATGGGTATTTCAGAACAAGGTGGGATTGTGGCCAGTATTGAGGTCAAATCCACATTGATAGAGGAGATAAAGGCCAAATAGTTTCAGGATTCACAGTTGAGCAGGCTTCGGAGCAAGGCAGTATCCGGAGAGTCTGGAGATGCCATATTGGATTTTGGCGGTGTGTTAAATTTTAGAGGAAGGATTTATGTTCCTCGGGTTGATGACATGATTCAAAAGGTGTTGGCAGAGGCTCGTGGTTTGCGGTATTCAATTCATCCGGTTGTAACCAAGATGTACAAAAATTTGAGGCAACTTTATTGGTGGCCTGGGATGAAAAGGGACATAGCAGATTTTTTGTCCAGGTGTCAGAATTGCAAGCAGGTAAAGTATGAGCACCAAAGACCTGCAGGACTGCTTCAGAGAAGGCCCATTCCAGAGTGGAAGTGGGAGAGAATAGCCATGGATTTTGTGGTGGGTCTCCCCAAGACTTTGGGGAAGTATGAATCTATTTGATCATTGTTAACAAGCTGACCAAGTCAGCTCACTTAATTCCGGTCATGGTGGATTACAATTCGCAACAATTGGCTAAGATCTATGTGAAGGAGATTGTGAGATTGCATGGGGTTCCAGTGTCCATTATTTCAGACTGGGGTACGTAGTTTACCTCGAAGTTTTGAGGCAAGTTGCATGAGGAGTTGGGCACTCAACTCACGTTTAGTACAGCCTTCCATCCTCAGACTGATGGTCAGTTAGAGAGAACGATTCAGGTATCGGAGTATATGCTGAGAGCATATGTGATTGACTTCGCCAGTCATTGGGACCAGTTTCTACCATTATGTGAGTTCTCATACAATAATATCTACCACTACAGTATCGACATGGCACCATTCGAGGATCTGTATGGGAGGATTTGTAGGTCACCGATTGGGTGGTTTGAGGAAGGCGATGTAAAGCCTTTGGGCATAGACATGGTAAGGGAAGCGCAAGAAAAGGTAAGAGGCATTCAAATCAAGTCGCTAGATTCCCAAAGAAGGCAGAAGGAATATGCAGATCACAAGGTAAGGGACATGGAATTTCAAATTGGTGAGCAGGTATTATTGAAAGTGTCACCAATGAAAGGCTTTATGCGTTTCGATAAGAGGGGCAAGCTCAACCCTCGGTTCATCAAATTGTTTGAGGTTCTTGAAATTATAGAGCCCATCGCTTACAGATTAGCGCTGCCGCCCAGTCTGTCAGGTGTCCATCCGGTGTTTCATGTATCCATGCTAAAGCGATACCATGGGGATGAGGACTACATCATCAAGTGGGATGAGGTGTTACTTCTTAAGGATCTTTGCTATGAAAAGGAACCAGTTTTGATTCTTGATCAGGATTTCCGGAAATTAAGGACAAAGGTGATCAGTATGGTAAAGGTTCAATGGAAGCATCATTCGATTGAGGAAGACACTTGGGAAACTGAGAGGGACATGCGGGACAAGTACCCTCACTTGTTTGAGGATACATGTACTACTATTTTCTCTCTTTACTTTCAATATTTTTGGGCTTGATCATTCAGGGACGAATGATTTGTAAATTGGTACCTGTTGTAACGATCGGGTCTATCATTACGGGTAAACCATTCTTGCCAATTTTTAGAGTTAGAAAACTCCAGGTTTGGGATTTTGAAATTTTAGGCAAGGCTAGTCTCGGCCGGATTTGGAGCGAGGTATGGTCTAGGGCGATTCAGGTAAGGATTGGGTTAGATGTCTTGATTTAAGCTAGTTTTCCTTTGTATCTAAGACATAAAGGAGTCCGAGGGACTTTTCAGAATCGAATTTGGGTAAGTAGAACTCCCAGAATTGAGGTTGATGTGAAGGGGTTATTTCGGGAAGTCAAAAAAATAAGTGTGTTGTAAAATAGACTAGTTTTGGAGATTTTATGACTTTTTATCCAGTATCAACTACTATGGAGGTTGACAATCCATCATAGAGACCTCTACTGTAGCAGAGAAAATACTGCTACAGTGAAAGTCAATGTCAGTCAGCCTCCGCTATAGTGGACGACTCCGCTATGGTGGTACTGCTATAGCAGAGTGGACCGTTATAGTGGAGCATGATGGAATTTAATGCAGAAACTCCCCCAAAATAGTTCAATTTTCTGCAACTCAGTTTGGGAGAAGAAGGGGGCAATTTTGGGTGATTTCTACCAGTTTTCCACCATTTTTTGTCCTAAAAGTAAGGATTCTACTCCTCAAACTTCGTGATATCTTTCCTATGCTATAGAATTGCTAGGGATGGACTTGGGAAAAGGTTTGGGATAACCTAGAATTGTAGATTCCGAGGGAAAAAAGGGATTCTAGGGTGCTAGAGTTCTTAGGTCTTGATTCGTGATAATGGGTGATGATCATTTAGCCATAATTCTCTAAAGGAATCCATAAAATGATGAATTTAGGTGAATTAATGGCAGAAAAGCCCGGGAATGGGTGGAATGATCATGGTTTGGCCTAGGGATTAGGATTTTTGTATAATCCGGGTAATCCGGGTAATTTAGGCCAGTTAATTAACTATAGTATTTATGTGTTTACTTCTAGACTAAGAACAAGCAAGGGATCCTGAAAAGGGAAAGCTCCAGCACTGTAGAGCTTGATTATTTGAGGTAGGTGATGATTATTGATTTTTGTATGCATTGTATGTTTGTGTAATCATGTCTAAGTATTTGTATAGTTTGCATTGCTTAGGGAATGAATTAGGAATGTCCAGAAGTCCTGTTTTCAGTCTTGTGAAATGAACTAGGTGTTATTGCTTGTTGGTTTACAAGTGTTGATTGTTCATTGTTTGTGACTGTGGATTTATGTGACATTCGGTTGGCTCGGGTACCATGTCTGGTATGGGATATACTAACGGTTGTCTCGGGTACCATTCCTGGTACAGGATATACTAACGGTTGGTTCGGGTACCATGCCTAGTACAGGATATACTAACGATTGGCTCGGTTACCACGCCTGGTACGGGATTAGTTTATTGTACTATTGAATCTTTACTAATGGTTCCCTGAGTGGACCGGGTTGTTCTTATGATTTGTGATTATGCTTTCAGTCCTTGAGAGGACAGGTTGTTACATTGATCTATGGGTTTGGTCTTGGTGTAGATCGGGTTGTATGTTTGACACTTAGATGTTGTCTAGAGGGGATCCAGGGTGGGCCCGGAATATGTAACGAGGTATAATTGTTTTTATTGTGAATTGTTAATCATGATTGTGAAAGTGATTTATATTTGGGGACAATTTAGGGAAAGACTTGTAGTCTAGAAATATTTGTTGACTGGTTTACGTGTTTTTGTACTCTTACTTGACTTCTGTACTGTTTGTACATTGTTTATTTAGAACTGTCTGATGATCCTACCAGTACACGGTGGTTGTGTACTGATACTACACTTGCTTATATTTTTGTGAGTACAGGAAATCTTTCGGCGGTTGATGCACATCTCACCTGTAGGCCTGACACTTCGAGATATCAAGGGTGAGCTGTTTGACCAAGCTGCCTTGATTTCTATCTATTTGAGTTGTAGCCCACTTGTTTCGGGCTTAGACTATTCCTTTATTTGGGGTTGTATCCCCTTACTCTAGTTTTGGTAGTTGTTTTTGGTACGATGACTTTCAGATTCTAGGGAGGGATTTTTCGCAGGTTATATTTTTATAGAGTTGTTTATTTATATTATTGCTAGTTTACTTTTTGCATTGGTTTTAAGCTATTAGCCTATGCTAAGGTTTGAGTTCTACTGGTTCGCTTATTCGGGGGTTGGGTGGGTGCCACTCACAAAGGTCCGGGTCGTGACACTTGACTGCCTTTATCTTTTGCAAATCTACTTGAATGCCTTCTCTAGACATGACATGACCCAAAAAAGTGATGGACTGCATCCAAAATTCACACTTGGTGATCTTAGCAAATAATTGTTGATCCTTGAGAGTCTACAATACAATCCTCAAATGGTCTGCATGTTCCTCCTCACTCTGAGAGTAGATAAGAATGTCATCAATGAAAACAATAATGAACATATCCAAGTACTGCTTGAACACCCTATTCATCAAATCCATAAAGGCTGTAGGAGCATTCGTTAGTCCAAAAGACATAACCACAAATTCATAATGACCATACCGAGTTCTAAAGGTTGTCTTCAAAATGTCACACTTTCTAACTGTGAGCTGATGATAATCAGATCTGAGGTTAATTTTGGAGAAGTAACTGGTACCCTGAAGCTGCTCAAACAAGTTATCAATCTTAGGGATCGGATACTTACTCTTGACTGTGACCTTGTTCAACTGACGGTAGTCAATGCACATTCTGAGAGAACCATCTTTCTTATGCACGAAGAGAACTGGAGCACCCCATGGAGAGATGCTAGGCCTGATAAAACCTTTGTCTAAAAGGTCTTTCAACTATTATTTAAATTCTATAAGCTCTGTTGGAGCCATTCTATAATGATGAATAGATATGGGTTGCGTCGCTGGGAGAAGGTCTATCCTAAAGTCAATCTCCCGCTCTGTAGGGACTCCGGGAAGATCCTCAAGAAAGACTTTAGGAAACTCTTTTACTACTGGAACTGACTGGAGAGATGGGGTTTTGGACTCATAATCTATAACCCAGACTATATAATAGACATACCCCTTAGAAATCATTTTCCTAGCCTTGAGATAAGATATGAAATGACTCTTGGAGGATGGAGGAATACCCTACCACTCAAGACAAGCTCATTAGGAAACTTAAAGCTGACTATTCTAGTTCGCCAATCAATAGAAGCATAACATGCATGTAATCAATCCATAATAAGATTAACAACAAAATCAATGATCTCCAACTCTACTAGATCGGCTGAGGTGACTCTATGGAGGGATAGTGATCGAGAAATAGACTGTGATGGCCAATAGAGAGAGCAATCATAAGAGAGAGGGTGATCGATATAATTACCAAAGTTTGAATCCATATGTGCCTCCTCCTAAGGCAGATGTCATTCCAATTCAAATAGAAGTTAGTGGCCCCATTAGCTCAAAGATTGAGGATGTGTTGGCTCGTGTCTTGAAGAGAGTGGAGACTATGGATAATAGGGTCATAGAATTGACAAATGATGTATCCAACCTTACTTAAACTGTGAATTCTCACTCTACCTCTATCAAGTAACTCGAAGCTCAAATGAATCATTTATAGGCTCAAATGAACCCATGGTAGAAGAGAACACTTCCTAGTGACACTTTCTACAAAACACAGGTGGAAACGCAAGTGTGTGCCTTCTTTGCCAGTTTTCTGCATCGTACATGCATGCCACATATTGGCTCATGAAAAATGCATGTGATAGGCAGGTGCTCTCTTTTTGTTGCCAGTTTTATTCCTGGCACATATGGCTCACATGCATGCCGCAGGTCTCCACTAGTGAAATGTATATTGCGCGCATGTGCTAGCAGTCAACCCCTTGCTATTTCTTTCTTTTTGTGTTCCATTTCTTTTTATTTCCTTAACTTCTTGTAGTTGTTTTCTTTTACTTCCCAAAGAAAAATACAAAAATATTTTTGTTCTCTTTTCTTGGCACTCACATCCTTGTGCAGGCCATGATTTCAAATAGGAGAAATACTGACCGGATCACCTGTAAAGCTCTATCCATGAGCAAAAGCAAGGGCAAGGAACCAAGCAAGAAAAAAGCCCCCGAAGTTATCCCAGAGGTTGCTCTTGTTCCTGTCAATGAGGAGGATAGAACTCGCTTCTGTGTTGGGGGCATGAGGCACTCTTATATCAAGTATCGGGTTGGCCAGTCATTAATGGTTTTGGGGAAAAGGGTTTTATGGATCAACTATTTTAAAACTCATTTCGAAAAAAACCAAGTTAAAGTTTCAAAATATTTTTCAATTAAAGAAGAGTTGCCACTTAATTAATTAAAAGAAAATCAAGAAAACCTTTTTAAAAATTTCTAAAGCTTAAAACAGATAAAGACTTTAAAAATTAAGAGATTTTGGGTAAGCGGTTCTCATTAATTCCCAAGAAGGTTTTAAAAGCACTCGGGATATCTACTAACTCGTGGTTATCTGGTCTTATTAAAAACCAAATTATTTTGACTAACTTTAAAGAAAATTTATTTGTTTTTAAAACGTGAGAGAAGATCGAGATATTTGAAAATGATTTGAGAAAAACATAAAGAGAAAACATGTTTATCTTTAATAATTAAGGCATGAGACATTTTACTAAAATAAATGAAACAAGTTTGAAATGCATGATAACGATTTGGAAACAATGAATTCATTTTAGGGAAAATAACAAGTGTGCTTTTTCACTTGGAACTTAAGGAAGCATTTTTATTTTTTGAATTACGAAAGTGAAAGAAAACATTCCCTTGTTTCAAGATTGAAGTCGTTGTTTGAGAGAAATAGTAGGCATGCTTTGTGTGTTAAGAAAGTATTTTTCATGCAAAGAAACCACTTATAAGGAAATTTGAGAGAAAAATATTAAAACAAGAAATAACACCTCCTTTAGGAAAATTCAACTAAGTTAAAATGTTAGTCTAGATTAATTTCAAATAATTCTAACTAAACAATATATAAAGAGTTTAAAGGGAAAGAGAAGGAATTAAGCTCTTCGGCTTAATTAATTTAGGCTTTTAGCCCAAACCAAGAACATGTCTAAAAATAAATCTAAGTTGTAGGCTTTTGGCCCACTAATTGCAAGACTCGAACTTCAGTCCGAAATTTTCCTAATTTTAGCCTATTTAGGCTTGCTGCTACTGCATCTTTACGTATTGGGCCTTTGGCCTATTTCTTCAAATTCATTGGACTATTATGTTGTTGTCATCTTTATGGGTTTTGTCCCATCTGACTCATTTTCTCCAATCTGTGATATCTTATTTTCGGCACACCTTTTATTGGATGATGAATCGACATGGGAAGATGTTGAAGGGGTTGGAGTCCATTCAGGACTCATCCAAACACATAAGAGACAAAGAGAATAGAAAATTAGTAATTATCTAAATGATTATCCCAAATGAAAAGGAAGAAATCCGATTGAGATTCTTAGCTACTATAGCTAATGAAACTTAAGCCAGCACATTTTTTCTTTTCAAACATTGTTGCGCATTCGGGAAGAACTAACGTATTCTTGTCAAAAGTCTCAAACACACAAAAGAGAAAAAATCATGAAAAATAGCCATATGATGAGATAACAGGCTTGATTCATGCGATGTTGGAGCGCATTATGTTACCAATGCATCTTCCCTAGACTTATTCTGTTCAAACAAAATTCTTGGCTTAAAATAAATTATTATAGAGCATGGAATTTTCAAGTACTAAATTTGCATTTTTCCTACTCTAATACGAACTTGATACAAAATGCATACACTAAACAATCAATGGTCGCAATAGATAGATTAGAGCATTATAATATCAAGGCACTTATACTAGATCATGCTAAAGATTCCATACTTTTAATATTGCCACCCGATCATACTAGTAACAAACAGCGTTCAAAACTACTTCTAAGACTATCCTTAGACATGATTCAAATAAGGGTAGAACAGCTCATTTTTTGCAGACTTATGATAGAAATTAGCATCTCACAAGATTTTTGAAAGGAGCAGTCTTTACTATGACATATAGGGGAAAAGGGAAGGGGATGGAAGCTAAATTAATATTCAGTCGAGTAAAAAAAGATTATGCTTAAAACAGACAGAGATTAACATAGGCTTATGCGAAGAAAAATGCACTACTGGTCTTTGGATCAATGAATAGAAAACTAAGGCACTACGCAAAGAAAGCATTCGTCATCCCAATAATAACTAAACCAATTCCCATATACTTATAGATTAATGAGATTTAGGCATTCCCAAGCATGTACTAAGACAAACATGACTTCAAGAAAACAAAAATCAAGCCATATCTCTATTCAAAAAGGCAGAACACTAAATCACTTAGCAGTAAGTGTATGAACAAAGCTTTGTAATTAACCATTGATCAATCTGTGTTAACCAAATACATGACCATGCTACTCTTTCAAACTTCTTAACAATGTTTCCTAATTATGACTTATGAGTCTTATCACGATCAAGATTGAATTTGAAAGACATACTATAATGACCCTTACGGTTATTTCCACCTATACGTTTTCCTCGAACCGTTAGAGCTTGTTTGTAGCGGCCCCAAGTCACTTAAGGCTTGTCAGGACTGGTATTTTGGTGCCGGGTCCATTTTTTTGGTCGTATGATAAGTTTTGAAGACAAGTAAGTCGGCAAAGGTTATCGTAAGTTCCTTTAATAAATTTTCTGAAAACTTTGGGTAAAATGTCTCAGGGATTTTCTCCCAATATATAAAGAGTTAGAAGTCCCCCGAAATACCAAATCGAAGGTATACGAGTCTAGTTTTCAATGCATAAAACCTCACATCCAACTGATCTCGGAGTAAAAGGTTATGACTGTTTTACCGCGGACTGTCTGGCAGGAACCGGGTTGCAAACTGGGTCGCAAACCGGGTCGGGTCAAACTCGATTTAAGCCTCAACTTCACGTTTTAAAACGCCATTTTAGTTCTGAAACAGTGGCAAAAACATAAGGGAGGATTCCAAGAGAGTTCTTGAGTATCAAAATCGTGCGTTGGTGAATTGCGAGCCTAAGTTTGAGAATTTATTAACATCGCGTGTATTTGAAAATATTTTATTTGAAAGTTGAATTTGGTAAAAACTTACATTATTATTACCCTTTTAAAAATATTTTAATGATTTATGAAAAATATTTTGTTACGATATAATAGTATATGTATTTATTTTATAAGCTTTTTATACATTGTAATATTTTAACGGAGATAGTAAATTTAGTTATGTTAAAATTTATTATTATAATATAGTAGGTTTTGTTTGAAATAATTTTCTATTGATTATGGTATATTTAAAAAGTTATATTTATTTTACCACGAACCTATGCAATATCCGAGTATGTACCTAATCGAGGTGAATGGATTGAGGATAATGGTAGTGGTGCCACCACCTCCCCACATGGGAGTGTGTTAATAGGGCAGCAGCATGTAATAAAATAGGTGTCATCACCCAATTCAAAAGCTAGTTTATTAATTTAGTATTTTTCAAATTTTAAGAATTCATTAAGGATGGTTGCTTTATATTATGTACATATTTATTGAACATGAGCACTGGAGATTCTGTGATTTCTCTCGACAAAAAACATCAACTTACATAGCTGCTACAGTACACGCTTGTTGATATATCATACTGTGTAAAAGAGAATTTGTGGGTTATCCAAGTGGTGTGGTACGAGAACATCGAAAAAAAAATCAATTATCTACGTCAAGTTATTCAAGACTAATTTCGAGTTTGATTTCATTTCGGAGCTTCTTTTTGGAGAGGTTCGAGCTTGTCATTGGACGACAGGTAGGTTACGGTTTTTTTTCCCTAGACTCCGCATATATAGGATAAAATTGTATTAATGGGCATCCTTGGGTTGGGTTTATTAGGTCGGTACCACAGACCTTGACCGCTTTATTCATGTCCGCCTACTTTTGTTCCTCCGTTGCTTGTAGTACTTGTCGATATATTTTATTTACCCTTGTGGTCCTGTGAGACCTTGTTGACTCTGGAACATAGAAGGTGGGATTTTGGGAATGTCCGCGAGTCCCGGGCATAGAATTATCCTTCTAGGCTAGTTATGCTTGCTGAGTAGTTGTGGGCCTGTGCAGGGTCGATAGGTTGATTGTGAGCTGCTGGGCAGCTATTGTGTTTGATCATACCATTTCCATGCATATAAAGAGGTATTATCCATGTTTTACTACGGTTTGGGCTTCGGGCCTACTGACACTATTTTCTAAACCTTGCATGGCCCCGGGGGCCCCTTTTTTTATGGGAATAAATTGGAAATGGTTTGATATAACTTGTAAATATTCTTGGGTAAAAGAAAGTAAAAGTATGATTTAAATCATCAGTTTTATGATTAACGCTAGACTCGGCAGGGCCGGGGTGCTAGTTGAGTTTTCTTGCTACTTGAGATAATTTTTAGCCTCGGTCGGACCGAGCACCTGAGATGACTTTCGACTGTTTAGACTCGGTTATGCCCGGGCACCCTTGGAGGGGTTTTTGAGATATTTTCCTACTACTTTAGTCCTGGACAGGGTCTGGGTATGCATATTCAAGACTGGGTCTCTATCTTGAACCAGGAATTGCTTACGGACGACATGTTTTGATACTGAGTATTAGTATGGGGTCAGGGACCTCCATGGACCTTGCCATCCGGGCCAGGAGCTGCAGGCTGCATGTGCCGGAGGAAGGGTATATGGTGGAGTAGAGGTATACGGGCAGTGTCCTTCCATGGAACCTACCTGCTGGGCCGGATCGACACTGGAGGAGGTACATACAGAGATACCATTTCACTTGAGATCTTCATGCATCATATCATTCATTGTTTGAGGCTCCACCCTTGTTTGTTGTTTGTTGATTGTACGCTCCGGTAGTATGGGATGCCGGAGGGTTTATTTTCACTTGTTTGTGTTCCTCGGTTGTATGGGCGGTCGGGGGACTGTAGGTAGAATTTTGCTATTTACTTACAGAATTATTCCCTGTTACAGTTAAGTATGAAATTGGTTACTGCTAGACTGTTAGTTTCTGGATTTGAGATTGATATGATTAGTTGAGTTTGATTCATATCTCTGAGCATGCCTATCATTACTCTTTCTCTCTTCTTCTTACACTTGAGGTTACCGGTATACCATCCATTTCGTAAACTTGTTTTGTATACACTGTTATTGCAAGGACCCCGTGTGCATTATTTCTTACTTCCACCTGTGCCTATGTTGTGTATATTCTGCTTACTGGCCTCACATGTGGTTCTGTTGATTTCCCTCTGGGCTAGTTCCTGTGTACCTTTCGTTGATTTCTGTGACTGCTTGCTTCTATTCTATCTGTTACTACGCTTTTATCTTATATGTGCCCAGTCGGCCTATGATACCTACTGGGTACCTTATGCTTCGCATTTGGTGCTCACCCTACCCCCCTGCATCTTTGGGTGTAGATCCTAGCGTGGGCCATCGCTGTTAGATCGCTGTGATTCGTGCTTGGAGATCTGTTGAGGACAACTTCAGACTGAGGGTGAGCTCTTGGCGATCGGAGCTTAGCTTTAGTTTATCTTTTGCTTCATTTACTCTATTACCATTCAGAGACATCTGTATATATTGTTTTGGATCGTTGCACTCCATGTATGTAGTTTTGGCTCAATACTATGATACCAGGTCGTGGGGTTTGGTTTAGTTTCCGCATATATATTTATATATATCCCTGTTATCTATTCTCATCGTCTTGTTCCCTTATTTGTTAGATAGTAGCCTATTACTAACTGTCCTGGGCTACGGGGATTGGTTCACCTACCGGAGGTTGTAGGTGCCATCATGACCGAGAAACCAGGTCGTGACATCTTGGTATCAGAGCTTTAGGTTCACCGGTGTCATCGGTATAAGAGCCAATGTCTAGTAGAGTTCTGCAGATCGGGGAGGAGACGTCTGTACTCAATCTTTGGGAGGCTACAGTGGCATTTAAGGAAATTTGACTCTTTCATTGCTTCTGTGTCGTGCGTAGAACCCTTGAAGTTTCTGGAAATCTCATTTGTTCTACTTAATTCTCCCGCAGATGGTTCGTACGAGATCATCAGCATCACGCGAAGATGAGCCTCCCACTCCAGCTAAGGGTCGAGGATGCCCTCGAGAAGTGGCACCTGCTAGGGCTGCTAGAGTGGAGTTAGAGCCCGAGAGTCATGTGGATCAGGGGGCAGCCCAGGTACCACTACCTCCAGTGCCAGCTCCAGTGCCCACATCTGTGCCAGCTCCAGCCGCAGCTCAGTCTCCAGATATTCAGGGATTACTATTACAGCTTTTGGGTGTGATTGGAGAGTGGCCTTCTGAGGTAGCGCAGACATCCGCTCAGGGGGCAGCCCTGGGTGCACAGAGCTCAGGAGCGCAGCCTACTAGTATGGCTCAATGTGCGGAGGTCATTCCGGTTCCATCTATTGCATAGCCTCTTGCTCCTCGCCCAGTTATGACAGAGTCAGAGCAGAAGGCGTTAGGTAGGTTTTTGAGGTTAGCACCTCCGAGGTTTGCTGGTACTTCTGGACAGGATCCACATGACTTTATTACTACCTGTGAGGAGATGTTGCATCATTTGGGTTTGTTGGAGACTCACGGGGTTGGTTATACTACCTATCAGTTGGAGGGCCCAGCGAAGTTATGGTGGAGGGCCCAGGTTGCTTGTAGACCACCGTCGTCACATTCTTTGACCTGGTCTGAGTTTTATGAGGCCTTTATGGCCAAGTTCCTACCTCAGAGTGATCGTGAGCGTCGCAGGGAGAAGTTTACTCACCTTATGCAGGGGTCTACGACTGTCTCAGAGTATGAGACTCATTTTCATCAGCTAGCACCGTTCGGAGCTATGATCATTCCTACCGAGGGAGATAGGATTCACAGATTTGTATGGGGTTTGAGGCCAGAGATCAGGCAGCCAGCTGAGATATTGATTGCCAGTGGTCGGTCATTCCAGGCTATTGCAGACTATGCCCGCACTGTGGAGGACTTAGAGCGAAATGATCAGGGGTCCATAGATAAAAGGCCTCGGCATCAGGGTGTCTACGGTGGTTCCAGATATTGTGGTAGAGGTCCTGGCCAGTGGAGCCAGAGTTATCAGCCACAGCAGTACCAGGGTCAGTCCAGCCGACCGGTTCAGTCTTCCCTTCAGACTTTTGGTAGTACCCAGTTCGAGCAGGGTCAGAGCAGCTATCAGGGCTATAGCGGCCAGTCTTCGAGGGGTACAGTTTCTGGGGAATCAGGTCGTGGTGGTCATACGGGATCTGCTGGTTCATCTCGACTGAGTAGGCCGTCACGGGCTTGTTTTACTTGTGGTGCGATGGGTCATTTTGCTAGAGATTGCCCTCAGCAGGGTACAGTTCAGTTAGCCGAGCCTTTACGAGCAGTTCAGCCTCTGGCTAGAGGGGGTGGTCGTCAAAGTAGAGGTGGTTCTCCACGCGGCAGAGTAGGTGGTAGGGATGGCAGTCGGGCAGGTAGAGGTCGTCGTCAGTTTTACGCGATCCCTAGGAGACCAGAGGCAAAGGCCTCAGATGCTGTGATTACAGGTACGATTTCTGTGTGCCATCAGTCTGCTATGGCTTTATTTGACCCTGGATCCACTTGTTCATATGTATCTGCCTACTTTGTGCCTTGTTTAGGGTTGGCTAGTGAGCCATTATCTGTTCCTGTTTCTGTTTCGACCCCAGTAGGAGATTCTTTAGTAGTGGATCGGATTGTGAGATCCTGTATGTTATCTGTTGGTGATTCAGAGACTTGGGGTGATTTGATGATTCTTGATATGCTAGATTTTGATGTGATACTGGGCATGGACTGGTTATCCCCCCACCGTGTGGTTTTGGATTGTTATGCCAAGACCATTACCATAGCTGTGCCCGGTGTATCCCCGGTTGTGTGGCAGGGTTCTGTTAGCCATGCACCATCTGGGATCATCTCTTGTCTTCGAGCTAGGAAGTTGATTTCCCGTGGGTGTTTAGCTTATCTAGCATATGTCCGAGATGTTAGTGCTGACCCTACTTCTCCTGAGTCTGTTCATGTGGTTAGAGACTTCCTCGATGTGTTTCCTACCGACCTGCCAGGCCTTCCACCTGAGAGAGATATTGATTTTGCTATTGAGTTAGAGCCGAACACTAGGCCTATTTCTATTTCTCCTTACCGTATAGGCTCCTGCTGAGTTGAGGGAGCTTAAGGAGCAGCTCCAGGATCTGTTAGCTAAGGGGTTTATTAGACCTAGTGTGTCACCTTGGGGTGCTCCTGTTCTCTTCGTGAAGAAGAAGGATGGGTCGATGCGCATGTGTATTGATTATCCGCAGCTGAATAGGGTGACAGTGAAGAATAGGTATCCGATGCCGAGGATTGATGATTTGTTTGACCATCTTCAGGGTTCAGTCATGTTTTCGAAGATTGATTTGAGGTCTGGCTACCATCAGTTGAGGATTAGGGCGGAGGACATCCCTAAGACAGCATTCAGGACACGTTATGGCCATTATGAGTTCCTGGTGATGTCTTTTGGGTTGACTAATGCCCCCGCAGCCTTTATGAACTTGATGCACAGGGTTCTTGGCCCGTATTTGGACTCATTTGTGATAGTTTTTATAGACGACATCTTAGTATACTCGCATAATAGAGATGAGCATGAGCAGCACTTGAGGGTTATACTCCAGACTTTGAGAGATCATCGGCTTTATGCCAAGTTCTCAAAGTGCGAATTTTGGCTTGAGTCAGTTGCATTCCTAGGGAACGTGGTGTCTAAGGATGGGATTAGGGTTGACCCGGGAAAGATTTCTGCGGTTTGTGATTGGCCTAGACTTACTACTACTACTGAGGTCCGCAACTTTATTGGGTTAGCAGGTTACTACCAACGGTTCGTTGAGGGATTTTCTTCCATAGCAGCACCCTTGACTATGCTGACTAGGAAGGATGTCCCATTTCAGTGGTCAGATCAGTGTGAGGATAGCTTCCAGAGGCTTAAGGCCTTATTGACTTCAGCTCCAGTTTTGACTTTGTCGGTTGAGGGTCAGAGCTTCTCCGTGTATTATGATGCTTCTGGGGTTGGTCTTGGTTGTGTGTTGATGCAGCAGGGTCGAGTAATAGCATATGCGTCGAGGCAGCTGAAGGTTCACGAGCGCAACTACCCCACTCATGACTTAGAGTTGGCGGCGGTAGTTTTCGCGCTCAAGATCTGGAGGCATTACCTATATGGAGTTCACTGTGAGATCTTCACCGATTACCATAGTCTTCAGTATATCACGAGTCAGCGAGAGTTGAACTCGAGACAGAGGAGATGGGTCGAGTTACTGAAGGACTATGACTTCACTATTCTGTATCATCCGGGCAATGCAAACGTGGTAGCAGATGCCTTGAGCCGAAAGGCAGTGAGTATGGGTAGCCTAGCTTCTCTCTCAGTTTCAGAGCGACCGTTGGCCTTGGACATCCAGTCCTTGGCTAACCGTTTGGTTAGGCTCAACTTGTCGGATCCTAGCAGAGTTCTCGCCAGTGTTGAGGTTCGTTCTACTTTGATCAATCAGATTCAGAGCCTTCAGTTTGAGGATCAGCAGTTGTGTGACCTTCGTGATCGGGTTGTACAGGGTGAGACCAGTCAGGCTACTCTAGATTCAGATGGGGTTCTGAGGTTTGATAGTCGCCTTTGTGTTCCGAGGATTAGTGATTTGATTCAGTTAATACTTCATGAGGCACATTGTACTAGATACTCCATTCACCCTGGCACAGCAAAGATGTATAGAGACTTGAGACAGCTTTACTGGTGGAGTGGTATGAAGAAGGATATAGCAGATTTAGTATCTCGGTGCTTGAACTGTCAGCAGATTAAGTTCGAGCACATGAGACCTGGTGGTTTTATACAGCGACTTCCCATTCCTGAGTGGAAGTGGGTAGGGATTACTATGGACTTTGTTGTTGGTTTGCCTCGTACTTCTCATGGGTTTGATTCCATATGGGTGATTATTGATAGGCTGACTAAGTCAGCACATTTCTTGCCAGTTCAGACTTCTTATGGCGCAGACAGGTTAGCTCAGATCTACCTTCGTGAGATTATTCGGTTGCACGGGGTCCCAGCTTCTATTATTTCAGACCGCGACACTCAGTTCACATCTCAGTTCTGGAGGGCTATTCAGCGAGATTTGGGTACAGAGGTTCATCTTAGTATCACTTTCCACCCTCAGACAGATGGCCAGTCCGAGAGGACCATTCAGATTCTGGAGGACATGCTTCGGGCCTGTGTTCTTGACTTTGGAGGTTCTTGGGATCCGTTTGTTCCCTTGGCAGAGTTTGCTTATAATAACCGCTTCCATTCGAGCATTGGCATGGCACCTTTTGAGGCTTTGTATGGCAGGCGTTGCAGATCACCGATAGGTTGGTTTGATGGTTTTAGTTCTAGGCTACAGAGCACAGATTTGCTTCGAGATTCCTTAGATTGAGTCCGAGTGATTCAGGACAGACTTCGGGCAGCTCAGAGCAGGCAAAAGAGTTATGCTGATCGTAGGCTTCGTGCCTTGGAGTTTAGTGTCGGTGACTTGGTGTTTCTCCGTGTATCGCCCATGAAGGGCGTGATGAGATTTGGTAGGCGGGGCAAGCTTAACCCCAGGTTCATTGGGCCGTTTGAGATTCTTTAGAGGGTTGGTAGCGTTGCCTATCAGTTAGCCTTACCTTCGATGTTTTCAGCTATACACCCTGTATTTCATGTTTTGATGTTGCGTCGGTATGTCCCAGATGAGTCTCGTGTGTTGCAGTGGGATTCAGTTCAGTTGGGTGAGGGTTTAGCCTTTGTTGAGGAGCCGGCAACTATTTTGGCCAGAGATGTCAGGAGATTGAGGTCTCGAGAGATCCCGGTTGTTAAGGTTTAGTGGAGGCACCGTCCAGTCGAGGAGGCTACCTGGGAGACCGAGAGAGATATGTGGGACCAGTATCCGCAGCTGTTTGAGCGTTCAGGTACCCCCTTGACCTTGAATTTCGAGGACGAAAGTCCTTTTTAGTAGTGGATGATGTAATGACCCTTCTGGTTATTTCCACCTATACGTTTTCCTCGAACCGTTAGGGCTTGTTTGTAGCGGCCCGAAGTCACTTAAGTCTTGTCAGGACTGGTATTTCGGTGCCGGGTCCATTTTTTTGGTCGTATGATAAGTTTTGAAGACAAGTAAGTCGGCAAAAGTTATCGTAAGTTCCTTTAATAAATTTTCTGAATGCACATAACCTCACGTTTCCAATATATAAAGAATTAGAAGTCCCCCGAATTACCAAATCGAAGGTCTACGAGTCTAGTTTCCAATGCACATAACCTCACGTCCAACTGATCTCGGAGTAAAAATTTATGACTGTTTTACCGTGGACTGTCTGGCAGGAACCGGGTTGCGAACCGAGTCGCGAACCGGGTCGGGTCAAACTCGATTTAAGCCTCAACTTCACGTTTTAAAATGCCATTTCAGTTCTGAAACAGTGACAAAAACATAAGAGAGGATTCCAAGAGAGTTCTTGAGTATCAAAATCGTGCGTTGGTGAATTGCGAGCCTAAGTTTGAGAATTTATTAACATCGCGTGTATTTGAAAATATTTTATTTGAAAGTTGAATTTGGTAAAAAGTTACATTATTATTACCTTTTTAAAAATATTTTAAAGTTTTATGAAAAATATTTTGTTACGATATAATTGTATATGTATTTATTTTATAAGCTTTTTATACATTGTAATATTTTAACGGAGATAGTAAATTTAGTTATGTTAAAATTTATTATTATAATATAGTAGGTTTTGTTTGAAATAATTTTCTATGGATTATGGTATATTTAAAAAGTTATATTTATTTTACCACGAACCTATGCAATATCCGAGTATGTACCTAATCGAGGTGAATGGATTGAGGATAATGGTAGTGGTGCCACCACCTCCCCACGTGGGAGTGTGTTAATAGGGCAGCAGCATGTTATAAAATAGGTGTCATCACCCAATTCAAAAGCTAGTTTATTAATTTAGTATTTTCCAAATTTTAAGAATTCATTAAGGATGGTTGCTTTATATTATGTACATATTTATTGAACATGAGCACTGGAGATTCTGTGATTTCTCTCGACAAAAAACATCAACTTACATAGCTGCTACAGTACACGCTTGTTGATATATCATACGGTGTAAAAGAGAATTTGTGGGTTATCCAAGTGGTGTGGTACGAGAACATCGAAAAGAAAATTAATTATCTACGTCAAGTTATTCAAGCCAAATTTCGAGTTTGATTTTATTTCGGAGCTTTTTTTCGGAGAGGTTCGAGCTTGTCATCGGACGACAGGTAGGTTACGGTTTTTTTTCCCTAGACTCCGCATATATAGGATAAAATTGTATTAATGGGCATCCTTGGGTTGGGTTTATTAGGTCGGTACCACAGACCTTGACCGCTTTATTCATGTTCGCCTACTTTTGTTCCTCCGTTGCTTGTAGTACTTGTCTATATATTTTATTTACCCTTGTGGTCCTATGAGACCTTGTTGACTCTGGAACATAGAAGGTGGGATTTTGGGAATGTCCGCGAGTCCCGGGCATAGAATTATCCTTCTAGGCTAGTTATGCTTGCTGAGTAGCTGTGGGCCCGATAGAATGTCTGTGAGATCTTCATGCATCATATCATTCATTGTTTGAGGCTCCACCCTTGTTTGTTGTTTGTTGATTGTACGCTCCGGTAGTATGGGATGCCGGAGGGTTTATTTTCACTTGTTTGTGTTCCTCGGTTGTATGGGCGGCCGGGGGACTGTAGGTAGAATTTTGCTATTTACTTACAGAATTGTTCCCTGTTACGGTTAAGTATGAAATTGGTTACTGCTAGACTGTTAGTTTCTGGATTTGAGATTGATATGATTAGTTGAGTTTGATTCATGTCTCTGAGCATGCCTATCATTACTCTTTCTCTCTTCTTCTTACACTTGAGGTTACCGGTATACCGTCCATTTCGTAAACTTATTTTGTATACACTGTTATTGCAAGGACCCCAGGTGCGTTATTTCTTACTTCCACCTGTGCCTATGGTGTGTATATTCTGCTTACTGGCTAGTTCCTGTGTACCTTTCGTTGATTTCTGTGACTGCTTGCTTCTATTCTATCTGTTACTACGCTTTTATCTTATATGTGCCCAGTCGGCCTATGATACCTACTGGGTACCTTATGCTTCGCATTTGGTGCTCACCCTACCCCCTGCATCTTTGGGTGCAGATCTTAGCGTGGGCCATCACCGTTAGATGGTTGTGATTCGTGCTTGGAGATCTGTTGAGGACTACTTCAGACTGAGGGTGAGCTCTTGGCGATCGGAGCTTAGCTTTAGTTTATCTTTTGCTTCATGTACTCTATTACCATTCAGAGAAATCTGTATATGTTGTTTTGGATCGTTACACTCCATGTATGTAGTTTTGGCTCTATACTATGATACCAGGTCTTGGGGTTTGGTTTAGTTTCCGCATATGTATATATATATATCCCTGTTATCTATTCTCATCATCTTGTTCCCTTATTTGTTAGATAGTAGCCCATTACTAACTGTCCTGGGCTACGGGGATTGGTTCACCTACTGGAGGTTGTAGGTGCCATCATGACCGAGAAATCGGGTCGTGACACATACAGGGGATGGAAACATGCTAGGACAAGGCGAGCAGTGTTAAACTAATCTAAAAATATACTAAAAATGAAAGGGGAGAATAAGTTAGATGCCAGTGCAAGAAATTAAACTAAGTAGATGAGAAAGAAAGGGGACAACCATACGAAACGACATCATACCCAGAGGGGTTTATCACTAAGATTCATAGACTGGAGCCGAGGAAAACATTCAACACACACACATTCTAAGGCAGTCATCAAGATGAGAAGAACAGAGAAAAGGAAAACAAGTGAAAATTGACAGTAAATTCCCATAAGGAATAAAAACACTTCAAACGATACGGAGAGATGGAGCAGAGAAGAGTAATACTTGGATCCCATAAGAATAGCAAGCAAATCAAAATGAAATTTTAGCTTGACAACAACTTCAAACCAGCAAATGAACTCTAGAAACCTTTTTCCTAAATTTCCCATAGTGTACAAACATCATCAAACAAGACCAGACCAACCAGTATAAACATAAAAGAATATACTAAACAAAATTCTAAAAATAGAGAAAGAAAAATAAGAGAAAAATAAAATGTTTACCTTCTTCGGAGCAGCGACTGGAACCTCGAACCTCATCGGAATCGCCTTACCACCATCAGAGAGATGTACTTTGGATTGCTCAGCCAAGATCTAACTCAAATGAGTCTTTACAAGATCTAAGACTTCGAAATTACTTCCAAAATGCTTGCCTTCACTGTGAAATAGTGAGGCTTATATAGGGGAGAATTTGGGTGAACTTTGAGGGTTTCACTGATGTGGGAGAAGGATTTCTCAATGGTTATTTGGGAATTTCGTGGAGGAATTTGAATTTCTTTGAAGTATAAGGCTCCAGCTATGGAATTGTACCATATTGGTACAAATTTGAGTGAGATTCGCTGATGAAGGATGAGGGTTGGAAGAGATGCTTCCATGTTATTGAGTTCTAGAATCTTCTAGGATAAAATTCATGTGCCCTGCACACCGATTCGTATGGAGGAGATAAGGGAAAGGGTGCGGCGGCATTTAGGGTTTGTCTAGTTTTGTGTTGGTGGTATGTCGTTTAGAGGAGAAGAAGGAGAATCAAGGAGTCATTTTGTTGTTTGTTGTAGTGAAATGAGGGAGAGAGGCGTATAAGGGTGAGTTGTGGTGGGCCGGAGCGGATGGTTTTGGGCAAAGTTAATTTGGCTGAAAACAAAATGGGGGAGGGTTAGGAATGTTTAGGAAATGGCCACATTTTGTAATGACCCTTTCGGTCATTTACGCGTGTTTGCCTTTCTTGTACCGTTAGAGCTTGCATGTAGCGGCCCCAAGTCATTTATGGCTTGCTCTGACCGGTAGTTTGGTGCCCGACCATTTGCTTGGTCTTTTTTGCCATTCTTTGTTTTAGATCTTTTAGCTTTTGAAATCGTTGACTTCAGTCAACATCCTGAGTGTACGTGCTCGGAATCGAATTCTGACAGTTCCATTAGCTCCGGAGCGTGAACTTTGGTCTAGAGGGACCTTTGGTCGGGATCCGGGAGCTTTTTAGCTTGGAATTCTCTCTCGTTCTGTGTTTTCAGGCCAGTTGGGTTTGTTTGGTTGACTTTGGTCAACATTCGGAGAGGACGGTCTCGGATGGAAATTCCGTCAGTGCTTTTAGCTCCGGAATGTCGATTTTAGGCTAGAGGGACTATTGGTTTGGGTCCCTAGGCTTCCGGACTTGATTTTGGCCATTGGGTTCCATTTTGGGAATAGTTGGCTAAAGGTTGATTTTGGGCGTGGGGCCCACTTTTCGTTAAATTGACTTCCTATGGGATTTTCGTCTATTCCATTGGATCCGGAACGCCATTTCTAGTCGAATAGCTCAAGTCGCTTGTGTTCGTGGGACCCCGGATGCGTTCCCGGGGACCCATCTTGTGAAAATTTGCCTAAGGATTGGTTGCTGGTTGCTGGTGTGGGCAGCACCATGCGCCCTGGCCGCCTGTGCCCATGCGCCCCATGCGCCCTGGCCGTCTGTGCCCATGCGCCCCATGCGCCCTGGCCGCCTGTGCCCATGCGCCCCATGCGCCCCATGCGCCCTAGCCGCCTGTGCCCATGTGCCCTGGCCGCTTGTGCCCTGGTGCACCTGGGCCGCCCTGGCCCCTGGGCGCTGGCAGCTTATATAGCTGGCCAGCCCTCTTTTCCTCTTTATTTCTAAAAACCCAAAAACGTTATTCTCCATTAAAATAGCTCTCAAAAACCTCCATATAACCATTGTTCATCCCAACTACTTGGAGGATAATATTTTGTCGATCCATGCTCGTTTGTGGACTCCTAAATCCGATAAACCCTCTCTTTAAATTCCGAATTCTCCATGGATGATGAACCCAAAACCTCCATAAATCACCTTGATCATTACCAACAGCTTGGAGGTTAATATTTTCTGAATCTTGAGCGTTTGTTGGATTCTAAATCCGGTAAGTTCTTTCATGATTTTTCCGATTTCTTCCACGAATTTCATTCTTTAAATTCCTTGATTTGCGGGGTGTTTTGAGCCCTAATTGTTGTCCATTTTCGCTCAATTTTTGAGCATGTGCTCACGGGATGGTAAGGAACACAGGTGTGTTTTTCATTTCCGGTTTTGGGTTACGGGGCCCACGGGCCCGTTTGTGACCCAGATTTCAACCCGGGTTTATTTTTGGCATTATGGGTATCGTTAGTCTTGTTTTAATCTTTAGATTGTTATATTGATAGTGGTTTTGCGATTTGGAGCTTCCCAGAGCAGTTCGAGCCTGGACGACGCCGTCCCCGCAGCTATTCGTCGGACGACAGGTAGGTTATGGTTTTCCCCTATCTAGACTCTGCGTATATAGGCTATAACTGCATTAATTAGCATCCTTGGATGGGTTGTTATAGGTTGGTACCCCAGACCTTGTCCGTCTTTCGTCCGTCTATTTCATACGTTGTTTCTAGTATTCGCGTAGTAATGTATATTACCTTTGTGGTCCTGTGTGGCCTTGTATTGACTCTGGAACATAGATGGTGGGCTATTTGGGAATGTCCGCGAGTCCCGGACTTAGAGATTATCCTTTTAGGCTGGTTATGTCTGCTGAGTAGCTATTGGGCCTGTGCAGGGATGATAGGAATTGTTGTGAGCCATTGGGCTACTTTTATATTTGTGTGCGAGTATATCATCCATGAAAAATGTTTTTCCCTGCATGTTTTACTACAGTTTTGGATGTGAGCCACTACTGACAGTTTTCCTAAATTTGCATGGCCCTGGGGCCCGTTTTTGGTACTGTTGTTGATAGAAAAGGGGATTTTTGGATGTTTTCAAACTGATTTTATTACTGGTACTAGTCTCTGCTGGGAAGAGCACCAGACTTGATTTTATTACTGATACTAGTCTCTGCGGGGCAGAGCACCAAACTTGATTTTATTACTGATACTAGTCTCTGCCGGGCGGAGCACTAGACTTGATTTACTACAGTTTTAGACCCGGTTACGCCCGGTCACCCTTGGAGGGGTTTTTGAGGCATTTTCTACTACTTTCGTCCTGGACGGGGTCTGGGCATGCATACTTGAGACTGGGTCTCTATCTTGACCCCGGACTTGCTTCTGGATGACATGTCTTGATACTGAATTTTAGTATGGGGTCGGGGACCTCCATGGACCTTGCCGCTCTGGGCCTGGGGCTTCGGGCTGCGTGCGCCGGAGGGAAGGGTATACGGTGGAGTAGAGGTATACAGGCTGAGTCCTTCCATGGAACCTGTCTGCTGGGCCCGATTGGCACCGAAGGAGGTACATACAGAGGTTCTATTTCACATCATATCATAACATATCATATCATATCATGCATTGGATTCCACCCTTATTTGCTGTGTGTTCAGTGTACGCTCTGGTAGTATGGGATGCCGGAGGGTTTGCTTTCACTTGATTGTGTTCCTTGGTTGTATGGGCGGCCGTTGGGACTGTAGGTAGACTATATTTACTCCTGTCTTTATTTAGAGCTTGTCTTGGCACTCGGTTCTTGAAAGATTAGTGATGGCTAGCATGTTGAGGCTTTGGTTGTGGGATTTTTGATTATTGAGAGGGCTTTGGAGTCCTATCTTATTGAGGCACTTTGGTGTGGCCTTCTGAGCAGAGTGTGAGACTCTGGTTCTATTCTTGTGGAAAGCTGAGTGGTATCCCTCGGTTATTATGGCCTAGTTATTTCATCCTAGGGTTGTACTTATGAGGTGATTCCCTGGTTATGCTATTATATGATTGGATTGGTGTTATGATTTCCTTATACTGGTTGATTCCATTTTGAGTATGTTAGACTGCTCTTCATCTTTTCCTTTTACTTGAGGTTACCGGTATACCGCCATTTTCTCAACTCTCTCTCTTACTTATATTATTATGCAAGGACTCCAGGTGTGTTCTCCTTTCCTTCACCTGTGATTCTATGTAATTGTATCTCTGTGCTAGCATGTGTTACTTGAAGCTCTTGGTTATGGATGATCTGTGCTAGCTCCTTGTGCTTTGCTTATTGCCTCAGTGACTGCTTTCTTGCTATCTGTTACTTACTGCTTTTATATCTTATATGCGCTCAGTCGGCCTATGATACCTACTGAGTACCCGTGGTTTTGGTGCTCATGCTACACTTCTGCACTTTTTGTGCAGATATTAGCTGAGCTTTCGTCGTTGATCACGTTGGACACTCGTGCAGCTTTTGGATCTTTGAGACTGGGGTGAGCGCCTGACAGTCGGGGCTTGTCTACATCTCATCTGTTGTATTGTTGCTCCTTGTACTTTCGGAGGCAATTTATGTTGTATTTTGTTACTACTAGCACTTGTATCCTATTAGAAGCTTCTGTACTGTTGATACCAAGTCCTGGGGTTGGTGTAGTTTCTTTTATGTATTTATATTCGAGTTTTGCTTTCGCTTATTTCTGCTTGCTGGTGCGTTTTGGTTAGGTAGTAGCCCATTACTAACCGTTCTGGGCTACGGGAATTGGTTCGCCTACTAGGAGATTGTAGGTGCCATCATGACTTGAGAAATCGGGTCGTGACACATTTCTTTGCAAATTTGGCCGGAATTGGTTAAATTGATAACCAGATAATTTAAATTATGACCACACAATTAAGATTATAGCCAAATTGTGTCTAATTGAACTAATTCAAAAAGAAATTAGGCCATAAATGGAATAGGGATGAACTAAATACAATTAATTAATTGAGCTTTTACTATTTAAAACAACTAAAATAATTGATTTGTCATCACATTATAATTATATGTTCATAAAAAACCAATTTCACAATTTATTTCCCGGTTAAATTATTTTTTGACTAAAATGGACAGTTTTAAAATATTTTGAAATAAATTTGGGAAAAATCCTTTGAACATCTATCAAAATTTATAGATATAATATACATCTACATATTATAAGCATATGTAGACATATTTTTATTTATGAAAATTATAGAATATTCTCCGGGATTAATTTTTGAAAAAATCTTTTAATTGTAAAATTAATTATTAAAAATTGTTAAAAAATTTAAAAGCTCCATAATTAATCTGATAGTGGAGGGTAAAAATTGGGTGTCAACAAGTGCCCCTCCTTTTGGGTAGGGTGAGTTCAATGAACCCTGGGCAAAGGGAATTGACGATCCTAATTTTGTCCGACCACTAGTTTATCTCTTGGAAGTGATTAGTTTAAGCATGAATTTCAAGAAATTATGGTCGAACTCCAGTATCGAGTTTCCTACATATCTCAGATTACATGATAATTCAGGCCACTTGTAGTTTAAGACGCTTGATTTTATGCACGATTTTGAAGAAATTTAAAAGCTATTCCGACTTCGGATGAAAGAGAGATCGGAAAGCTAGGGAGTAAGAGGATTGGGGGGAGTTAGAATGCAGCTAAGTTTTCAACATAGAGCCCGCCTATATATCTCAAGATTCAGGGAATCAAGCTGCCTGTAGTTCAACTCAATCGGTGGAAAAGTTATTCTTTATGTTAAGACAACCTTTGGCTCGGGATGAGTGACAATCAATTGAGGTATGGAAAAGAAGTTTGCAACTTCTTATCCATGAATGTGGTGCACTTCACACCCATAAAATAAGAATTTACATGAACACAATTTCCAAAAGGTGTATTATCACGCGAATTCGAATAGAAGGAATATTGCTTCCAGTGTGAGTTCAGAAAGTACTCTGGATGCGAAACTAAGACCCAATTATAGGAAATACCCACATGACTTCTGACAGGGGTATGATTTTATGGTGGTGAAATTTGTTCCTCAGCTCACGTCCAAAGTGTTTGATATCCCTCTTTGGACTATGTCCCAGTTTGCTGCTAAGAGAAAGTTTCACGTTGTGATTCATTCTTTTTGGTGTAGTCCGCACCTGTGGTTTGCTTTAGAATTTCATCGTTCTCGGATGCTCTCGACAACATCTCAAAACGAAAATTGTTAGTAGTAACATAATTTCGTTTAGAGAGATAGTTCTTTTGACATACCTCATCCTTGGATTATGTATGAATCTTGTGTTGTGATGTCCTTTTGACATGATCTGCACCTAATATCTAGTTCGAGATTTTCATCCTCTCGTATGCTCTCGGCAATATTTTCAAATGAGATTGTTAAGAGTAAAAGTGATTTGATAAGGAGAGATAACTTTTGTACCTCATTTCCACATTTGTTATTTCTTGAAGAAGATGCCATCCTTTCTTGTCCCTGTTTTATGAAATAATGACTTCCATGACATATAGACATGATAGCCTTCATAGCCATCAAGTTGGACATGACGATCTTTGTAGCATTTTGTGATAAGATGGTCCTCGTAACCGTTTATAGCGACTTGGCAGCATTGTACCTGGGGCGTATTTCCGTGTTGCAACTTGAACACTTTGCGCATTCCCATTGTTGCAGCTTAGAAGTGTTGAGATTTATGCATTCCCATTGCTATGACTTGAACACTTTGTGCATTTCTGTTGTTGCGGCTTAGAAGTATTGATAATCCAACTATAACAAGGTGGATTGCTCGATAATAGGCATCTCATAGCGACAGAGTTAGTCTAATGGTCACTTTTTAGGGTGAACGACCTAAAGTATCATATTGGTGATATATAAATATACCGGAGTGGACGTATCCACATAAATATGCCACTTATAGAGTGTACGACCGAATAAAATTGCAAGTATAAGCCCGCGAGTGGGCAAGCAAATATATAGACCGCTTATGGGGGGTCGACCCAGACACAATTTCAAGTATAGGCCCTCGAGTGGGCAAGCAAATTTAAAGAAATGGGGGTCGACCAAATATCAAAGTGTGGACCTCGTAGCCATTTGTAACAAACTTTGATAATAGACATAACAGCCCTCGCGGCTGTCACACATGATTGCCTTTGTGGAAATGGAGCATGATGATTCTTTAAATGCGATGACTTTCTTGGTCGTTGAATATGATGGTCTTCGTGATCGCTTGTAGTAGTTTGATATGATAGACCGCTCGTCTGGTTGTGATAATCTTTTGCACATGGCTTCGGGTAAGTCTTGTGCATCTTTCGTATTAACGCGACTTATAGATATCCCTTAAATCATCAAAACTTGGGTAATCTTGCACATCATCCAACTTTGGATAGAGGCAGCTTATAGATGTACCTTGATTTGTCAACTTTCAATTAATTTTGCACATCATCCAACTTTGGATAGAGGCGGCTTACAGATGTCCTTCGAATTGTCTGTCACTCCCCGAGGTTACCCCCTAGATGTAACATGAGACTCGGGACCACAAGAATCCCGAGCTAACCCTTGGTCATAGCATTCTCAAGCATAACAAAAGATAAAGCGGAAGCATAATATAGAAATCCGATAAGAAACATCAATAAGGGTCTAAGAGACACATGACATACAGTATCCAAAAAGGGCACTCAAATACAAATTATATCTGAAAGCCTCTAGTCACAACATAAAGAGTTGCTAGGATAAGACCCTAGCTAACTCGGAGCATAGAAGTAAAGCTAACATAAGGAAAACATAACTAGTCCTCAAACTATGAGGACTCACCGCGGCTGACTAAGGAAGTGGCCTGAGGCTCTAGCCACGAAGCTGAGAAGGGGTACCTGAGTCTGCATCATAAGAGGATGCAGCGCAATATGCGTTAGTACTATGGAATGTACTAAGTATGTGAGCAAAGCATGAATCATGATAAAATCAGCTTAAAACATGCTTGAAATAAACTTATTACATAAATAAGACCATAAACAGATATCAAGGTATAAACATAAGACATGGAGTAAAGCTTAGGTTTCATAGTATAGATTTACACATAACTTCATAGCTTGAAAATAAACATGTGAGAGTTTCTCTTAACCAATATTAAACCATGCTGAGCTATATGGAGTTCAGTGTTTTGCACCCACACTGAAAGAGTTGTCCTAACCGGCCAAGATTAGAACCATGTCATACCAGGATCTTGTCATAATAAGCCTCAACACGGGCAACCTATGGTGGAAACGTAGTTTTGGACTTGGGTTATCTGAACCCTCGTCTCTCGATGCTAAATACTACTCCCAAAACATAATAATAACATGGGCTCATATACATGTGACATATCTAATGCCAAACTTGATCATACTTATTCATGACTTGTTCATACCCCGGATCATCATACTACTCATGAGTTTAGTTTAGAAAATGGCCCATGAGCATTGATGGAACATCAGGTGTCTTACCTTGAATCATATTTCATATCATGGAAAAACTTGCATACTTCATGACTTGTAAAATTTGCATAGCCTAGTTCAATTTTCATAAAACATATATTTTCATAGAATCATAAGAACTAGGCATGCAACTTCATAATTACATAATGTCCATGATATCTAATCATGCCTATATTCTCTTGAAAACATAAAAATTCATGGGTTTATGCTAGAAATCAACTTTCATGCTTGGGCTTTTAAAATAAACAAGAGGATCATAATCAAATCATGGGTAATCAAGAGGAAACCATGAATTTAAACATAGAAACTGATTTCATAAACTATCCACAATTTTGGATCAAAACCCTAATTTCATATCTTCATAATTCAAAATAAGAATTAGGGAATTTGGGCACAAGGGTGAAAGAAACCCATTGTTAAAGACCCACAGACCTTGGATGAAGATTACCCACTTCAATAGAAAAGATTTGGAGACTTGACTTGGAGCTTGGAGACTTGAGCTTGAAGGAGGATTTTTCCTTTTTGGGAGGAGAATGAGGAACTTAGTATAGACTTAGGATAATATGGGTGAAAACCCTTCTAAAAGTAGTCAAAACGACTTCACTTAATACATAATAGGGTGAAAAATGACCAAAATGCCCCTGGGAATTAAATAAGAAAAGTTTGGAAAACAGTCAACCTTCAGTGACCACGGTTTGGTCGACGGTCCATACTTTTGGAAGAAGGACCGTCCTGGGAGCCATCATTTTTGGACACTTAAAAAGGGGATGCTGGATCTTAGAGATAACGGGTGGAACGACGGACCCGTCGTCTAGAAGAACGGGCCATCCTTCAACCCGTCGATCCTGGGTATTGGAAGAGAGACTTCTGAACTTTGAAGGACGAGCATCAGGGTAGTTGGGAATGACGGTCTGTCATCCAGAAGGACGGACCGTTCCTTGACCTGTCATTTCTGGGACCAACTTAGGGATCCTCTGAGACTTGGATGATGTGCGCACAGGACGGACCGTGGTTCCAAACCACGAACCGTCATCTGAGCCGTCATCCCTGGAAACATGGAAATTTTCTGAGATTTTAACTTAGATAGCTGGATATGTGCACGGGGTGTTACAATATCTCCCCCTTGGGATCATTCGTCCTTGAATGAAGGCTCATTAAGGAATACTGAAGGGAAAACAGCCCAACCAAACATCAAAACATAGAAATCAAGGGGTAATCACAAAACTTGCACTTTTCAACATGAAAATATGATAAACTAACTTCGTAAAACATGGATGCATGCTAAACTCAAGAGAGGAAATGATGGAGTAGATTCGGAGGGACATACTAAGGAGGAAACTAGTACCCCAAGCTGGAACTGAATTGGAAGGAAAGAGATGAGCATATTTTTCCTTCATGGCCTCTTCCGCTTCCCAAGTAGCACCCTCAACAAGCTGATTCCTCCGAAGGACTTTTACCAAAGCGACTTCTTTGTTTCGCAACTTCCAAATCTGTCGATCAAGGATCTCCACGGGAACCTCCTCATAGGTGAGACTATCCTTCACACCTACATCTTCCAAAGGAACAATAAAGCTCGGATCGCCAACACACCTTTTCAACAAGTAAACATGGAAAACTGGATGAACCGCTTCCAACTCAATTGGCAACTCTAACTCATAAGCAACACTACCAACTCTACTTGAAATCCGATAAGGATCTAAAAAATAAGGACTAAGTTTTCCTTTCTTGCCAAACCTCATCACACCCTTCATGGGTGACACCTTAAGGAAAACCCAATCATAAACTTTAAATTCTAACTCCCTTCTCCTCACATCCGCATAAGATTTTTGTCGACTTTGAGCGGTCTTCAACCTTTCCCGAATAAGCTGGACTTTCTCCATGGTCTCATGGAAAGAATCTAGACCAATCAAGGCTGCCTCACCAACCTCGAACCAACCAATAGGAGATCTACACCTCCGACCATAAAGTACCTCATATGGAGCCATCTGGATGCTAGAGTGGAAACTGTTGTTATAGGCAAACTCGATAAGAGGTAAGTGATCATCCCAATTTTCTTTGAATTCAATAACATAATCCATCAACATATCCTCCAAAGTCTGAATAGTACGCTCAACCTGGCCATCCGTCTGAGGGTGGAAAGCTGTGATAAGCTTCACCTTAGTACCAAGACCTTTCTGAAATGATCTCAAAAACTGAGATGTAAACTGAGGACCTCTATCCGAAATGATAGACAAAGGAACACCATGCAAACGAACTATCTCCCAAATGTAGAGTTTGGAATAATCACCTGTTGTATCTGTAGTCTTAACAGCCAAGAAATAGGATGACTTGGTCATCCGATCAATGATCACCCAAATGGAATCATGTTGCCTTCAAGTATGAGGAAAACCCGTAATAAAGTCCATATTGATTGCTTCCCATTTCCAAGTGGGAAGGTCAATATCCTGAAGCATACCACCTGGTCTTTGGTGCTCTACCTTTACCTGTTGACAGTTTGGACACTTAGCCACAAACCTGGATATGTCCTTCTTCATACCATTCCACCAAAAGATTTCCCGTAGGTCACGGTACATATTAGTGGCACCCGGATGAATGGAGTATCTAGAACTGTGAGCCTCAGAAAAAATCTACTATCTCAACCCATCAGCATCTGGCACACATAAGCGAACCTGATAATGAAGCACATCATCTCCCCCTTGGGAGAAAACCTCAACCCTTTGCTGACAAACTGCACCCTTAAGCTGAAGTAGAACGGGATCTTGGTCTTGCTTGGCTTTCACTTCAGCCACCAAGGATGATTCGGCACTATTAGTCACAATCATACCACCTTCGGTCGAGTCCATAAGGCAAACTCCCAACCGAGTAAACCTGTGAACTTCTTTAACCAATTCCTTCTTTCTATCTTCAATAGAAGCTACACTTCCCATGGACAACCTACTCAAAGCATTCGCCACAATATTGGCCTTACCCGGATGGTAAAGCACACTCATATCATAATCCTTAAGGAGCTCAAGCCATCTCTTTTGTTGCAAATTCAGTTCCTTTTGAGTGAACACATACTGAAGACTCTTATGATCGGTGAAAACATCCACATGCACACCATACAAGTAGTGTCGCCAAATATTCAAAGCAAAAACCACGGCCGCTAGCTCAAGATCATGAGTAGGGTAGTTCTTCTCATGCACCTTAAGTTGTCTAGAAGCATAAGCAATCACCTTGCCCCTTTTCATCAAAACACAACCCAGACCAATTCTGGAGGCATCACAATACACAACAAAATCATCAAGGCCCTCGGGTAGAGCCAATACTGCAGCTGTAGTCAATCGAGTCTTCAATTCCTGAAAACTTTTCTCACAAGAGTCGGACCACTAAAATTTACCTTTTTCTGAGTCAATCGGGTCAATGAGGAAGCAAGGGAAGAAAACCCTTCCACAAATCTCCTATAGTAACCAGCCAAACCCAAGAAGCTTCTAATATCGGATAAGGAAGTGGGTCTAGGCCAGTTCTTCACTGCCTCTATCTTTTGAGAATCAACCTGAATACCATCTTTAGTCACAATATGACCCAGAAAAGCAACAGACTGTATCCAACACTCGCACTTGCTAAACTTAGCAAACAACTATCTCTCCTTGAGAGTTTGCAACACAACCCTCGAGTGATCCGCATGCTCCTCCTCACTCCGAGAGTACACGAGGATATCATCAATGAGAACAATCACAAACATATCCAAATACTATTTAAACACACGGTTCATCAAATCCATAAAAGCTACAGGAGCATTCATTAGACCAAAAGACATAACAACAAACTCATAGTGACCATCCGTGTCCTGAAGGCTGTCTTTGGGATATCACACTCCCGAACCCAAAGCTGATGATAATCGGATCTAAGGTCGATTTGGAGAAGAAACTAGCACCCTGAAGTTGATCGAACAAGTCATCAATTCTAGGAATGGGATACTTATTCTTGATTGTGACCTTGTTCAACTGACGGTAATAAATACACATTCTAAGAGATCCATCCTTCTTCTGAACAAACAAAACTGAGGCACCCCAAGGAGATATACTAGGCCTGATGAAACCCTTATCAAGCAAGTCTTTCACTTGATCTTTCAACTCTTTGAGTTCTACGGGGGCCATTCTATAGGGAGGAATAGAGATAGGATTCGTATCCGGAAAAAGATCTATCCCAAAGTCAATTTCCCACTCAGGAGGGACTCTGTACAAATAATCGGGGAACACTTCTAGGAATTCGTTCACAACAGGGACAGACTGAATAGTCGGGGTATCAGACTTCGCGTCTATAAACTGAACTATATGATAGACATAACCCTTAGAAATCATCTTCCTTGCCTTAAGATAAGATATGAAACTACCCTTCGAGGAAGAGGGACTATCTTGCCATTCGAGGACAAGTTCATTAGGAAACTTGAAACTAACCACACGAGTGCGGCAATCAACTGACGCATAATATGCATACAACCAATCCATCCAAGAATGATATCAAAATCAGTAATCTCCAACTCTACTAAATCTGCTGAAGTGACTCTATGACGGACTGAGATAGGGCAATTTTGGTACTCTTTCGGGTAGAACTGACTTACCAATAGGAGTAGAAACATGAAAGGGTTCTAAAAGCAATTCGGGATAAATCTCAATCTTACAAGCCACATAAGGGGTTACAAATTATAAGGATGCACCGAGATCAAACAAGGCATACACATCAAGAGAGAAGACTTTCAACATACCGGTAACCACATCTGGAGAACTCTCCTGATCCTGACAGGAGGACATGGCATAAAGACGGTTCTGGCGCTGACCACTAGAACTAGAAGTTGTGCCCTGCGGGGCTGGTCTACCACCTGAAGCTGCTAGAGTAGACTGAGTCCTACCATCTCCATGCCCCTTCTTAGCTGAAGGGCAATCTCTAAGAAAGTTCCCAGTCTATCCACAACCATAGCATGCACCCGTGCCCAAATGACACTCTCCCGGGTGATTCTTCCCACACTTGGTACAAGCAGGGAAAGAAGGCCCCTTAGCAACACTTCCCTGAGACTGGGAATAAGAACTAGATCCTCTACCACCCTAATCATGACAAGGCCTCTGGACCTGGGTAGGAGCACTAGCAAAAGCATGAACGGATTCGGATGACTTTTTCTGGAAAGAAGAGTGATGTCCACCTCCGGACCTATGATGACCAAAACCCGATCCCTCAGATCTACCCCTCTTGTTCTCCCTATCCATCTCCTTAAGCTTATCATCCTCGATTTGATGGGTATGAGTCATGAGACGAGAAATGTTCATGTCAATCAACAACAAAGAAGACCTACACTCATTCTTCCCTATATCAGAAACACCATAGATGAACTTGCTCATTTGATCATGCAGGTCCACTACCATGCAGGGAGCATATCTAGACAACTGAGTGAACTTCAAACTATAATCTTGCACTGACATCGAACCCTGTCTCAAGTTCACAAATTCCTCTACTTTTGCTTGCCTTAACTCACGGGGAAAGAACCTATCAAGAAAATCTCTCTCAAAACACTCCCAAGTCATGGGGATCGCATCCCTCACCCTAGCCTCATTCCATTGCATGAACCAAATATGATCCACATCCTTGAGTTGATAGGATTTAATATCAACACAATCAACACCCGCTACTTGAATAACCTCAAAGATCTTCTTCACTTCATCAATAAAGTTGAGTAGGTCCTCTCCCACTTTCGAACCCCAAAACTTTGGTGGGTTCATTCGGATGAAATCACGGACTCCGGCCGCCACCCCACCTTGAGGATGAACAAGGGTAGGAGCCTGTTGATTTGCCAAAGTCTGAGCTAGTAGGTGAATAGCATTCCTAAACTCATCATTCGTGACATCAGGGACCGGAACTTGAGGAGCGGCATTTCAAGTGGCTTGGAGAGGCATAGCACGTCGAGGAGGCATAATCTGAAACGCATAAGATAAGGATTAGAGGAATATTAGACTTAATCTCTATCGCACGATGTGATCATAAAAGAAGTGAAGTTTTTCAAAGATATCTCATAGCTCCCTTTCATATGTGTGGCGCGCTTCACACATATGAAAGAGACTCTACTCGATGTGGATTTCAAACATCCTAGGACTCTTGAACCTGAGGCTCTGATACTGAATTTGTCATACCCCAAGGTTACCCCTAGATGTAACACGGGACTCAGGACCACAAGGTTCCCGAGCTAACCCTTGGTCATAGCATTCTCAAGCATAATAAAATATAAAGCAGAAGCATAATACGGAAATTCGATAAGGAACATCAATAAGGGTCTAAGATCCACATGACATACAGTATCCAAAAAGGGCACTCGAATACAAATTATGTCTAAAAGCCTCTAGTCACAATATAAAGAGTTGTTAGGATAAGATCCTAGCTAACTCGGAGCATAGAAGTAAAGCTAACATAAGGAAAAACATAACTAGTCCTCGAACCATGAGGACTCACCATGGATGACTAAGGAAGTAGCCTGAGGCTCTAGCCACGAAGCTGAGAAGGGGTACCTGAGTCTGCATCATAAGAGGATGCAGCGCAATATGCATTAGTACTATAGAATGTACTAAGTATGTGAGCAAAGCATGAATCATGATAAAATTAGTTTAAAACATGCTTGAAATGAACTTATTACATAAATAAGACCATAAACAAATATCAAGGTATAAACATAAGACATGGAGTAAAGCTTAGGTTTCATAGTATAGATTTACACATAACTTCATAGCTTGAAAATAAACATGTGGGAGTTTTCTCTTAACTGACATTAAACCATGCTGAGCTACATGGAGTTCAGTGTCTTGCACCCACACTGAAAGAGTTGTCGTAACCGGCCAAGGATAGAACCATGTCATACCAGGATCCTATCATAATAAGCCTCAACATGAGCAACCTACGGTAGCAACGTAGTTTTGGAGTTGGGTTATCTGAACCCTCATCTCTCGGTGCTAAATACTACTCCCAAAACATAATAATAACATGAGCTCATATACATGTGACATTTCTAATTCCAAACTTGATCATACTTATTCATGACTTGTTCATACCCCGGATCGTCATACTACTCATGAGTTTAGTTTAGAAAATGGCCCATGAGCATTGATGGAACATTGGGTATCTTACCTTGCATCATATTTCATATCATGGAAAAACTTGCATACTTCATGACTTGTAAAATTTGCATAGGCCTAGTTCAATTTTCATAAAACATATATTTTCATAGAATCATAAGAACTAGGCATGCAACTTCATAATTACATAATGGCCATGATATCTAATCATGCCTACATTCTCTTGAAAATATACAAATTCATGGGTTTATGCTAGAAATAAACTTTCATGCTTGAGCTTTTAAAATAAACAAGAGGATCATAATCAAATCATGGGTAATCAAAAGGAAACCATGAATTTAAACATAGAAATTGATTTCATAAACTTTCCCCAATTTTGGATCAAAACACTAATTTCATATCTTCATAATTCAAAATAAGAATTGGGGTATTTGGGCACAAGGGTGAAAGGAACCCTTTGTTAAAGACCCACATACCTTGGATGAAGATTACCCACTTCAATGGAAAAGATTTGGAGACTTGACTTGGAGCCTGGAGACTTGAGCTTGAAAGAGGATTTTTCCTTTTTGGGAGGAGAATGAGGAACTTAGGATAGACTTAGGATAATATGGGTGAAAACTCTTCTAAAAGTAGTCAAAACGACTTCACTTAATACATAATAAGGTGGGAAATGACCAAAATTCCCCTGGGAATTAAATAAGAAAAGGCTGGAAAATAGTCTACCTTCAGTGACCACGGTTTGGTCGATGGTCCGTACTTTAGGAAGGTAGACCATCCTGGGAGCCATCATTTTTGGGCACTTAAAAAGGGGCTGCTGGATCTTAGGGATAACGGGTGGAACGACGGACCCGTCGTCCAGAAGGACGAGCCATCCTTCAACCCGTCGATCCTGGGTACTGGAAGAGGTACTTCTGAACTTCGAAGGATGAGCATCTGGGTAGTTGGGAACGACAGTCCATCATCCAGAAGGATGGATCGTTCCTCAACCTGTCATTTCTGGGACCAACTTAAGGATCCTCTGAGACTTGGATGACGTGCGCACAGGACGGACCGTGGTCCAAATCATGAACCGTCGTCTGAGCCGTCATCCCTGGAAACATGGAAATTTTATGAGATTTTAACTTAGATAGCTTGATATGTGCACGGGGTGTTACATTGTCAGTCTTTAGGTAATCCTGTACTTTTATCCAATTTTGGATATACCGCGACTTACAGATTTTCCTTGATTTGTTAGCTTTCGGGTAATCCTGCACAAAATCAACTTGGATATGATGCGGCTTATAGATAACACTCAAATTATCAAAGTTTGGTAGTCTTGCACATTTATCCAATTTCAGATATTTTTACGACTTGCGAATTACCCTTGAACTACCAACTCTTAGTTGCTCTTGCATACTATCCGATTTAAGATATTATTGTGTCTTACAGATAACTCTTAGGCCATACAATCTGGTCAATATATCACACTATCCGATTTTAGACATAGTTGTGGCTTACAGATAACCTTTGGCCTGCCAACTTTTGGGAAATCTAGTTCATCGTCCGATTTTGGATGGCATCTTATAGACTTACCTTGGACGATATGTTTTCTTTAACCCTGGTGGAGAACATCATTTGATCCTGTGACTGCATGTGCATTCTTGTTTCTATGGCTCGAACAATCTGCACATTCCCGTTGTTGTGGCTTACAAGTGTAATTGATCTACCGTGGTTTTGTGGCATTTTTGACGCTTAAAAACTTGGAATTGGAGTATGTTCTTTAGGAATTTTTAGTAGATTTGATGTGTTTTGGAGTTTTGTGTAGGAAAATAGGATTCGGAGACTAAGTGCAGGAAAAGATTGATATTTTGGCTGAAATTGACTTCTACGACTCTATTCTATGAGTCGTGAACACTTCCACAAGTCATGAAAGTTAGTTGTGGAAAGAGTACTGAAGATTAAGCTAGAGCCTGAGTTCTACGGAAGGTTTCCATGAGTCCTGTACATGTTCACGAGTCGTGATTCTTGCCCGTGGAACATGATCAGAGAAGGAGAAAACTATCTGAAATCTACGACTCAATTCCACGAGTTGTGATTCAAGTCATGAGTCAAGACTTCTCTCGTGGAAATGAACCCACAGGAGGACAAATTATCTGAGTTTCACGAGTGTTGTTGACGACCCGTAGAAACTTCCACGGACCGTAGACTATGTTCGTGGAAGCTGCCGATTCCAATTTCCTTGTTTAATTAGGATAGGATTTTTACTATCTATAAATACCTTTCCTAGGTTTTATTTTATGTCTTATGCTCGATATTTTGTAGGAAACACTTAAACATTGTGATCTTGGTTTACTATTGGTTTTGAGAGTTATACACATTCATAATTCATTGTTCTTACTTCCATCTCCATACATACAAGTTTACAGATTTCTTTACTTCTTATTGTAAGTATATGATCATGAATGCACCAATAACTTCTGATTGTTTACTTATGAACATGAGTAACTAAATCCACAACTAGGGTTGTGGGAACCATGAAGTATTAACGAAGTAGGTAAAGTACTTGGTATTCTAGGGTGGTCTTTATGCATGTATTGTTCTTCCCTTCGTTTTGATTACTTTTTAACGGTGGCCAACGTTAGAACTTGCCTTATCCTTACTTGCCGGACCAAGGAGGTAACGGATGGGAAAAGGGTTGTTTAACAACGGATATTAGAGGCTACCAACCCTCATCTAATAGCTTAACCTTGTCCGGGAATAGCTAATTTGGGATCCAGGGTAAGGGTTAGTATATCATACACCCACGACTGAACCAAGGCGTGTGGTGAAATTTATCTATGTGTCGGACAAAGGATTTAGGTGAACCTAACTTACCGATTCTGCATGCTAAGCACCAAGCAAGTTTACTAAGTACAAACGCCTTACTAAGTTATGAATTCATGGGGAATACTACCCTAGTCATCTATTCCATTGATTACAACTCTGAAAACTGTCACGTGTTACTTATTTACATTCTAGTTACAATTACTACTTGTTACATTAAAAAACCCCTTAGTATGGGAATAAATGGCTAAGAGCACAAGTAAACACTAATCGACCATACTCCTACCATATTCCCTGTGGGATCGACCCTAACCTTCATTGGGTTCTATTTTTGAATAGCGATCGCTTACGCTTCTAAAAGGAGGTGTAATTTGGGCATATTAGAATGCGCATTCTCATTGCTGCAACTTGAAGTGTAATGTGCATTCCCGTTGCTGTGACTTACAAGTGTGGTACGCATTCCCATTGTTGCAGCGTGAATCACTTTACACATTCCCGTTGCTGTGACTTAGACACCTTGCGCATTCCCGTTGTTGCGGCTTACAACTGCCATGATTTGTGCATTACCATTGCTGCGACTTAGACACTTTGCGCATTCTTGTTGTTGTGGATTACAAGTATAGTGCTCATTCCCGTTGCTGCGACTTGAACACTTTGCACATTCCCGTTGTTGTGGCTTACAAGTGTGGATGATAAGATAAAGCCCATGAGGCGGTTTGCAAATGATGGTCCTTGTGACAAACATTAACATGTAAATGGATCTTCGCGGTAATTGTTAGAAAACATCACCTTTAATCTCTTTGTTAACATTTTGACTTCTTGGCGTGTACATGCGCTCGAGGTAAATGATAAGTAGATACATCATGGCTTTTACTAGCATCCACAGTCAAATTCAGGAAAAAAAACCTTTAAGGAAGGCATTGATAATCAAAATAACTTTGATTAAGTGGATGGCTGAAAACCCATTTCTGGGAACAATCATAGATACCTTCTTTAAACATCGTGTATTTATTGTGATCCCTGATTTGCTGGAGTTCTAAGGAGGATGTAATTGATCTTTCTTTATCTAATGGTCCCTACAACCATAAGAAAAGTCATTAGTTTTGGAAAACTTTACCATCTTGGCTTCTCCTAGTAGTCTCGGCTCCTGTTTGTTGACTTCGGGCATTTAGTCTCATTGTACTGCTTTGAATACGTTGTATAGTTATAGGCTTTTGCCGATCACTAACACTTCTTTAGGATAACCTGCATTGACAGAAAAATTGTTAGTTTTGGAAAAACTGATCTGTGTTGACTTCCTTTGGTCTTCTGCTCCTTGCTCTATCATCTTCGGTTGCCCTCCATCCTTGGGTGCTTGTCATCTTTGACTTCCTGGGTTACAGTAGATGTAAGAGAAAATCAGGTTATAAAGGAGCAAATTAATTTGTAAATATTTTTCAAACAAGTTTTTGAAAAACAAAGATTTGAAAAAGATCATTTGGAAAGGTTTTTGCCCATCTTGTCATGTGTCACGACCCAAAAACTCAAGTCGTGATGGCACCTACTATAACCCACCAGTAGGTAAGCCAACACTTAGCCTGAAACTGCAATTTATAGGCTTACACAAGGAAGAACCCAAAAGTAGAAGAAACAACAATAAAAGCGGAAAATACGATAAACCAATATAAGTAAAAATGGAGGGAAGGGAATAATATACATAAGAATCCCCCAAGACCTGGTGTCAGTCAGTACAAGTGATACTACAACTTATATGTTCTAGATAGATACAACAAACTACGGATAATCTCCGAAGGTACAGTAGGAGACTAGCCCAAAAGTATAGGGAGATGGATCAACTCCAATCGCCAAGAGATCACCCAATGTCTCCAGTCAGCAACTCTGCACGAGGACTGTAATCAACGGTGATAACTCATACTAGGACATGCTTCAACAAAAAGATGAAGAAGTGTAGTACGAGTACCAAAACATGCGGTACCCAGTAGGCATCATCGGCCGACTGAGCTCAAACAAGATATAAATATAACAAAAAGTGAATATAACCCAAGGGTAAGAAAGATGAGTCAGAAGGAAATATAATGGTCAAACCTAAATAAAAAAGGGGGAAAAACAGCCACAATATGAAAAGCATAAACAATAGACCAGGAACAACTAATTCAGACTTCCCGAGTCCAAAAAATATACCCGATAAAGACAGCCAACTACACACAGATTCTGATAGTAAAGATACGCAGGGAATACCTTAAAAATGCAGTATGGAATGGATGAAATGAAATGAAATGAAATGTGGCCAATGTAATAATGAGTGAGAACCCTGAGTTACCTCACGGGCCGCCGGAGCTTACCAACTAATACCATACCATAATACCTGGAATGTCCCTTCAGGTCGCCGGAGCTTATCAAAATAACAATCAATTCCACAATATCCACGTATAATCAAGAAAACCCAGAGTATTCTCATGGGCTGCCGGAGCCTACCAGTATAACAATTTCCACAAGTAAAACCCCATATATATATGCAAAGAGGGCTGCCGGAGCTTATAAATATAATCCCATAACCAATGGAAAGCAAAGTTCACATCGTCTCTCAAACCAAGTGCACAAAATAGAAGTATAGTCCCATCCTAAAGTCAGTAAAACAATGATGAACAATTCCTCCTCACTAGCGCAAGTTTATAGTAAAGGTAACCATTTTCTATTTTTATTAACCAAAAACAGTGGTAAAAGTGGGACGCTCTCCCTGGAGCTCCATTTATTTAAAAGGGGAGTATTTCGAGTTTCAAACGTTAGAAATCAGCAAAAATCAGTAAAAAAATTCCTTAGTCTGAAATCCATTTGTTAAAAGAAGAGTTCCTTATTAAACCACCGAGCCAATCAATTCCCGTAACTTTGTACCGATCAATTTCCATCAATCAATACCATAACCCAATCATATGTGAAAAAGAGATAAACACGAATCAATTCAAATGTATGTATGTATGCATAGTATGCACGCAGCTCTACCAAGGTAGGGCATTAGGCTCTTCAAAATAATATTGTACTAACCTGGACTCCAGTCATCCCAACACCATGGCCTCAGGCCCACAAATTCACATACCAAAGCCAACCATAAGAATATAACATGATAAAATCAACCAGAAAATCAAGTAAGAAACTACCCTACAATGAAATATACCCAACGGATGCTAAGGCCGACTATTCTGACACAAATACTAAAAGAGAACACTACACTATCTACCAAACCCCAAGGGACCTGCCTAAGGAAGTCAACTATCCGGAACTAAGCATAAAGTGTACGACAAATAGAAACTTAAGCAAAGCATAACCATACTGATCTGGCTCCTGCCATTCCCATCTCTGCGGCCTCGGTCCAATAATTACATGATAAATAGAACACCAAACCAGCAAGAATAATAATAATAATAATAATAATAATAATAATAATAATAATAATAATAACAAATCAAAGATAACATCTACTCTATCCCGAACCTTTATCTAATTCTAGGCTAAGGCTCCCTAATATAATAATCCCAAGGACAAGCAGTCTAAACTAAGCTAAGGCATCTGACCCTAATACCAAGGATATTACACCGCCTACGCCAAGTCTTAAGGAAGAGCTACAACCTATACTAAGGATTACTAGCCAAAATCTTTCTATAGAGCACCTAAATCACCTACAAGGATCAATAAGCCTACTCATAACCATATCCAAACCACAAGATCCCACCAACCATTAGCAAGTTATTATATTCAGACCTTATATAAGCAAAGTCTATAAAATAGTAAACCATAACCTACCGAAAAAGCAGAGCACGCACACACAATCCAATCCACAAGACCGGAGCCTATCTCCCCCAAAAAGTATCAGCAAGATTCCCCACTATCATAACAATGTTCTACACATCAATACGAAGCTAACTATACCCATATTGCTAATAATTTAGCCGGGTTAAAAATCCGGGCCACAAATGGGCTCGAAGTCCCCGCAAACTGAAGCCAAAAATGAAGAAGTACAAAATGATCGCAATGATCATGGGAGTACATGCCCAGAAAATTGCAAGGTTTGGGTATTAAAATCGGGCTAAAACAGCCTACCCACTTCAAGAAATCAAAGAGGGAAAAGAGAAAATGAAAAGTTGAAATTTAACAAAAAGCTTATCGGATTAATGACGGAAAAGAGCTCATGAAGCTATGGTGAGTTTGTCCCAAGAAGTTGATGGCCATAATTGAAGGAATTTGAGCTTGGGAGCTCTCAACAATGGAGGGACGGAGTTGGAAATGAGGAAAAAAAAGAGAAGAATGTTTAATTTATAACACTGCCAGCAGGTATCGCAATTGCGGCACTTTTGTCGCAATTGCGGACTACGCAAATGCGTCCAAGCACCGCAAATGTAAAAAAACACCACAAATGGCCAAAATACCACAAATGCGGTCAAAATACCGCAAATGCGGCCAAAAATACCGCAAATGCGACTAGAGTACCGCAAATGCGGCCAAAACTATCGCAATTGCGGTCCCACCAGATACAGCAAATATCAGCAACAGCTAAAACTTCAACGGGGGATTCTGGGCACAATCGGAACCCGATACTCAGAAACCAATAGAGTTATTTGAGTGGAAACCGCATTCCGGACTCAATAGAATTAATGAATTTACCAACGGAGATCGTTTAAGAAGAATGTTGACCCAAGTCAACACTAGATAACGCTAACCGAACACTCGAAAAGAGCCCGAATCACCCAGGACCCGAACTAACCATCTACCTAACACAAACTTGGCATTACGGAGCTAACGGCACTAACGAAATTTCCATCCGAGGTCGTCTTCTCCGAATGTTGACCAAAGTCAACAAAACCAACCAAACTAGCTTGAAAACACATAAAGCAACATAAAACCAAACTGAATGCACTCAGACTCAGACCAATGGTTCTACTAGACAAAAATCCCCATTCTGGAGCCAACAAAACTGTTGGAATTCAATTCTAAACACGTTTACCAAGAAAGTTGACCAAAGTTAGATTTTCTAAGTTCAAGTTCTAAAACAGAGAAATGGTCATTATGACCTAACGAACGGCACGAGCACCAAATCGTCAGTCCCGGCAAGTCATAAATGACCTCTAGCCGCTGAGGGAAAGCTCGAAATGCAGAAAAAAATGAAAACAGGAAATGACCCGGAGGGTCATTACAACATCCACTACTAAAAAAAATTTTGTCCTCGAAAGTTAAGAAACGGGAAGTACCCAAGGGCCAATAAAGGAAAAGATACCAGGTCTGTGAGTCGAGCTAGGCTTCCTGAGGAGCCTCCTTGATCGGACAACGGCCACTGGAAAGATAACCAAAGAAAGCTTACTAAAACCTTAACTCAAAACCAGCCAGAACAGGAAAAACCACAAACTCTAACTCAAAAGCTAACCGGTAAAATAACACAAACAGAACCCCAAAAGATAACATTCAAAAAGCACCAACACAGCACAAAAACCATGAAGACCAAGGCAATCATTACACAGGACCGAACACCATGCTAACACAAAGCAAAAAATCCACTTCCTCCAATATTCTAACCAAAGAATCCTGGGTTCGAAGACCTTTCCATCGATCCCGAAACATCAGCATTCAAACCATAAAGTCAAACACAGGTCCAAACTCGAGTTAAACTCGAAAAACATCCACAAACCCATCAGAAGGCTAGGACTCCTACCATACTCTACCTCCTCAAATTAGTCAAAAACTCGATCTCAACAAAAATGAAACACTAGTCCTACTAACCTTAGAAACATAAACACCTGCTCGAGACATACCCACTATGACCGGGTTAGCCTACCCTGACTGACCATCGATCCACAGATGGACAACTGTGGTAAGATCAACCGAATAATCAAAACTTGCTAGAAATAACCAACTAAAAATAAAACACCGATATTTGAAAAAGAAAGTAACCAGGAAACCCATGGTGAAGGACAACCTTTCGAACGTAGATTCTGAACCACACAATGTTTGATCTGGAAAAAGGGACTAAGCTAGGTCTGCCTATTCGAGCAGAGCCCAAGGACACCGAAACCAAGCAAGAAATGTAGCAAGCATGTAACAAAGCCTAAAGTCAATCTCTAACCCATAGGGAACCCATAACACTCTTGCATAACCGCTAGAAGGGAACGGTCTCCTGAATCGATCTAGTCAAAAGTGTCGCGAATAGAGGAAGTCTTCCACAACCCTCTTGAAATAGTTTACTAACCCACAAAGTCTAAAACCAAAACCCAAATTCTAACTGATCTCCTCTCTACTCCTCGAGTAGGCTCAGATGCCACCTAAGAATACTGTAGTAACTGGAACTCGAGTAAGATATGAATACAATGCTCAGTAATCTGCAACCGCTAATAGGACATGGGTCAAACCAAAGGACATATATGGGAACTTATAGAGGAACGAGTCCTGAGGTAGTCCTTGGAATGCCCACCACCCTGACCTTTAACTGAAGATAACCCAATCTCGAACTCTAACTTTAGAAAACACTTCTGCAATCTGAACCTTCCTCAACCACAAAAACTGACCCAACGGAAGAACTTCGGAACTAGCACTATAACCAAAAGCAAGACAACCGAACAAACTAGAACTACTAAGTGCTAAAATGGCAAAACCAAGCCTAGAGTTTCCGTGGAAGCCCACCAATCATAATGACTAGGCCTACCGTGCTTTGCAACCCAATATAGTAACTACTCAAAAGCCAACATACTCGATCCACTACTAAAAGAATTCTTCTATGGGGTAGCTATATGCACAAGCACCACAACCTCACCATGCAAGTCCGGATGAGAATTAATCTAAGCAGATTTATGTAGGGACATGCAAACCCCACATCGACAATACCAAAAGCTCAATAATGATAACAATATTATACATGTGATAGAAGCATCCACGTGAATCCATCTGCCATGACTAGTCGACTGATACTACTGAGAACCATCACTAACAACCTGGGAACCACCCCTACTAATTTATGCACCGCCCCTAGGCGGTGATGCTGGAACTCAGAGAGGGTGAAACTCCCTGAATCTTGGACAAGTCCTAGCAAGGTGTCCCTGCTCACCACAAACAAAGCAACCCCTAATAGAAGTGCCTCGCTGAGAAAATCTGGCTGAACCTGACTGGCCACCACAACCTGGATACCCAAAATGTAAACCTCGATAAGTCTGACCTGAACATCGACTACTCTGCCTACTGTGCCTTGAACAATCGCTCCTTGAAATCTGAAATGTCGCATGAACTAGCCGGGAAACTGGAAATGTCATGGGTGACCCCCATGGGAGAAACCTCTGCCTCAAAACTAAAAATCACTAAAACTACCCCGATGGCGAGGCCTCTTACCACTGCCTTCACCGACCTCAAGACATATACGCTCAATAACTCATGCATGATCAACAACCGTAAGAAATGTAGCCCCTGATGCCACTAGCTGCTCTGTAGCCAAATGAAGTGGTAGATCCAACCCTCTGACAAACTGGCAAACTCGCTCGTGTTCTGTAGAAAGAATCATAGTAGCACGCCTAGACAACTCATGGAATCGTGCCTCATACTCAGAAACTGACATAGAGCCCTGCTCTAACCAGGTGAACTGATCCTCAACTTCTTCCTCAAGCTGCAAGGTACAAACTTCTCCAAGAAAGCCTCAGAGAACTGAGTCCAAGTCATCGAATGTGACCCGACTGGTCTGCACGCAGTATAAGATCGCCACCACTGTTTTGCCAAACCATCCATCTGAAATGAGTGTAATCAGCTCTGCGAGACTCAACTAACCCAAGGGTATGCAACCTCTCCTGGAAACTAATCAAGAACTCATAAGCATCCTTCCCCGGGGCACCAAAAAACCTCGGAGGACCCAATCTGATGAACCTGCCCAGCATCTTCTACTCCTCAATCGACATAACCGGCCTAGCTGTAATAGGCTGAGCAACCAATGGAATCGATAAAGTATCCAAATGGGGAGCCACAACAGCTGACTGTGCTCCTAGTCCCTGACTACTATATGTCGCTGCCTCGGCTGAAGTCTGTGTCTCAACTCTGATTTATGAACCATCAGGTGCACTAGGTAGAGTCCCGGCCCATGACATACTCTCCAACAAGTTAAGAATCCTGACTAGAATACCCTGAAGGGCCGGTGAAACTACAAATCCTGCTGGAGGCTGGGCTGACCCCACGTCCTCCGAATGAAACTGAACACCCTCAACCCCTAAATCTAGTAATCGCGCTCCAATGGCAGGCATATGAGCCTCGCCCAAGCCTGTCGTTGACCTCGTCATAACCATCTGAGAAAAGAAGGAACAATTAAATTTTAGACTTTGATGGAGAGAAGAACGCATGATAAGGAATCAACAAGATGGAAATTTTCCTAAGGATGCCTAATAGCCTCCCAAAGATAGGATACGGACGTCATCATACCTATCTGTGAGACTTTACTAGACACCTGCCCTTGTACCAATGACACCGATGAACCTAAAGCTCTGATACCACTCTATCACGACCCAAAGACACAAGTCGTGATGGCACCTACTATAACCCACCAGTAGGTAAGCCAACCCATAGCCCGGAACAGTAAGTAACATGCTAACACAAGGAAGAACCCAAAAGCGGAAGAAAATAACAATAATAGCGGAAGATACGATAAACCAATATAAGTAAAAAGGGAGGAAAGGGAATAAAATACATAAGAATCCCCCAAGACCTGGTGTCAGTCGGTACAAGTGCTACTAACACTTAGATGTTCTAGATAGATACAACAAACTACGGACAATCTCGGAAGGTACAGTAGGAGACTAGCCCAAAAGTAGAGGGAGATGGATCAACTCCGATCCCCAAGAGCTCACCCAATGTCTCCAGTCAGCAACTCTGCACGAGGATTGCAATCAACGGTGATAACTCGTACTAGGATCCGCATCAACAAAAAGATGCAGAAGTGTAATATGAGTACCAAAATACGTGGTACCCAGTAGGCATCATCGACCGATTGAGCTCAAACAAGATATAAATATAAAAAAAATGAATATAACCCAAGGGTAAGAAAGATGAGTCAGAAGGAAATATAATGGTCAAGCCTAAATAAAAAAGGGGAAAAAATACCGCCATAATATGAAAAGCATAAACAATAGACCAGCAACAACCAATTCAGACTTCTCGAGTCCAAAAAATACACCCGATAAGGACAGCCAACTACACACAGATTCTGATAATAAAGATACACAGGGAATACCATGAAAATGCGATATGGAATGGATGAAATGAAATGAAATGAAATGTGGCTAATGCAATAATTAATGAGAACCCTGAGTCACCTCATGGGCCGCCGGAGCTTACCAACCAATATCGTACCATAATACCTGGAATGTCCCTTCAGGCCATCGGAGCTTATCAAAATAACAATCAATTCCACAATATCCACGTATAATCAAGAAAACCCAGAGTATTCTCATGGGCCGCCGGAGCCTACCAGTATAACAATTTCCACAAGTAAAACCCCATATATATATGCAAAGAGGGCTGCCGGAGCTTATAAATATAATCCCATAACCAATGGAAAGCAAAGTTCACATCGTCTCTCAAACCAAGTGCACAAAATAGAAGTATAGTCCCATCCTAAAGTCAGTAAAACAATGATGAACAATTCCTCCTCACTAGCGCAAGTTTATAGTAAAGGTAACCATTTTCCATTTTTATTAACCAAAAACAGTGGTAAAAGTGGGACGCTCTCCCTGGAGCTCCATTTATTTAAAAGGGGAGTATTTCGAGTTTCAAACGTTAGAAATCAGCAAAAATCAGTAAAAAAATTCCTTAGTCTGAAATCCATTTGTTAAAAGAAGAGTTCCTTATTAAACCACCGAGCCAATCAATTCCCGTAACTTTGTACCGATCAATTTCCATCAATCAATACCATAACCCAATCATATGTGAAAAAGAGATGAACACGAATCAATTCAAATGTATGTATGTATGCATAGTATGCATGCAGCTATACCAAGGTAGGGCATTAGGCCCTTCAAAACAATATCACACTAACCTGGACTTCATTCATCCCTACACCATGTCCTCAGGACCACAAATCCGCATACCAAAGCCAACCATAAGAATATAACACGATAAGATCAACCAGAAAATCAAGTAAGAAACTACCCTACCATGAACTATACCCATTGGATGCTAAGGCCGCCTATTCTGACATAAATACTAAAAGAGAACAGTACACTATCTACCAACCCCCAAGGGACCTGCCTAAGGAAGTCAACTATCCTGAACTAAGCATAAAGTGTACGACAAATAGAAACTTAAGCAAAGCATAACCATACTGACCTGGCTCCTACCAGTCCCATCTCTGCAGCCTCAGTCCCACAACTATATGATAAATAGAACACCAAACCAGCAGGAATAATAATAATAATAATAATTACAAATCAAATATAACATCTACTTTATCCTGAACCTTTATCTAATTCTAGGCTAAGGCTCCCTAATCTAATAATACCAACCACAAGCAGTCTAAACTAAGCTAAGGCATCTGACCCTAATCCCAAGGATATTACACCGCCTACGCCAAGTCTTAAGGAAGAGCTATAGCCTATACTAAGGATTACTAGCCAAAATCTTACTCTAGCGCACCTAAATCACCTACAAGGATCAATAAGCCTACTCAAAACTGTATCCAAACCACAAGATCCTACCAACCATTAGCAAGTTATATATTCATACCTTATAAGAGCAAAGTCGAGAAAATGGTAAACCATAACCTACCGGAAGAGTCGAGCACGCGCGTACAATCCAATCCACAACACCAGAGCCTATCTCCCCCAAATAGTATCAGCAAGCTGCCCCACTATCATAACAATGTTCTACACGTCAATACAAAGCTAACGGTACCCATATTGCTAATAATTTAGCCGGGTTAAAAATCCGAGCCACAAACAGGCCAAAGGGCCCTGCAACCCGAAGCCAAAATACCGCAAATATGGTCAAAATACCACAAATGCGGCCAAAAATACCGCAATTGCGATCCCACCAGATACAACAAATATCAGCAACAGCTAAACTTCAACGGGGAATTTCGGGCATAATCGGAACCCGATACTCAGAAACACATAGAGTTATTTGAGTGGAAATGATATTCCAGACTCAATGGAATCAATGAATTTACCAACAAAGATCATTTTGGAAGAATTTTGACCCAAGTCAACAATAGATAACGCTAACCAAACACTCGAAAAGAGCCCGGATCACCCGGGACCTGAACCAACCAACTACCTAACACAAACTTGGCATTCCGGAGCTAACAGAACTGACAAAATTTCCATCTGAGGTCGTCTTCTATGAATATTAACCAAAGTCAACCAAACCAACTAAACTAGCTTAAAAATACAGAAAGCAATATAAAACCAAACCGAATGCACTCAGACCCAGACCAATGGTCCTACTAGACAGAAATCCCTGTTCCAGAGCCAACAGAACTGTTAGAATTTGATTCTGAGTATGTTTACCAAGAAATTTATCCAAAGTCAAAGATTTTCTAAGTTTAAGTTCTAAAATAGAGAAATGGTCATTATGACCTAACAAACTACCCAAGCACTTAATCGTCAGTCCCGGCAAGCCATAAGTGACCTTTAGTCACTAAGGGAAAGCTCGAAACACAGAAAAGAACGAAATATAGGAAATGACCCGGAGGGTCATTACATCATGTCATGTACTAGTTCAACTAACGTCCTTTATTTAAGGCCTTGACATATGTGACACAGTGCTGGCGGACTCTGGAAATCTTTAATCATCCCAACTGGAGTTTTTGGAAATGATTTTTTCAAGAAATCAATCATAGTTGGGGCTAGTCTACTTTGGACTTTGTTGCAGCTGAAGATTTCTGAAGTAGAATCTGATCTCTTGGTGCTGAGGAATTCTTGGAGTTGTCCCTTGAACTCTCAAATGAAGTTAGAGGTTTATGTCAAATCTTGTATTGTTGGTGAGAGATTTGACACTCTGTGGATATGGTGAGATTCTTTCTCAAATTCACCTTAGTTTCTTTTTGGCACAGTCTGTATTCTGACTTGTTGGAAAATGACTTTTGCCTTCTGAATTTTTGAGACACCTTTCTCGAAAACTTTGGCCCAGTTTTCATTTCCAAGGGCGATATGACCGAGCCATTGTGGCGCCTACGTATCCCATTGAAGCAGGAATCAGGTCAAACGTAGTTCCCCACACTTACAGTGGGAGGATATTAGAATTTATTAAAGGAGTGACCAAAGCCAGCAAAGGCCGCCTACGTATCTCATTTTTGAGAATTCAGGTCAAACGTAGTTCGTACAAAGAGGATAGGGGAAGATATTGTTAAACTACAAAGGATAGAAAATGTGATTACATGGAAATAAACTTAAGGAAAAACAATCTTCAGGCCTAGTATCTCTTGATAGCTTCTGAGTCGATCAATTTTGTCCACACCTTGGTCATCTGCCACCGATAGCACCTTTGGATAGTACTTTGTGGATGCCATGGCATTTTTGTCAATTTGGTGTAAATTTTCCTTTGTGCTTATCTTGTTGGGGGGGAAGATCAACTGTTCATTTTTTATACTTGAATTCCTTTTGTAATTTTGTTTGGAGGACATCGGTTATGATTTCTTTGACTAGATTTCTCTTGGTTCTCAAATTGTTCGAGGACCGTAATCTCTTCATCATACTCTTCATATTCATCACCTACCTCAGTTGTTCATTCAGCTCATGACATGGCATAACATTGATAGTTTTTAAATTATTTTACTGAAATCATACCTAAACAAGGTTAGATAATATCATTTTAAACATGAAAGGTAAATAAAAGCAGTTGATTTTTGAGATAGGCAAGGCTTTCCTTGAAATGGAAAATTTTCACAAATATTAGCTATAACTTGCACGAGTACAAGTCTATGCCTTTTGGAAAGCAAACAAATAGCACTGAGGGAAATAGAAAAATAAAGGGTGGGTCTCGGGCCTCATTCGGACCATCACCAATTTGAATTATTTTTTTATTTGTCCCTTTATCTACCACAATGATTGAGAAATCATGAGTGGAGTGGAGGTCCAATTCTGCAATTGCTCCTCCAGATTCAACTTTTTGATTCCTGATGCCTCAGGAAACTCCTCTAGGATATCATCACTTTCTTTGAAGAGGTGTCTGATTCCATCCCCAGGACCGTTGCTTGTGGGCTTTACACAAATGGAAAGTGACTGGTAGAGGAGACTAAGTGGCCTTGGGAGCTCCAAGTCAATATTTTTCTTAACCTTGTCTTCAGACCGATTCTTTTTAATGTAGCCTATACCAAACTTGAGAGGCTTTTCATGGAATGCCTGACAAAGTGTAGTCATTATCTTAGACTCCTCGTTTATGTTCAGAGAAGTCACAACTTTCTCCAATTTTTTTCACATTTTTCAAATGTACTTGAGTTATGAACTTGTTTGCCATCCACTCTTCATCAGTTTCTATCATATTAATAGCGTCTCCTCCATGGTTGGCAAGACTCTTCATCAGTCTGAAGCGAGATAACCTTTTGATAAATCAAATCTTGAATTTTGTATTTTAAATTAATGCAATATTCTATAGCATGCACAGTGCTTCCACAATGGTATGCACAATATCGATCGGCTTTAAAGAACTGAGAGTTGGTATTGATAGATCTAGGCACAATGGGTTGAATCAATCTGACTTCTTTGAGTCTTTCAAAAAGTTGAGTCCGACTTTCAGTCAATGGGCATAGGAGGCCGGACCCTCACTGCTTCCTTTCTCCATCGATGGGCATAGTCACGAAAATACTCATCCGTCTTCTGCTTGATACGGTCTAGAGAATACCTATCTAGATCAATCTCCTACATTGTAGGCAAATCTCTTAGCAAAATATTTTTCCAAGGAGCTCCATCCAGACCATTTCTTTAAATCTTGTGAAGCAAACTATTCTAATGATTTGCCACTTAGACTCCAGCTAAGGAACCTCATTAGTAATGCTTAATTTTTTTCCTGATCCTACCATCTGGTCACAATAAATCCTCAAATGGATTGTGGGCTTTCCAGTGCCATCAAAAGTCTCAAACTTTGGAATTTTAAATCCTTCGGCAGTTTCAAATCTGGATAGATACAAAGATTATCATAGCTGAATTCCACTTTGTCAGGCGAACTCCATGATTCTTTGATCTTGATGATCTCATCATGTCCTTATCATGCTTATCCTCCATAACTTTTAATTTCCTCTCTTTTTTCTCATAATGATCCAGCTCAAGATTTTCTGAAAAAGTGTAGTGGCATAAAGGGTGGTGGGTGGCATAGGTAATAGGTGCGGGATATTTAGAGTGGAGTTTTGGTATGTGGAGGTAATATTTTATGGATTGTTGAAATTTGAATTTTTATCCTTGTACATAGAAGGAATATAGGCATTTTGGAGGGACATTGTGAGTGCTTGAATTATTGCTTTGATTAGCGTGCTGGACAAGAAAAGAAGGAACTTGATGTGAGGTGTTAGCATAAAATAGATTTGGAGCGATCAAATCAATGGTGGGTGGTCTAGGAGTTGAGGAAGCGGGTGCATTGGAGCGGTTAGGAAAACGTTTAAATTCTAGAGAGCTTAGAGAAGGAAGATGAAGCGGAGGCCTCATTTTGCTATATATGGGAGCATTTACGACATTGGTCATCCTAGTTAATTCTCTGTTCGTCCGCATTTCTTCCCCTATCTCATCAATTTTTTGTATTAGCTGTGTGATCAGCTCACTCTGATCTGCTAGGATTGGCTCTTGTATAGCCATATTGGTCAACCTAGTTTTCTTAGTAGTACCAGTCATCTTTCTCTTATCAAGCTATGGGGAGTATGCTTTGAGGATGTTTTTCTATTTTTTCAACACAGATCAGTTTCCTAACTTTTACTTGTTACAGAAAAATAACTCAAAAAATATCCATGTTAGATTTTACTCATGATAAATAATGCAAGATATTTGACAGACCGTAAACAAATAAATATTGCTTCATTAAAGGCGAACCAATCCACCGGTGAGTTTTTACAGAATGATTCAAACGGACAGGACTTTGTCCGTTGAATTTGAGTGCTTTGACAGTTTAAATTGACTCGTGATGAATCTTGATCTTCTGGTGTAGATTTTTTAGTCAAGAAAGAATTATTTAATTTATTTTTCCAAAAGAGAAAAAATGAGAATTTTTAGGTATAGGGACGGACCCGAAAAGGATGTAGTTTGGATATGGTAAATCCATTTTCAAAGAGTTAGGAACAAGATTTGAAGAGAATTTTAAGGAGGTTTTGGATTTTTTCTGGAAATTTTGGAGAACTCCAAGAGCGATTTTGGTCGGACCTGGCATAGTGGGCTCATATCCTGCCTAGGGATTCTAAAAAATATCAAAATGGTAGCGTATCAATTCACCTTTGATTTGAGCAACGCACGTAAATACATAAGATAATTATATCACATAACAGTTCATAGCGCGTCCTATACGGATATGTGACATTTTATGCCAAAGGTAGACCTAATGAATTGAAGGATATGCATGTCATTTGTAAATGTTCCATTGCCCAAAAAATATTATATACAAATCAATTAAATGAAACGGGGATACAAAATGAGGGAAAAAGAAATGTACATCAAAAATCAGTCTCACGCAGGGATACAATCCTAAGCTAGGTCTACATGGCTGGTCCTTCATTCTCGAACTTCTTGTACTTCTTGGAATTCCGAACGCCTTTCGAATGGCAATCTACCCTTAATAATAAAGAATTATCTAAAAATTCTCAACTCCGAGGGACATTGTTCATACAACCTGACATCACATCCTTCAATTAAAACATAAGGTATGATTATTCTTTCGGGTCGTGAGCCTTTTCGAACACAGGGTGGTCTTACTAATGGATCTGATACCCCTTGGATATCGGATCAACTTAGGTCAATACCTAAGCAAGGGATTTGATTTTGCTCTACCCTAGCTGACTAGAGTTGGTTTATTGAAAATGACCGAGAACCCAGGTGGACAACCGTGGGATAAAACAACAAGTGATCGTTAATCGATTGCGGGTCAACTACATCACTCATCTGTTTTGGAGAAATTGATTTTTAGTGAAGAACGATTACAAATACTTGCATAATCGCCTTTCTATCCCTAATACAATCTAATGCTTTGCCAAGAGAGATGGAAGATGCCTTGAACAGTTTATAATTTCGGAAAATAAACAAGTAAGAAAATCAATAAAGTTACTAATTATTACAATCCGAATAGGTAGTCAAATAAGTTAGTAAAAACAATAAGGTTAGAACCTAGTTGAAAATCTCCAGCAGAGTCCCCATTTCTATTTTTGGAAAAAATGGTTTTATGTATCGACTATTTGAAAACTCATTTAGAAAAAAACCAAGTTAAGGTTTCAAAACGTTTTTCAATTAAAGAAGAGTCGCCACTTAATTAATTAAAGGAAAATCAAGAAAACCTTTTTAAAAATTTCTAAAGTTTAAAACAGATAAAGACTTTAAAAATTAAGAGATTTTGGGTAAGCGGTTCTCATTAATATCCCGAAAAGGTTTTAAAAGCACTCAAGATATCCACTAACTCGTGGTTATCCGGTCTTATTAAAAACCAACTTATTTTGACTAACTTTAAAGAAAATTTATTTGTTTGGAAAACGTGAGAGAAGATCGAGATATTTGAAAATGATTTGAGAAAAACATAAAGACAAAACATGATATCTTTAATAATTAAGGAATGAGACATTTTACTAAAATAAATGAAACAAGTTTGAAATGCATGATAATGATTTGGAAACAATGAATTCATTTTAGGAAAAATAACAAGTGTGTTTTTGCACTTGGAACTTAAGGAAGCATTTTTATTTTTTGAATTACGAAAGTGAAAGAAAACATTCCCTTGTTTAAATATTGAAGTCGTTGTTTGAGAGAAACAGTAGGCATGCTTTGTGTGTTAAGAAAGTATTTTTCATGCAAAGAAATCACTTATAAGAAAATTTGAGAGAAAATATTAAAACAAGAAATAACACCTCCTTTAGGGAAATTCAACTAAGTTAAAATGTTAGTCTAGATTAATTAAAAATAATTCTAACCAAACAATATATAAAGAGTTTAAAGGGAAAGAGAAGCAATTAAGCTCTTCGCTTAATTAATTTAGGATTTTAGCCCAAACCAGGAACATGTCTAAAAAAAATCTAAGTTGTAGGCTTTTGGCCCACTAATTGCAAGAGTCGGACTTCAGTCCGAAATTTTCCTAATTTTGGCCTATTTAGGCTTGCTTCTACTGCATCTTTATGTATTGGGCCTTTGGCCCATTTTTTCAAATTCGATGGACTATTATTGTTGTTGTCGTCTTTATGGGTTTTGGCCCATCCGATTCATTTTCTCCAATCTGTGATATCTTATTTCTGGCACACCTTTTATTGGATGATGACTCGACATGGAAAGATGCTGGAGGGGTTGGAGTCCATTCAGGATTCATCCAAACACATGAGAGACAAAGAGAATAGAAAATTAGTAACTATCTAAATGATTATCCCAAATGAAAAGGAAGAAATCCTATTGAGATTCTTAGCTACTACAGATAATGAAACTTAAGCCAGCACATTTTTTCTTTTCAAACATTGTTGCGCATTCGGGAAGAACTAATGTATTCTTGTCAAAAGTCTCAAACACACAAAAGAGAAAAACTCATGAAAAATAGCCATGTGATGAGATAACAGGCTTGATTCACGCGATGTTGGAACGCATTATGTTACCAATGCATCTTCCCTAGACTTCTTCTGTTCAAACAAAATTCTTGGCTTAAAATCAATTATTATCGAGCATGGAATTTTCAAGTATTAAATTTGCATTCTTCCTACTCTAATACTGTCACGACCCGAAACCGGGCCATGATGGCATCTACATAACCCCCAGTAGATAAGCCTAAACCAAACATGCGGAAGACAATAAATAATAACTACACTAAAGAAAGCGGAAGATATAATGAAAAGATAGAGCCATTATCATATATACATACCATCGTACAAAATATACAAAAGAAGGTCCTAAAGTGACAAACGAGACAAAACATACTCGAGAACCAACCCGGACCTGGTGTCACCAGTACAAGAGCGACTAAGTAAAGAGTAGTTATACAACAGATGTTGTCTATCCAAAATACAAAATATTGACAAAATGTACAAGATGGAAAACATGTAAAGTCTCCAAAAGTGCCGGGAGCTCACAGCGATCCGAGCAGCAACGGGTCTCTAACGATAGGAGATTATCGAGGGTGGTTCATACTAGGTGTTGCATCAGAAAAAGAGATGCAGAGTGTAGTATGAGTACCAGGGCAACGGGTACTCAGTAGGCATCATAAGCCGACCGAGCGCAGAAAGATAATATATATAAATAGATCATAGGAAAGCAGCTAACTATATAGGAATCCACCTAAATCTAGTTATAAAGCCGGATACATGCCAATAAACCAACAAAAGAAAAGGAAAGGAAAACAACATCAAGACAACCAGAGTAAATCCACGTGCCAGAGCAAATGCAATGCGGTGCACGATGATGCATGAGTGAATGCAATATAATATAAACCTGGAATACCTCATCGGGCGCCCGGAATATCGCATCGGACTATGCATATATATATGTGAAATAGTAAAATACCCGGATTAACACATGGGGGGTCCGGAATACTGCATCGAACTATAAATAAGTATATATAAGAGTAAAATACCCAGAATAATGCATCGAGGGTCCAAAATACCGCATCGGACTATAAATATATGCATAAAATAGAAGTTCTTCTTTTCTTTCCAAAATCCCATAGTAGTACTCAAAGTAATTTTTATTTAAGTCCAGAAATCTCCATAACAGTAGTAAAGCCTCATTTCAAACCAAAAACCTTTGAAAAAACATCCATGTTGTACCAATGATATGCCATGCGATATGAGTATGAATGTTCACAAACAGAGGAAAAACCACGCCATCAAATCAAACAGGGTAAGAATACCCTCCAAACCAAGAGAACTAACCTGGAACTCCATCCAAATTCTAGTCATGGCCTCGGGCCCACAATTATACACAACGATAGAATAAAGCGGTAAAGCAAAAATAAAAGCAAAAACCATGGGAAAACTCTATTCTACCTCTAAAGCTTCCTACAAAACATGCTAAGGATTCTATACTAGTCACACAGAAGAAGCAAGCTCCTAGGCTAAGGATAACATATAGTGCTAGGCTAAAAATCCGGAATGGCCAATTAACATGATATACAGGATTCAGATCTACGTGTCACATGTGAAACGCACAAGGAAACAATTGGAATTTTTGGTTCTGTGTGTTCTTGTGAATTACGCATGTGATTCATAGATCAAGATTTGCTTTAGGCACTTGACACCATGAAATAAACCAACAATTAAACAAAGGGGCAAAACAAAGTATGACAACAAATTCATCTGGGTACTCAGACTTTCTCGGAATTCATTATCATCCAATCAAAATAAAAGAGGAGCTTAACGACTTCCCTTAAGAAGGACGTTACCCTATCTATCTTTGGGAACATCAAGCCTTCAATTACAATAATTAGGCACCAACAATCAACAACAACTTCTACCTCCCCACACAAGATCATACACCCAACAAAACATTCAACAATGAACATGGGTATACGAGTAGCAATAATTTCATCCCCTATCATCAATTTTTGACCAAACCGCATGAAAAATGATGATTTGTCCTTAAGAATTAAACCACCCAATCTATCATAGGGACAAATCATGCATCAATCACAAATAGGTTACCCAGACTTCACCTCAAACACAGATTTTCAAGACTAAAAACTACTATAATCAACATGCATAATCACAATATCAAGCCTTACCAAATTGATACTAAGCAAAATCCATAATACAATTCAAAATTGGGGACCTAAAACAAAAATAAAAATGACAATTTTAACAAGCATGCTTCATAATATGAGTTCCCAATTAATATAAGAACATGTATTTAACGTCGAGGAACTTAACACAAGTGAAGATTAAATGGGGAGAAGCAAAAATTGAAGTTTTTGGAGAGCAACAATGGTGACCCAACAACCTTTGCCCGAAGAAACGATGATGGCGGCACTGGTAGAGTGGCGGTAGAGATTGGGTGAGAGAAGGAGAAGAGTTTAGGGAAGTTTGAAGTATTTGTGGGAGGTTTTGGGAGAGAATTTGGAGAGTTGAGGAGAAAATATGAAGAAAAAAGTTGAGGGTGGTGGATATAACATGGAAAAGAAGAAGAAAATTGAGTTGGGTCAGTCTCCGGGTCAGGTCGATCAACGAGTTAGGTCAATTAAAATTTGAAATTTACCTTGGTGCACCACGATGTGTGGTTGGAACAATCCCTTGTACGGACCGCATGTCATTTCACACCTTACCTTTTCATGCCCCAAACTTGGCCAGCTAGTTGTTGCCTCATGCAATGGAGGTACGACGCGCACTTGGGTTCGGGCGGACTACAAAGCCCAACGCTCATTGCCTCCAACTCAACATTTTTGTCCCAGGATTCTGTTTTGGCCTGTGTTGGGCCATGCAACACACACAATGGCTTGTGCGAACCGCATGGTCCTCTACACGTCTCTTTTTTGACCTGTTTTTCCACTTGTTCATTCCTCTGCTCCTTGCATTTCTAAAACAAACCTAAAACAACAAAAGATAACCAAAAATAAAGTAAAAACACTTGGGTTGCCTCCCAAGAAGCGCTTGATTTTACGTCATGGCTCGACGATAGTACCTCAACCTTAGTCATTGTCGGATAGCATGCTAATCAGGTTAGCGTGGCCCCATCCCAATAAGGGGAATTTCTCTTTCAACGTCCTCAAAACATCATCATGTTGCCGACTTGGCAACTCTTCAATCTTGGGCGTCTTGCCCATTTCACACTCCTCAAGGGCATGATTAAGCTTGCCCTCCAACTCTATCATCGAGATTACCCTCAATTCTTCCAGAGGCCTTATGGGTTGGCATATGTTGAATATCACTACCTCACTTCCAACTCAGAATTTAAGTTTACCAAGTTCAACATCCATAAGTGCTCTCCCCGTTGCTAATAGTGGTCACCCTAAGATGATGGGCACCTCAACATCTACTTCATAATCCAAGATCACGAAGTCTGCTGGGAGAATGAACTTGTTGACCTTCACCAATACGTCAAATAGGATTCCTACCGGATGCATAATGGATCGATTAGCCATGAGTTGCCTCATTGATGTAGGTTTGGGTGTACCCAATCCTAACTTGTTGAAGATCGCTAGGGGAATTAAGTTGATGCTCGCCCCTAGGTCATACAAGGCCTTATGGAACACAAATAGCCCAATATTACACGGTATGGTGAATGCACCCAGATCATCCCGTTTTGTAGCAACATTGCATGTCATCACAGTGTTACAGCTGTGTGATATCTCAATGGTTCCCACATCAACAACCTTATTTTTTTGAGCAACTCTTTCATAAACTTGGCATACATCGGCATTTACATTAAGGCTTCAACCAAAGGAATAATTATCGAAATTTTGCTGAACATGTCAACAAACTTATTGAATTTGTGCTCTTCCTTCTTCTTATTTAGCCTTTGCGGGTATGGAGGAAATCCCTTTGGTAGTGTGGTTGGCATACTTTGAGTAATAGAAGGATCTCCCTCAATATCAATAGCAACTTTGGGAGGAGATTCATCCTCCTCCATCTCATCATCAACATCAACACTCACCAGGGTATTAGGTGCACCAAGCTTCACCCCAACCCCCATTTCTACAACATCTTTATCATGCACGGTATCTTTTTCCATATTGCTCGGCTTAATAACGGCTTCAATAATAGGCTTCTTTGCTAAAACAACTGGATCCACAATGGGCTCTCTTATAAACCACTTGTTCTTCCACTCCTAGTAACAATGGCCATGACATGAGCATTATTTTTAGGATTGGCCGTGGTGTCACTAGGAAGTGTTCCCTTCATCATCGGGTTCATTTGAGTGGATAGATGATTCATTTGGGCTTTAAGATATTTGGTTGAGGCAGAATGAGAGCTCATTGTTTGATAAAGTGTTGAAAATTTGTTGTTAAGCTCACTAACCCTGGTATTTTAGAACCAAGGATAACATGTCCTCAATCTTTGAATGACCAAGATTGCTTGTGGATGGTTGATATAAAGAGTCATATTTATTTAGAGACACATATGGGTTCAAACTCTGGTGATTGTATCCATCACCATCCTTGTCACAGTCCCTCCAATTTCCATCTCATTCCTTATCCCTAGTCCAACCTTGATTCTCCTCCCTCGGGCAATAATACCCAGGATGAGAACCCGCTGACAAATAACAAAGTTTACCATCCACGATGGTTATTAGCTTATCATCACTAGCCTTGATCTCTAGTGTACTCACATCATTCATGGTCTTACCACCACATGCCCCCATTATATGCTTGGCAAGCAAGTCTCTTTGCGTCATTATTTTTGCCATCGTCTCATCCCTCTCTTCATCCTTCTTCCACATCTCATTTGTTAAGATAGATGTGGGCACTCCCGAGGTTGGAATATTTGCCTCCCTTGTGTGTCAATCTTGGTTAGTCTTGGTCATTCTCTCAAGAAGGGATGAGGCAACCGGAAATTGTAGATCCATGAAGGTGCCGCCTCCAAAATTGTTGGCCACAGACTTATTCATCGAGTTCAAGGATCTAAAGAATCTTTGTAGCAAGACATGGACCGACAAACCATGGTTAGAACACAGCATGAGCTTCTTCTTAAATCTCAACCATGCCTTGTGTAAAGGCTCATCAAAAGTTAGCGAAAGTTGGTAATTTCATCCCTTAGCTGCATCATCCGTGATGGAGGGAAAAATCTAGTTGTGAAAACATCTACCAACTCAGCCCAAGAGGTGATTGATCCATCCGGCAATTCCTGCAACCAAGCCGTGGTTTCCCCCATTGGAGAGAAGGGGAATAGACGAAGTCGGATGGATTCTTGGAAGATATTTTAGAATATGAACGGTTGGCATATCTCTACAAAATTTTAGATGTGCCTGTTGGCATCTTCATGGGCTCCTCCTCCAAACATACCCTTCATTTGTATCAAGTGGAGCACTGTGCTAGTAACGTGGAACACTGTATTTCCCACCGTGGGGGGTAGGTAAATTGCACCTACTCCTATTTGAGGCATGGGTTCATTGGCTGCATCCATGAACCCGTCAATACTCTCGTTATCGCCCACCTTACTCATAGGCTACCTGTGCAATGGACAAAAACAACAAACCAAATAAAAAGTAAACAAACACTCTACAAGGTGATTTCAAATCCACAATCAAAAAGGCTAATCAACTTAAGTCCCCGGCAACGACGCCATTTTTAATAACGCTCAAGTGTACTCTCCTAGTTGGAGGTATCGATGATCATTATGCAAAACAAATTTATATTACCCGACGAGAGTCAGGGTCGATCCCACAGGGAATTATAGCTTAGCCTAAGTGATTACAGAACAAACTTCACAACGAGAGTAGACTACTCAAACAACGAATAATATAAAAGGGGGGGATTGGGAATCGTCACAATTTGAATTCCAAACAAAGCAATAAGTAAAACTGCAAGGTGTAAACAATAGAGAGAGGACGACTAGGGGTGTTCTTCCGATGGGACTTGAATACGAGTCAAGGTACTTGCTCAATTGCGTAAATTTCTACTAAATAACATAGGTAGCATTGGTTTTAGGCATTCTTGTTAATCTCTCGATCAAACAATGGAAATCTTTAATCTTTCCTGAGTGCGTCATGGAATCCTATTTTTCCTAATAGGACGCATAAAACTCGAGCACCCAGTCTGGATAGTACCCTCCGGGTACATCCAAGAATAGTGACCACTCCCTCTCGACAAACTACTTGTTAATGTTGGGGAATTCATCCCGAAGCCCATCCAGATTAAAACTCTTCTGTGGTGTAATTTGTTGACACCCAATTTTTACCATCCACTATCAGATTAATTATGGAGCTTTTAAATTTTTTAACAATTTTTAATAATTAATTTTGCAATTAAAAGAATTTTTCAAAAATTAACGGAGAATATTTTATAATTTTCATAAATAAAAATATGTTTACATATGCTTATAATATATAGACGTATATTATTTCTATGAATTTTGATAGATGTTCAAAGGATTTTCCCAAAATTTATTTCAAAATATTTTAAAACTGTCCATTTTAGTGAAAAAATGATTTAACCGAGAAATAAATTGTGAAATTGGTTTTTTATGAACATATGATTATAATGTGATGGAAAATCAATTATTTTAGTTGTTTTAAATATTAAAAGCACAATTAATTAATCATATTTAGTTAGTCCCTATTCCTATTATGGCTTAATTTCTTTTGAATTAGTTCAGTGAATTAGTAGCACTTCGAGCTGTTTTAGGCCCCGAATCGAGCTCCATTCGTGCCCAAACTTTGGGAATGGGTTCCTTAACCCACCGTAAGCATAATTGTGAATTTTATTTTTGATTTATTGCACGGGCCTCGAGGGTCATTTTTCTGACCCAATTTCTGGCCCATTTTTTCGTATAGCAATATGGGTGTCATTCTTCTCATCTTGACACCTAATTTATGTTCTTGATAGCGTGGCAACTTTCTGAGGCTATTCGAAAGGGGAAGGCACATGAGTGATGGTTCGTGCTTGCAGTTCGGCCCCGAGGTAGGTTCGGTTTACCTTTTAGACTGAGTTAGTTAGATAATATATACATGTATGTTACTCGAACTCTAGGTTGGATTTTAGATAGACTTTAGGCTTGAATTTTGTACATCATGTTAATTGGTCATTTCAGATTTTTAGCCTAGCATTGTATGTTATCCTTAACCTAGGAGCTTGCTTCTTTTGTGTGACTAGTATAGAATCCTTAGCATATATTTAGGAGGCTTTAGAGGTAGAATAGAGTTTTCCCATGGTTTTCTCTTTTATTTTCCCTTTACCGCTTTATTCTATCATTGTGTGTAACTGTAGGTCCGAGGCCATGGCTAGGATTTGGATGGAGTTCCAGGTTAGTTCTCTTGGTTTGGAGGGTATTCTTGCCCTGTTTGATTTGATGGCGTGGTTTTGCCTCTGTTTGTGAACATTCATACTCATATGGCATGGCATATCATTGGTACAACATGGATGGTTTTTCAAATATTTTTGGTTTAAAACGAGGCTTTACTACTGTTGTGGAGATTTCTAGACTTAAATAAAAATTACTTTGAGTACTACTATGGGATTTTGGAAAGAAAAGAAGAAATACTATTTTATGCATATATTTATAGTCTGATGCGGTATTTCGGACCCCCGATGCGTTATTCTGGGTATTTTACTCTCATATATACTTATTTATAGTCCGACGCGGTATTTCGTACCCCTGATGTGTTATTCCAGGTATTTTACTATTTCACGTATATATATGCATAGTCCGATGAGGTATTCTGGGCGCCCAATGCGGTATTCCAGTTTTATATTATATTGCATTCACTCATGCATCATCGTGCATTAGTATTGCATTTGCTCTAGCACGTGGATTGACTCTGGTTGTATTGATGTTGTTTTCCTTTCCTTTTCTTTTGTTGGTTTATTGGCATGTCTCTGGCTTTATAACTAGATTTAGGTGGATCCATGTATAGTTAGCTGCTTTCCTGTGATCTATTTGTATATATTATCTTTCTACGCTCGGTCGGCCTATGATGCCTACTGAGTACCCGTTGCCCTGGTACTCATACTACACTCTACATATCTTTTTCTGATGTAGCACCTAGTACGAGCCACCCTTGTTGATCTCCTGTCGTTCGAGACCCGTTGCTGTTCGGATCGCGGTGAGCTCTCAACACTTTTGGAGACTTTACATGCTTTCCATCTTGTACATTCTGTCTATATTTTATATTTTGGATAGACAACATCTGTTGTATAGCTACTCTTTACTTAGTCACTCTTGTACTGGTGACACCAGGTCCGGGTTGGTTGTCGAGTTTTTTGTCTAGTTGGTCACTTTAGGGCCTTCTTTTATATATTTTGTATGATGGTATGTATATATGATATTGTCCCTATCTTTTGGTTATATCTTCCACTTTCTTTAGTTTAATTATTATTTATTGTCTTCCGCATGTTTGGGTTAGGCTTGTTTACTATGGGGTTATGTAGACGTCATCATGACCCAATTTTTGGTCGTGACAGAGTGGTATCAGAGCTCTAGGTTCACCGGTCTCGCCAGTACAAGAGCAAAGTGTCTAGTAGAGTCTCATAGATCGGTACGATGACGTTCGTATCTAATCTATGAGAGGCTATAGGACATTCCCTAGGAAAGACTTCATTTTGTTTGATTCCTTATCGTGCTTACTTAATTTGGTCAACTTCTAAGTATCTTTGTTTCACTATTCCTCAGATGGTTTGGACGAGATCTGCAGCGGGTGAGGACGAGGCCCCTGCACCCGTAGTTAGAGCCCCAGCTAGGGGATGGGGTAGAGGTCGAGGTAGGGTTCGGGCTGAGACGCCATCTTAGGCCCGGGCTAGACTACCGTCACCAGAGCCTGAGGTTAGGGTAGATGAGGTTCAGCATGAGCCGGAGCATGTGGGGCCATCCCAGCATCCGGCAGGTTTTGTGGCTACTCCAGTATTGCAGGACAACTTGGTTCGATTATTGGGGTTTCTTGAGGGTATGACTCCACCAGCAGCTTCACCGAGCACTCCGATTGGTTCTTAGGTTCGAGGTGAGGCTCAGACTTCAGCTCAGGCGGCAGCACAGGGTTCAAGAGCACAGCATGCTGCTGCAGCTCAAAAATTTAAGGTACTACTGGTCCCTACAGTTGCTCTCCATCTTCCAGACGTGCTAGTTACGTCTTCTGAGAAATAGAAGATTCTTGGTAGGTTCTTGAGATTGGGTCCTCCAAGGTTTTCAGGTTCTTCTAGGGAGGATGCGCACGAGTTTCTGACTAGCTGCCAGGAGAGGTTACATAATTTGGGGTTAGTTGAGTCTCATGGAGCCGATTACACCACGTTTCAGCTGGATGGTCTAGTGAAACTGTGGTGGAGGTCATATGTTGCTTGTAGACCAGCTGGGTCACCTCCGTTTACTTGGAGTCAATTCTCAGTAGCTTTTCTGGAGAAGTATGTACCGCGTAGTATGAGGGAGCGTCTGATAGATTATTTTGCTGGGTTGGAGCAAGCCTCCATGACTGTGTCTGAGTAGAGGTTCGGTTCTATCAGTTGTCCAGACACACCACTATGATTCTGCCCACCGAGCATGAGAGAGTATGCCAGTTTGTTTGGGTTTGACCTTACATCTCTGCTTGGCCACAGAGGATATGGTAGCATTGGATCAGTCTTTACTGGAGGTAGTTGATCATGCCCGTACTATTGAGGGCATACTTTGTGAGTCCCAGGGGGGCAGCGATAAGAGGCCCCACCACCAGGGCAGTTTTAGCGGTTTACAGGGCCGTGGTAGGGGCTACTATGGTAGAGGTCAGCACTAGCAACATTTCCAGTCGAGCTGGGCTGTTCAGGCGGCATTACAGACTACTGAGGGTTAGAGTAACCAGAGTATCATTCCTGCTCCACGAGGTGGTCATTCAGGGTCTACAGGCCATAGTGGTCGTTCTGATTCGGCTGAGTCTTCACAACCGAGTACATGGGGTCGGGGTTGTTATGAGTGTGACGAGATGGGCCACTTTTCTAGAGAGTGTCCGATGGCACAACATCCTAGGCGACAAGATTAGTTGGTTCAGTCCCCTAGGGCTCTAGCACCTCCAGTTAGAGGAAGTTCATAGGGTAGTAGGGGTGGTCCCCAGGGTACTGAAGGTGGTCCTCAGTCTGGTAGGTCAGGTGGTCGTGGCAGCCGGGGCCACATGTATGCAGTTCTGGGCTGGACAGAGGTCGAGGCTTCAGATGCTGTGATCACAGGTACAATCTCTGTTTGTCATCAGTCTGTTTCTTCTTTGTTTGATTCGAGGTCTACATTCTTGTATGTATCTCCTTATTATGCTACTCATTTGGAGTCTGCTTGTGAGTCTTTGCCTATGCCTTTGTGTGTATCTACCTCAGTAGGTGATTCTTTAGTAGTGGATCAGGTGTATCAGGCTTGTCTTGTGACTATCTTGGGGTATGACACGTAGGTAGACTTGGTTGTCCTTGATATGGTCAATTTCGATGTGATCATGGGCATGGATTGGTTGTCTCCTTATCATGCGGTTTTGGATTGTTTCGCCAAAACCCTTACTTTTCAAATGCCTGGTATCCCTCCTATCATATGGAAAGGAGCCGATAGCCATATGCCGAGAGGAGTTATATCCTTTCTGAGTGCCCAACGGCTGGTTGGGAAGGGGTGCTTAGCTTATCTTGCCTATGTCCGTGATACTAGTGCCACAATACCTCCTCTTGAGTCTGTTCTTGTGGTTTGTGAGTATTCAGATGTATTTCCTTCTGATCTTCCAGGTCTTCCTCCTGATCGTGACATTGAAGAATACTTTAAAATTAGAGAATAATTATTTCAATTTCATATAAGGAGTGTGATTCCCCCCATTACATTAAGAATAGCGCAAAATGATTTTCAACAAAATTTCAGAGTTTTTTATGTCCAGAAATATTTTCTGTGATATTTTAAATTTTCAATATGTAATAAATTAAAAATAAATAATTTTGGACCTCAAAGAATTACCAAAAAAATCAGAAAATTCAGAAAAATGTGAGAAATCTACAATAAAAATTTCAGAAAAAACAGACAATCAGAGCTAGGCGCATGAGGTCTACTCTCTTATACCCGAAAGTGAGTTTTGTCCTTGACAGCATGGTTGTCATCTTCTTCACTTTAATGGGTCAAAATTGTAGACAAATGGGTCTTCTTTACCCATTTTAACCCGTTTTTAATTACTCAACTCTTCTTCAGTTTTATTTCAAATTAATACATGGTAAATATAGTAAAAATGTATGTAGACATATTTGTGACAATTAAATGCTCAAAAAATGATTCAAATAAATTGAATTTAATGTCTTAAAATTTGAATTAATGACTCTCAAGAAATCAAACTATTGATTTCCAAAACCTTTCATATTCAAGATAATAATGAAATTAAACATTATAAATGTATCATAAATGATTCATTTATTAGATTCATCTAATGAATTGAATTAAATTGGGTTCTATGAATCATAATTGAAACTTAAAAGTTTTAAAACCTTTGGTATTTCTTTATCAAAAAATTTCATGATTTTTTGGCGATTTTATCTTCTCCGGTCAATTACTGTCACGATTTGAAATTGGACCATGATGGCACCTATTAAAACCCCACAGTAGGCAAGCCAAACCCAAGAGCGCGAAAGTACAATAAACATTTAAATAGGTAAAGAGGAAGGAAGACAATAATAAGATGAGGGCCAACAACATAGATATATACCTAACAGTACAAAATATACAAAAAGACCCTAAAGAGACCAGAAAAGACGAAACATATACAAGAATCAAACCCTGGACCTGGTGTCACAAGTACAAGAGCGTCTAAGTACAGAAATAGCGTAATACAAGATACTATTGTCTACTAAAAATATAAAATACAGACAGTATGAATATAGAAAAAGCAGTAAATCTCCAGACGCCGGGAGCTTACCACGATCCGAACAGCAGTTGGCCTCGAACGAGTGGATGTCAACGATGGTGGCTCGTACTAGGTGCTGCATCAGAAAAAGATATAAATATATAGTATGAGTGCCAAAACAGGGGATACTCAGTAGACATCATAGGCCGACCGAGCTCAGAAGAGAATATATAATATAAGATACAAGAAAGTAAAATAACTATCGGGATCCACCTAAGCCTAGTTATCAGAGAAAAGATGAAAGCAAGTATAATCCAGGCAAAAGGTGAAGATGATAATAACAAGAGCAATAAACCATTCAAAAGTACATACAAGCAAGTGCAATGCATCATGGAATGATATGGTGTAGAATGTGACCAATGCAGAAAAGTAAAAACCCAGAATAATACCCCGGGCGCCTAAAATTTATCCTCGGACTTGTCAACATATGCATTAAAAGTAAAAACTCGGTTATGTGCTCCTTGATTTGTCCGGAATTTAACCTTGGACTCATCAATAGAAAATAAATAAAAAAAGGGTGCGGGAATATCCCTCGGATCGGGCATAAAAGTGGTACAATCCTTTCCTTTTCAAAACAGTGATGAAAACCATGACGCATTTTTCTGAAATTTGAAATCCGTAGTAAAAGTGAAAAGCTTTCATCCTTTTGACCAAAAATCTCATATTTTATCCAAAACTGTACTACTAGCCATGTGAATGCATGTATGAGCATATGCGCCATCACAGAGAATACATGTATAAATGTATATATCAAACAAGGTAAAAACACCTCCAAACAAGATAATTGACCTGGAATTCCATCAAATCCAAAGCTATAGCCTCGGACCCACAGTTACACAGTAAAGACAATACATATGGAAAACAACACTATCAGGCAAAAATAACCGTAAAACACCTACTTTACTACGAAAAACCTTCTCAAACCTGTACTAGGGATTCTAGTCTAACATAGTGAAGCCACAACATCCTAAACTAAGGATAAATAGGATAATTCTATTCTATGGTCCCGGAACGGCCAATTATGCGGAAACAAAATTAAAGCCTAAATCTAACCTAAAACTTACTCTAACATTCATGTAACTTATAAAATATATAATTTAACCGAGCTAAGTCTAAAAGAGGTAAACCGTAGCCTACCTCGAAGCTGAACTGCAATCGCAAACCATCACTCAGGAACCTTTCCCTTTTGGATTGCCTCAGAATGCTATCACGCTATCATAAACATGATTTAGGTGTCAAGATGAAAAAAATAATACCCATATTGATATACAAAAATTTAGGCCAAAAATTGGATTAGAAATCGACCCTCGGGGCTTGTTTAACAAAACAGAAAACAAATTTTAAAATTACATTCGAGACGGGTTTCTAAACCCATGCACAAAACTTGAGCACAAACGGGACATATTTCGAGGCTCAAAATAGCCCCGAAAGTCACTTGATCAGAGGAATTAAACTCAAGGATTAAAGCATGGGAATTCTATGAATTGGGATAGATACACGTAAAATACATGAGAATTTACAAAAGGATGAGCTAGGGACTTACCCGAAAGATGTTATGATCAGAAAAGCTCAAGAAATAGAGTCTACAAGCTTCAACAATGAAGAAATTTGTGAAAAACTATGTGAAAAATGAAGGAGGGAGTATTTATAGATGTCAGGGGTCTTTCATCGGGGTCCTTCATCGCGAATGCAAAGAACCCTATGCTGGCTAGACTATCGCAATAGTGATGTCCAGCCACACGATCGCTAAGAACAAAGAGGGATCGGGTCCATAGACCCTTCATCGCAATCGCAGAAGGGGGCCACCTCGCGAATGCAATGACCAACCAAGCAGACCATCGGGATCGCAATGAACAAATGAGGCATGCACCAGCAATAGCAAACCAACCAATTTTAACAAGGGAAAAAGGCACCGGATAGACCCTTGGGATTCATTTCAAACCCCGTGAACACAAACCAAATATGCTACCCAACTGGAAACGGTATTTTGGACTCAATGGAATCATCAAAATGACTAACAGAGGCCGTCTTGATGAAATATTGACCGAAGTCTACAATTTGTCGATTTTCCCAATAAGTTACCCAAGTCCTCGAAACGAGTCTACAATCTGAGTTCGGAAGCCTTGAGACCCGAACCAAAGGTCCTACTAGCCCAAAGTAAATATTCCAAAGCTAACAGCACTGATGTAATTTTCATCCGAACCCGTCTTCTCTAAATGTTGACTAAAGTCAAACATATCAACTTTAAGAGTTCCAAAATAGGAAAACTCACTTAGAACTCGACCGAACGCCTTGGGAAGCATGCCACCCATCCCTACAAATCAAATAAGGCATGAAAAAGCTTCAAAAAGGGTCAAAACAATAAAAAGGCACGAATATAAGAAAATGACTATGAGGGTCATTACAACATCCACTACTAAAAGGACTTTTGTCCTTGAAATTTAAAGAAAAGGAAGTACTTGAAGACTCAAAAAGAGGAGGATAACGGGTTCGCATATCAATCTCTGTCTCCCAAGTAGCCTCCTCGGCAGGACGATACCGCCACTGAACCTTAACTGACAAAATCTCCTTGGACCTCAATTGCCTAACCTGCCTATCAAAAATAGCAATATGGTACTCCTCAAAAGAAAAGGACTCATCCAACTGAATCAAATCCCACTGAAGCATGTGAAAGTCATCCGGAATATACTGCCTCAGCATAGAAACATGGAAAATAGGTGAACACCTGAAAGAGCAGGAGGCAAGGCTATGTCATATGCTATAATTCTAATGCAATGAAGGATCTCAAACGGCCCAATAAACCTAGGGCTAAGCTTTTCCTTCCTCCCGAACCTCATCACGCCTATCATGGGCGATAAACGAAGGAACACTCGGTTACCAACTATAAACTCTAAATCATGAACCCTCCGATCAGCATAACTCTTATGCCTACTCTGGGCAGTAGAAGCCTCTCCTGAATGACCCAAACTTGATCCATAGAATCACGCAATAAGTTGATACCCCACGGCCTAACCTCGAAGGCATCAAATTAACCCATCAAAGACCTGCACCTTTTACCATATAACGCCTCAAACGGAGCCATCTGAATACTAGAATGGTAACTATTATTATACGCAAACTCTGTGAAGGCTAAGAACTGGTCCCATTGATCCCCGAAATCAATAACACAGGCTCGTAACATATCCTCCAAAACCTGAATAGTACGCTCTGACTAATTATCAGTCTACGGGTGAAATGTTTTGCTAAGGTCAACTCGATACCCAACTCTCTTTGAATAGACCTCTAGAAACACAAAGTAAACTAAGTACCAAGGTCAGAATTGATAGAAATAGGCACCCTATGCAAACGGAAAATCTCACAAATATAGATCTGAGCCAACCTATCTGAACTGTACAAAGTCTGAACTGGCAAAAAGTGAGCAGACTTCGTCAACCTATCCACAATAATCTAAATCGTATTGAATCTCTGAAAAGTATGTGGGAAGACTACCACGAAGTCCATAGCTATCTGCTCCCATTTCCACTCCAGAATGGGTAGCCTTTGGGTCAAACCACATGGTCTCTGATGCTCGTACTTCACCTGATGAAAGTTTAAGAACCTTGACATAAAATCCAAGATATCCTACTTCATCACATACCACCAGTAGTGCTGCCTCAAGTCACGATATATCTTAGTTGCCCCAGGATGAATGAAATACCTAGAACAATGAGCCTCTTCCAAGATTAACCTAACCAAATCACCAACTCTAGGAACACAGATACGACCCTCAATCCTCAAAACATCCTCTGAATCCAAGGTCACCTTCCTAGCTTTGCCGCTCAATACCTGATCTCGAATGATCCTTAACCTCGCATTATCAAACTGTTGTGCCCAAATCTGCTCTAACAGTAATGATCTAACCTCAGCATAAGCAAGAATACAACCCAACTCAGAAATATCAAGTCTAACCTACATGTTAGCCGAGGACTGGATGTCCGAAGCTAAAGGTCTCTCCTCCGCTGCCAAGAATGATAAACTACTAATACTCACCGCCTTACAGCTCAAGGCATCCTCTACCACATTTTCCTTGCCTGGGTGATAGAGAATAGAGATATCATGGTCCTTTAGTAACTCCAACCACCTGCGCTGCCTCAAATTTAGATCCTTCAGGCTGAAAATCATCTGAAGACTATGATGGTCAGCGAAAATCTCATAATGCACACCATATAGATAGTGCCTCTATATCTTCAACACGAAGGTTACCACCACTAGCTCCAAGTCATGGGTGGGGTAGTTCCTCCCATTAACCTTCAGCTGTCTGGAAGCATAAGTAATCTCTCGGCCCTGCTGCATTAATACACAACCCAAACCAACTCCGAAAGCATCACAGTAAATAGTAAACCCTTGTCCCTCGACCAGAAGACTAAGAATCGCAGTTGAAGTCAATAAGGCCTTGAGTTTCAGAAAGCTCACCTCACACTCGTTAGACCACTGGAAAGGGATATTCTTCTGAGTCAATGTAGTCAAAGGCTCTGCTATAAATGAAAACCCCTCCACAAACCATCTGTAGTAACTTACCAACCCGATGAAACTGCAAACCTCGATAGATGAAGTAGGCCTAGCCTAATCATGAACTGCCGCAATCTTTGTCAGATCAACCATAATCTCATCCTTGGACACCACTTGCACCAAGAATGCCATAGACTCGAGCCAAAGCTCACACTTAGTGAATTAGGCATACAACTGTTGATCTCACAAGGTCTGAAGCACAACTCTCAAATATTATTTATGCTCTTCTCTAGTCCTCGAGTAAAATGGAATATTGTCAATGAACACAATAACGAAGGAACCTAGGTAGGCTCTGAACACACAGTTCATCAACTCCATAAACATTGTTGGGGTATTGGTCAACCCAAATGACATGACTAGGAACTCATAATGGTCGTATAGAGTCCTAAATGCAGTCTTTGGGACATCATCAGCCCTGATCCTTAACTTATGATAACCCAATCTCAAATAAATCTTAAAGAACATCATTGCACCCTGTAGCTGGTCAAACAGATCATCAATATGCGGCATCAGATACTTGTTCTTAATGGTCATCTTATTCAGTTGTCCGTAGTCAATACACATATGTAAGGAACCGTCCTTCTTCTTCATAAATAGAAAAGGAGAAACCCATAGAGACATACTAGGCCTGATAAATCCCTTACTCCAAAGATCCAGGACCTGCTCCTTAAGCTCCCTCAACTCGGTTGGTACCATCCGATATGGAAAAATAGAAATGGGCTGAGTGTTTGGCTCAATATCAATACAAAAGCTGATATCTTGATCAAGAGGAAGACCAGGTAGATCTATAGAAAACATATTTGAATACTCGCAAACCACAGAAACTGACTCAATAGAAGGTGTGGTGGCACTAGTATCACAAACGAAAGCAAGATAAGCCAAGCACCTCTTCCCAACCAACCATTAGGCTCTCAGGAAAGATATACTCCCCTTGGCAAGTGGCTATCGCCACCCTTCCATACAATAGAAGGGATACTAGTCATCCATGGATTAACAGTCTTGGCAAAGCAATCCAAGACCACATGATAAGAAGACAGTAAATACATGTCTAGAATCACATTGAAACAACCATATCCAATACCACAGGGTCTACCCATGTGTCATACCCCAGAATAGTCACCATACAAGCCTGATATACATGATCCACTACTAAGGAATCTTCTATTGGGGAAGATACATGCATAGGCACAGGCAATAACTCACAGGTAGACTCTATACGAGTAGCAAAATAGGCAGACACATAAGAAAATATAGACCCCAGATGAAACAAAGTAGAAGTTGACTGATGACAAATGGAGATCGTACCTATAATGACATCATATGAAGCCTCAGCCTCTAGATGGCCTGGAAAAGCATACATGTGGCTTCAATCGCCAAGACCACCTTGAGTACCCTGGGGACCACCCCTACTACCCTGAACACCGCCTCTGGCTAGTGGCACTGGAGCCCTAGGGGCATGAACCTGCTAACTCTACTGCTTGCAAAGAAAAACTGAAGGGTAATCCCTAGCAAAGTGGCCCAACACACCAAACTCAAAACAACCACGACCAGTTGTACCCTGCTGTGATGACCAGCTAAACCAGAATAGCCACCATGGCCTGAATACCCAGCACAAGCACCTTGTGAAGTCTGAACATAGTCCTGGATACCCTGACCACTCTGCCCCTCTGTAATATGTAGTGCCACCTGAATAGGATGGCTAGGCTGGAAACACAGCGGATGACCCCTACTAGAGAACCATCTGCCTCTGTGTTGTGAGCCACTCAATCTACCCTAGTAGTGGGGCCTCTTGTCGCTGCCTCCATAGGCCTCGTGATGAATATCCTTAATGGTATGAGCATGATCAATAACTATGAGAAAACTTTCCCCTGAAACCACCAAGTTCTCTGAAGCCAACCTAAGCAGTAGAATCAACCCCTTAAAAAACCGGTGAACCCGCTCAAGCTCTATGGGCAGAATAATTGTGGCATGCCTAAACAACTTATGGAAATGGACCTCATACTCAGTAACAGATATAGACCTGCTCTAACCTGGAAAATGCATCCCTCAGCCACCACCTCATACTGCATGGTACATACTTCTCTAAGAAAGCCTCAGAGAACTAAGCCCAAGTCATCGAAGGTGACCCTACTGGTCTACAAGCAACATATGGCCTGCATCACTATTTTGCTGGGACATTCAGATAAAACATGGTATAATCTGCTCTGTGTGACATAACCAACCCAAGGTTATGTAACCTCTCTTGGCAACTGACTTGTCATGACCCAAAAACTCAAGTCGTGATGACACCTACTATAACCTACTAGTAGGTAAGCCAAACCAACCACGAGAATGAAACAAAAGCAGAAGTACCACAATAAGAAGCAAAAGATAAACTGAACAAGCATAAATGAATAAGGAAGGAAGAGAACAAAATATACAAAAACTCCCCAAGACCTGGTATCAATCAGTACAAGAGCTACTATAACATAGGTGTGCTAGATAGATACAATAACTACAGAACAGTGTCCAAAAGTACAATAGAGGACTAGTTCAACAGTAGAGGGAGGTGGATCAACTCCAATTGCCAAGATCTCACCCTTTATCTGCGATCAGCAACCTTGTACGAGGACAGGGTCCATGGTGATAACTCGTACTATGATCTGCATCAGGAAAAAATGTAGAAGTGTAGCATGACTACCAAAACATGTGGTGCCCAGTAGGAATCATAAGCCGACTAAGCTCAAATAAGATATAAGAATATCAAAATGCAAATACAAACCCAAGGGTAAGAAAGAGGGGTCATGTAACACCCCCAAAATTCGAATCAGCTTTCTAACTTAGAATCTCTGACTTTTCTTAGCTTTCCAGGAATTACGAGTCCAAACCACGGGCCGTGGTTTGAACCATGGGTCGTGGTTGAACCACGGGTCATGGTTTGAACCACGAGTCATGGAATGAACCCGTGGTCTAGTCTACAGGATCAGCCTCTGGCCTGAGAACCATGAGTGGATTCTATAGATCGTAGTTCATTCAATGGACCATACTATTCACTCGTGGAACCAAACCTGAGGGCTGCCTGTTTCCCCAGGAACCACGAGTGGCTTCTACAGATCGTAGTTTGAACTACAGACCATCCTGTTGACTCGTGAAACCTAATTTGCAGCTAAGAATTTTGGCCAGGAACCACGAGAGGCAACCATGGGTCGTGATTTAGTCTATAGTCCGTAGTCCTTACCCGTGATCCCTAAAACAGAGTTTTTAAATAGTTTTTCCTAAATTAAATCACAGGGGTATTTTTATAATTATCCACCCTTTTAAATCTCAAGTAAGGTCGTTTTGGCCACTTTTAGTAGGGTTTCTACTCCTATTAGCCTAAGTCTTTTATTTCTCCTCATTCATCTACCAATAGAGGAAAAGAACTCTATTAACTCCAAGTCTTAAGCTCCAAATTCAAGCCTCTATTTCTTTTCATCTTAGATTAAGCAAACTTCAATAAGGTATGTGGGTATTCAATTCGGGATTCCTTTCACCCTTATGCCCAAAACCCCATGTTTCTACTTTGAATTATCAATTTGTGAAATTAGGGTTCTTACCCAAATTGAAAAAAAGTTATGGGTCTTGTTTTAAAACATCAATTCATAGTTTCTCAGTACTTATATATGATTAATTTGAGGTTCCTTAATTAATTTAAAAGCCCATGCATTAAAGATGATTTCTAGCATGATTCCATCAATTTGCATATTTTCAAATAAAAATTGGTCTGTTTAGATAAGTTGACCTTATGTATTATGAATTGCATGCCTAATTCTTACAAATATAAAATTTAGAAAGAAAAGTATGTTTTGGAATTATGGCTATGCTAAGCTTTAAGACTTATGATTTTGAATTGCATGACATTAGATATGTCCTTATGCTTTTCACATGGATTTGGCATTAGATATGTCACAAGTATATATTGAGCTATGTGTATGTTTTGGGAGTAGTATTTAGCACTGAGTGATGTGGGTTCTAGATAACCCAAGTCCAAAACTATGTTGCCACTGTAGCCTGCCCTCTGTAGCTTATGACAAGATCCTGATAGATATGGTTCTAACCTTGGCCGATTAGGACAACCTTTTACGATATGGGTGTATGACACTAGACTCCATGTAGCTCATTATGGTTTATGCCAGTTAAGAGAAACTCCCGTATGAATGCTTTAAGTCTTATGCTCTTCTATTTCTCAGTTTATGTTCAAATTATAATGTTTACTTACGATTTCTCTTATGATGTATGAAACCAGTTTTAATTATGTTTTAAGTACATTTTTACCTTATTCATGCATATCTCTTATATTCAGTTGATCCTATAGTACTGGCGCATATTTTGCATTGCATCCTATTATGATGCAGATTCAGGCTCTATTGGTCAGGCTCGTGGCTAGTCATCGCCTGTCATCTAGACTTATGTTGGTGAGTCCTCATCATTCGAGGGTCATAGCTATGCTAGTTACTTTCATGTTCTTTCTTTGGATTTTTGAGTTAGTTAGGGCCTTGTCCCATCAACTCTTTATGACAGTTTAGAGGCTTTAGACATAGCTAGACTTGTATTCCGGCTTTTGGATTTGGTATTTCTTAAACCGTATTCCTATTTAGTTATGGTTGCATATATTCATTAAGTATGATTCCACTATATTTATTTGTATCTATCTTAGTGTGCTATGACCAATGGTTAACTTGGGGCACTTGGGGTCTCGAGTCCTGTGTTACGCCTATGGAGTAGTCTCAGGGCGTGACAAACTTGGTATCAGAGCATCAGGTTCAAGAGTCCTAGGGTGTCAAAAAGCCGCATCGAGTAGAGTATCTTTCATATGTGTGAACCATGCCACACTTATGAGAGGGAAGCTACGAGGTATCTTAGAAAAAACTTCTCTTCTTTCTTAATCAATATCATGCGATAGAGTTTAACTCTATTACCCTTATAATCCATTCTTTATGAATTTCAAATTATGCCTCTTCGCCGTGCCATGACTCACCAAGCCACCCTAAATGTTGACCCTCTGATTCCAGACCCCGAGGTCACAAATTTGGAGTTCAAGAATGTCATTTATATGCTAGCTCAGACTATGGCTGCTCAGGCCAATCAGCAGGCCCCTATCTTATCCACCCTCAAGGTGGAGTTATGGCTTGAGTTTGAGACTTTATTCACATGAACCCACTTGAGTTCTGGGGTTTGAAAGTTGGTAAGGATCCACAAAATTTCATGGATAAAGTGAAGAAGATCTTTGGTGTGATGCAAGTTATTAGTGTCGAGGGTGTCGAGCTAGCTTTCTATTAGCTTAAGGATGTATCTCATATTTGGTACACTCAGTGGAAAGATGCATGAGCTAGGGATATGGTCCCTATGACTTGGGAGTGCTTCAAGAGGGCTTTTCTTAACCGGTTCTTCCCTAAGGAATTGAGGGAGGCTAAGGTCGAAGAGTTCATGAATTTGAGGCAAGGCACAATGTCGGTTCAGGAGTACAGGTTGAAGTTCACCCAACTTTTTAGGTATGCTCTTTTCATGGTGGCTGACCCAAGGGATGAGATGAGTAAGTATATTTATGGAGTGTCAGACTTAGTAAAGAAGGAGTGTAGATCCACTATGATTTTGGGTGACATGGATATTTCTCAACTTATGACTCATGCCCATCAGATTGAGGGAGACAAGTTGAGGGAAATGGAAAGAGAGAACAAGAGGGTTAGATCAGAGAGTTCAGGTTTTAGCCATCAGAGGTTCGGAGGCAGAGATCGCTCTTTGTTTCAGAAGAAATTATCAAGACCCATTCATTCTTTAGCTAGTACTCCTACCCAGGCCCCCAAGCCTCGTCATGATCAGACTAGTAGATAATCAGGTTCCTATTTGCAGAGAAGTGTTATAAAGGGGACTCCTTACCCTACTGGAATACAAATATGGTAGGAGTCATCTTGGTGAGTGTTTAGCTGGTTCAGGTGGATGCTTCAGATGTGGTCAGATTGGACACAAGATTAAGTATTGCCCTTCAGCTAATAAGGGATAGGGAGGTAGCAGGACTCAGTCTTCCCCAGCAGCCCTAGGAGGTCGATCAGCCCAGCAGGGCACTACTTCTAGTTCTGGTGGTCAGCGCTAGAAAAGGCTTTATGCCATGTCCTCCCACCAGGACTAGGAGAGTTCACCGGACATTGTTACTGGTATGTTGAAAGTTTTCTCTCTCGATGTGTATGCTTTATTGGACCCTAGTGCCTCCTTATATTTTGTGACCCCTTATATTGCTTGCAAGTTCAAGATTAGTCCTGATCAGCTCTTAGAACCCTTTTGTGTTTCTACTCCTGTTGGTGAGCAGTCCTAGCCAAAAAATCTACCAAAATTTCCCTATCTCAGTCTTTCATAGAGTCACTTCAGAAGATCTACTAGAGTTGGAGATGACTAACTTTAATATTATTCTTGGTATGGATTAGTTGTATGCATGTTATGCCTTGGTTAATTGTCATACCCGAATCATCAGTTTCAAGTTTCCAAATAAACCTGTCTTAGAGTGGCAAGGTAGTCCTCCATCCTCGAAGGGTCATTTCATATCTTATCTTAAGGATAGGAAGATTATCTCTAAAGATTATGTTTATCATATAGTTCAGGTTGTGGACACAGAGTTCGAAACCTCATCTCTCTAGTCAGTTCCTATTGTGAATGAATTTCCAGAAGTGCTTCCCAAAGATTTCTCTGGAGTCCCTCCCGAGCGAGAGATCGAATTTAGAATAGATCTTCTTTCAGATATGCATCCTCTCTATTCCTCCTTATAGAATGGCTCTCGTAGAGCATAAGGAATTGAAGGATCAGTTGAAAGACCTCCTTGATAAGGGTTTTATTCGACCCAGCATCTCTCCATGGGGTGTTCCAATTTTATTCGTGTAAAAGAAAGATGATTCCCTCAGAATGTGTATCGTTTACCTTCAGTTGAACAAGGTCACAATAAAGAATAAGTATCCCATTCATAGGATTAATGACTTGTTCGATCAGCTTTAGGGTGCCAGTTACTTCTCCAAGATTGACCTTAGATCCAGTTATCATCAGCTCAGAGTTAGAGAATGTGACATCCCAAAGACGGCCTTCAAGACTCGGTATGGTTATTATGAATTAATGGTTATGTCTCTTGGACTAACAAATGCTCCCGCAGCTTTTATGGATTTGATAAACCGTGTGTTCAAACAACATTTGGATATGTTTGTGATTGTTTTCATTGATGATTTTCTTATCTATTCTCGGAGTGAAGAGGAGCATGTAGACCATTTGAGAGTTGTGTTGCAGAATCTCAAGGATTGATATTTATTTGCTAAGTTTAGCAAGTGTGAGTTTTGGATGCAGTCTATTACTTTTTTGGGTCATATTGTGACTAGAGATGGTATTCGAGTTGATTCTCAAAATATTGAGGCAGTAAAGAACTGTCTTAGACCCATTTCCCCATCTAATATTAGAAGCTTTTTAGATTTGGTTGGTTACTACAGGAGATTTGTGGAAGAGTTTTCTTCCATTGCTGCCCCATTAACTTGATTGACTCAGAAGAAGGTTAAATTTCAGTGGTCTGATCTATGTGAGAAGAACTTTCAGGAATTGAAGACTAGATTAACCACAGCCCCAGTGTTGGCTCTATCCGAGGGCCAAGATGACTTTGTTGTGTATTGTGATGCTTCTAGGATTGGTTTGGGTTGTGTGTTGATGCAGTGTGGTAAGGTGATTGCTTATGCTTCGAGACAACTTAAGATTTATGAGAAGAACTACCCTACTCATGATCTTAAGTTAGCAGCCGTGGTTTTTGCCTTGAAAATTTGGAGACACTACGTGTATGGTGTTCATGTGGATGTGTTCACCGATCATAAGAGTCTTTAGTATGTGTTCACTCAAAAGGAACTGAATCTTCATCAAAGGAGATGGCTTAAGCTTCTTAAGGATTATGATATGAGTGTGCTTTACCATCCGGGTAAGGCCAATGTAGTGGCGGATGCACTTAGTAGGTTGTCCATAGGTAGTGTGTCTTCGGTTGAGGACGGGAAGAAGGAATTGGCCAAGGATGTTCATCGACTTGCTCGATTAAAAGTTAGACTTATGGATACGATAGAAGGTGGTGTTATTGTTCAGAATGGTTCTGAATCTTCTTTGGTAGCTGAAGTGAAAGAAAAGCAAGACAGTGATCCTATTTTGCACCAGTTGAAGGGTGCAGTCCATCAGCAAAGGGTAGAGGTTTTCTCCCACAGGGGAGTTGGTGTGCTTCGATATCAGGGTCGATTGTATGTTCCTATCATAGATGGGTTGAGACAGTGGATTTTGACAGAGGCTCATAGCTCCAGGTATTCTATTCACCCCGTTGCCACCAAGATGTACCTTGACCTATGGGAAGTCTATTGGTGGAATGGCATGAAGAGGGACATAGCAGGTTTTGTGTCTAAGTGTCCCAACTATCAACAAGTGAAGGTAGAGCATCAGCGACTGGGTGGTATGACTCAGGATATTGATCTTCCTACTTGAAAGTGGGAGGCGATCAATATGGATTTTATTACTGGTTTGCCTCGTACTCTTAGGCAACATGATTCTATTTGTGTGATTGTCGATAGGATGACTAAGTCATCCCACTTCTTGGCTGTCAAGACTACAGATTCAGCAGAGGATTATGCTAGACTCTACATTCGGGAGATAGTCAGATTGCATAGTGTTCCATTGTCTATCATTTCAGATAGGGGTACTCAGTTTACATCCTAATTTTGGAGGTCATTTCAGAAAGGTCTTGGTACTCAAGTCAAGCTTAGCACTATTTTTCACCCACAAATAGATGGTCAGGCAGAGCGTACTATTCAGACTTTGGAGGATATGTTGAGAGCTTGTGTGATTGATTTCAAAGATAGTTGAGATGATCACTTACCTCTTATCGATCTTGCCTACAACAACAACTTTTATTGTAGCATCCAGATGGCTCTTTATGAGGCATTTTATGAGTGGAGGTGTAGATCTCCTATTGGTTGGTTTGAGATAGGTGAGGCAGCTTTGATTGATCCAAATTTAGTTCATAAGACTATGGAGAAGGTTTAAATCATTAGGGAGAGGTTGAAGACCGCTCAGAATCAACAGAAATCATATGTATATGTGAGGAGAAGAGAGTTAGAGTTTGAGGTTGATGATTGGGTATTCCTGAAGGTGTCTCCCATAAAGCGTATGATGAGATTTGGTAAGGAAGGGAAGCTTAGTCCCCGATATTTAGGTCCTTATCGAATTCAAGAGTTGTTAATGTTGCTTATGAGTTGGATTTGCCAACAGATTAAGAAGCGATTCATCCAGTTTTCCATATTTCTTTGTTGAAGAAGTATGTTGGTGATCCAACCTTGATTGTTCCTTTAGAGTATGTTGGTATGAAGGACAGCCTTACTTATGAGGAAGTTCCTGTGGAGATTCCTGATTGTCAGATTCGGAGGTTGAGAAATAAAGAAGTCGCTTCAGTGAAGGTCCTTTGGAGAAATTAGCTAGTTGAGAGAGCTACTTGGGAAGCAGAAGCAGCCATGAAAGCCAAGTACCCTCATCTATTTCCTTCCGACTCAGTTTCAGCCTGAGGTAATAGTTTCCTCCTTAGTATGTCCCTCTGATTCTATTCCATAAGTTTCTCTTATGATCCTAGCATGCATTCATGTTTTCCGAAGTTAGTTCAATCATGGTTTAAGTTAAAAAGCTCAGTTTTCATGTTTATCCTTGAGTTTTATGTTTTGTTGGTTGGTTGGGCTATTTTCTCTCCAGTTTTCCTTGCTTAGTCTTCATTCGAGGATGAATGATCCCAAGGGGGAGATATTGTAACACCTCGGAATTCTAATCATCTTTCTAACTTAGAATCTCTAAATTTTCTTAGCTTTCCAGGAATTACGAGTCCAAACCATGAGCCGTAGTTTGAACCACGAGCTGTGGAATGAACCCGTGGTCTAAGTCTGCAGGATCAACCTCTGGTCTGAGAACCACGAGTGGATTATACGGGCCATAGTTCATTCTATAGACCATATTGTTCATTCATGGAATCAAACTTGAGGGCTGCCTGTTCCCCAAGAACCACGAGTGGGTTCTACAGACCGTAGTTCATTCTATGGACCATCCTGTTGACTCGTGGAACCTGATCTTCAGCTGAGAACTTTGGCCAGGAACCACGAGAGGCAACCACGGGCCGTGTTCAGTCTACGATCCGTAGTCCTCACTCATGATCCCTGAAATCGAGTTATTAACAGCTTTTTCTAAATTAAATCCCAGGGGTATTTCTATAACTACCTGCCCTTTTAATTCTTAAGTAAGGTCGTTTTGGCCACTTTTAGTAGGGTTTCTACTCCTTTTAGCCTAAGTCTTTCATTATATCTAATTCATTTACCAAAAGAGGAAAAGAACTTCATCAACTCCAAGTCTCAAGCTCCAAGTTCAAGTCTCCATTTCTTTTCATCTTAGATCAAGCAAGCTTCAATAAGGTATGTGGGTATTCAATAAGGGATTCCTTTCACCCTTATGCCCAAACCCCATATTTTTACATTGAGTTATCAAAATGTGAAATTAGGGTTCTTACCCAAATTGGGGAAAAGTTATAGGTCTTGTTTTAAGGTATCAATTCATGATTTCTCACTCATTACCCATGTTTTAATGAAGATTCCTTGCATGATTTCAAGAGCCTATATGTTGATGATGAATTCTAGCATGATTTTATTGAATTACATGTTTTCAAGCAAAATTGGCATGTTTAGATAACATGACCTCTATTATTATGAAAATGCATGCCTAATTCATCAAGTTATGAATTTAGAAAGAAAAGTGTGTTTTGGAATTATGGCTATGCTAAGTTTGAAGACTTATGATATGAGAATTGCATGACAGTAGATATGACCTTATGCTTTTCAAACAGATTTGGCATTAGATATGTCACAAGTATATTATGAGTTATATGTATGTTTTGGGAGTAGTATTTAGCACCAAGCAACGTGGGTTCTAGATAACCCAAGTCAAAAACTACGTTGCCACCGTAGGCTGCCTTATGTGGCTTATGACAGGATCCTGATAGATATGGTATCAACCTTGGCCGGTTAGGACAACCTTTTTTGGTGTGGGTGTATGATACTGGACTCCGTGTAGCTCATCATGGTTTATGCCAATTAAGAGAAACTCCCGTATGAATGCTTTAAGTCTTATGCTCTTCTATTTCTCAGTTTATGTTCAAATTATGATGTTTACTTATGATTTCTCTTACGATGCATGAAACCAGTTTTAATTATGTTTTAAGTACGTTTTTACCTCATTCATGCATATCTTTCATATTTAGTACATCCTATAGTACTGGCGCATATGTTGTGCTGCATCATATTATGATGCAGATTCAGGCTCTATTAGTCAGGCTCGTGGCTAGTCATCGCCAGTCATCCAGACTTCTGTTGGTGAGTCCTCATCATTCGAGGACCATAGCTATGCTAGTTACTTTCATGTTCTTTCTTTGGATTTCTGAGTTAGTTGGGGTCTTGTCCCATCAACTCTTTATGACAGTTTAGAGGCTTCAGACATAGCTAGACTTGTATTCCAAGTTTTGGATTTGGTATTTCTTAGATTGTATTCCTATTTAGTTATGGTTGTGTCTATCTTCATTAAGTATGCTTACGATATGTTTCTTTGTGTCTATCTGAGTGTGCTATGACCAAGGGTTAAATTGGGGCACTTATGGTCCCGAGTCTCGTGTTACGCCTAGTGGGTAGTCTCGGGGCATGACAGGTCAGAAGGACATAACAGGTCATAATTAGATAATAAGGAGAAGTTCAAGTAAAATAACACAAAAGGCATAAAGTAATAATCTAGCTATAACCTAGTCGGACCCCCATAAGCTCGGAAGTTGCAAACAATAAGGGATAAACCCAATCGGATCCCTATAAGCCCAAAGAGTTCAAACAACATGAATGCTAACTACAAACCAGGTTACGATAGTAAGGATATGCAAAAGAACACTATGATATGCAATGTGAAATGAATATAGTAAGATGTGGCCAATTTAGTAATGAGTAAAACCCTGAGTCATTTCACGGGCCACCGGAGCTCATCAACAAATATTGTACCATAATACTTGGAATGTCCTCGCAGGCCGCCAGAGCTTATCAATGCATACCATGAAATAATCAATGTTTATTCAAAGAGAACCTCGAGTATCCTCATGGGCCACCAGAGATTATCTATATATAGGAACACCACAAAATAAAACCCCAGAAGTTCTCAAGGGGCCGATGGAGATTACCAATATGTGCCAACATATCAATGGAAAAGTAAGGTCTGGAGCCCTCTCTCGGACCAGTGCATAAATAGTAGTATTTTCTGACTCAGAAATCAGTAAAACAATGAGGTACAATTCCTCCTCAGTAACACAAGTTTTACAGTAAAAGAAGAAGTTCCCCCTATTTAATAACTGAAATAAGTGATGATAGTAGGATGCTCTCCCCCGAGCTACAATCATTTGAAAAAGAGATATTTTGGGTTTAAAATTTAATACTCCCTCTGTTTCAAATTGATTGACCTGTTTTGACTTGACACAGAGTTTAAGAAAATAAAGAAGTCTTTTGAATCTTGTGGTCTTAAATTAAAGATATGTGGAATGTACCAAAATGCCCTTTAATCTTGTGGTCTAAAACATGCCATGTGGAAAGTTAAAATTAAAAAGTTACTAAAAAGGGAAAGAGTCATTCTTTTTGAAACAGACTAAAATAGAAAGTAGGTCAAATAAATTGAAATGGAGGGAGTAATTAGCTTAAACCAGTGAAATATTTCCTCAATTTAAAAACCGTTAGTTGGAAAGAAGAATTTTCTTATTAATCCGCTGAGCCATTTATCAAATCATACCATAACCCGAACATATGCGAAAAGGATGAAAAATAAACTGGCTCAAATACATATATAGCTACATGTAAATGCACACAACTACACCATGATAGGGCGATTCACCCTTCACATCGATATCATACTAACCTGGGATTCAGCTAGCCCAAACCACATCCTCAGGCCCACATGTCCTCATACCATAACGAAAATAGAAAACAACGCGATAAGAACAACCAAAATACAAAGGAAAACTACTCTACCCTGAGATATACCCTAACGAATACTAAGGCTACCTATTCTACAGTGAGAACTAATGGGAACTGCTACACTAGCTACTAACCCCCAAGGAACCTGCCTAAAGTAATAACTAATCGGAGCTCAACTAAGGTGCACAACAAAACCAAACGTAAGCAAAGTACAAGCCATACTAACCTGTAGTCTAGCCAATCCAGTATCCACGTCCTCGTGCCCACAAGTATACTATAAAAGAAAATATAATACGAGGAAGAATAATAAATATAAAAACAACGGCAACATCTACTCTATCAAGAAACCCTCGTCTAATTCTATGCTAAGGCTCCTAACTCAACCACAAGCAACCTAAACTAAGCTAAGGCATCTGGTCCTAATTCCAAGAATACTACACTATCTACGCCGAGTCTTACAGGAGAACTACAGCCTATACTAAGGATTTACCGGCCGAATTCTACTCTAACGCCTCTAAACCAACTATAATGATTAAAATACCTACTCAAAACATATCCAAACCACAAGGTCTCACCAACCATTAGCAAATTATTATACCTATACCTTATACGAGCAAAGTCTAGAAAAAAGTAAGAGTAGCTAATTCCTTTTTTAGGGGTATGTGTATGATGGGTATTTGAATTTGGGTATGGGTATTGATTAATTATGCTTATAATTGATGAATTAGTATGGGTCTATTGAATTCTTCAAGGTTTAATTATAAAATTAATGGTTCCAAACATTGATTGAGTTTTCGTAATTGTGTTTTTACTTGAAAGAGGAGTTCATAATTTGGATAGGAATTCAATAGTAGGAATTTGGGATTTCTACTATAGATTAAGGCTAGAAATAGCTAAATTGAAGGAAATTCTCATCTAAGAATCTAAGCTAGAAATGGTGTGATTCCCCCAAGCACTAAATTGGTTGATTTAAGGTAAAGCTATGGTTCTTGAGTAAAGACCATGGTACATATGCTTGGAAGGTCGAAAGACTACCAAATATAGCTCGAACTAATGCTACCCATACCTCTAATCGAGAGTTTACATAGTTAATCAATCCCCTAACCCATTGTAGAATCCCATCGAAAGCATACCCCTAGTCTACCATCTTTTGCTAAACAAATCATGTTTACGTTACTCTTGTGTTGAAATTTCGATTCGAGATTTCCCAATCCTTTTCCTCCAACTTTATTTTTGTTTGGTTTAACACCTACTCACTCTAGTGATTTTTATTCGATAATATATTAGCGAATCATTACTTTATTCTTTGTGGATATGACCCCAACATCCATTGGGTTTATTTATTATTTTGTATGATGATCGTTACCACCTTCTTCAAGAGAGTGCTTTTGAATGTCATAAAAAATAGCTCCATTATCGGGGAATAGTTTTTGATTTGCCATTTGGTTGTCGTTTAGTTCACTTGTGTTGATTGTTTGTTTGTTTTTGTCTTTTTGTTGTTTGTGATTATTTGAACAGGTTACCCATGAGTTCAGCGGGTGACCAAGAGAGTGCCGATAGATACATGGATACAGACAATGAACAAGTGGTCCATGGTACTGTAGGTGCAATCCGCCTACCCCTAACAGTTGGAAATGTCGTGTTCCATGTGATGAGCATGATGCTTCATCTGATCCAAATGAAAGGACTCTTTGGAGGGCTGGCTCATGAGAACACCAACTGTCATATTCGAAACTTTGTTAAAATATGTAAGCCCTCCAACCTCAACCGTATATCTCAAGAGTCAATCCGGCTCCGATTATTCCTTTTCTACCTTATGGGGGAATGATAATGTGGCTTAAGAAGCTCCTTGAAGGATCTATTACTACTTAGAATGGACTAGTGGAAGCATTCTTGGTGAGATTCTTCCCACCCTCTCGGATGATGTAGTTGAGGGATGATATCAATAACTTCCACAAACTCCCGGATGAGCCATTGCATGAAGCATGGCTAAGATTCAAAAAAAGCTATTGTTGTGTCCAAGTCATAGTTTGTCATACAATGTTCTCCACTAAAGATTCTATAGAGCTCTAGAATCTACGAACAAATCAGTGGCAAATAGCCTCGTAGGTGGAACATTTATGGACCAAAAATATGGTCTCGCTGCGGCTCTCTTAGATCGAATGACAAAAACAAATCGTGCATGACATAATAGAGAGACTGATGTTTCCTCGGGGGTGACTTCATCCATTATAATGAGTGAGATAAGGAAAAAGGAAGAGGAGAGAGATGAAACAATGGCCAAGATGATGACGCAAATCAACTTATTGACCAAACATATGATGGGAGCAAAAAATAAAAGTGTGAATATTATGGGGACTTATGGTTTGAAAGCTCATGATGAAGGTGTGTATTCCCCTATGGATGAGGAGGCTTGTTTTCTAGCAGCGGGTTCTCGACCCAGATATCAAGGTACTAACCAAGATCCTTGGTGTCCAAGAGACGAGAATTAAGGTTGGAACAGAGACAAGGGCACCCAATGGAGGGATAGAGAGCAAAGTAGGGACCGTGAAGGTCAGTGGCAAAAATGTGAAAGAGACGGTGATCATTATAATCACCATAGTGCTAATCCTTATGTTCCTCCACCAAAAGCTGATGGGTCTCCATATCAGCCAAGTGTGAGTAATCCCGGACATTCTAAGATTGAATACATGCTATCCCAAGTGTTGAAAAAAGTTGAGTCAACGGATTGTGGGGTGAAAGAATTAAAAAGTGAAGTATCCACACTTCATCAGATGGTGAGTTCATATTCAGTGTCAATCAAGTACTTAGAGGCTTAGATGAACCATCTTTCTTTGCAAATGAATCCACATTTGAAAGGTATTCTTCCAAGTGACACCCTTGCTAATCTAAAGAATAATGGCCATGTGATGGCTAGTGTGACTCGAAGTGGAAGAATGCTTAGTGGTGTGAGGATACCTACCATGGAAGTTATTAGGGAGAATGATGAAGATATAGAAGAGGATATCGTGATTGAGAATGAAGTTGAGGAGAGTCCAAATATTAGGGTGAAGCCTAGTGCACCCAATGAAAATGATGTTATCCCACATAAAGAGAAGGATGAGAACGAGTCTCCTTCCCAAATTACTATCGAGATTGAGGAGGATGCTCCAAGTATGCCAAAGCCATTGCCAAAAGGGCCAACTCCATATCCTCAGAGGTTAGCTAAGAAAAAGAAAGATGTCAAATTTAAAAAGTTTGTAGACATGTTCAACAAGCTAGCCATAAATATTCCTTTGGTTGACGCTCTTATGCAAATGTCGGAGTATGCCAAGTTTATGAAAGATTTGTTAAAGAAAAAGTAAGTGGTGGATATGGGGACAGTGGAAGTGTCCCATAGTTGTAGTGCAGTGATGACGAGCAACATCGCACCCAAATGGAAAGATCCGAGAGCCTTCACCATCCCATATACTATTGCAGTGTTTTTTCTTAGAAAGGCCTTATGTGATCTCCGAGCAAGTATTAACTTGATTCCCCTTGTGATTTTCAAAAAAAATGGCTTAGGTACTCCTAAGCCTACACCAAGAGATTGCTAATGGTTGATCGTTCAATCAAGCACCCGGTTGGGATTTTGTTTGATGTGTTGGTAAAGGTAGACAAGTTCATCCTACCAGCCAACTTTGTGGTCTTGGATTGTGACGGTTATCTTAAGGTGCCCATCATTTTAGGGTGTCCACTGTTGGCAATCGGAAGAGCTCTCATTGATATGGAGCTCAGAGAGCTCAAGTTCCATGTGGGGAGGGAGAAAATTACATTTAATGTATGCCAACCTACTAGACCACCAGACGAATTTAGAGTTGTATTTGTGATTAATACCGAGGGCAAGTTAGTTGAAGCCCATAGTGAGTTTGAGATAAAGGAGGTTCCAAAATTTATGGTGTTTCCAACTTGGCAACAAGAGAATGCAATGAAGATGTTGAAGAAGCACTTTCCTTGCTTGTGATGGGGTTATGCCAATTGTATTGGCATGCTCCTAGGTAATGATTGAGAGATTGAGGTACTATCATCGAGCCGCGATATAAAATCAAGCACTTCAAGGGAGGCAACGCAAGTGTTTTTAATTGATTTCTTTTACCCTTTTGTTGTTTTGGTGTGTTTTAGGAATGCACAAAGATAAAAAAATTACTAAGTGGAAGAAAAAGACCGGAGGGCATGTGCGAAGGGCCATGCGGCTGTATACCCATTTTGTGGATCGCACATGAAAGCGCACCAAAGACCAGTGAACTGAGAAGAAAAAAATAGCAGAGGTGACGTGCGATATTGCACCTTCTATTTTGCGTGTCGCATCTCCATCGCATGCCATATCAGAAAGCTAGGCAAAAATTTAGTCTCTCAACGTCAAGTGCAAAGTGACGTTCGAGATGAACATCATCATATGTGAATCATACATCGCGACGCACTCAGGTGAGTTTTTAAATTTTTTATCGACCGACCCTTCCCGAAAATTGGCCCATAACTTTTCTTCTTCTTTTTCCATTTTTAAACTGTCACCCACCCCTAAACGTTTTCTCCATATTATCTCCAAAACCTCTATTACCCTCCACCAAAACTCTCTCAATCCTCCAAATTTCCTCTAAAAATCTTTTTCCCTCTCACCCAAACTCCTTCACCGCCACTTCACCGCCGTCCGCCGCTCTTTTTTCAAGGCAAAAGGTTGGGTCACCATTGTTGGGCACTAAAAGCTTGAAGTTTTGCTTTTTCCTCCCTTATTTTTGCTTATGGTAAGTTCTCCGATGTTAAATATATGATTTTAAGTAGATTGAAAATACTTATTGTGAAGCATGCTAGTTTAATCTTCCATATTAATTTTGGGTGAGATCTGAATTTTGGGACCCCAATTTTTGGGGCATATTGATGATTTGGCTTGAGAAAAAACTTGCTAGATCTTGATTTTGTGTTAATGCATGTAATTTGTGTTAATTTTTAGCCTGAATTTTGTGTTTTTGAGTGAAGTCTGAGTAACCCACTTGAGTTGATGCATGATTTAGCCACTTGATAAATTGGGTGAAGTCATTCTTAAGGGCAAATCGTCATCTTCACAAGGTTTTGGTTGAATAATATTGTGTGGGTTGAGATTGCTTATGTACCACTACCCCCTTGTATTATTTCAATAGAATATAATTGTTCGGTGAGTGCTTTGGTTGAGGGGAGTGAATTTTTGTGCGCTAAATGTGCCTAATTGGTTTTAATGAAGGCTTGATGTTCCCGATGATAGATTGGATAACAGACTTCTTAAGGGAAATCGTTAAGCTAATCCTTGGGTATTGAATGTGTTAAGAGTTGTTCGGGGAAGTCTGAGTACCCGGATAACTTGGTTATTGGTCAATTCATGTTTTTCATGCTTAAGCCCAATTTAAATTGTGTTTTTAGCCTTGATTGCACGTGCATTCCACAGGTATTGCTCTGCGAGTCATATACATAACACACATGAAAATAAGGAATTTCAAAATTCCTACTGTTTCCTTGTGCATTTTGCATCGCATGCCTGTGTTAAGGTTGCCAGTTCAATGCTTTGAAGAGTGAAAGCATGTGCAAAGTGTAAAATGTCTGAGGCAAAATACACACGTATTTACACCTTGAAGCATCTTTCCCTCACGATTCTGCCGGCATGGGCGAAGCCACATGCAACGCGCATATTCCCATGTGCGGCTCGCATGTGACTCGCACATGCCAGTAGTCCCCTAATGTATTTTTCTTCCCCAGTGCATTCCATTCCTTTTTAGTTTATTAGCTTCTTGTAGCATGTTCTTTTTTTTATTATTAGTACAACAAAATGCAAAAAGATTGTGAGTCCATGCATGGTTCCTGGTGTTAACATTTGTTTGCAGGAGTATGGCTTCTTGTCGGCGCCGCCCAAAAAGACATGCCACCAATCAAACTTCAACATCTGAAAATTTGGTTGTCCCTGTGCAAAATATGGGACCATCTAAATCACAATTCAGTTTGGCCTTGAGGGGATAGAGGCCTACTATCTTAAATTTTGTGATAAACTCTCCTTCTTGGAAGAAGCTGGGTTTGAAATAGAATCCTTCAAAGATGAGTTCCCAAATATACCAAAGCAGTTTGATGTGAGTGATTGGGATCAATTGGCTAAAGACCCTGGTCCGTACTTTCCTGAATTGGTATGAGAGTTTTATGCTTCTTACCGGGCCAAGAAGGATATCCTAAAGCACAAAGGTCCAGTGAGCAAAATACCATGCCTATAATCAGTGTTAGTGAGGGGAAAAGTGGTTGATATTACCCCGGAAGCCATTAATTTTGCAGAATAGGATAATGAACCAAGAACGACTTCAGGGTATACTCAGCGTGTAGCCACAAAGTCTGACCAATATGCTTAGGTGGCTAGTGCCATTGCCGATGGGGATCCTTTTTGGGCAGTCTCAAAGGAACACATCTCTCATCAGGATCTTAAGTTTGAGGCTCAGATGTGGTTGGATTTTATGTGCACGTGGCTTATTCTTACTTGTCACACCACCCATGTGACTATAAAGGTGGCAATTCTCATCGCATGCATCCTGTCTAGCATTCAAATCATTGAAGGGGAAATCATTGTGGAACAATTTAAGAGAAGAGCTAGACAAGATTCCACTTCCATGGCCTTTCCTGTTCTCATCTGTAATTTGTGTTTGCAGGCATAATGTCCTCTATTTCGTCCATTGGACAAGATATACTGAGCATATGGCATGACTTACTTGGACACAAAGTGGGACAAAAATGCTTCACACGTCAAGAAGAGATACCTTCTTAAAAATCTAATGGTACCGACAAGTATAGAGCAAATCAAAACCGTTGCACATAATCATTTGAAAGAGCGACCTCCGGCCCCACGGGTGCCATCTGACACCCAAGTTGTTGTCCAAACCACTTCAGCTTCAGGTAGCTTGCTCAACTTGCTCGCCAGAATGAGGAGCGCTTGCACAAGATAGCTAAGGACATTCCAGGCATGATTCAATCCGCTATCAAATCAGCTTTGAAACCGGTAGTGACAAGTGTAAGCAAACTTTGTGCTAGAATTGACACCATGGAAGTGTATGTTCATGAGCTCAGGCAAGTAGTACCGCAGATCATACCAAAGATCCCTAATTGGGATATCAATCTATCGACCACTATTTCAGGGTCTCCTCCTAGATTGATATCCCTTCTGATGATTGATGCACGGGTTGGGATTCGAGTGATGATGTGGGCACATCCTAGATTCAAGAAGTAATTGATCCAATCAAGATTGCCTCTAAGACCACATAACCACCCATCCAACATCACCCGGAGCCTCATTTGTCTTATGTGGCAAACTGGGACCGTCAGCCTAGGCCCAGTTGGGCTGCTCTTCTTCTTTCATACCATGAGTTGATAACTCTTCCAGACAAGTGGGAGATTGTGGATCCGTATGTCCCCCTTCAGGTGCGATGGGACCCTTTGATTCCATTAGTGGAAGGATTTAAGATAGATCTAGAGCATGCATACATTCCACCACTAGCATCACCACTACCCTGCCCCCCTAGGCCACCATATTGATTGTACTCGAGGAGGCATCATCGTCAGCCTTAGTATCACCAGGGAGGTTTTGAACTCATTCTTATTTGTGTAACATTTTGTGAATTGAGGGCAATGCTTCATTTAAGTTTGGGGGTTTATAATTATTAACCATTATGAAACTTGAGGCCTGAGGCTTGTTTTAATTTAATGAATTGCCTTGTGTTTGATATTCTGCCCTTGTCGGGCTTGTGCTACCGGGTTAGTCCTACATGTGTAATTGTTTCACTACCCGTGCTTTGCAAACGCGCTATTGCCTATGCCAAGGCTTGTTTTCAAATGATTCATGAGTGCTTTAATTTTGGTCGCCTTGTTAATAGTAGAGTAGTGAATAAACTTCAAGGTTTTTTTTCATACCACGGTTCTTTCTCAAGGAGCAATAGTTTTCTTTTCTTTATTATTTCTTTTGTTTATTTTTATGTCAAACCGAGTTGGTGTTTTCCTATGATACATTGTGAGGTGACTTTTTAAGAGAAAACACCAAATTTTAGAGTTAAATTGAGTCTGTGTTGTGCTTGTCTCAAAATGGGCCCACCAAAAAAATATTCTTGGCAACAAGTTTGCAAATTGAAGGAAAGAGGAAAAATAAATTTTAAAAAGCATTCTCTTGCCATGACTTGCACATTCCCCATTTGGCTTGATCGATTCACAAACGAGAGTGTAAAAGAACTCGGAATAGCTTGTCAAAAGTCATTTGTCCCAATTAGTTGTGAGATGAATTGTGAAATTCTTGTGTTGTGATGCCTTGTGTGGTAAGGTTGTACTTTGTTCTTGTGTATATGTGTTGTCTAGAACTTGCTCCAAATGTGATTGATGTCACCCATGCCCTTTTTGAATAGCCACTTCACCCAAATCGACTTCCCTTGACATTGATACTAGTGATCCCCATTGAGCTTGTGACCTTTCTTTGGCACTTTGTTAGATACCTTGACTCTTTTTGGACCCTCTATTCTTGCACCCATCCTCCCTAATAGATAGAAAGTGAAATGTAGGCTAAAAGCCTAAGTTTTGGAGGGGGAATTGAAATGATAACATAGGCAAAAGCCTAAGTTTGAGGGTGAACGCACACAAAGTGGAAAAGAAAAGGAGTTACGCTTCAATGTAAGGTAGCACCTTATGTTTAAAATGAAAATTGCTTTGAAATGTCCAATGAAATGAGCAAAATGAAAAGAAAATAAGGAATTGGTGCTACCAAGTGAAGGTAATAAAAATACATTGAATGACTAAGTTGAAGGGACATTTGGGTTGTGTGAAGGAGAAATAAGGTGAAATTAATGTTCGGAAATGTGAGCGGTGTATGGAATGATCACAAAGAGTGTTCGAAAGGTTTAGTCACTTGAGCCAAATTGAATCCTCATCTTAACTCTAGCCAACATTATAGCACGCAAGTCCTTAGTAATTCCGAGCTTGGTAACTCTACATTAGTGGTGAATTACATGAAGGGCAAGCCTATGGTTCAATGCGTGTGCACTCGAACTTCTTTGAGAGAGTTAGAATCTCTTTGGTTCTATTATAATCTCTCTTTAATATGAATTGCATGATTGTTAGTGGGATTCTCTCTTGTAGTGAGTGGAATCTCACACTTGAAATGAATGATAAAGTCTTTATTTCAATTGAGAGAAATGAATGAGACAAGTCGTGTGGCGAATCTCGAGGCAAACTTTGAAGGTCAATGTCAATGACTTGAAAAGCTTGAATACCTTGTTTTAAATGACAAATTCCCCTGTTTTGAATGTGAAATGAAGTCCTTTTTTATAAACTTTTTGAAATGACTACTTGCCTTGAGAATATGGTGATACCAATTGAGATGAGCATTGTAGTTGAGTCTTTTTTTGTTTTGAGTCTTTTGTTGTTATTTTCTTAGTTTTTAGAGTTTAGATTAATCTTGTGTGCACCCTTTGTGTTTTATAACCTAATTCATTCCTTACCTTGTGAGTATCTTGCTTGAGGACAAGCAATAGTTCAAGTTTGGGGGTTTGATAAGTTGATAATCTATCAACTTATTGAGCCTTTTTTCATGAATTATTGTCATGTTTTGATGAGAATTAGAGGTATTTATTGTCTTTATTAATGAAAATGCAGGTACGCTTGGTCTAGATAAGAAAGTAAAGGAATTGACCTTAAATGGCTAAAAAAGAAGTTAAAGTGTTAAGGTGATCGAAAAAGAGGAAGAAATTGCCGAGGGGTGCGAGTTGCATGCGAGTCGCATAATGCGACATGCGAACTGCACCCCCTTCGCACCTTACTGCACCAGCATTGACTTCACTGGTTGAAAAAAGGAGCAACATGCAAGCCACAAAACAAGGTGTGTGATAGCACGTCGCGGCGCACGTCGATCACACCAGCTCCGAGAGGTATTTTTGTCCAAAGCCATGTGACGTATTGAGAAGCTTCTAAAAGCCATTTTGGGGTGTGTACCAGATAGAGAATTTCAGTTTTACTTTCTCTAAGAAAGACATAGAGAGTACATTCTTCTCTCTTCATCTTCCCCAATTGAAATCACCATTTGTAAAGATTTTGAGCTTAGATTTGGAGTTTAGATTTGAATATGAATGGAATTATGGGTAACCCATTTGGTATATCCTCTTATTCTCTTAATATGAATAGCTAATTCCTTTTCTAGGGGTATGTGCATGATGGGTATTTGAATTTGGGTGTGGGTATTGATTAATTTTGCTTATAATTGATGAATTGGTATGGGTCTATTGAATTTTTCAAAGTTTAATTATAAAATTAATGGTTGCAAACATTGATTGAGTTTCATAATTGTGTTCTTGCTTGAAAGAGGAGTTCATAATTCAGATAGGAATTTAATAGTGGGAATTCGGGATTTTCACCATAGATTAAAGCTAGAAATAGCTTAATCGAAGGAAATTTCCATCTAAGAATCTAAGCTAGAAATAGTGTGATTCCCCCAAGCAATAAATTGGTTGATTTAAGGTAAAGCTATGATACTTGAGTAAAGACCATGGTACATATATTTGGAAGGTTGAAAGACTACCAAATATAGCTCAAACCAATGCTACCCGTACCTCTAATCTAGAGTTTGCATAGTTAATCAATCCCCTAACCCATTGTAGAATCCCATCGGAAGCATACTCCTAGTCTTCCATCTCTTGCTAAACAAATCATGTTTACGTTACTCTTGTGTTGAAATTTAAATTCGAGATATCCCAATCCTTTTCCCCCAAATTTTATTTTTGTTTGGTTGAACACTTACTCATTCTAGTGATTGTTATTCGATAATTTATTGGTGAATCATTACTCTATTCTCTGTGGATATGACCCCGATATTCATTGGATTTATTTATTATTTTGTACGATGATCATTATCACCTCCTTCGAAAGAGTGCTTTTGAACGTCATTAATACTCATATTGCGAATTTACAATTCGAGTAAAAAATCGGGTCTAAAAATGACCCTAGAGGCCCACCTACGAAAACTAAAACTAAAATTCACAATAAGGTCTCACGTGGAACAATGATCATATGCCCGAAATTTAAGCGCAATCCCTCCCAATAACAAGCCTAAAACAGCCCCCAAAGCTAAGAGAAAATAAGAATCAAAGCGGAGAAATTAACGGAATATAACATATGACCGTACTTTGCCTCGTACATTGACCAATTCTGCATGGTCCTTTTGACACGCACTCTTTGAATATTTTCAAGACCTGATATGTTGTCCGTGATTTGATTTGTAACCGTAGATCATCCTTTTTTTGACAGTTTTCTATTTTTTCCTCCTTTTGTCATCCCCACTTCTAATACCTTACAAAATAACATTCTAAGATTAAAACACATAAAAACAAGCGTAAGAACATATAAAACTTCAAGTAAACGACATAGAATGTGCACTAATTTCAAGACACATCAAAATGCAGTTATATTTTCTTGTTGATCATGAATTCCTTTATGCAACACGATTTCTCCACAAACCAAATTCTTCAAGAAATACAACTTGCACTAGAATTGAACTTCTAATAGCAGTCGCCTAAAGACCTAGTTCTTTACAATGATTGTGTAATACTTCTGCAACTAAGTTGTTAGCATAACTAGTTTCTCCAAGAGACTTGATTTTTATTGTTGTTTGTCAATCATAAATACCATTTCCTTATTTGAGACATATTAAGAATGTGATTCTTTGTATATTGTTTCTCAATTAAAGAAATTTTAAATTTAACATAGCTCAACAAAATTAATGATATCAAAGTTTTTGAGCTAACTGAAAAAAAAATATTTATAAATATATGCATACATATGAAAAATTAATATTCTATTACAACTAAATTTTCAACAAGATCATATCGTAATTTTACTTTTATTTTACAATCGCGAAGCACAAACAAATAAATTGATGATAAATAAATAGGCACTAAAATTCATAGGCATCAGACATATAATCTTTAACAATAGTTGTATATTAAGTTGGTAAACATATTTCAAGTATATTAAGTTGGTAAACATATTTTGCAATTAGAATTACGTATACACCTAACTAAAACATATATGGGAAAAGGTCAAATCAAAAGTAATAAATGCGTGATTTAATTCTTTGATTTACAGTTAAGATCAAAAGTAATAAATGTATGATTAAATTATTTAATTTAGAGTTGACTTTTTAACTCTTAGTTGATAAATAGAAATAAATTAAATTTTGATCCAATTTTTTCATAATAGAGAAAATAACCTGCAGAAAGCTAACCATTATTGATCATTCAAAATGAGATACATCTTCCTTCCCCCGTTGAGAGTCTTATACACATTTTTTGTGTTTTAAATATATTTTTGGTATTTGTTTATTTGATCATTAGTTCTATTATGAATAAAGTAAAAAGGTAAAGACATTGCATGGCCAATCGGCCAAATTATTTTCATGTGCATAGTTATTTCTAAATTTGAGCCATTTCGATCTTTTTTTAAGTATTCACTGCTCCTTTTTTTTCGCTATATTTTTTTTTTCTAAAAAAGATTTGCTCTTTTTTTAAAACACAATCAAATACAATTGTATAGAAACTATATAAAATAAAAGTCATATGCGATTAAAAAAAAGTATAGAAACTATATAATTATTTTATAAAATATGTATTTGTATAAGATATGTATAGAAATGTATCATTGTTGTATAGAATATGCACATGAATATGATGTGTATAGAAATTGTATCATTGTTGTATAAAATATGTATTTGTATAAGATGTGTATAAAAACTATATTATTTTTGTATTAAAATATATCTGGTATCAAAGATACATATAGAAAATACACTCTTTTTTCTTTTTTTGATTGTAGAAAAAAAATGCTAATTGGTAATATATATATATATATATATATTTATTACACACAAAAAAAAAAAGAAAAGGAAAAGTTTTTTTTTTTAAAAAAAGAACAACAAAAAAGCGAGAGAAAAGCATCAAAAAAAAAAGAAGAAGAAGAAGGCCAACAAACTGGCAAGCAAAAAGGGTTAAAAAATTGGCCCTTGACCATGGCATGAAAAATTAGTTTCGCCGAAGGGTCATTTTTGTCCTTATTTCTAAAATAAAACCATTGTATTTGTAATTCCTAAATGAAAAGAACTTGTTCACAGTTTCAACATCTTCAAATAGATTCATAAGACAACATTTAAGAATAATCCATAAACTTCACTATGAGAACAACGTGAAAACATAATTAAAATATATAGGACAAATCAAAAGTGATAACAATATGCTTAAAAGGACTCGCTTAACTTTCTAATTCCTTGATTGATTAATACTAGTATAACAAGATTTTGATCTCATATTTTCACACTAAAAAGAAATGCTATTTTTTAGCTAGTCAAGCCTATTAAAAATTGATAGTTATTGTCTCACTGATAGCTAGAAAAGAAAACTAAGTTAGATCATTTTTGTCTTTTCATATGAATGATCATTTCTCTTTCTCAAATATTTAATTAGATCTTTATATTTCTATTATTAGACTAAAACTTAAGAAAATTTACCATGTTTGCAACCTATAACATGAGATGAACTTATTTACAATTTCGACATCACCAAATAGCACAATATTATTATTGAAAGAAAAAGAAGAAAAAAAGATAGCAGTATAAAATAACATGTAAGAATCATGTATATTTATTTGGCAAACAAACTTTGCAACGAGGAGAAAGTGGAAATCTAAAATCGAAGAAAAGTCGAGGTAGAGGGGAGCATGGGACTGTAAAAACCCTCTCTCCCCCAATAAAATAAAAGAAAAGAAAAAAACAACAGACGAGAAATAGACAAAGAGGTCTTTTACGGTCCGGCCATTTTCGCCGATATAATCCATATTTTACGACATTGAATCGAAACCCTAAGAAGCCAATTCGTTTTCAGGTTCGCGTCTTCTACCTTTGCTTAGTATATTTTGGAAGTAATTTTTTTAATCATTTATTCTTAAGTTGGTGATTGTATTGATTCGATTCAGTTAGGATTCTGCATTGAAACTGTTAAAAGTCGTTTTTTGAGAGAATGAATGAGTTAGTAATTGATTTTTGTCTTTATTCATTTTACCATTTGATACTTACGGCTCGTCGGGAAGTGGTTCTAGAGCTTTCTTTGAGTACGATATCAACTAAGGGATTCAAAATATTATTGTTTTTGTTCATTTGGCTAATATGGTAATCGACCTGTATTGTCAATGGTGGATAGATTTGTATGTCATGCCTTAATCTGGCTTGGTGGTCTGTCTAAGTTCCTACTGTTATGTTGCTATTGGCAGAAAGTTATTTCCTTGCCCAAGTTATTTGGACGTTTCGATAATACAGAAAAGGTACCAAACAGAGGTTTTTGGCTCAAATTTGACTGAGATTGTACAATGGTACTTTGCCTTTGTTTTTTGTTTGAGTGACTTTAGTCCTAGTCATCAAAATGATCCAGTAACTTATAGCTCTGAATTCTGATAGATAGGATTACTTCTACTCATTCAGGCAACTATGTCTTGACCCCAATTAGTAAGGGTTGGATATATGAATCCTATATATCCATTATTTGGAGATTAGGAAATGAATTCATTATCCATAAAGAGAGAAAAAAAATTCGTCTAGTTGTCTTTCTCTTTCAGTTTTGCCATCTTAGAACATTTTCTTTGTAAAGAAAAAAAGAGAGTCCTAAGGTAGCGAAACATTAGGATGTTTCGACTATTGCTGTCCTTTTAACTATCAAAAAGGAAAAATAGAGAGACTGTTGATGTCCTTTACCGGCTTCCATTCAAGCTTCATTGTTCAGTTTCTTGAATGAAGGTGAGACCTTGTTATGATTAGCGAAGTCCTTTCCAACTCTGTATGATTTCATTTGTTAATAATTACCATTTGATTAGAGACATCATTGCCATTTGAGAGGAATGACTATAGGTCCAAATCTTACTTTTGACCCTTTCTTTGCCTCTTGTTTTGCTAGCTCCGGTTAGATAGTATCTGTCCACTTCCCAATAGGATTGGGCTCCTCATCCTCAATTGATAATCCTGATTCGAAATACTTCAAATTTATATACAGTGTTATTAAAAGTTATCACTTCGTCACCTAAAGTAGTGCAAAGCAAGGATGATTGCTTCATGGGTGAAGCCATGCGCTTTAGAAAAGTGTTCTCTTCAAATGATGATGCATAAAGTATTCTCTTCAATCAGTTGTCTGTTTAAATCTCAATTTTGAGTTGGATTAATATGGACACTAGCATGAAATTTGTTGTATTAATTGCAATTCTTAAAGCGATTTAGCTATTTATGCAAATCTGCTACGTTTTAAAGGCGAAGTTGGATACAACTGAAAGCCCAAAATATGGCCCAATTTACCAATCTTTCAGCAATCCAGACTATCTAACATCAATCAATCCATGTGCGCCACATCGGCATCACGTGAATTGTGTATTTATTGACCTTCCATCTCCTCTTCTCTCTCTCTCTCTCTCTCTATATATATATATATAATATATATATGTATAAAATTAATTTCTATTTTACTAGATATATAGACATTAGATTTCTTACAACTTCACATAATTGTGCACTTCATGTCAAAGCAGCATGCGCTTCACTTTCTCACTTTTCGCTTCAAGCCCCATGTACCTTGTCACTTATTTGCGTTATTTCTTTTTCACTTAAATACCAGCTTTTTGTCTGTGGTAAGGTTTTAACCCATGACATCCTCGTAACCCACACATCACGCGTTGTGCTCTTGCCATTAGACAAAATCCTTGGGGGCTATCTGGCAATGCTTAATTATGGGCTCTAAAATGGTCATTGCAATGCCTATGTTATAATGGTTGTATAGACCAGTTTGTATGTGAATTGTTGAGAAAATTAGTGCCTATGCAATGCCTAAGTTCTTATAGTGAATTGTTGAGAAAATTAGTTTTGGGCCTAACTGAAGTTAGCTCATGAAATTTGGATTGGCAAAAATTCATGTAAGGAGACAACAATTCATTAATGTCGGATTCTAACACCCCTCCACATGCCAGACCTGACTTTTGGAGTGTGGACAACATAACATAGTATTCCGACATTTGGTAAAACCAAGATACATATTACTTGGGTATACCTTTAGGAGCGAGATACAAATCAAAAAAGGTGTAGAAAATTTTGAGAGGTGCGGAAAGGGACTAGCTATTTGGAAAAGGCAGTATCTATCATTGGGGGAAGAGTGATTCTCATCAACAATGTTCTTGACTCTCTCCCACCTTTATTATCTTATACCTAATGCCCGTGAGTGTGAAGAAGAAGCTAGAAAATATTTACTTTTTATGGAAGACGTAGATCTCTCAATGAACAAGTTGAGGACTGCAGTATATGGAATGACAACGGAGTGGGAATTTCATTGTATAGGCCTGTTATCCCCTCAATTGGCCATGGAAGCAAATTTGGTACTTTAAAGCCCCTCCTTATAAAGTTAATTGTTTCATGTGGTGACTCACGATGCATGCCTTACAAGCAGAAGAGGAGAAATGACGTGTAGTAGGCGCTTCAAGTGTAATAGTGAAGTGGAGAGTGGCAAGCACTTATTTTGCATTGCACTATGGCCGGACAAATAGGGACACTCTCTTTAGTATTTTTAAGATAACCATTATTTTGCCTTACACAATAAAGAGCTACTAAACTGTTGAAACTCCGGGGGATAAGCAAACTACTTCAGAAGATTTGGAGCACTATCCGCGCTTGCATATGTTTGGAGTATATGGAAGGAAACAAATGCTAAATGCTTCGATGGGGAAAAGGTTATTGTACATAAACTTAAATGCAAATGTTTAAACTTTTGACTTTTTGGTGTAATATAGAAGATGTAAAGGATGAAGATAGCATGTTAGACTCCATAGTATCTTTACAAGTATTGGACATTTACTGCAAAAATCCTTTTTTTTGTTTTCGTTGAGAGGGATTCATGATACTTATATTGGCTTAGCACTATTTGTTTCTTTTTTTCAAAATACGATCTTTTTACCTTTAAAAAACATAAAATATTTTGTAAACCAATCATGGGATGGGTTTGACTCTCATACTATGTTTAAAAAAATGTACCGTGAGCCTTTTCTTTTTCTTGGTCATAAAAATAAATAAAGGAAATGGACAACAACATACCCAGTATGATCCCACAACCGGAGTCTGGGAGGGTAGAGTGTATGCATACATCATACCTTACTCCTACTTTGTGTCAGGTAGAGAGACTTTTTCTGATAGACCGTCGGCTCGAGAAAAGCATTTTCAAAACAGGTTTGAAAAATATAAGAGTAAAAAGCTATGATGAAAATACTAAAGAAAGAAAAATATTGATAACAAAAATAGTAAAGATAACCCAAGTAAAAGTAACAAAATAAGATTGAAAAATAAGATGATGGAATACAAATAATGATACTGATACAGAGACGAAGGAGTAGATAAGGTGCTCTAAACTAGAAATATGCTCTCTCATGGAGAAAAGAGAAATCGCTCGTTATCTACTAACCTTCTACCCTAATCCTCAACCTCCATGCTCTCCTATCTAGCGTTATGTCCTCGGTGAGCTAGAGATGTGCCATGTCCTGTTTAATCACCTCTCCCCAATTCTTCCTCGGTGTAGCTCTACCTTTCCTTGGACCTAACATTGCAACCTCTTGCTCCTTCTCACTGGAGCATCTATGCTTCTTTTCTTCACATGCTCGAATCATCTCAGCTCGCTTCACTCATCTTGTCCACCACGGAGGCCACTTTTACCTTGCCTCGTATATCATTGTTTCTAATTTTATCTCTCTCGGTATGCCCACACATTCATCTAAGCATCCTCATTCCGCTTTTTTCATCTTCTTAAGTGTGAGTTCTTGACTAGCCAACACTCTACTCCATATAACATAGTTGGTCTAACAACCACGCTATAAAACTTACCTTCAAGTCTCGGTGGCACATTCTTATCACATAGGACACCAGATGCGAGCCTCCATTTCATCTAAGCCCTCTCTAATACAATGTTTGACATCATCAATAATCTCCTTATTTCTTTGGATTATCGACCCAAGATACTTGAAGCTTTTTCTCCTTGGGATGACCTGTGTACCAATTTTCACTTCTACATCCGCTTCATGCGACGTGTCATTGAATTTTCACACCATGTATGTACTATGTTTTAGTTCTGCTCAACCTAAAACCTTCGGACTCTAGGGTCGGTCTCCAAATCGGAGTCTATCGTTAACTCCGTTGCATGTCTCATCAACCAACACTATGGTCTTAGTCCCTTTTTTTTAATTCTCAAAAAAAAAAATGGACTAAGAATTGATCCTTGGTACAACCCTATCTCAATTCAGAAGTGTATCGAGTCCCGTCCCAATATTCTGACTCGGGTCATGACTCCATCGTGCATGTTCTTAATCGCTCTAATGCATGCCATAGTGATAGCATCCACGGTGGCACACGTTCATTAAAAGTTGAAGGGCTTCAATGGAAAATCAAGAAGATATTAATCGTGAAAGAGGAGCCCCAAAAATGACCCAAGAATTATGGCAAGGAGTGGACTAAGTGCTACATGTATTTTATGATCCAAGCTCAAGTCCAAAAGGAGAAAAAATGGAGCGCATGGAGCCCAAGAAGAGGGGCCCACATGAAACCCAAGGTGAGCCACATGGAAGCCTAAGAAGACAAGTGAAAATCAAGACCAATAAAGGTTGATTGACACGCATGACATGGGCAGAATCACACGCCCAAAAAGGGCGGGAAACATGCCAAATTGGTGGATATATTTTGGGTGCAAGTGATTTTGCACTTTTTCCCTTATTTTTGTTAGCTTATTTTAGGAAGACTTTTCGTATTATTTTATTTTGTTTTCCTAGTTTAAAATTTCCTAGTTTAAAGTTTCCTAGTTGAAAAGTTTCCTAGTTTAAAGTTTCCTAGTTGAAAAGTTTCCTAGTTAGGTTTTACTATTTATTTTCATAAAAGTAGGATTCGAATCCCATGCTATTTGGGATAGGTTTCTCCCTGTATATAGGGATGAATTTTATTATTTTCATTAAGAACATTATGGTTAATATTATTTGAGAGTTTTCTCTTCTTTACACCTTTGTGTGTGGTGACTATGGATTTATCTTACAACCTTATAAGAACGATTCTTTAAGAGGTAAGATTAATTCTTTAACTTAATATCCTTGGTTCTTATTCGTAAATTAAAGAAGGTAATTAGTCTTATACTAATTGTTGTCTCTAATTTCTTCGAAATAGGGGTCTAGCTCACTTTTGATCTAAGTTCTTGAATTGACTCTATTAGTATCATAATTAGTTTTAATCCGCTAATTTATGAATACTAAGATCAATTAGGGTTCTTAGCACTAATCTTGAAATTTGGGGATTTTATTCTCAAATTTCACATATCTTTTAATTTTTCGTCTTTAATCTTAGTATTTTCGCTTCCGCATTATTTTCTTGTTTATTCAAGTAACCCGATTCTTACCAAGTGGTATCAAAGCGGTTTTATCAAGGTTCCGTTCTTGATAATCTTGGGAGTTTCAAAAAATCCCAAAAAAAAAGAAAGAAGAATCCAAAAAAAATTGTGTTCTATTGTAGTAGCTTAAAAGCCGAGCTACATAGCAAAAAAAAACGAAAATTAAAAAAAAAGAGGAGAAAATTCAAATTCTTGAAAATTAACTTGCTTTTAGAAACTTTGTTTTTATGTGTTTCTTGGTTTCCAAGATCAAGAAGGAAAATCAAGAAGACGGGAAAATTGGAGTTTCTTTATTTGGTATACAAATTGGTCTTTTTCTTGTCTCATCAAAACCCAATTCGTTTGGGTATTGGTAAATTCTTTTTCTTTCTACATCTTACTTCTAAAGAGTTGTTACTAGTAGGGTTTATATATAAATTCAAAAGGATCCAATCAAAGGTTGTAATTTGAGTGGAAAAAGGAAAGAGAGAGTGAGATCAATAGAGAGAAAAAAAAGTCAAATTGAGAGATATTTATTTCTTTGATATTTTCTTGAGATGTCTCAATCAGGTAAGGAAACTGAAGCTGAAATTCAAAATGACTCCAACTTTGCTGAAGTGCAAATCACACAATTGGAGGGTATAAATGTCAGCATAGCTGATTTAAGGAGGGGAAATATTTTTCATACAAGGTGTGGAATAATGGATAATATTTGCTCTATGATTATTGATAGCGGGAGTGGTGCTAATGTGGTGAGTTCATACGTGGTGGAGAAGTTGAAACTTACATGCATGAATGATTTTGGTGAACTTCAGGTGACTAAGCAATGCATGATTTCTTTCTCTATTGGGAGGTATTCCGATGATGTTCTTTGTGATGTATTTCCAATGAAAGATTGTCATATCATCCTTGGGCGTCCATGGCAATTTAGTAGGAATGCAATTCAGGAGAAAGAATAAAGTGTCTCTTGAGCTAAACAAAAGAAAATATATACTTGCACCCTTAACTGACTTACAACATTCACAGGATAGGAAATGTCAGGTCTGGTCACTGTGAGATAATTCAACTTACCAACTACACGCTTATATCTTCCAGGATCACTGAGTGGCTCCCCCTGTCCTGATAGGACTTTAGCATTCGGATCCATAAGAGTGGCAATGGGTCTACATCTCACCATTCCTGTGTCCTCAAGAATGTCTAAGGCATACTTGCGTTGTGAAATAACAATACCTGATCTGGACTGAGCAACCTCAATACCTAAAAAATACTTTAGTCTGTCGAGGTCCTTAGTCCGGAAATGCTGAAAGAGATGTTGCTTTAAACTACTGATACCATCTTGATCATTGCTGGTAATAACGATATCATCAACATAAACCACCAAATAAATACACAAATTTGGAGCAGAATGTCGATAAAACATAGTGTGATCAGCGTCCCTACGAGTCATACCAAACTCCTGAATTACTGTGCAGAACTTTCCAAACCAGGCTCGAGGAGACTGTTTCAGACCATGAAGTAACCGGCGTAATCGACACACCAGGCTAGACTCCCCATGAGCAACAATACCAGGTGGTTGCCCCATTATAAACTTCCTCCTCAAGGTCACCATGGAGAAAAGCATTCTTAATGTCCAACTGATAAAAAGGCCAATGTCGGGCAACAACCATGGATAGAAAAACACGGACATATGCTATCTTAGCCACGGGAGAGATAGTATCACTGTAATCGAGCCCAAACATCTGAGTATACCCTTTGGCAACAAGGCTAGTCTTAAGCTGATCAATTTGGCTGAATTTTTAGGGAGAAGGATTTGGCCCTGACTGATAAACTAACAAAAGGAAAACGAAATGCAACTCGTTCGAACCAACTTTGACTACATAAATCCAACAACAACCAACAATAGATTTACTCTAAGGAAGAGGAACAAGCTCCCAAGTACCTTGCATGTAAAGTAGACATCTCGTCAATCATAACCTGTCACCATCCTGGATGAGAAAGTGCTTCTCCTGTGGACTTAGGGATGGAGACAGTGGACAAGATACAAAGGCACAATGGGTGATGACAGACAATGATAACTTAAAAGGGTATAGAGGGTTAGTATTGCGAATGGATCGTATACCTTTTCGAAATCGAATAGTGTATCTACATTGTTACACTGAAACTCTATTTATAGACACTACATAACAATCCTTTTTCATGTAGGACACTACATTACAATCCTTTTCCAAGTAGGATTCTATATACTGTTCCTGTTCCTACTCCTAGTCTAACAGTGTGCCTCTTCCACCAATACTTTGTCATCCTCGTCTTTAATGCATCTTACTTGGTTAAGGTCGCGAGCCTTCCTCTCTCTCGCCTTGGTGATCCTATACAACTTCTTTTCCCCACCTTTGTCCTCTAGCTTTCCTTGCTTCCTTCTTTGCAATCTTATACCTCTACCTATTCGTCCTCCTTTCCTCGTTTTGTGCTCTCCACTAACTTTATGTAAGCCACCTTTTTGGCTTCCACTCCCCCTTGGACCTCTCCATTCCACTACCTGTCCCCTCTATGTCCACCAAAGTTATAACACCTCTCTAACTGCTTCCCTAATACAATTAGGTGTCCTAGTCCACATACAACTGCGTCCCCACTAATCTCCCAAGCCCCCATAGCCATCAACTTTTCCCCCTACTCCTGAATTTTATCATTAGTCAACCATCCCCACTTAATCCTTGGTTGGTCATACAAAACCCTCTTTTTCATTGTCCTTTTAATATGTAGATCCATTACCAAGAGCTTATGTTGGGTTCTAAGATTCTCCCCTGGGATAACCTTACGGTCCTTGCAAGACCTCTATCACTCTTCCTAAGGAGTAGGTAATCGATTTGAGTCTTAGCTACCGTACTACGAAAGGTGATCATTGCTCCTCCTTCTGAAAACTCAGAGTTAGCTATCACCAAATCAAAAGCTTTTACAAAAAAAGGAAATGAACCTTGGTTTTAATTTAACCCCAAGGCTAGTATATGAGGTGTGGATTACTCGAGACCATATAAGAAGACAATAAACCATTTCTCAACCAATGAGAGACTCTAACATGAATAATTTCTTGCTTATATCTTTGTTGCTCAATAAATATTATTCCAGGTGGTTTCGCTACGCAATTTTAAAAATCATTGATTTTATGGTAAAGTAAAAATCATTGATTTTATAAATTGAGTTTGAACTGAATTCATATCAAATGAATCCACATGACTGTAAGACATTGTTGAGATTCTTTTTTGGTTTAGTTGAGCTATGAGGACCAAGAAATTGATCCAACAAATGTTGCTAGGATTAGTTTAAATAGGAAAAAGAGCCAAAAATACCCTTGAACTATTCAAAATAGGTCAACTTAACCCTATGTTATGTTTTTGGCTAAAAATACCCTCGCCGGTAGTCAACTAGCTCAAAAATACCCTAAACAAGAAAAATGCTATTAAGTATTTTTATTTAAGTTCTTGTCTTTCTAAGAGGTGGAATAGAATAACCCGGTTGAAGCGTAATGATCATACGTCTGTAATGCATTGTATGTCCCATAATAGGTCCCATTCTTCTACTCTTTCCCGGAAGTCGATGACTATTCATAGCTATTACCTTGACACCAAAGAAGAGTTCGACCCAATGCTTTATTTCTGTCCTAGTTGATCCTGATTCGACATTAGAAGTATATTGATTTTTCCCCAATAACCGAATACTTTTGTCTGTAAATACTAGAGACCAATTTTGCCTTTGAACTATTCGAAACGGGGTGATTTTGCCCTTGTTCTTTTTTTAGGGGGAGGGGATTGAATGTGTGTGAAATATAATAACATAAGAAAATAAATACTCCCTCTGTCCCAATTGTATGAGTTAGTTTGACTTGGCACGGAGTTTAAGAAAGTGACTTTTGAAATTTGTGGTTTAAAATAAGTCATTGGTGTTTGTGCGGCTATAAATCATTTCATCAAGGGTAAAATCGACATTTTGAAATTACATTGTTACTAAATATAGAAATGTGTCGTTCTTTTTGGGATTGACTAAAAAGGAAAGTGAGTTATATAAATTGGGATAGAGGGAGTGCTATAAAAAGTTCCCATTTTAACAAGTAAAAAACTAACATATTGTATTGCTTTTTTTCCTTCTAGTTCCTTATGCATTAGGTATGTGTTATTATTTCTGAACATGAAATCATATACCTTTTCTTACATAATTATTTAAAATTTCTACATTTTTTTTTGATGACTGTGATGTCTGGACCAATTTTTGCGCGCCTCGACTAAATCCACGAGATACCTGTCACCTCTCACCAGCAACAAATACTAGGTAACTCTGTCCACCAAGGCCAGAACAGACGGGAAGAATCACCTAGTGTTTTTTGTCTCCGCTGGGATTTGAACCGAGACCTTAGACCTCTTGGTCCTTTAACCCACTTCATTGACCACCAGGTCACACCCTTGGGTGCTTAAAATTTCTACATTAATCATAATGTATTTGTTTTACTAACTCTAATTAAGAATACAACAACAATATACCCAATTTGGTCCCACAAGTGGAGTCCGGGGAGGATGGTATGATAAAAGAAGAACTTTCGGTTTGTGCATTGATTCCAACTTGCTAGGTCTGCTTTTCATAGTATCTATGACTTCTGATAGTTTTTTTTGAAACCCTACACGTCTACAGTCTACACCATCATGGGTGCCATGTTAGCTGGTTATATCGATGACAGAGGCTTATAAAAGCTCAATCTCATATATATCATGCCATGTTTAGTCCATCTTTTGGTATGATCATCTGTCCTCTCAATGTTGAAGTTCAGACGTATAGGGGACATCTGTGTTGGCTTTGTTGTTTTGAAGCCAATGAGTTCATAGTATAGGAATTTCTTTGCGTGGTCAAAATATTGTCTGCTTAGGTTGATGCATGCGTAAATAAACTGCATTTTTATTGTGAAAGTTCTGTCTCTTTTTAAACTACGTTCAATTTTGTGGTCTATTCTAATTCCTCCAAAAAAAGAAGCTTCTTTTTCTTTGTTCTGCATGTGAGAAAACGTTGACGAGTTTAATTAAATTGTGAAATTCAACTTGTCATGCGTGCATAATATTAATTTATTGTCTTACCTATTCTTGTCCCCACCTTTCAGGCACTGGTCACTTTAATTGTGGGACCTGTTTAAATTATTTGATCATCTTATTTATCTGGGGCATACAAATTTTGGTCATAAACAAGGTTGAGTGTTGACTCATGGAGCTTAAAGTTTCATCTTCAAAGCGAGCCTTTTCACCTTCTGATTGCAACAATGATCCTGAAGAGAAAGAAATCAGTGAAGAGGATGATGATGATCGCAATCACAAGCATCGTAGGAGAGAATTGCATTCTCAATCTGAAGAGAGGGAGGCTGTTGAAACAGTTTTCAGTAGACCATTCAGGAAACGAAACAAGCCTTTTGAAAATGGACATCCTTATGGGGAAGGGGATTCTCAGTTAAGTGAAACCAAGTTCCCAAGAAGACGAGGAATGGGCTCATTTTCCAGAGCCCCTCTGGATTCATACCAAAGAATGAGGCTGAATCAATCACTGTCCGGTGATGCTGGTAACGGTAGGGGTCGAGGAAGAGACCTTAGTGCTTGGAGCCAACGTGATTCCAGGTTCAGCTCTGTGGATATTGCATCTCAACTGTTTCCACAGGGCCCTGTTACTCCCGGTCTCCTTACTGGAAGAGGGGTGCAAAACGTTGCTAATGCACAGAGTTCATCTTGGAGTGCGTTTGGAATGGTTCCAGGAATATCTAATGGAGGTCTTGATACACTTCATTCCGTTGGTTTCCATGGAACACTCAGGCCATCCTTGAATCCTACCGTGAATATGGGTATTCCAAGGCAGAGATGTAGAGACTTTGAGGAGCGGGGATTTTGTCTAAGAGGAGATATGTGCCGGATGGAGCACGGAGTAAATCGTATTGTTGTTGAAGATGTTCAGGTGTGTGGACTATCAGCTGATAAATAGTTATTACTGTATCTTACGTTCTTTTTTTCTGTGGGGGAATGGTTTCTGTCAATTATATTCAGGGTGTTTTTATTTTTGGTCTTCACGGGGATGCTGATTGACTGTGTTCCATTACTTGATTTTCATCTCTTTTAATTTAAGCTTTTGTAAGTCGAGTCTGGATTCCCTTGTTTATCATTCTTTAGGAAATGCTCTGTGTTTTGTGTATTAACAAAGTAACCTATAAATTATTTTGGCAAACAAATTTCCAATTCATGTCTGTCAGCACTGTATTCTTGTACTTTGCTAATCTTTTAACCAGGGCAGTTTGGTTTTATGCTATTGTTTTCCAAATTGCAGAGCCTTTCTCAGTTTAATCTTCCTGTGTCACTTCCTAATGCACACATGCTTGGACCAGCTACTGGACAAGGATCTTTACCTGTGATAGGTCCTTCTGGCTCATTGGCTAGTGGCAAAGCTTTACATAACAAAAGTAGCAAATTTCCAGTGATAGATGATGCATTGGGCTTGACTGATGGTTCTATTGCCGGGGCAGCTGATTTCTATGATCCTGATCAGCCGTTGTGGTCAAATGATCGTCCTGAAACTTCAGCAGCACTCCAGGATTTAAATCCATCTAACATTGGTGATACTGGTCCTTTGTTAGTTGCAGACTCCTCTGATCATGATCAAGTTGGGCTGTGTGATGCCTTTGATCTTGAGCATCCACTTAGAGGTGCCAAGGCAGCTTCAGGATCTCAGAGTGTGTGGGGAAGAATCCGAAGGTCTAAAAATAAGTTGAATGTGAAAGAGAGAACTGCTTGTACAGGAAATGCTTCAAGTTTTGATGAAACGGGAAAAGATCTGGAATTATTCGGCAGCAGTCGGGGCATATCCGTTCCAGGGAAGCTAACAAATGAAGATACTATTGATCCACAAATGAAGGACTTATCTTCCACGCCCCAAAGTAGTTCTGGACATAATATGAGAAAACCTTCTCAAAAGGCACTTCGCACTCTGTTTGTGAGAGGCATTCCACAGAAAGACAACAAACCGGATGCTCTTCTTTCGCATTTTAAAAAATTTGGGGAGGTAATTGACATCCACATCCCACTGAGTGGTGATCGAGCTTTTGTTCAATTTTCTAAGAGAGAAGAAGCTGAGGCTGCTTTAAAGGCACCTGATGCTGTGATGGGAAACCGATTTATAAAGCTTCTTTGGGCAAACAGGGACAGAGTTATGGATGATGGAGTAAATGGTGGTAGTAATTTACCTTTAACTCCTCATGGAGTGATATCCAGCTTGGTTCCACCCCACCTATCTGTTCCTTATACAGGAAAAGACAATATCCAGTCCTCAGCCCCAAAAGCTGCTGAACATGGTCCTGTTGCTCCATTACCTACATCTGGTCTACCTAAGCCTGTGGCTCATAATGGTCCCAAAGCTGCACCTGCTGTGCAAAGAAAGGTGGAGAGCTTAGAACTTTTGAAGGAAGAATTGCGCAAGAAGCAAGAGCTGCTTGATCAGAAGCGCAATGAGTTCCGACGTCAGTTGAATAAACTTGAGAAGCAAGTAATTGCCTGTTCTTTTCTCAAATACTGTTCAAAGAAAGTGTTCTTTAAGTTGATATCTGATATTCTTTTTGATTGTTAGATATCTGATATTTACTCTGAATGAAGTGATTTAATTCTTTGTTTACTTTCACCTATTTGAAGTGTTCCATGTCATGCTTTTTTGGAATTACTATGAAAAATATGCTTTTCTCGGACCCGCATTTCTGATATGCTTCCTAGTCATTGACTGTAGAAGTACTTTTTCCTATAATCAAATGAGGGGGTGACTACAGGGAATACCTTGTATCTGGAATTGTTTATTTAGATGAAGCGTTCGCTGCAGTTCATTCTTTCCCCCCCTCCCACATTTGATGATATAACTTCATGTTGAACTGCAAAAGTTCTCGACTTTTTTTCCACAACTTATATCAAGGTTTGACTATAGAAATTAATTTGTTGTCAGAATTATTTAGGTACGTGAAGCAGATCTCATGTTTATTGCAGCTTGTACTTTATTTTTTCTCCCCATATATATAAAATATAATCTCATTGATTTTTAGAATAAACTAATGATGGGACTTCTCTTCCCCCGTTATATGGTTACATTTGTGCAGGCTGTAGGTGTGAAAGCTGAAGCAGTCTCAGACCAGGATCTGTATAAACTGAAGGAAAGAGAAACAGTATCGAATTCTACAAAAGAGAGGTCAAGCTCCATGGGAATTAATGATGTATCCTCAATACAAGCTGAAGCAGTCTCCGTTAGTAGCAGATCAACAGAGAATGCAGAGCGCTCTTGTTCTATACCATGTTCTGCTGTAGCTACACAGGAACCATCAAGCTTGAGGCAGTCAATTCGTCCACTGGCACCACATGGTGCACCTTCTGTTTTCAATAGATACAAACTAGACAATCGTCCCACTGCCTTCAAAGTCCTTCCACCTATGCCAAGTGGTCTTGCAAATGTAATCTCTTCCAGTCCTCTCAAGTAGTTGAAATTTGTCAGTATTTGCAAATAAGTGTGTGAATATGCTCTAGTTTTATTTGCTTATGCTGCTTAGGATTTGTGCCTTAAATGTTCTTCCAAGGCAGAGCTGTTATTGTGTTAGAGCATGCCTGTTGGTTACCATCTTCTCCTTCTCCCTAGGATGGTTTTTCGAAAGATGGTGTCTGCACATTGAAAATTATTCATTTATTTTCTTATACAATGCACTGACATTTCCCATGGCCTAGGTATGAGCTATGTGTGTTTGTCTGTTCTCATATTTGCAAATCTTTATTTTCCGCGAAGTTCCTTCTGCCCAATTTAGGTACCCCATATTTCTTCTAAATATGTGAGGAAGGAACTGGAAACATTCTGTAGTACTTTTCACTAGTGTCGTATCTCCCTTGGTTAGCTACAATAGTCCAGGTTGATTCGTAGATTCTTTTTTCTTGTTCTTAGCTTTGTGTGACATATTATAAAATGCGTTCCCTTTTCTAGGTTGCCGTCTTGAAGGAACATTTCTCCGCTTTTGGTGACCTTCCCTCCGCTGAGCTGGAAGATTTGGAGCCTCAAGATGGTAATAATGGCTTGGAGACGTTAAACACATCTGCTAGTATATGTTTCCCAACGCGCCGATCTGCTGAAAGGGCATTTTCGAATGGCAAAATCTGGCAAGGCCAAGCTTTGCAGTTTATGTGGTTGCACTCTAGTAATTCTACCAAGGATATTGGTGTCAAAAAAGATGCTGATCCTGCGTTGAAGCAGCCTCCAGATGCTAATGTGCAAACCATCCCAAAAGAAACACAGGAAGAAAATGCTGCAGGGGTTGATGAACCTACAAAATGTGATGTAGAATGCGAGAAACAGCCTTCAGATGCTAATGTTCAACCCAGCCCCAAAGATCCTTTGACTAGTGGTTCACTGGAAGGAAATACTGCAGGGATTGATGAACTTGAAAAAGGTTATATAGAGAGCACGACTGTGAATGAAGTTCTCAACTCCAGTTCAGTCTCTATTTCTGTTAAGAAACCGGTAGCTGAATGTGATCGATCATGATGGTGGCCCAATTGTCAGAGTTGTACAGTGAGGTAAAATTTTGACTCACTTCTATGTAATTTCAGGAGTGTGAGCTATTTACACATTCTAGTTTCAATTTTGCTTTATCTCATTATCTGGAAATGTAAAGAGGAATTTCTTTTATTATTTTTACCACCAGATGGCAGTCCTGTTGCGTATCTATATTCAATTCTGTTAGTCATACAATGCTTAGAAGTATATCCTGGAATGAGGATTATAATTCCAAAAAAATTATGCAGATCTCGGCTTATGGCTGGACGGTCTGTTTGCTCTAGTATGGTATTTTTACTTGTATCTCTATTTTAGAGTAATTTTTGTCTGCTCATATATTCCCATTGCAACAGTAGCTTGACTTAAGTTGAACATGTTCAAGCATATATATAAACTGTTCTCTCTATATGGTTGTGGGTAGTCGATAATATGGGGCTAGCTTGAGATTGAGTAGCCTAGGGTACATTTTTCTTACCATGGTATCAGGGCTAGACCCGTCTAATACTTGGTTTACTCAATGTTGGGTCTGCATGTTATGTTGTCTTGCTCGTGTGCCAGGGGGAGAGGAGGTGTTGAGTGGCCGATGTCGGTTGAAGCTTGAGGGTTGTCGAGTTTTTCATTTTATGTATTGCTCTCTTCGTACTGAAATCACTCTTCTTTAGTTGGGACTGTGAAGGAAGAAGCATGAGACAGTTGATCCGTGTGAGAAGAGAGGATGTGGTTAGACTCGTATTTTCTACCAAGAAAGAAAATAGTACATAAGCCTTGGCCAACTACTAAAAGATGAGTCATTCGTAATCCGTAATCTTGTCTGTGAATAAACATGTTTGTAGTACTGTGCATGCAAGATGCAAAACTTTTTTTTTGGTTAATAACGGTAATATATATATAATAATAATAATAATAATAATAATAATAGTTAGATCAAAGTTGTGCCACTCCCCCAGGAGGGGACACATTGCCAAGTGTTTGGGCCACATTCTGGCCTGAAAAGTTACTATTACAAACGTTGATTTTCCTAATATGCATAGTTCCTTGAATGTCTGCTTCTATTGCCTTGGGTGCAAACACCGGAGGAACTATCAAAATGGTTGGTACTCCAAAAACTACGTTCTGCACTCCTTTGGCCAATGCATCTGCCACCCTATTTTGTTCCCTGAACACGTGTTCGTGTTGGAGCTGCCAACCTCTACATTAAGGACTTGCACTCAACTATTAGATTATGTAGAGCATTTGATCATTGGTCAAAACATACTTAAAATTTCTATTGAGTCGGTGTTGATTTCCAATGGTGTGAGGTTATGATCTACTGTAATGAGTAAACCCCTTTTTAAGGCCTGGAGTTCAAGAAATTACGTGAGGTGTCCCTCAAAGTGAGTGGTCTTTAATTTTTGCCCCCCATAAGAACTACACCCTTCCTTCTTTTTTATGTATAGAACAAATACATTTTTGTCTCTCTACACCACAATTCTCCATGTTCATTTGTCTGTCAACTTTTAATTTTCATTTTTCCTTTTTTCTCATTTTTTTCCTTTTTCTCAATTTTTTTTAATTATCATTTTCTTTTTTTTAACCTTTTTTTTTTTTTTTTTTTTTTTTTTTCTCAACCTTTATTTTTTGTTCTTTTTTTTCTCAACCTTTATTTTTTTTCTTTTTTTTTCTTTTTTTTAATCTTTATTTTTTCCTTTCTTCTCTTTTCTTAACCTCTATTATTTTTTGCTAATGAACAGAAAGTTGGATACTCCACAAAAAAGGATCTTCTTTCTTTGACATCGAAGTAAACTTAAGGGTGTGCTTTGTTGTTTGGAAGTCCTTTGGAACAAGTCTTGCCTCTAAGGCAAAAGTTATAGAACATCTAATAAATCAAGACACAATGAGGTAGTGTCAAGTCTTGCTCGTGGGGAAAACTTCTTGTTTGAAAATTCTTGAGCTAAGCCTTGCCTCTAAGGCAAGAGTATAGAGTATCTCATAATTGAAGACACAATGAAGTAGTGTTAACTCTTGCCCATGTGGCGTAACTTATTTTTTGGGAGGCGCTTGGACTAAGTCTTGCCTCTAAGGCAAACGTTATAGAGCATCTCATAGATCAAGACACAATGTGCTAGTGTCAACTCTTGCCCATGAGGGGTAGCTTGTTGTTTGAAAGTCCTTGAGCTAAGTTTTGCCTTTATGGCAAGAGCTATAGAACATCTAATAAATCAAGACACAATGAGGTAGTGTCAAGCCTTGCTCGTGGGGCATAACTTGTTGTTTGAAATTTTTTGAGCTAAGTCTTGCCTCTAAGGCAAGAGTTATAGAGTATCTCATAAATTAAGACACAATGAAGTAGTGTTAACTCTTGCCCATGGGGCGTAACTTATTTTTTGGGAGACCCTTGGGCTAAGTCTTGCCTCTAAGACAAACGTTATAGAGCATCTCATAGATCAAGACACAATGTGCTAGTGTCAACTCTTGCCCATGAGGGGTAGCTTGTTGTTTGAAAGTCCTTGAGCTAAGTTTTGCCTCTAAGGCAAGAGCTATAGAACATCTCATAAATCAAGACACAATGTGGTAGTGTCAACTCTTGCCCATGGGGCATAACTTGTTATTTGGAAGTCCTTGGGTTAAGTCTTGCCTCTTAGGCAAGCGTTATAGAACATCTCATAAATCAAGCACAATGTGGTAGTGTCAACTCTTGCCCATGGGGCGTAACTTGTTGTTTGAAAGTCCTTGGGCTAAGTCTTGTCTCTAAGGCAAGAGTTATAGAATATCTCATAAATCAAGACACAATGAGGTAGTGTCAAGTTTTGCTCGTGGGGCATAACTTGTTGTTTGAAAATCCTTGAGCTAAGTCTTGCCTCTAGGCAAGAGTTATAGAGTATCTCATAAATTAAGACACAATGAAGTAGTGTGAACTCTTGCCAATGGGACGTAACTTGTTTTGTTGAGAGGTCCTTGGGCTAAGTTTGTCTCTAAGGCAATTGTTATAAAGCATCTCATAAATCAAGACGTAATGTGCTAGTGTCATGTCTTGCTCATGGAGCGTAATTTGTTGTTTGGAAGTCTTTGGGCTAAGTCTTGCCTCTAAAGAAAGGGTTATAGAACATCTCATAAAAAAAATAAAAAAATAAAGGTTGAGAAAAATGATAAAAAAATCTATGTTGCTCGGACTCTTCAAAAATGCCAACGAGTGCGTGTTGAATTCGCCAAAAGTAGTGTATTTTCGGAAAATCCGACACGGGTGCGGCATCGAAAGTGAAGAGTTCGCGCAACTTAGAAAAAAAGAGACAAGAAAAATTAAAAATCAAAGTAAAAAAAGAGAAATAAAAAAATACAAGTTGAGAGGAGAAAGGAAAAAAATAAAGATTGAGAAAAAAAGAAAAAAATGAAGAAAAAAAGACAACAAAAAATAAAAAAAAAATAAAGGTTGAGAAAAAATGAAAAAAATGAAAAAATAAAAATAAAAAATAAAAATTTAAAGGAAAAAAAAGGAGAAAAAATAGAATTGAGAAGAGAAAAGGAAAAAAAACAGATTGAGAAAAAAAAAGTAGAAGAAAAAAATAAAACAAAAATAAAGGTCGAGAAAAAAGGAAAAAAAGATAAAAGAAAAAAGAAAAATCAAAGAAAAATAAAAAAGAGAAAAAGAAATAAATATAGAAGTTGAGAGACAAATGAGCATGGAGAGTTGTTAAAAATATTTGAGGTTAGAAGGGCAAAAATGTAGTTGTTCTATACATAAAAAGAAAGAAGACTATTTTTGTAAGAACTTTCTTATGGGGGACAAAAATGCAAAACCACTCCCTTTGAGAGGCATTTGTGTAGTTGTCCCCCTGGAGTATGGCCTAAACTAGGTTGATATGGGTGTGCTTTCAGTAAAGCCCAAGACCCATTAACCACAATGATTCCTGAAAACGGGACAACTACACAAATAACCTTCAAAGGGAGTGACTTTGTATTTTTGTCCCCCATAACAAAGGTTTTACAAAAATAGCCTTCTTTCCTTTTTATGTATTGATTAACTACCTTTTTACCCCTCTATACCTCAAATATTTTTAAACAACTTTCTATGCTCATTTGCCTCTCAATTCTATTTTTATTTTATTTTCTCTTTTTTTCTTTTATTTTATTTTATTTTTTCTTTTCTCTTTTTTCTCAACCCACAGGCTAAGGAAAGAAGAACGCACCTGGAGTCCTTGCAAAAACAATATATATAAGAGAGAGTTTAGAAAGATGTCGGTATACCGGTACCCTCAAGTAGAAAGGGAATGGAGGGAAGCAAGAAAACATAATCAAGCTAGAGCAATATAACTAATGGAATCATGCATAAACACAATTTTAAGATAAGAGAAATCAGATAAAAATCTCATAATTACAACCCTAGGTTGGAATAAACTAAGCCATAAGAACCAAAACCACTAACCAACATCATGAAAAGAGTAAGATCCGCCAACCCATAAATACTCAGAAGACCATATAAACAGTGCCTCAACAATATAGGAACCACTAGACCATTAATAATCAAAAGCCCAATAATCGGGGTCTCAACATGCTAGAATCCACTAAATCACCAAGAACTGAAGGCCATAACAAGCTCTACAATATGATAGGATAAATATAATATACCTACAGTCCCAATGGCCGCCCATAAAATCGAGGAACACAATCAAGTGAAAACAAACTCTCCGGCATCCCATACTACCAGAGCGTACACTAAGCACACAACAAACAAGGGCGGAATCCAAATGAAATATTCATGATGATGTGATATGATGGAACCAGTGTGATAGTAACCCATATGTTACCCCCTACGGTACCTAAATGGCCCAATGAAGGCAGGATCCATGGAAGGGATTCCCCGAGTACCTCAACTCCACTGTACACCCCTCCCCTGACATTCGTGACACGTAACCCCTGGCCCGGATTGGCAAGGTCCATGGAGGTCTACTCGTAAACCACATACTAAAACCGTGAAATCTCAAAGTATAATCGCCCGGAGTATATCCGGGTCTACATCAATAATCAAAACCTTATAGTACGTGCCTGAGATTGAACTGGGTCTATAATTAGTAGTAGTAATCTTAAAACCCATTAAAGGGTGCCCGAAGTGTATCTGGGTCTAAATCAGTAATCAAGTCTCAATAACCATTATAAAAGGTGCTCAGAGCATATCCGGGTCTAAATACATAGTGAAAACATGTCTAGCACTCCGGCACAGCCGAGTCTAGTATCAGTGTGAAAACTGGTGATAAAATCATCGTAATATCCTCTTTACTCCAATAGGTTTCATAAAAATTAGTTCCAAAACCCTCTCATAATCATTTCATCAAAAATGGGCCCTCGGGGCCATGCAAAGTTTAGAAAATCGATTATAGTAGGCCCAAAGCCAAAGTAGTAGTAAAACATGCAGAAAAATCCTTTGCATGAATGAAATGCTCACAAACAATAGATTAGCCCAATGGCTCACAAACATTCCTATCGGCCCTGCACATGCACAATCAGCTCTACAACACTGATATCCAGCCTAAAGTAACATCTCGATGTTCGGGACTCACATACATTCCTAAATATCCCACCATCTATGGTCCAGAGGCATATACAAAGGCCACACGGGGCCACAAGGGTAATATTGCAACACTATAATGAATACTACAAATAACACATGAAATAAACGGACAGAAGAGGTGAACAAGGTCTGGGGTAACAACCTAGAAAACCAACCCAAGGATACTAATTAATGTAGTTATAGCCTATATACGCAGAGTCTAGGTAGGGAAAGCCATAACCTACCTGTCGTCCGACGACTACCTGCTGAAAAGGTGTGGTTCAAGCTTCTGCTGCTCTGAGAATCCCCGAATTGCGAACAAACTATCAAGCATATTCTACACGTCAAAATGAAGACAACAATACTCATATTGCTACAAGTGTAGTCAGGTCAAAATTTAGGTCACAAGCGGGCCTGTGGGGACCACACTCGAAATTGGAAATAAAAAAAGCACACAATGAACATACTACTCTCGTGAGTGCATGCTCCAAATTTTAGAGAGTATTAGCCAAGAAAAGAGGCTCAAAACAGCCCGCTCAACTAGGAGGTTAAAGGAAGAATTTAAACAAGAAAGACTAGAATTAAAGGGAGAATTCGCTTACCACAAGAAGATAAAGCAAGTCTACGGAACGAATTCCACGAAATCACGATCATGCAGTCCCAAACGAGCAACTAAAACTAAGAAGAAAACACAAGCTCAAGAATTTCATCAATGGAGGTTTTAGCCATGGGAAGGAAGAAATTCAAGGAGAACACTTACCAAACGAAGAGGGAAACAACAAAATCCTCAATTTGATGAAGTCTCATGGTTGGAAATTGACTTGGAGCAAGTTTTAGGAGGGGGAAATCAATTTGGAGTTGAGAGAAAATGAGAGAACAGGTCTGAAAAATCAAGGAAAAAGGCTTTATAAGTTGCTGGTTGCAGACCAGCGCAATCGCGCTGTCCTAGCGCGATCGCGCTGAAGGGAGGATCACAGACCAGCGCAATCATGTTGTCCTAGCGCGATCGCGCTGAAGGAAAAATCACATGCTAGTGCGATTTCTATGCCCAGGCGCCGTTGGCGCTGAACACTTCTGCTGCAAAAAAACTAGCAAAGTGAAAAACTTCCACGGGATGTTCCGGGCACAATCGGAACCCGATACACACAAACCAAAGGTGCAACTTGAGTGAAAAATTCGTTCCGGACGCAACAAAATTGATGAAACTTCTATACAAGGTCGTCTCAGAGGAATGTTGACCCAAGTCAACACTTATTAAAACTAATCGAACACCCAAAATGAGCCCGGCTCACCCGAGACCTGAACCAACCACCTACCTAACCCAAACTCAACATTATGGAGCTAACAACACTAACGGAATTTTCATCCGAGGCCGTCTTCTTAGAATGTTAACCAAAGTGAACCTTACAAGCCCAACTGGCATGAAAACACAGAACGAGAGAGAATTCTAATCTGAAAAGCTTCCAGATCCCGATCAAAGGTCCAACTAGACTAAAGTCCATGATCCGGAGCTAACAAAACTATAAGAATTTGATTCCAAGCACGATTGCTAAGGATGTTGACTGAAGTCAATGATTTCCTAAGTTAAAGCTCTACAAGAGAGAGACGGCCATAAAGACCAATCAAATGGCCCGGACATCGAACTACCGGTTCCAACAAGCCATAAATGACTTGGGGATATTACATGCAAGCTCTAACAGTACAAAGAAGTAAAAATACGAGAATGACCGGAAGAGTCATTACATCGAGAAGAAAACAAAGAGATCAGAAGAATGTGAGAAGAATGGATCAGGCAGCAGCTGTAAAGAAAAAAGTCCAAAATCAGAATAAAGCTCAAATTCCTATGAAGAATATGATATCTAATATTCAATACCAATCAAGTACGGAATTGGCCAAGCTATATAATATTAAGAGAGAACAACTTGCAAAAGAACACAATGATAAAACTAGGAAAGTGCAGACACCAATGGTGCATAAAAGAAAGAATCCTGAGGAGTCCATTCAATAACAAGGAAAGAGTAAATTTCCTGGGCACAAGACAATGATCCAATTTTCCTCAAGGGAAGAGATTAATACTTCATACAGGAAAAGGACACAACACACAGAGGTTATTTTAATCTAAAATTGGAGAGTCCATTCAAAAGAAAGGAATGAAATTACCTATGCACAACCTCATATTTCAAGCATCTTCAAAGGTAGATATTAATACTTTACATATCATTGGAAGAACACAAGGTGAAGAAAAGAAATAACATGTTATTCAAGGGCTTCAAAACGGCAAACAGGTGAAGAGAAAGTCAGTCCTACCAGCGACTAGTCTTGATCAATTTCTAAAAAAATAAGAGATTCATGTAGGTGGTGAAAAACAATATAATATTCATGCAATAACTGATATGTCAACTTCTTTTGTTGATGAACATAATAAAGGATTGGATGATCTTGCAAAACAATTTTTTTTTGATGAGGATGGGTGTGTAAGAGATGAGGATATGGACATTGATTGTAGTACAAATGGTATGTTTTAAGCTTTTTAAGTTTATTACTCATTTTTTTCTTCTTATTTCTTGGCTATTACATCAATCGAGGGATATCGGAGAAGAAAAAAGTTCAAAGACAAAAAACATGTAAGAATATTCACGCAAGAAATTTAGATGAAAGAGAGTAGGTGATATTTCAATGGACAAGCAGTGGAACCAACTGACAAAACAGTTTCTAACTTAAGCAGCTTCATAGGAACAATTGCAAGGAATCTAGATTTAGCACCTTGATGTACAGTAGTTGGCATGTTGTGCCAAAGAAAAATAAAAAATACATGTAGGACTAAGTCAATGTAAGAAAATTCAATATTTGAGATTCTATGTTTATTGTATGTTTATTACTAACTCAAGCTAAATATATTGTTTTGCATAGTCAAAATTCCTATTTCCAATAGAGGGAGAGAAGTGAATAATGGATGGTCTTCGTGATGCTTGAAGGCAACACAAGGGAAGGATTTTTAGAAGATGTTTTAATAAGATACTTACTGATAAAGAAATGCTAGCAAAATGTCCCAATGACATGCCAAAAGTTTAATTGCGCCAGTTGATCGAGTATTGGAAATATCTAGCTGTTCAAATAAGACTAAAACAATGCATTTCTACTCTTGAAAATATTTTGAATTATTTCTATTCTTTGTTTTTGATTTATAAATTAATATATTTTTTTTATCAAATTTTAGGACTTGAGCGAGGTAAATTCTCAAAACAGAAAAAAATAAAAGTGGAGGCATCAAATGGGACCTATTAGTTTTGCAAGAGTACACATGGCATTGGTAATATTTAGTAGACACATTGTGAAAAAAATGAACTTTTTCATTTTTTTGCACTTTGTCAGAATGTATTGGTGTCTGGTTTACTTTATTTTGATATAATTTATAATGTGTAACTAAAGAAAACAACGAGGAATCATCACAGTCTGAAGTGTTCATTGCAACTCATACAAAGATGGGGAAAGAAGTTTAAGATGATAGCCCAATTGCAATAGTAATTCATTTTTGTGCTACATTCTTCTTCTTCATCTTTGCTGGACTGTTCGCTGGGAGGGGACAAATTTTTTTTCAATTCTTGATTGGAGTCGCTGCATTGTTTGCTGGGAGGGGATATGAATTTTTTTAAGAAGATCCATGTGCATATCTTGATAATTTGTATAATGTGATCAATGTGGTAGTCCATTTGAGTTGGTTGAGAGGATAGAATATCTTAACATTAGTGACCAACTTTCTGAATTCAGACTTGGTCTGTCTCTCTGTGATGTCATTAGACTTGTTACATACTATGAAATAAATTTAGTGTCACGACCCAATTTCTCAGGTCATGATGGCACCTATAACTCCCTATAGGTGAACCAATCCCTAGAGCCCGGAATGGTTAGTAATGAGCTACTAGCTAACTAAGCAGGCGGAAGAACAAAATATAAAGGCGGAAGCAAGAGAGATAAGAAAAAAGATATAAAAACTCGAATATATATATATATAGGAAAACTAAACCATCCCACGACCTAGTATCACAGTACGGAAGCAATCACTACATAAACAGAGAGACAAAAGGGTACAAAATAATATATACAGTTGTCTCTGAATAACAAAAGAGTACATTGTACAAAAGAGGAGATAAAAGCCAAGCCCCGGTCACCAGGAGCTCACCCGAAGTCTCGAATGTCTGGAAAGATGCACGAGTCTCCATGCAATCAACGGCAAGAGCTCACACTAGGATCTGCACCAGGAAGATGCAGAAGTGTAGTATGAGCATCAATTGCACAACAACAGGTACCCAGTAGGTATCATAGGCCGACTGAGCGCATATAAGATATAAAAGTAGTACATAGCAGAAAGAAAGAAGGTAATCCCAGAAACAAACAAAGAATAGTACACAGAAACTAGCACAGATAGAATACTAGAGAATACAATCAACTATGCTAGCCATAGAGGATATATGTATAACACAGAACATAGGTGAAGGAAAGGAGAACACACCTAGATCCTTGCAACATCAATATCTATAAAGGGAAAGTTTAAGAAGAAAGGCATTAAGAACAAAATATAAAGGCGGAAGCAAGAGAGATAAGAAAAGTGATATAACAACTCCAATATATATATATATATAGGAAAACTAAATCATCCCACGACCTGGTATCACAGTACAGAAGCAATCACTACATAAACAGAGTACAAAAGAATATATACAGTTGTCTCTGAATAACAAAAGAGTACATGGTACTAAAAGAGAAGATAAAAGCTAAGCCTCGGTCTCCAGAAGCTCACCCTAAGTCTCGGATGTCTGGAAAGCTGTACGAGTCTCCATGAAATCAACGGCAAGAGCTCACACTAGGATCTGCACCAGGAAGATGCAGAAATGTAGTATGAGCACCAATTGCACAATAATAGGTACCCAGTAGGCATCATAGGCCGACTGAGCACATACAAGATATAAAAGCAGTACATAGCAGAAAGAAAGAAGGTAGTCACAGAAACAAACAGAGAATAGTATACGAATACTAGCATATATATGCTAGCCATAGAGGATATATGTATAATACAGAACACAGGTGAAGGAAAGGAGAATGCAGCTAGATCCTTGCAACAACAATATCTATAAAGGGAAAGTTTAAGAAGAAAGGCATTAGGAAGAGATAAGAAAAGAGATAAAAAAACTCGAATATATATATATATATATGAAAACTAAACCATCCCACGACCTGGTATCACAGTACAGAAGCCATCACTACATAAAGAGAGTACAAAAGGGTACAAAAGAATATATACAATTGTCTCTGAATAACAAAAGAGTACATGGTACAAAAGAGTAGATAAAAGCTAAGCCTGAGTCACCAGGAGCTCACCCTAAGTCTCGGATGTCTGGAAAGCTGCACGAGTCTCCATGCAATCAACGGTAAGAGCTCACACTAGGATCTGCACAAGGAAGATGCAGAAGTATAGTATGATCACCAATTGCACAGCAACATGTACCCAATAGACATCATAGGCCGACTGAGCACATATAAGATATAAAAGCAGTACATTGCAGAAAGAAAGAAGGTAGTAACATAAACAAACAGAGAATAGTACACGAAAACTAGCACAGATAGAATACCAGAGAATACAATCAACTATGCTAGCCACAGAGGATATATATATAACACAGAACACAGGTGAAGGAAAGAAAAATGCACCTGGATCCTTGCAACAACAATATATATAAAGGGAAAGTTTAAGAAGAAAGACGTTATACCGGTAACCTTAAGTAAGATGAAAGGTAGGGAAAGCAAGTAAAACGTACTCATGCTTGAAACAATACTACTAACCATAACATACTAGTAAGACAGTCCTCAAATATGAATAGCCGAACAATAACCCAAATGTAACTATAAAATGAACCTGTACTAAGATAGGATATAATAATAAATCTACCTACAGTCCCAATGGACGCCCATACACCCGAGGAACATATACAAGTGAAAATAAACCCTCCGGCATCCCATACTATCAGAGCGTACACTTAAAAAATAGCAAACAAGGGTGGAATTGAACATAAATGCATGATATAGTGAAACCAGGCGTGATAGTAGTACCGTATGTACCTCCTCCGGTGCCGATAGGTCAGTAGGTAGAATACTTGGAAGGACGCACCCATATACCTCAAATACACCATATATCCCTCATCTGGCACTCACAACACATGGTCCCTGGTCAGGATCGACAAGGTCCATGGAGGTCCTCGGCCATATACTAAATCTTAGAATATCCAATATAACTACCTGGAGTGTATCTGAGTCTAAACCAGTAACCGTGAGCTGGAAATGAGTGCCCAGAGTCTATCCGAGTCTAAATCCGTAAATCATGTCTCAAAAGCCATAATAAGGGTGCCCGGGGAATAACTGGGTCTAAATTCATAGTAAAACAAGTCTAGCGCTCGGCTCGACTGAGTCTAGTATCGTCTCAAATCAGTAGTAAAACATTTCTAGAACTACGGCTCAACCGAGTATAGTGTAAGTGTGAAAAGTGGGGATGAAATCATCATTTCGTCTCTTTTACCCCAAGTAGATCCATAAAAATCAGTTCCAAACCCTTTTATAACCATTTTTACCAAATATGGGCCCTCGGGGCCATGCAAGGTTTAGAAAATCAGTTATAATAGTCCCGCAACCAAAATAGTAGTAAATAATGCAGAAAAACTCTTTATATGAATGATAAAGATATGCTCAACCACAATCAACAGCCCAATGGCTCACAATCAACCTATCGGCCTTACAAAGGCTCAAATCGCACTATGGTACAGATAACCAGTTCTATCATCATAATCTGATGTCCGGGGCTCACAAACATTCCTAAATAACCCACCTTTTATGATCCAGAGTCAAATACTAGGCCACACGAGGCCACAATGGGTAATGCTATCAACTAAATCGAATATTACAACGAGACGATATGTAAAAGCCAGACAAGGCCTGGGGTGCCAACTAATAAACCCAACTCAAGGATGATAAATAGTGCAATTATAACCTATATATGCAATGTCTAAGAAAAGGAAACCGTAATTTACTTGTCGTCTCACAACAAGCTGCTGGCACGACATTGTCCAAGCTCGAACTGCTTCGAGAAGTCCCAAAAAGAAATGACACTATCAAGAAGGTATTCTACGCATTAAAACAAGATTAATAATACCCATATTGCTACAAGTTTAGCTGGGTCAAAATTTGGGTCAGCTGGGTCAAAATTTGGGTCACAAGCCTGCCCGTGGGCCCCATAATCCAAAACAAGAAACAAAAACTACTACAAGGTTCCCAACCTCGCCAGAAACACATGCCCAAAATTGAGCGGAAATTGAGTAAAGATAGGGCCTCAAACAACATGGAGAAGAAGAGGGAATCATGCGAAACTTGCGAAAATCTAGAATAAGAATGGAGAATTATTTACCACGAGGAGAGGGAGCAAGGTCTACAAGATGAAATACGCACAACCACAAACCATCAGTCCCAACCAGCAGCTACAACCAACTAAGAACCCCCAAGATAAGATAAAAGGCTTTAATGGAGGTCTTCCATGGCAAGGAGGGAATTTGGGCAAGAGAACCTACAAAAAACGAGGAAGGAATCAAGAATATTCGCCAATTGATGAAATCCCAAGGCTGGGAGGGGGATTATTTTAGAATGAGAGGAAATTGAGGAAGTGGGCTGAAAATTCGAGGAAGAGGCTTTTTATATTGCAGGTTAGAGACCAACACAATCGCGCTAAAGGACTGGAGGCGCGCTGGCGCGATCGCGTCGGCCTAGCGCTAATAGCGCTGAAGGCAGGCAACGCCAACAACGCTGATAGCAATGGCTTGGCACCAATGGCGCTGAATGGATGCTCTGCTGCAGAAAACCAACAACATGAAAAACTTCTATGGGTGGTTCCGGGCACAATCCAAACCCAACACACACAAACCAAACATGCAACTAGAGTGGAAACGACGTTCTAGACTCAATAGAATTAACCAAACTTCCATACAAGGTCGTTTCAGAGGAATATTGACCCAAGTCAACACTTGCTAAAACCAACCAAACACCTAAAATGAGCTCGGATCACCCGGGACCCAAACCAACCACCTACCTAACCAAAACTCGACATTTTGGAGCTGATGGAATCGTCGAATTTTGAATCTGACGTTCTAATCATCAAAAGTTGACCAGGGTCAAACTTCTAACTCCAACTGGCCTGAAATATCAAATAGTAAGATAGAATCATAGCGGAAGTTTCCAGGCCCCGACTAATGGTCCAACTAGATAGAAATCCATGTTTTGGAGCTAATGAAACTGTCGGAATTCGATTCTGAGCATGTTAACTAAGAATGTTGACTAAAGTCAATGATTTTCTAAGTTTAAGCTCTAAAATAGGGAAATGGTCATAATGACCTAACGAACAGCCAAGACACCAAACCATCGGTCCCAACAAGCGATAAATGACTTAGGGCCGCTACAAGAATGCTCTAACAGTACGAAGAAAGTAAAAATGCGACACTGACCAAAATGGTCATTACATTATCCACTACTAAAAAGGACTTTCATCCTCGAAATCTAAGAACAAGGGAGTACATGTAGGCTCAAACAGCTGCGGATACTGAGCCCACATCTCTCTCTCAGTCTCCTTAGTAGCCTCCTCAACCGGATGTTGCCTCAATTGATCCTTAACTACCGAAATCTCTTTAGACCTCAATCTCCTGACATCTCTGGCTAGAATAGCTACTAGCTCCTCGACAAAGACAAACTCTCATCCAGCTGTACCTACTCCCACTGTAACACATGAGACTCATCTGGAACATACAACCTCAACATCGATACATGGAAAACTAGGTGCATAGTTGAAAACATCGGGGGCAAAGCTAACATATAAGAAACAACACCAACCCTCTGAAGAAGAATCGATATACCTGGGGCTAAGCTTTCCCCGCCTATCAAATCTCATCACGCCCTTCAAGGGTGACACATGGAGAAATACCAAGTCAACAACATTGAACTCTAAGGCACGAAGTCTACGATCTGCGTAGCTCTTCTGCCTACACTGGGCTGCTCGAATTCTATCCTGAATCACCCGAACTCTGTCTAAGGAATCACGAAGCAAGTCTATACTCTGCGGCATAGACTTCAAACCCCAAACTAACCCACTGGCGATCTGCAATGCCTACGATACAACGCCTCAAAAGGTGCCATGCCAATAGTCGAGTGATAACTGCTATTATAAGAAAACTCTTCCAACAGCACATGCTGATCCCACGAACCTCCAAAGTCAAGAACACAGGACCATAACATGTCCTCTATGACCTGAATAGTTCTCTCGAACTGGCCATCTGTCTGAGGGTGGAATGCAGTACTAAGGTAAACCTCTATACCCAACTTTCACTGAATAGCCTTCCAGAACTGAGATGTGAACTGAGTGCCATGGTCTAAAATGATAGAAGTTGTGACCCCATGCAAATGAACCACCTCACGTAGATAAATTTGAGCCAACCTCTCTGCACTATAGGAAGAATAAATCGGCAAGGAGTGTGCAGACTTAGTTAACCTATCAATAATCACCCAAATGGAGTCAAACCCTCGAGAAGTACGTGGAAACTGACCTATGAAGTCCATAGTAATCCCTTCCCACTTCTACTCGAGAATGGGAAGTCTCTGCATCAACCCACCAGGCCTCATGTTCTTGAACTTAACCTTTTGACAGTTCAAGCACTTAGATACAAACTTCACTATGTCCTGCTTCATACTACTCCACCAGTAAAGCTGTCTCAAATCTTTATACATTTTAGCTACGCCACGATAAATGGAATATCTAGAACAATATCCCTCACAGAGAATCAACTGAATCAAATCCCCAACTATTGAAACACAAAGGTGACTATCAAACCTCAGAACACCATCAGAATCTAAAGTAGCCCTGCTTGCCTCATCCCGAACCACCTGATCATGAAGGTCACACAACCGTTGATCCTCAAACTGATGACTCCAAATCTTATCAACCAAAGTAAAACGGATCTCGATACTAGCAAGAACCCTGCTGGGATCTAACAAGTCAAGCCTAACCAAATGGTTAGCCAAGGACTGGATGTCTAAGGTCAATGGTTGCTCTGAAACTGAAAGTGAAGCTAGGCTGCCCATACTCATCATCTTTCGACTCAAGGCATCCGCTACCATGTTTGCCTTGCCCAGATGATACAGAATGGTGAAGTCATAGTCCTTCTGTAACTCAATCTATCTATGTTTCCTGGAGTTCATCTTTCGCTGACTCATGATGTACTGAAGACTATGGTGATCGGTGAAGATCTCACAATGAACCCCATATATGTAATGCCTCCAAATCTTGAGCGTGAAGACTACTACTCCAAGTCATGAGTGGGGTATTTGCGCTCGTGAACCTTCATCTGTCTTGACGCATATGCTATCACACGACCCTGCTGCATCATAACACAACCAAGACCAACCGCTGAAGCATCACAATACACTGAGAAGCCCTGACTCTCTACTGACAAAGTCAACACTAGAGATGATGCTAATAAGGCCTTAAGCCTCTTAAAACAATCCTCGCACTGGTCCGACCACTGAAATATGACATCCTTCCTAGTCAGCTTAGTCAAAGGTGCTACTATGGAAGAAAACCCCTCAATGAACCGTTCGTAATACCCTGCCAACCCAAAAAAGCTGCGAACCTCAGTAGGAGTAGTAGGTCTCAGCCAATCACGAATGGCTAAAATCTTCCTTGGGTCTACTCTAATCCCATCCTTAGACATTACGTGTCCTAGGAATGCTACTGACTCAAGACAGTACTCACACTTTGAGAACTTGGCATAAAGCTGATGATCTCTCAAAGTCTGGAGTATAACCCTCAAGTGCTGATCATGCTCATATCTACTCCGTGAGTATATCAATATGTCATCGATGAATACTATCACAAATGAATCCAAATACGACTGGATCATACTATGCATCAAGTCCATAAATGTTGTGGGGGCATTAGTCAACACAAAAAACATCACTAGGAACTCATAGTGGACATAACGTGTACTGAATGCTATCTTAGGGATGTCCTCTGCTCGAATACTCAACTGGTGGTAGCCTGACCTTCATATCTATCTTAGAAAATACGGGAGAACCCTGAAGCTGATCAAACAAGTGATCTATACGCGACATCAGATACCTATTCTTCACAGTCACCCTATTCAGCTGCTGATAATCAATACACATCCGCATCAACCCATCTTTCTTCTTCACAAAAAAAACTGGAACACCCCAAGGCGACACACTCGGCCTAATGAAACCCTTAGCTAACAAGTCCTAGAGCTTATCCTTAAGATCCCTCAGCTTAACTGGAGCCATATAGTATGGAGTAATAGAAATGGGCCTGGTGACCGGCTCTAACTCAATAGCAAAGTCAATATCTCTCTCAGGTGGAAGGCTTGGAAGGTCGGTCAGAAACACATCTAGAAAATCTCTAACCACAAGAACCAACTCAGGAGAAGAAATGTCAGCACTAGCATCTTAGACATATGCTAGATAAGCCAAACACTTGCAAGAAATCAACTTTCTAGCACGAATGCAAGAAATGATCCCAGATAGTGCATGGCTAACAAAACCCTGCCATATAACCGGGGTTACTCCGGGCACGACTATGGTAATGGTCTTGGCATAGCAATCCAAACCTGCTCGATGAGGGGATAACCAGTCCATGCCCAAAATCAAATCAAAATCTAGCATGTCTAAAATCATAAAGTCAACCCAAGTCTCCAAATCCCCAAAAACAATCAAATAGGATCTCACCACCTGATCCACTACTAAAGAATCACCTACTGGGGTCAAAACAGATACATGAACAGATAACGACTCACTAGCTAACCCCAAACAAGGCATAAAGTAGGCACAAACATACGAGCATATAGAATCAAGATCAAACAAACCAAAAGCTGACTAGTGGCATACAAAAATCATACCTGTGATCACCGTATCCGAGCCCTCTGCCTCCAGTCTAATAGGGATCGTATAAAACTAACGCCGACAACTACTTGACCAACTGCCATCCCTACCACTTATCCTGCCACACTGTGCACCACCTCTACCCTAAACACCACCTACTCTAATTGGCGGCTACAGTGCTATGAGAGGTTTAGCTGGCTGGCAAAACCGTACCACGCTGAGGGCACTCTTTGGCATAATGACCAATGATACCACTCTAATAGCAAGGCCGTGACAGCCTACCCTGTTGGGATGTACTAGCTAAACTGGTATGGCCACCATGTCCTGATGTCCCAGAAGCTGTACCCCTTGAAGTCTGGCCACTGTAACCCTGCTGACTGCTCTACCCCTGCTCAAACTGAGGCCCACCTTAAGACTGAAGCAATGCCTGTACTGGCCGGCTTTACTAACCTTGATGCTGCTGTGGCTAATACCCTTGGCCCCACTGGCCTGAACCTCTACCACTAAAGTTGGTACCATTAAAACTTCCCTAATAACGTGGCCTCTTATCCCTAACCCCAGAATCATGATGATGCAAGTCTTCCATAGTATGTACATGGTCTGCTATAGCCTAGAAAGGTAGCCTACTAGAAATTAATATCTCAGCAGTCTGTCTAAGCTCTTTCCGCAATCCCCAAATAAATCGGTGAACTCTGTCTGGCTCGGTAGGAATGATCATAGCCCCAAATAGAGCCAACAGATGAAAATGAGTCTCATACTCAGATACGAAGATAGATCCCTGCATCAGTCTGGTGAACTGCTCTCTGTGACTCTCACGATCACCCTAAGGTAAGAACTTGGCCATAAAGGCCTCATAAAACTCTTTCCAAGTCAACTGAGGAGATGTAGATGGTATGCAAGCTACCTGGGCCCTCCACCATAACTTAGATGGGCCCTCCAGCTGATAGATAGTATAACCAACCACGTGAGTCTCCAACAACCCCAGATGATGTAGCATCTCATCACAAGTAGAAATGAAATTATACGGATCCTGACCAAGAGTTCCGGAGAACCTCGGTGGAGCAAATCTTAGAAATATTCCTAAAGCATTTTGCTTCAACTCTGTCATAATTGGGCGAGGAGGAAGAGGATGAGAAACATAAGGTACCAGAAGAACCTTAGTGCGAGGAGCCACAGTAGTAGGCTGCGCTCATAAACTCTGAACACTCATGGCTTCCCTGAACTCTGAACACCCATGGCTGCCCCCTGATTAGATGTATGTGCTACATATGAAGGCTAACCCTCAATCATACCCAACAACTGAAGAAGTAAACCTTGGATATTTGATAAAGGAGTTGGGGCTGGTGCATATACAGATGCTGGTGTTGGCCCTGGTGGTACCTAGGTTATCCCCTAGTCCATGGGTTGCTGCTCTAGGACTCACTCGGGCTCAACCTCAATCTTAGTAGCTCTAGTGGGTGCCGCTGCTCGAGCACATCCCCGACCTCTACCTCTATGACCACCCTGACCTCTAGGTGGAGTCGGGTGTGCTGGTGTTGAAGGCTCTCCCTCGTCTACTGTTAAAGATCTTTGTACGAGCCATCTGCGAAAAAGTAAACTCACACAGATAAGATTTCCAGGAACTATCTGTGATAAGATGCATGATACAAAAGTAAAAAAAGATTTATGTTTCCTAAAATGCCACTATAGCCTCCCGAAGATTGAGTACAAATGTCTTCGCCCCAAACTGCAGGACTCTACTAGATATTGGCTCCTATACCAATGACACTAGTGAACTGAGGCTCTAATGCCAAGCTATCACGACCTGATTTCTCAGGTCATGATGGCACCAATAACACCCTTGTAGGCGAACCAATCCCCGTAGCCCGGAACGGTTAGTAATGGGATACTAACTAACTAAGCAGACGGAAGAACAAAATATAAAGGCAAAATAAAGAGAAATAAGAAAAGAGATATAACAACTGAAATATAAATATATAGAAAATTAAACCATCCAACGACCTGGTATCACAGTATAGAAGCCATCACTTAATAAATCGAGTACAAAAAGGTACAAAAATATATTCAACTGTCTTTGAATAATAAAAGAGGAGATAAAAGCTAAGCCCCGGTCTCTAGGAGCTCACCCTAGGTATCGAATGTCTGAAAAGCTGCATGAGTCTCCACACAATCAACGGCGAGAGCGCACACTAGGATCTGCACTAAGAAGATGCATAAGTGTAGTATGAGCACCAATTGCAAAGCAACGGGTACCCAGTAGGCATCATAGACCAACTGAGTGCATATAAAATATAAAAGCAGTAAATAGCAGATAGAGAGAAGGTAGTCAAAGAAGTAAACAAATGATAGTACATGAAAACTAGCACAGATAGAATCAGAGAATACAATCAACTATGCTAGCCACAAAGGATATATATATAACATAAAACACAGGTGAAGGAAAGGAGAACACACCCGGATCCTTGCAACAACAATATATATAAAGGGAAAGTTTGAGAAGAAAGGCGGTATACCGATAACCTCAAGTAAGATGGAAGGAAGGGAAAACAAGTAAAAAGTACTCATGCTTGAAACAATACTACTAACTATAACATGCTAGTAACACATTCCTCAAATAAGAATAACCGAACAATAACCCAAATGTAACTATAAAATGAACCAGTACTACTATAGGATATAATGATAACAAATCTACCTACAGTCCCAACGGGCGCCCATACACTCGAGGAACTCATACAAGTGAAAACAAACCCTTCAGCATCCCATACTACTAGAGCGTACACTCAACAAACAACAAACAAGGGTGGAATCAAACACAAATGACTGATATGATAATACAGTTAATCTAGGTATGATAGTAGTGCCGTATGTACCTCCTCCGGCGCTGATAGGCCCAGTAGGTAGGATTCATGGAAGGATGCACCAGTATACCTTAACTACACCATATACCCCTCCTCCGGCACTCACAACATGTAGCCCCTGGTCCAAATCAGCAACGTCCATGGAGGTCCTCGACCACATACTAAATCTCAAAATATCCAATATAACTCCCCGGAGTGTATCCTAGTCTAAACCAGTAACTGTGAGCTCAAAATGAGTGCTTGGAGTCTATCCAGGTCTAAATCAGTAAATCATGTCTCAAAAACCCTAATAAGGGTGCCTGGGGCATAACCGGGTCTAAATCCATAGTAAAATAAGCCTAGCACTTGGCTCGAATGAGTATAGTGTCATTTCAAATCCGTAATAAAACATGTCTAGGACGATAACACAACCGAATCTAGTGTAAGTGTGAAAAACGGTGATGAAATCATCATTTAGCCTCTTTTACCCCCAAGAAGATCCATAAAAATCAGTTTCAAACCCTTTATAACCATTTTTATTGAAAACGGGTCCTCGAGGCCATGCAAGGTTTAGAAAATTGGTTATAGTAGGCCCGCATCCAAAGTAGTAATAAATAATGCAGAAAAACTCTTTATATGAATGATAATGATATGCTCAAACACAATCAGCAGCCCAACAACTCACAATCGACCTATCAGCCTTACACAGGCTCCAATCACTTTACAACATAGATAACCAATTTTATAATCATAATCCGATGTCCAGGACTCACAGAAATTTGCAAATAACCCACCTTCTTTGGTCCATAGTCAAATACAAGGCCACACGGGGCCACAAGGGACTAACTCTAATACTACAACGAGATGATATGAAAAAGCTAGAAAGAAAGAAAGAAGACAAGGTCTTGGGTGCCAACTAATAAACCCAACCCAAGGATGCCAAATAGTTCAATTATAGCCTATATATGCAATGTCTAAGAAAAAGAAATTGTAACCTACCTATTGTCCGATGATAAGCTGCTAGAACGACGTTGTCCAAGCCTAAACTGCTCCGAGAAGTCCCCAAAAGCAATCACACTATCAAGAAGGTAATCTACACATTAAAATAAGACTAACGATACCCATATTTCTAAAAAATTACCCAGGTCGAAATTTGGGTCACAAGTGGGCTCGTGGGCCCCACAACTCGAAACTAGAAATGAAAACTACTATGAGGTTGCCAACCTCACCAGGAAGACATGCCCAAAATTGAGCAAAAAATGAGTAAAGAACGGGCCTAAAACAGCCAAGAGAAGAAGGGGGAATCATGCGAAACTTGCAAAAATCCAGAATAAGAATGGAGAATTACTTACTACGAGGAGAGGGAGTAAGGTCTACGAGATGAAATATGCACAACCATGAACCAGAAATCCCAACCACAAGCTACAACAAACCAAGAACCCCCAAGCTAAGATAAATGGCTTTAATGGAGGTCTTCCATGACAATGAGGGAATTTAGGGAAGAGAACTTACAAAATATGAGGAAGGAATCGAGAATATTCGCTAATTGATGAAATCCCAAGACTGGGAACTAGTTTGGAACAATTTTTAGGTGAGGGGGATTGTTTTAGAGTTAGGAGAAATTGAGGAAGTGAGCTGAAAATTCAAGGAAGAGGCCTTTTATATTGCAGGTTGCAGACCAGCGCAATTGTGCTGGCCTAGCGCAATCGCGCTAAAGGGCTGGAGGTGCACTGGCACGATCGTGCCAGCCTGGCGCTGAAGGACGGCAGCGCCAACGGAACTGATAGAGCTATCTTGGCGCCAATGGCGCTGAAGGGATGCTCTGTTGCAGAAAACCTGCAACATGAAAAACTTGCACGGGAGATTCTGGGCACAATCAAAACCTGACACTGTGATGGCCTTTTCGTTCATCTTCGTGTTTATTCTTTCTTTTTACTGTTAGAGCTTTCTTGTAGCGGCCCCTAGTAATTTATGACTTGCTGGGACCAGTGGTTCGGTGCCCTGGTTGTTCGTTTGGTCATTTTGGCCATTTTCCTATTTTAGAGTTTAAACTTAGAATATCATTGAATTTAATCAATATTCTTGGTAAACATGCTTGGAATCGAATTCCGACAGTACCGTTAGCTCTGGAGCATGGATTTTTGTCTTGATGGACCCTTGGTCGGGTTCTGGGAGCTTTTGGTTTAGTTTTGTCTTGGTTTTTTAGTTTTAGCTTAGTTGAGCTTGAAAGTTTGACTTTGGTCAACATTTGGAGAAGACGGCCACGGATAAAAATTTTGACAGCACTGTTAGCTCCGAAATGTTGACTTTAGGCTAGAGGGACCTTTGATTTGGGTCCCGAGGCTTCCAGACTTGTTTTAGGCCATGATGTTCCACCTTGGAAAGATTGGCCTAAGTTGGTTCTTGGGCGTGGGGCCCACTATTTGTGCTATCAACCTCCGTTGGCATTTTTGTCAATTCTGTTGAGTCCGGAATGCTGTTTATAGTCGAATAGCTCAGCTCATTTGTGTTCGTTGTACCCCGAATGTGTTCCCGAGGGTTCATCGGAGAAATATCCTAGCTTGGCTTTATTGTTGGCAAGTTGTTGCTATCATGGCACAACTAGCCTTCGCCTACGCGTGGGCTGGCCGCCTATCCGAAGGGCAAAGCCAGCCGACCTTGGGCTTGGTCTTCACCTACGTGTGGGCTGGCCACCTACGCGAAGGGCAAGGCCAGCGCCGAGAAATCCTGGCCTTTGCCTATACGGGCGTCGGCTGTGTACGCATAGGCATGGCTTGTCCGCCCAGGATTTTGGCCTTTGCCTAGGCAACGCTTGGCCGCGTTCGCGAAGGCCTGGGCCAGCAGCTATTTAAGCCGTGCCCATACGTTTTTCCAACCATCATTCTTCAATTCCCTCAACTTTAAAACACTAATAGCTCTCTCCAAATTGCTCTAATCAGTTCTTAGTCATGAGTAAATCATTTGTTCTTCACAAATTCTTGTTCTCTTAATTATTGGTAAGTCTACTTCCCCAAAGCTCCTTTTTACTCCATTTATCTAAAATACCATTGTTGTGAATTATTGGAGTTCGAAAATTTGTTGTAGATTCTGTTCTCGTGTGAAATTGTATGCTCCGTGGATTCATTCATTTCCTATCCCTGGCATAATTCTCTAGTGTGGTACGTGCTCCAGGTTAAATTTCCAATTTTATTCCTAAATTTCCCTCTTTGAGTTCTTAACCTTTAGGGGTTGTTTTAGCTCGAATTCCTTGCCTTATTACCTTGATTTTCTAGGCATGTACTCCCATGGTCATGGCGATCATGTTGTGCACTTTCATTTTTGATTTCGGGTTGCGGGGCCCACATGCCTTCCGGTGACCCAAAATATGGTCCGACTATTTCTATAGCATTATAGGTATCATTATACTCGTTTTAATGTATTATTTATGTTTTTGATAGTTTGATTATCGCTCGGAGTTTCTCAGAGCGATTCAGGCTTGGATATTTTTGTCCCAGTAGCTTATCGTTGGACGACAGGTAGGTTACGGTTTAAACTCTTTAGACTTCGCATATATAGATAAAATTGTATTAATGGGCATCCTTGGGTTGGGTTTATTAATTGGTACCACAGACCTTGACTGCTTTATTCATGTCTGATTCCTTTTCTTCCTCCGATGGTTGTAGTATTTGTAATAGATGATATTATCACCCTTGTGGTCCTTTGAGGCCTTATATTGACTCTGGAACATAGATGGTGGAATATTGGAAATGTCCGTGAGTCTCAGACATCATTATTATTGTTAAAGAGCTGGTTATCTGTGCTGTAGAATGATTGGAGCCTGTGCAGGGTCGATAGTTTGATTGTGAGCCGTTGGGCTACTGTTTGTGATTGAGCATGCCATTATCATGCATATACATGATTTTTCTACTTGATTTTACTAAGGTTTTGGCTTCGGTCCTACTATTGATGATTTCTAAATCTTACATGGCCCGTGGGGCCCATTTTCTATAAAATTGATTATGAAATAGTTTGAAAATTTCTTTTTGGATCTTCTTGGGGTAAGTAAAGTTAAAAGAGAGAGATGTCTCAGTTTTCATACTATTTATTAGACCCGGTTGGACCAAGGTGCTTGATTGACTTTGTATTTGATGAGAAATGATATTTATACTTGATAAGGCCGAGCAGCAGACTTGTTTACTATTATTGTAGACCCGGATACGCCCGGGCACCCTTGAAGGGGGTTTATGAGACTTATTTCATTGATTTAGACCTGGATAGAATTCACGCATGCATTTTGAGCATTTGAGTACTAGTTTGGATCCAGTGGCACTGCGGACTGATATTTTGAGGTTTGAGTATAGTATATGGTCTACGAGTAGACTTCCATTGACACTGTCATTCCGAAGCAAGTGCTACGGGCAAAAGGGTGACAGGAGGGAGGGGTGTACGATGGAGTAGAGGTACTCGAGAGAATTCCTTCCATGGATCCCGCCTTTATTGGACCTTTGGGGCACCGGAGAGGGTAACATACAACACTGTGGTTACACTTAGTTCGACATACAATATCATATCATATAATTTATTTGTGTGAGGTACCACCCTTGTTTGTTGTTTGTTGATTGTACGCTTTGGTAGTATGGGATACCAGAGGGGTTGTCTTCACTTGTTTGTGTTCCTTGGGTGTATGGGAGCCCGTGGGACAGTAGGTAGACTTATTGTTACTATTTCGCACTATTGGTTCCTATTGTGGTTCTTATGACTTTGGATAAAGACTAAGTTGTGCTTGGGTTTCCGTTGTTAGTTCTTGACTTGAGGTTAGTAGGTTTATTTGGGTTATTGTATCTTGTATTTGAGCATAATTAACGTTATCTTTCTTCTCCTTCTCTACTCATTTGAGGTTACCGGTATACCGCCTACTTTCTAAATTCCTCTTTATATACTTGTCATTGTGAGGATCCCATGTGTGTCTTTTCTTACTTTCGCCTGTGCCTATAGTATATATCTTATTTGCTAGCCTTGTTTGTTACTTTCTGTTGTCTTCCTTCTGCGCTAGCTTTTGTGTGCTTCTTCGTTATTTTCGGTGACTATTTGTTTCTATTCTGCCTATTTCTATTCTTTTATCTTATGTGTGCCTAGTCAGCCTATGATACCTTCTGGGTACCGATTGTTTTGCAATTGGTGCTCATACTACACTCTGTGCCTTCTGGTGCAGATCCTAGTGTAAGCCATCGTTGTTAGCTCATTGGAGACTCGTGCGAGAAGCTTTTCTGGGATACTTCAGACTGAGCGTGAGCTCTTGGCGACCAAAGCTTATCTTTAGTTTATTTTTGTATTATGTACTCTATTACCATTCAGAGACATCTATATATATTGTTTTGGATCGTTGTACTCCGCTGATGTAGTTATGACTCGATACTATGATACCAGATCTTTTGGGTTGGATTAGCTTTGCGTATGTATATATATTCCTATATCTACTCTCTTCACTTGTCGTTTTTGCTTTTTATTACTGTTCTTCCTCTTAATATGTTAGATTGTAACCTATTACTAACCATTCCAGGCTACGGGGTTTGGTTCTCCTATCGAGGGGTTGTATGTGATATCATGATTGAGAAATCGGGTCATGATAGCTTGGTATCAGAGCTCTAGGTTCACCAATGTCATCTGTATAGGAGCCAATGTCTAGTAGAGTCCTGCGGATCAGTGCATATACGTTCATACTCAATCTTTGGGAGGCTATAGTGACATCTTAGGAAAAATGACTTTTCTTGCTTCTATCTCGTGCGTAGTATCCTTGAAAGTTTCTGGAAATCTCACTTTTTTGGTTCAATCTTCCGCAGATGGTTCGTACGAGGTATTTGGCTTTTGCCGGAGGAGAGCCTTCGACCCCTGCACCTACGACTCCAGCTAGGGGCCAGGGTGGTCTCAAGGGTAGAGGTAAAGGTCGCCCTAGAGCAACGACACCTACTAGAGCTGCTAGAGTTGAGATAGAACCCGAGCTCGATTATGAGCCAGAGTTTTCTCTTGATCCGCAACATGTGGACCCAGGGACAACCCAGGTGCCACCAGTTCCAGCACCAGTTTCTGTGGAAGCTTCAGCCCCAACTCAGTCTTCAAATATTCGGGGGTTACTACTTCATCTATTGGGTATGATCGGGGACAACCTTCTGAGATAGCACAAACATCCGCTCAAGGGGAAGCCCTGGGTGTTCAGAGTTCAGGAGAGCAGCCTTCTACTGTGGCTCCCGGTGTTGATGTTATTCTGGTTCCACCGATTGCACAACCTCTTGCTCCTCGCCCAACTATGACACATGGGGAGCAGAAGGCATTGAGTAGATTTCTAAGACTGGCACCACCGAGATTCCCTGGTACATCGGGTCAGGATTCATATGACTTCATTACTACATGTGAGGAGATGTTACACCATCTGGGTTTGCTAGAGACTCACGAGGTTGGATATACTATGTATTAGCTGGAGGGTCCAACAAAGTTATGGTGGAGGGCACAGGTTGCTTGCAGACCTTCTACATCACCTCCGATGCCTTGGTCTAAGTTTTATGAGGCCTTCATGGCCAAGTTCTTACCTCAGAGTGATCGTGAGGATCGTCGGGACCAGTTCACCAGGCTTATACAGGGATCCATGTCTATATCTGAGTATGAGATCCGTTTCCATCAGCTTGCTCCATTTTGAGCTATGATCATTCCCACCGAGCCAGACATGATTTGCAAATTTGTTTGGGGGTTGCAGACAGAGCTTAGACAGCCAGCTGAGATATTGGTTTCTAGTGGTCAATCATTTCAGGCTATTGTAGACTATGTTCGTACTGTGGAGGACTTGCATCAATATGATCATGGGGCTAGAGATAAGAGTCCTTGTTATAAGAGTAGCTACAGGGGTTCCAGACATGGTGGTAGATGTTCAAGCTAGTGAGGCCAGGTTTATCAGCTATAGCAGCACCAGGGTCAGTCCAGCCAACTGGTTCAGGCTTCTTTTCAGACTTTGGGTGGTACTCAGTTGGAGCAGGGTCAAAGTAGCCATCAGGGCCATAACGGTCAGTCATCAAGGGGTGCAACTTCTAGGGCATTAGGTCGGGGTGGCCATTCTGGTTCTGCTGGTCCGTGTTGATAGTTGAGGCCGTCAGGGCCTTGTTACAATTATGGAGTTGTGGGTCATTATGCTAGAGATTTCCCCCAGCGGGGTACAGTTCAGTCAGCCACTCAGCCGGCCAAGCCTCTGCAAGCAGTTCAGCCTCTAGTTAGAAGGGGTGGTGGTTAGTCTAGGGGTGGTGCCGCACGTGGCAGAGTAGGTGGTAGGGATGGAGGTCGAGCAGGTGGAGGTCGTCGTTAGTTTTATGCGGTCCCTGGGATACCGAAGGCAGAGGCCTCAAATTCTATGATTACAGGTACGATTTTTGTGTGCCGTCAGTCTGTTATGGCTTTGTTTGATCCTAGATCTACATGTTCATATGTATCTGCCTTCTTTCTGCCTTGTTTAGGGTTGGCTAGTGAGCCATTATCTGTGCCTGTTTTTGTTTCGACCCCAGTAGGAAATTCTTTAATAGTGGATCAGATTGTGAGATCTTGTTTGATATCTGTTGGTGATTTGGAGACTTGAGGTGATTTGATGATCTTTGATATGCTAGATTTTGATGTGATACTAGGCATGGACTGGTTATCCCCTCACCGTGCGATTTTGGATTGTTATTCCAAGACCGTTACCATAGCCCTGCCCGATGTATCCCCTATTGTGTGGCAGGGTTCTGTTAGCCGCACACCATTTGGGATCATCTTTTATCTTCGAGCTAGGAAGTTGATCTCTCGCGGGTGTTTAGCATATCTAGCATATGTCTGAGATGCTAGTGCTGACCCTTCATCTCTTGAGTCTGTTCCTGTGGTTAGAGACTTCCTAGATGTGTTCCATACCGACCTGCCAGGTCTTCCACCAGAGAGATATTGATTTCTCTATTGAGTTAGAGCCAGGTCTTCCACCTGAGAGATATTTTGATTTCGCTATTGAGTTAGAGCCAGGCACCAGGCCCATTTCTATTTATCCTTACCATATAGCTCCTGCTGAGTTGAGAGAGCTTAGGAAGCAGCTCCAGGATTTGTTAGCTACGGGGTTTATTAGACAGAGTGTGTCTTCTTCAGGTGCTCCTATTCTGTTTGTGAAGAAGAAGGATGGGTCGATGCATATGTGTATTGATTATCGGCAGCTGAATAAGGTGACACTGAAGAATAGGTATCTGATGCCAAGGATTGATGACTTGTTTGATTAGCTTCAGGGTTCAGCCGTGTTTTTGAAGATTGATTTGAGGTTTGGCTACCATCAGTTTAGGATTAAGGCGGAGGATATCCCTAAGACAACATTCAGGACACGTTATGGCCATTACGAGTTCCTGGTGATGTCTTTTGGGTTGACTAATGCCCCCGCAACTTTCATAGGCTTGATGCACAGGGTGCTTAGCCCGTACTTGGACAGGTTCATGATAGTATTCATTGATGACATTCTGATATACTCAAGGAGTAGGGACGAGCATGAGCAACACTTGAGGACTGTACTTCAGACTTTGAGAGATCATCGGCTTTATGCCAAGTTCTCAAAGTATGAGTTTTGGCTTGAGTCAATTGCATTCCTAGGGCACGTGGTGTCTAAGGATGGGATTAGAGTTGATCCGGGTAATATTTCAGCGGTTCGTGATTGGCCTAGACCTACTACTGCTACTGAGGTTCGCAGCTTTGTTGGGTTGGCAGGTTACTACAGGAGGTTCATTGAGGGATTATCTTCCATAGCAGCACCCTTGACTATGCTGACTAGGAAGGATGCCCCATTTCAGTGGTCGGATCAGTGGTCGGATAGCTTCCAGAGGCTTAAGGCCTTATTGACTTCAACTCCCATTTTGACTTTACCGGTCAAGGGTCAGAGTTTCTTCATGTATTGTGATGCTCCGGAGCATAGATTTTGGTCTATATGGACCCTTGGTCGGGTTTTGGGAGCTTTCAGTTTAGTTTTGTCTTTGTTTTGGAGTTTTAGCTTAGTTGAGCTTAAAAGTTTGACTTTGGTCAACATTCGGAGAAGACAACCTTGGATGGAAATTGTGACAGTGATGTTAGCTTCGGAATGTCGACTTTAGGTTAGAGGGACTTTTGGTTCGGGTCCTGAGGCTTTCGAACTCGTTTTAGGCTATGATGTTCCGTTTTGGAAAGATTGACCTAAGTTGGTTCTTGGGTGCAGGGCCCACTTTTTGTGCTATCGACCACTGTTGGGATTTTGGTCAATTTTGTTGAGTCTGGAATACCATTTATAGTCGAATAGATCAGCTCATTTATGTTCGCGGGACCCCGGATGTGTTCCTGAAGGTCCATCGGAGAAATATCCTAGCTTGGCTTTGATGTTGGCAAGTTGTTGCTGTCATGGCACAGCTAAGCCTTCGCCTAGTGTGGTCTGGCCGCCTACGCGAAGGGCAAAGCCAGCCGGCCTTGGGTTTGGTCTTCGCCTACGCGTGGGCTGGCCGCCTACGTGAAGGGCAAGGCCAGCACCGAGAAATCCTGGCCTTCGTCTACGCGGGCGCCGGCTGCGTACGCATAAGCGTGGCCAGTCCAACCAGGATTTTGGCCTTCGCCTTGGCGATGCTTGGCCGCATTTGTGATGGCCTGGGCCAACATCTATTTAAGCTGTGAAAATACATTTTTCTAGCGATCATTCTTCAATTCCTACAACTTTAAAACACCAAAAACGCTCTCCAAATTTCTTTAATCAGTTCTTAGGATTAGGGAAATCATTTGTTCTTCACAAATTCTTGTTCTCTTAATTATTGGTAAGTCTCCTTCCCCAAAGCTCCTTTCTTCTCCATTTATCTAAAACACCATTGTTGTGAATTCTTGGAGCTTAGAAATTTTCTATAGATTCTGTTCTCGTGTAAAGTTGCATGCTCCGTGGACTCATTCAATTCCTATCCTTGGCATAATTCTCTAGTGTGGTAAGTGCTCCATGTTAAATTTCCGGTTTTATTCCTAAATTTCCCTCTTTGAGTTCTTAACCTTTAGGGCCTTTTTTAGCTCGAATTCCTTGCCCAATTACCTTGATTTTCTGGGCATGTACTCCTATGGTCATGGCGATCATATTGTGCGCTTTCATTTTTGGTTTCGGGTTGCATGGCCCACGGGCCCGTTAGTGACCTGAATTTCAGCCTGGCTATTTCTATAGCGTTATGGGTATCATTAGACCCATTTTAATGTATTATTTATGTTTTTGATAGTTTGATTATCGTTCGGGGTTTCTCGGAGCGATCCAGGCTTGGATATTGTTGTCCCAACAGCTTATCGTCGGATGACAGGTAGGTTACGGTTTAATCTCTTTTGACTTCGCATATATAGAATAAAATTGTATTAATGGGCATCCTTGGGTTGGGTTTACTAGTTGGTACCACAGACCTTGACCGCTTAATTCATGTCCGATTCGTTTTCTTCCTCCGATGGTTGTAGTATTTGCAATAGATGATATTATCACCCTTGTGGTCCTGTGAGGCCTTTTATTGACTCTAGAACATAGATGGTGGGATATTGGGAATGTCTGTGAGTGCCAGACATCGTTATTATTGTTATAGAGCTGGTTATCTGTGCTGTAGAATGATTGGAGCCTGTGCAGGGCCGATAGGTTGATTGTGAGCCGTTGGTCTACTGTTTGTGATTGAGCATGCCATTATTATGCATATAAAGGATTTTCTACTTGATTTTACTAAGGTTTTGGCTTCGGGCCTACTATTGATGATTTCTAAATCTTGCATGTCCTGTGGGGCTCGTTTTCGATAAAATTGATTATGAAATGGTTTGGAAATTTCTTTATGGATCTTCTTGGGGTAATAAAAGTTAAAAGAGAGAGATGTCTCAGTTTTCATACTATTTATTATACTCGATTGGATCGAGGTGCTTGATTGACTCTCTATTTGATGAGAAATGATATTTAGACTCGGTAAGGCCGAGCATCAGACTGTTTACTATTGTTTTAGGCTCGAATATGCCCGGGCACCCTTGAAGGAGGTTTATGAGACTTATTTCATTGATTTAGACCTGGATAGACTTCAGGCATGCATTTTGAGCATTTGAGTATTATGTTGGATCCAGTGGCACTTCAGACTGATATTTCGAGGTTTGAGTGTAGTATGTGGTCTACGAGTAGACCTCCATGGACCCTATCATTCCGGACCAAGTGCTACGGGCAAAAGGGTGATCGGAGGGAGGAGTGTACGACAGAGTAGAGGTACTCAGGAGAATTCTTTCCATGGATCCCGCCTTTATTAGACTTTTGGGGCACCGAAGGGGGTAACATACGACACTGCGGTTGCACTTAGTTCGACATATCATATCATATCATATCATATATTTGTGTTAGGTACCACCCTTGTTTGCTGTTTGTTGATTCTACACTATGGTAGTATGGGATGCCGGAGGGTTTGTTTTCACTTGTTTGTGTTCCTTGGGTGTATGGGCGCCCGTGGGATTGTAGGTAGACTTATTGTTATTATTTCGCACTATTGGTTCCTATGACTTTGGATAAAGACTAAGTTGTGCTTGGGTTTTCGTTGTTTGTTCTTGACTTGAGGTTAGTAGGTTTATAGGGTTATTGTATCTTGTATTTGAGCATGATTATCGTTATCTTTCTTCTCCTTCTCTACTCATTTGAGGTTACCGTTATACCGCCTACTTTCTAAATCCCTCTTTATATACTTGTCATTGCGAGGATCCTAGGTGCATCTTTTCTTACTTTCGCCTGTGCCTGTAGTATATATCTTATTTGCTAGACTTGTTTGTTACTTTCTGTTGTCTTCCTTCTGTGCTAGCTTCTGTGTACTTCTTCGTTGTTTTCGGTGACTATTTATTTCTATTCTGCCTATTACTATTCTTTTAACTTATATGTGCCCAGTCGGCCTATGATACCTACTGGGTATCGGTTGCTTTGCAATTGGTGCTCATACTACACTCTGCATCTTTTGGTGCAGATCCTAGTGTGGGCCATCGTCGTTAGGTCGTTGGAGACTCGTGCGAGGAGCTATTTTGGGATACTTCCGATTGAGGGTGAGCTCTTGGCGACTGTAGCTTAGCTTTAGTTTATCTTTTGTATTATGTACTCTATTACCATTCAGAGACATCTGTATATATTATTTTGAATCGTTGTACTCCGCTGATGTAGTTATGGCTCTATACTATGATACTAGGTCTTTTGGGTTAGTTTAGCTTCCGCGTATGTATATATATTTCTGTATTTACTTTCTTCACTTACTGCTTTTACTTCCGCATTTATTACTGTTCTTCCACTTAATATGTTAGATTGTAGCCCATTACTGACCATTCTGGGTTACGGTGTTTGGTTCACCTACTGGGAGGTTATAAGTGCCATCATGATCGAGAAATTAGGTCGTGACAGACACACAAACCAAATATTCAATCCAGAGTGGAAACAATGTTTTAGACTCAACAGAATCGATGAAACTTCTATACGAGGTCATTTTGGAGAAATATTGACCCAAGTCAACTCTTGCTAAAACCAACCAAACACCCAAAATGAGCTCGACTCATTCGCGACCCAAACCAAACACCTACTTTAATTAAACTCAACACTCCAGAGCTTATGGAATCGTCGGATTTCGAATCTGATGCTCCAATCATTGAAAGTTGACCAAAGTCAAACTTCTAACTCCAACTGGCCTAAAATCTATAAAAGTGAGATAGAATCATACCGGAAGTTTCCAGCCTCGACTAAAGGTCCAACTAGACCAAAATCTACATTTCAGAGCTAACAGAACTATCGAAATTCGATTCCGAGCATGTTATCTAAGAATGTTAACTAATGTCATCAATTTTCTAAGTTTAAGCTCTAAAATAGAAAAATGGTCATAACGACCTAACGAACGGCCAGGGCACTGAACTATGAATCCCAGCAAGACATAAATGACTTGGGACCACTACAGGAATGCTCTAACAATACAAAGAAAGCAAAGATGAGATAATGACCAGAAGGATTATTACATTCAGTTATCAGTATAACTTGTGTATCTTTTTCCCTCTACTCCATGGTCACAATCTGGATATTGTTAGTATGATAGTAGATAAACCTGTTTGGTTAATCACTATGAGAATTTTTGTGTTTTAATATATTATTTACAGAACTTCTTTTTCACAGGATGAACATCAGAATCATCAAAATTTTTGGGAAACAACGGATGATACATTCAGGATAGTGTTTGGAAAGGAGCATCATAGTCAACTTAGATGCTATGGTAGATCAGTGACATCAAGTTCTCTGAAAAAAATGATGAAATCAATAGGCTTAAGCAAAAGAATGCCAATGAAGTCACTTCTCTTAAGGAAGAACTGCGTGAAATGAGAGAAGAAATGCGTCATATTTTTTAGTCATTTGGTACAAAACAACCCCGGATTAAATGTTCAAGATATACCAGGGTATGCCGGATCTAACCTTCCTTCACCTATTGATGCAAGAAGTGCACAAGCTTTAAGAGGGCAACATCTACCAAATTCTTCTAGCTCAACTCAATCTTTGATTTCTAAAAAGGTACTTTATATTTCACATTCACAAGAAACTTAAATCCTAAACTTTTAAATGTGAAAGAGGGTGCAACATTACTGGTGAATTATTGGGATTTTAAGTGAGTTTGATTTCATGTCTAGTGACCTACTAAATATATTCCGACTATTTTTCTATCTGTGACTAGAGGAAACATATTGGTCCTATTGGGTGAAATATGTAATATAAAAGAATTCATTACCCTTATTTGAAAAAAAATAGTTTAACTTAAATTTGCTGTAACTATACTTTCCTTTGTATATGGACTGAATAAAAACATGAAGTGATAGTGCTTTGCTAAATGATATTCTACGTGTTTTGGGAAGTAAACATTCATTTTCGTGTAGAGTTAATGATATGCATAGTGAAATGAGATCAATTAATCATTTCACTTCATCTTAGAAATAATAGTTACTGCAGTTGCAAAAAGATTCAGTTGATAAGTCAAGCTTCTTTTGATGCTTAATTAAGATATTGACTTATAATCAGATTTGTTTTTTAACTGCTTGCTCACTGATATCATATGAACTGTAAATGATATTGCAGATTGTTGCTTTATGTATTTTTTATTGATTTTTTGTTTAGAGATGTGATTAATGTACTGAATTTTGAAATTGTACTGTTGTTGGTTTAGTGAGTTGATGAAAATTGAAAAGATTTACTTTTGGTCAGTTTTTTGTTGTTGTTCATAGTGATGTTGATGTATTTGGTATTTTGATTGTACTTATGACTAGTGAGTTTTACATCGATGAGCTTCTCAGAAATCTTTCGCATCTCTGTTTTCTCATTTTTATGGGTTATCATAGGATGCAGATTAACCATAACTAGTGTTGAGCATGATTTTTTCCTAACCTTTAATTTTATTTTGAATGTGTAGGGAAATGCCGATGATCGAATTTGAATGGTGGTCATAAGTCAACTCGACCTATTGAAGTGAATGATAAAGACTTTTTGAACTATTTTGATATATGTTTGAATACATTTTGTTTTGTGTGAAATTTATTTTTTGTACGTATCTTGAAAATATTGCTTTCTAAGCATGTGTAGTACATTTTGAATACATTATTATTTTCAAAGTTTATTTCAAATCTATACATTTGAATATTTATTAGATAATTTGGTGCTTGAGATCTTTTATATATGTATGTATATATATATATATGTATGTGTGTGTGTGTATATATATATATATTATATATATATATATATATAATGTATACATGCATATATAATGTGATTAGTAAATATATGCAAACCAAAATTATTAATTTCTAATTAGAATTTCTAGCTATAAAATTCTAAACAATGTGCCACAAAAGTGTGGCAATAGGAATGTCAATGGTGTGCGTGTACATAAGAAAAGGTTACACTTTATAAGTGTTGTTGTAGAAGAGGTATAAAAGGTTGCGCTTTTAAAGCATGGCCAAAAACAAAGCAAAGACCATGTTGTCCCAGAGTAGAATTATCAAATAAAAGTGTTGCTAATGAGATGCTACAAAGCGTGGCCTTTGTACCTCATCGACCATGCTTATTAAGTATAGCTGCTATGACAACACATAAAAAGCGTGGCCAAAGGTCAAAGGTTACGCCTCTATAGCCCACCACCAGAAAAGCGAGGGCTAAAGGCAAAAATCATAGCCTTTGATCAAAGGCCACACTTTTTACTAGTTTAGATCACACTTTATAAGGGTGGCTAAAAAACTAAAATGTTGTAGTGAGATGTTAGATAGGCTGGCGGGTAGTGGTTGGTACGGCTTCCTTGATGGGTATTCAGGCTAGAACCAGATTTCTATCTCGCTAGAAGATCAAGAGAAGACCATTTTTACATGTCCCTATGGGACCTTTGGCTTCAAGAGGATGCCTTTGGTATGTGCAAAGCACCTACAACTCTTCAGAGATGTATGATATCCATATTTTCAGACACGGTAGAGGACACAATTGAGATCTTAATGGACAACTTTTTTTTTGTTGTAGATGACTCATTTAATGATTGGCTGGCTCAATTGGCAAAAGTGTTGAAAGCTGTGAGGAGACCAATTTGGTAATAAATTAGGAGAAATGTCCCTTTATGGTGAAAGAAGGAATTTTCCTATGCTACAATATCTCAAAAAGTTGGATAAAAGTGGATAAAGCTAAGATTGAGGTCATCTCAAAGCTACATTTTCCAATTTTAGTAAAGGTTTTCAAAGCTTTCTTAGGCATGCTAGCTTTTACCGACGATTTATCAAAGACTTTTCAAAGATAGCTAACCCCTTGTGCAAGTAACTAGAAAATGATGCAAAGTTCATGTTTGATGAGACATGTTTAAAGGCATCTGAATGCCTGGAAGAGAGGCCTACTTCAGCACCCATCATTATTTCACTGGATTGGTCCAAACCCTTTGAGGTCATGTGTGATGCTAGTGGAATGGCTCTAGAGCAATTCTTGGCCAAAGGAGAGAAAAAATCTTTCATCTGATCTACCATGCAAGCAAAGTTCTGAATATGGCCCAGAAGAATTACACTATGACTAAGCAAAAGCTGTTAGTTGTGGTCAATGCTTTTGAGAAGTTTAGAGCCTACTTATTAGGCAAAAATATTATTGTCCACACTAACCATACAATGATTCGGTATCTTATGGCGAAGAAAGATGCAAAGCCAAGGCTGATTTAATGGGTACCATTGTTGCAAGAATTTGACTTTGAAGTGACGGATCAGAAGTGGAGCAAAAACCAAGTTGCTGATCTCTTATCGAGGTTCAAAGAAGAGGTGAAACCTAAATGAGAGCTAGATATTAATGAGTCTTTTCTAGACAAACATGTATTGGTAGCCTGTCATGATCTAATTTTGTGGTTTGCTGACTATACTAACTTTTTGGTTAGTGACGTGAAGCCCGATGACCTGAACATCCATCAGAAGAGAAAGTTTTTGCATGATGTGAGGAAGTATATTGGAATGAGCCCTTTTTTTCCAAATTTGTGCTGACAATATGATCCAAAGATGTGTGCCTGTGGCAGAGATAATGGATATTTTGGAGGCACGCTATTATTGTGGAGGCACGCTATTCCTCTCCTTTTAGAGGACATCATGGTGCTATATGAATAGCTCAAAAAATTCTACATAGTGGGTACTATTGGCCCATCATTCATCAAGATGTCCATGACTTTGTTAAAGCATATGACCAATGCTAGAAACATGTTGGTATATCATGAAAGCATGAGCTACCAATGACTCCGATTCTAGAGGTAGAGTTGTTTGATGTGTAGGGAGTAGACTTCGTGGTCCCCTTTGTGAGTTCATATGGCCAGAAGTATATCTTGGTAGCCATCGATTATGTGTCTAAATAGGTGGAAGTCGTAGTGCTTTCCAATAATGAAAGTAAAAGTGTTACTACATTTTTAGTGAGCAACATCTTCTCCAGGTTTGGTACTCCGTGAGCAATAATCAATGATGGGGGCTCTTGATGTGGTAGGATTCCATGGCACTTGTGATGCTTTTTAACAAAGGTTTTTGTGGTTCTTAAGTACGTTTATCTTTTATATGATGTTTTTTTGTGTTCATATGCAGGAAAATAAGGTTCGTGAGCAAAAGTTGGAGTTTTAGCTAAAGTCTGCCAAGTCTGAAGCTTGATAAAGTAAAGACAGAAAAATAACTTGTTTAATGGACCACACTTGTGAAAATGACCCATCCTGTTGACCGTAAACCTGTTTAGAAAGGTGAAAAGTTGAAGTGAAGAAGCTTGCTCATTTGACGGCCCATATTTATAAAAAATAGACCATCCGATAAACCGTAATCAAAGGTCCTACAAAGTGCACTTTTGGAGCTTAAAAAGATTAATAGGTTGACAGACCGTATACCCAAAGAATGGGTCCATCTTGTCATCTGTAAACCAGGATTCCGAGGAGGTGATATTTTTGTCTCAGAATTATTAGTCAGAGAATGGATTGTTCTTCCTAAGAATGGAAACATGAATCCACCCATAAAAACCTGCAGCTTTAGGCTTTACCACGCAGAAGAACGATGGACTCTCCATAATTATGGATCATTTTTAGAAAGAATGGACCGTAGAATACTGACGCGGCCAACTTTACTAGTTTGTTTATAATAGGATTTTATGACTATTAATAATTTCCTTAGGGTTTATTTTATCGATTAATCATTATTTTTGTGCTGTTACGCCTATTTTGAGAGCTAAGACGAATATCTATCATTGTTCTTGGTTTTCTTGAATTATTTGGATACTAGTCTCAGATTTTTCATGGTTAATACAAGTAAGTCTTTATTATGAATTATTCTATGATTCTTGCAAGCATGAGTATCTAAACCCCATAACTAGGATTGTGGGAACCATGAAAGATTAATGAACATAGGTTAAAAAATTCATAATTCTTGAATGGTGAATTTTTATGTATTGTTAATCTTTGCTTTGATTTCTTTTTGGAGGTTGCAAATGTTAGAACTTGCCATAAATCTTTACTTGTTGCACCAAAGAGGTAAGGGTTAGTAAAAAATATTAACAAAGGAGATTTAAGGCTACCAACCCTCATCTAATGATTTGATCTCTAACGAGGATAATTAATCCAAAACCATTGACAAAGCTTAATACTTAAACACTTGTGAGACGAGAGTAGATCAAGTGAGATTCATCTAATTGTGTAAAGAGATTTTAGTTGAACTTTTATCATTAGTTTTTCATGCATATCACTGGGATAGGTCAGTAATTGCGTATACATGCTAAGTTCTGAAATCATGGGGAACACAGTCCTAGTTTCTTCTCATTATTTGAATACAAATAGCAACAACTTTCACATAATTGATTACTAAATCCTACAAAAACTTGTTAATTTTCATTTTCATGTTAAACTCCCTCGAAATAAAGATTACCAATCAAATATTCACTATTGACATATATCTCACCATATTCTCTGCGGGATACGACCCAACCTTGTTTGGGTTCTATATTTAACAATGATGCTTTATATCTTATTTTAGAGGTGTTATTTGGGCATATCAAATTTTTGCACCTTCGCTGGGTAATACGATTTTTAAATTGTCTTAAGTGTTTATTTCTATTTATAGTCCTTGTTTCTTATTTTATTTTTATTTGTTATTTTTGTTTTTCTTCAGGAACAATGGACCAATGTGAATAAGTTCTCAGGGAAGCTGAGGGTCAGACGTGCGCTAATGCGGCTGCTGCTGCTTCTTTGACTTGTAATGTAGATGATCCTGTGGGAGATGACATTGTTGTAGTAGAAGTTGAAAATCAACATTGTCCTGCCCTTAATCTTGATGCTAATGCCCACAATCTACGAAATGTTAATCCTGGACAACATGCTAGGCAGATGCTGAGGGTGAATTTGATGAGAATATGGAGCTGACAGGATTTGCATGTGCTATTGTGCTACCCCCACTTGGTTCTAATGCTAAGTTTGATCTTACTAGCACCAGGATACACCCGGTGACACTGAAAGGAACATTTGGGGGCCTACCATCGTAGGATCTAAATCAGTATCTGTTGAATTTCATAGGAGTCTGCAAGAAATACAGGCTACCGGGTGTTTTCCAAGAAGCCATCAGACTTAGAATTTTCTCATTCTCTTTGATTGAGGAAGCCACGACTTGATTGAATGAGCTGCTAGATCAGTCAATTACTACATGGGGCAAACAGACAAAGCTATTCCTTGAAAGATTCTTTCCAGTATCCTAGATGTTGAAATTGAGGGATGAGAGTACTAACTTCAGACAAATCCAAGGAGAAGCTCTACATGAGGCTTGGTTATGGTTCAAGAAAAAGATTAAGCAGCGTCAAAACCATATTTTCCCAATCAGGTGCTACTCAAGAGTTTTTATCAGTCGCTGGGTTTAGTTAATAAGTCTGTGGCTGATAATATAGCTGGTGGTACCATGATGTTGAACACTTATTCTCAAGATACAAAGCTATTTGACTAGCCGACTATGAAAAACAGGGCTTGGCACACTAGAGAGTCCGAAATAGGTAGTACTAGACAGTATAATGGCATTTTTGCAGCACAGTTAGCGAGAGAAGAGGCATGCGACCAAGATATGGCTCACATGAAAACACAACTTAAGAAGAACATGATAAGTATAGATACACAAAAAGATAATGTTGTGTCTATGCAAGGTAATGCACCATGACCAGAAGAATATTATTCACACTCTGAGGAGGAAACTAATTTTTTAGATGATCAGGCAGTGGGTTCTCATCCAAATGCCAAAGGGTCTAGACAAGACTCTTTACATCAGGAAAGGAATCAAGGTCAAAACAACTATAGAGACAACAACTATGTGAGGCACAATAGAGACAACTACAAAAACAACCAAAGTGGTGTATATATGCCACCTACAGCAAGGGAAAATAAGCCTTCAACCAATGAACCTGTTGGGTAAAAAGTTGAGAAGATGCTGAAAAAGTTGTTGGCTAGAGCTGAATCTACTGAGTCTAGAATCAATGAGATTCATGGTGATTTATCAAGTATGAATTAGGTAGTTAGTTCCCACTCTACCTCTATCAAGCAACTAGAGCAATAAAAGAGCCAAATTTTAGCAACTCTAAATCTGTGACAGAAAAGAAGGGTAGAACTAGTGGTTTGAATTGCCAAAGCTTGAAATTGAAGAGTAGATGATTAATTGCTCTTGCAATTGTTTTCAGACTTTGAACATTCTGAGGCGTTGAGGAAAGGAAAGGCTCTGGTTATTATCTCTCGTATATGTTATTGAATTTATTAGCATGTTGTTTGGTCATTGGATAATATCTATGGTTGAATATATGTTTGGCTTTACAATGCTTCAATAAATAAGCTTATAATTGTTTAAAGCCTATCTTTAAATGACTTATGATTATAAAGTTCACTTGTTATATTTTGTGTACCTGTTAGTAATATCCTAAGAGATAGTTGAGTATGAGAACATACTAAGATATGATAAGAGAATGAAAAATATTCATACTATTCTATTACTGAGTGGCTCGAGTCTGATGTGAGCTTATGGACAAGTGGATATGTGAAGTATCGGGTACAACACTGATACTGTACATAGACCCTAGGTTGTCCCCTGTAAGTCCTGACCTATTTGGCAGAAATAAGACCCTTTAGCATATGTGTACAGATTGAGTGATTATTGTGAGACTTATGAGGTACAGAGACTGCATGTTTGAGAGACTGGTATGGACATGAATCCATTCTGTGATGTGACTGCATTATTTTTGCAGAGTTATTTGATGACTTTTATATCTCTTTTGGTGACTTATATGGCTTTTACTCGTTAACATTAAAATGCCTGGACTTGGATGATCTATCTGGTTGATGTAACTATTTAGTTGTTTGAGTGATTATGTGCTGATATACCTGTCTACTTTTTTATTTGATTCATGAGATATACATGCTACTATTTGAGTTGGCCTATGATACCTACCAGTATATAGTATTTGTACTGATGCTGCTCTTGCACTTATTTTTCTGAGTGTAGACTATATTCCAGAGACCTCAATGCAACCTTACATCTAGAATTGTTTGGTGACCAATTCGAGGGTGAGCTACTCCATTCATGGCTTCCACGGATCTTCTTAGTTACATATGTCTTTTTTTCAAATAATGTTATTTACTAGTGATTTTAGATTACTTTTAGACACTGTTTAGTTAGCGTCCTTTGTATGATGTCTGTCGAATTTTAGAGATGTATTAGTTAGACTTCTGCACTTATTTTATTTAAGTTTTGAGATTTTGACTATTATACCTTGAATTATTTCATTATTATTAAAATGAATTGGTTAAGGCTTGGTTTGGTTGGTAATGCTTGGTTCGCCCACCGGGGGATTAGTTTGGGTTCCACTAATATTCATTTGGGTCATGAAAAAGTTGGTATCAGAGCTTTAGGTTCATCGATCTCATCGTACAAGGACATGTCTAGTAGAGTCTTACATAACAATATGGAAACATTTTTACATTTTGTTGGGAGGCTTCAATACACTAGGAAAGTTCCATTCTTTATTTTCTTGCATGCTATTTCTTGATTACAATTGGTAGTTGACCTTTTCATTGTTTTCTCTCATAGATAGTGAGGACACGTGCAACAGAGGCAAGAGAAGTATCACTCGAGCTGACTTTTTAGGCTACAACTCATGGTAGAGGATGCGTGAGAGGAGGTATTAGGGATAGGGTATGTGGAGCAGCGCCCACTAGGGGTAGAGCTCCAGCTGCTGAATAGATCCGTGATAGGTCAGAGTCCCCTCCACCACTACAGGATTTCTCCAGGGTAGCAGAAGAGGCATCAGTACCAATTCAAGAGGGTGCTATGCCTACTTTGGCTTTTACAAATGTGCTATAGTAGGTATTGGCTCTACTAAGCAGTTTGGTAGGGACTGGGGTAGCACCCATAGTTTCGACAGGACAGACTCCAAGGGTTCAACATGCTATCATTATAGCTCCTCGGATGGATAAGGCTTTTGAGACAAGGATATTTCGTGACTGGTGGCTAGGCTGGTGATGCCTAGGGAGGAGCATGATTTATTTTGGAGGTTTACAAAAATGAAACCTCTAGTTTTTTATGGTACCGAGATTGAGGATTCTTATGAGTTTATTCCTTATTGTCATGAGAGGCTCCATAAGATGGAGGCAGTAGTGAGATATAGGGTGGAGTTTTGCACTTTCCAGTTGTATAGGGATGCAAAGTTATGGTGAGAAAGCTTATGTGAAGTGTAGACCAGCTAGGTCACTCCATTGACCTGGACCCAATTCTATTAAGTCTTTTTAGAGAAGTACGTTCTTCGTACTTTGCAAGATAAGAGGCCAGATAAGTTTACAAGTATTGAGCAGGGTAGTTCTTTTATTATAGCCTATGAGGCCTGATTCCATTCACTATCCAGGTATTCATTACAACTGTTGCACATAGAGGAGGAAAGAATCTGTTGGTTCATTAAAGGGTTGAATATGGGTATTCAGTTATCAACTTTATAGATGGTGTCTTCTGGGATGAATTTTCAGGATGTGGTTGAGTATGTTAGGAATTTGGAAGGGGTAAAACAGGACAGTTATGCTAAGTCTGCTGAAAAGAAGGCTCAAAAGGGTGATAGCTATAGTGGCTCTTTATCCAAGGGCCTAGTTTCTCTTGGGTATTCTTGGTTCCCCATTGAGTAAGCCATGCAGGTATCAGTTGGGGGTCCTACAGGGGCCAGCCTGCCTTTTATCATATCTTAGTGGTTATATTACTTCTTTAGCTTCAGCTTAGATGCCCAGTTTGGATAGGGCATGCTATGAGTGTGGAGAGGTTGGGCACATTTGGAGGTGGTGTCCCAAATTTAGACAAACTGGTCAATTAGCTCAGCAACAGTCTTCTCAATCTCCAGCTCTAATAGGTAGAGGAGGTGGCACACATAGTAGAGATCATTATTAGGGTAGGCGTGGTGGCCACATGGCTGGTAGAGGTAGAACCAAGCCAAACTGAGGTGGTGTAAATATTGGTAGAGGTGGTGCTCAGTTCAGCAAGGGCGGCACGTAGACAGGTAGTCAAACTTATTTCTATACTTTCTCAGGCAGACCTAAGGCTGAGGCATCTGATGCAGTGATCGCAGGTACTATTCTGGTTTGTGATAGGATGGCTACAACCTTATTTTATCCGGGATCCACCTTTTCTTATATGTCGACATATTTTTTGTGGGTCTAAACATGATTTATGATTTTCTTGATGTTCATATACATGTTTCTAATCTTGTTAGTGATTATGTGATAGTAGATAAAGTCTACCATTCTTGCCTTGTCACATTCATGAGGTGTAAGACTTAGGTAGACCTAGTGATTCTTGACATGGCAGATTTTGATGTCATTCTGGGGATGAGTTAGTTGTCCCTACATCATATGATATTAGATTGTAATTTTAATATTATGACTATAATAATGCCTGGTATGTCTAGACTTGAGTGGAACGATGACTGTATCCCTTTTCCTAAAAAGATTATATCCTTTATTCATGCTAAGAAAAAGGTTGAGAGGGGGTATCTCGAATTTTTAGTGCATCTTCGTGGAACTGGTGCAGTGGTTACATCCATATGGTCAGTTCATGTGGTTTATGAGTTCTTGGAAGTGTTTCCCATTGATTTACCTAGAATGCCACCAAATGGTGATATTGATTTCTGCAGTTATTTAGAGCATGAGACTCATCCTATTTCTATTTCCCCATATCAGATGGCACCTGCTGAATTGAGAGAATTGGAAGTTTAGTTGCAGGACCTGCATAGTAAGGGGTTTATTCGTCTAAGTGCCTCTCCATAGGGTGCTCTTGTTTTATTTGTGAAAAATAATGATGGGAGTATGCATATGTGTATTGACTACCGTCAACTGAACTAGGTCATTATTCAAAATAAGTACCCACTTCCCTGCACAAATGACTTGTTTGATCAACTTTAGGATGCTTCAGTATTCTCCAAGATTGAATTGAGGTCTAGGTATTATCAGTTGAAGAATCAGGCTAAGGATATACCATATACCGCCTTTTGGACTAGGTATGGACATTATGAATTCTTGGTGATGTCTTTTGGGCTTACTTATGCCCCAATTACCTTTATGAGTTTGGTGAATTGAATTGTTAAGCAGTATTTGGATTCTTTTGTAATTTTTCTTATTGACAACATTTTGGTATACTCGAAGAGTAAGGAAGAGCATGAGAACAATGTGAGAGTTGTGTTGGGGTTGTTGAAAGAGAAGCAGTTATATGCTAAATTTTCTATGTATGAGTTTTGGCTGTCTTTTATAACCTTTTTAGGGAATGTGGTTTCAAAAGAGGGAATTATGGTTGATTATCAGAAAGTAGAGGTAGTTAAGAGTTGGGATAGGTCCACTTTAGTGACTGAGATTCACAGCTTTGTGAGGTTAGCTAGCTATTACCATCGATTTGTGAAGGGTTCTCTTCTATTGCTTCCCAGCTGACTTTGTTGACTCAGAAAGATGTACCCTTTTAGTGGTCGGATGATTGTGAGGAGCGCTTTCAAAAGCTCAAAACTTTGTTGACTATGACTCATATCCTCTAATTTCTTGTACAGGGTAAAGACTTTGTTGTTTATTATGATGCTTCACATTCAGGTTTTGATGTTGTTTTTATGCAGGATAAGAAAGTTATTGCATATGCATCTAAATAGTTTAAGTTGCATGAGCAAAACTATTATGCGCATGACTTAGAGTTGGAAGCGATGGTGTTTGCTCTTAAAATTTGGAGGCACTACCTTTATATTGTCTATTATGAGGTGTTTACTGACCACCACAACTTGCAACATGTGTTTATAAAGAGGGATAAGAACTTGAGGCAATATTTATGGATGGAGCTTCTCAAGGACTATGATATTACTATCTTGTACCATTCAGATAAGGCAAATGTGGTGGTTGATGCTTTGATAAGAAGTCGAGAAGTATGGGTATCCTAGCTTGTTGTCATGCCCCAAGACTACCCCCTAGGCATAACACGGGACCCGAGACCACAAGTATCCCAAGTTAACCCTTTGTCATAGCATACTCAGATATTCATCAGAAAGCATAACGTAAGCATACTAAATGAAGATAGACAACCTTAACTAAAATAGAAACAAGGTCTAAGAAATGCCAAATCCAAACACGGAGTACAAGTCTAGCTATGTCTGAAGCCTCTAAACTGTCATAAAGAGTTGATGGGACAAAACCCCAACTAACTCAGAAATCTGAAAGAATGACATGATAGAAATAAGCCTAACACTATCCCTCGGACAATGAGGACTCACCAACAGAAAATGGATCTCCGGTGATGTTTAGCCACGAGTCTGATGAAGAGGGTCTGAATTTGCATCATCAAGAGGATGCAGCACAAGATATGCGTCAGTACTATTGGATGTACTGAATATTTGAGATATGAAAAATCTGACGTAAACATGCTATACGTGCTTTAAAACTGAAATCATACTATGATAGAAAAAGCTGGAATGCAAAGGACTCAATGCAATATCATAGGCAAAATGTACTTGAAAAGTAATAGTAGAAGTTCTGAAATCTGAAAGCAAAGAGTCAATGCAATAAATAACCTGAAACTGTTTCTATGGGAGGTTCTGTAACCGATATAGACCATGTGAGCTACATTAAATCCGATGTATCTGCCCCATTGAAAGGACCCAATATACCTTGCCAGGGTATAAAAGCATAACTAGTGTGATCACGGTGTCTGATGCCACTAAGGGGAATTAAGAACCTATGGTGGCACGTAGTTCTGGGATATACAAAGGGGTAAGCTAAAGCCAATCCAACTTGGTGCTCAATACTGCTCCCAAAATATACTTATAGCTCAATTTATTCTTGTGACATATCTAATGCCAAATCTATTCGAAAAGCATAAGAGTATATCTAATACAAATGCAATTCACATAGCTTAGGTAGACATATCTAGATGCCAAACCTTTCATAAAATATAAGGACATATCTAATGTCATGCAATTCATACTTTAAAATCCTTAAAAACTTAGCATAGCCATAATGCAAACCATACCTTTCTTTCTAAATTCATAACTTGAAGAATTAGGCATGCACTTTCATCAATGAATAAGGCCATGTTATCTAAACATTCCATTTTCACTTGAAATCATGCAATTTAATGGAATCATACTAGAAATCATCTTTAATGCACGGGCTTTTGAAATCAATTAAGGAACCTCAAATGAATCATAGATAAATAATGAGAAACCAAGAATTGATGCTTTAAAACTGAACCCATAAGTTTTCCCCACATTGGGTAAGAACCCTAATTTCACCAATCCTTAAATCAAAGTAAAAATCAGGGGTTTTGGGCATAAGAGTGAAAGGAATCCCTTATTGAATACCCACATACCTTATTGAAGCTTGCTTGATCTAAGATGAAAAGATATGGAGGCTTGAACTTGGATCTTGAGACTTGGAGCTTGAAGGAGTTCTTTTTTCTTTTGGAATAGAATTGCTTAGAAAGAAAAGAGTTTAGGCTATTAGGGAATAAAACCCTACTAAAAATGGTAAAAAAAACCTCACTTAAGAGTTAAAAGGGTGGGTAATTATATAAATACCCCTGGGATTTAATTAGAGAAAAGATATTAAAAATCTCGGCTTCAGGTTCCATGGGTCCCTTCCATGAATTGTAGAAGTAACCACTGCTCATGGATTGGAGTCGTGGTTTTTGAGCCAAAAGTCAGGCTGTGGATGAGTTTCTATGACTCAACAGGATGACCCGTAGAAACTTCTATGAGTCATGGAAACCACTCTTAGTTCCTGAGAAAATTGGTAACCCTTAGTCTAAGTTTCACAAGTTGGTTCCATGACTCGTGGAACTATCCACGGACCGTGAACCTGACTCATGGTTCTCATACCTGAGGAAGATCTGCAGGACTGGATTCACGGGTCACTTCCATGACTCGTGGTTCTATCCACGGCTTATGGACTTGGCTCGTGATCCCTGGGAGTTTCAAAATTTTAAGGGATTCTAAGTTTAAAAGCTGAATTAAATTCTGGGGTGTTACAATATCTCCCCATTGGGATCATTCATCCTCGAATAAAGACTAAGCAAGGAAAACTGGAGAGAAAATAGCCCAACCAAACTACAGAACATGAAACTCAGGGATAAACATGAAAACTAAACTTTTTAAATTTAAAACATGATTGAACTAACTTCAGAAAACATGAATGCACCCTAGGATCATGAGAGAAACTGATGACTAGAATCGGAGGGACATTCTAAGGAGGAAACTAATACCTCAAGCTGAAACTGGATCGTAAAGAAAGAGATGAGGGTACTTGGCTTTCGTGGCTGCTTCTGCTTCCCAAGTAGCTCCCTTGACTAGCTGATTTCTCCAAAGGACCTTCACCGAAGAGGCTTCTTTGTTTCTCAACCTCCAAATCTGACGATCAAGAAACTCCACGGGAACTTCATCATAAGTAAGGCTATCCTTCACACTCACATCTTCCAAGAGAACAATCAAGGTCGGATCACCGACACACTTCTTCAACAAAGAAACATGGAAAACAGGATAAACCATTTCTAAATCTGATGGAAAATCAAACTCATAAGCAACACTACCAACTCTCCTCAGAATTTGATAAGGACCTATATAGTGGGGACTAAGCTTCCCCTTCTTGCCAAATCTCATCAAACCTTTCATTGGTTACACTTTCAGAAATACCCAATCATAAACCTTTAACTCCAACTCCCTTCTCCTCACATCTGCAAATGATTTCTGTCAACTCTGAGCGATGTTCAACCTCTCCCTAATAATATCGACTTTCTCCATAGTCTCATGAACTGAATTCGACCAATTAAGGTGCCTTACCTACCTCAAACCAACCAATAGGAGATCTACAGCTCCGCCCATAAAGTGCCTCATAAGGAGCCATCTGGATTTTAGAATAAAAGTTATTGTTGTAGGCAAACTGGATAAGAGGTAAGTAATCATCCCAATTACCTTTTAAATCAATCACACAAGCTCTCAACATATCCTCCAAAGTCTGAATAGTATGCTCTGCCTGGCCATCCATCTATGGGTGAAAAGCCGTTCTAAGCTTAATCTGAGTACCAAGACCCTTTTGAAATGACTTCTAAACCTGGGATGTAAATTGAGTACCTCTATCCGAAATGATTGACAATAGAACACCATACAATCTTACTATATCATGAATGTAGAGCCTGGCATAATCATCTCCTGAATTCATAGTCTTAACAGCCAAGAAGTAGGATGACTTGGTCATCCTATCGACAATCACCCAAATAGAATCATATTGCCTTCGAGTACGAGGCAAACCAATAATGAATTCCATATTGATTGCTTCCCACTTTCAAGTAGGAAGATCAATATCCTGAGTCATACTATCTGGTCACTGATGCTCTACCTTCACTTGTTGACAGTTGGGACACTTAGCCACAAAACTTGCTATGTCCCTTTTCATGCCATTCCGACAATAGACTTCCCATAGGACATGGTACATCTTGAGCCTCTGTCAAAATCCGTTGTCTCAACCCATCTATGTCAGGAACATACAATCGACCCTGATATCGAAGCACACCGTCTCTCCCTGGGAGAAAACCTCTACCCTTTGCTGATGGACTGCACCCTTCAATTGGTGAAAAATAGGATCACTATCTTGCTTTTCTTTCACTTAAGCTACCAAAGATGATTCGAAACCATTCTAAACAAAAATACCACCTTCTGTCGAATCCATAAGGCAAACCACCAATCGAGCAAGTCAATGAACATCCTTGGCCAATTCCTTCTTTCCATCCTCAATCAAAGACACACTACCCATAGACCATCTACTAAGTGCATCCGCCACGATATTAGCCTTACCTAGATGGTAAAGCACACTCATATCATAATCCTTAAGAAGCTCAAGCCATCTCCTTTGACGAAGATTCAATTTCTTTTTAGTGAACACATACTGAAGATTCTTATGATCGGTGAATACATACACATGAACACCATACAAGTAGTGTCTCCAAATCTTCAAACCAAAACCACAACAGCTAACTCAAGATCATGAGTAGGGTAGTTCTTCTTATGTATCTTAAGTTGTCTCGAATAATAAGCAATCACCTTATCACGCTGCATTAATACACAACCCAAACAGATCCTAGAAGCATCACAATACACAACAAAGTCATCTAGGCCCTCGAGTAGAGCCAATACTGGGGTTGTGGTCAATATAGTCTTCAATTCTTGAAAGTTCTTCTCACATAGATCAAACCACTAAAATTTACCTTCTTCTGAGTCAACTAAGTCAAAGGGGAAGAAATGGAAGAAAACCCTTTCACAAATCTCCTGTAGTAACCAGCCAAACCCAAAAAGCTCCTAATATCAAATGGGGAAGTGGGTCTAGACAAGTTCTTTACTGCCTCGATCTTTTGAGAATCAACTCGAATACCATCCCTAGTCACTATATGAAACAGAAAAGCAACAGACTGCATCCAAAACTCACACTTTCTAAACTTAGCAAATAACTATCGATCCTTGAGTGTTTGCAACACCACTCTCAAATGGTCCGCATGCTCCTCCTTACTACGATAATAGATAAGAATATCATAAATGAAAACAATCACAAACATATTCGAATACTGTTTGAACACACGGTTTATCAAATCCATAAAAGCTACGGGAGCATTCGTTAGACCAAAAGACATAACCACAAATTCATACTGACCATGCTGAGTTCTAAAGGTTGTCTTTGGAATCTCACACTCTCTAACACGAAGCTGATGATAATTGGATCTAAGGTCGATCTTTGAGAAGTAGCTGATACCCTGAAGTTGATCGAACAAGTCATCTATCCTAGGAATTGGATACTTATTCTTAATTGTGACCTTGTTCAACTGATGATAGTCGATGCACATTCTGAGGGAACTATCTTTCTTCTACATGAATAAGACTGGAGCACCCCATGGAGAGATCCTGGGTCGAATAAAACCCTTATCAAGGAGGTTTTTCAACTGATCCTTCAATTCCTTGAGCTCCTCGGGAGCCATTCTATAGAGAGGAATAGAGATAGGATACGTATCTGGAAGAAGATCTATTCCAAAGTCAATCTCTCTCTCTGGAGGGACTCCGGGCAAATCTTCGGGAAATATTTTTGGAAACTCATTCACAATAGGAACTGGCTGAAGAGATGGGGTTTTGGACTCTATGTACATAACCCGAACTATATGATAAACATAACCCTTAGAAATTATTTTCCTAGCCTTGAGATAAGATATGAAATGACCCTTCGAGGATGAAGGACTACCTTGCCACTCTAAGACAGGTTCACTTGGGAACTTGAAACTAATAACTCAAGTTTGACAATCAACCAAGGCATAAGATGCATACAACCAATCCATACCAAGAATGACATCAAAATCAGTCATCTCCAAGTCTACTAGATCCACTGAAGTGACTCTATGAAGTACTGAGATAGGGAAATTTTAGTAAATTCTTTTGGCTAGGACTGAGTCACAAACAGGAGTAGAAACACAAAAGGGTTCTAAGAGCTGATCAGGACTAATATCAAACTTGCCAGAAACATAAGGGGTCACAAAAGATAAAGAGGCATTGGGGTACAATAAAGCATACACATCGAGAGAGAAGACTTTCAACATACCATTAACAATATCCGATGAACTCTCCTGGTCCTAGAGAGAGGACAAGGCATAAAGGCAGTTCTGGTGCTGACAACCAGAACTAGAAGCAGTGCCCTGCTGGGCTGGTTGACCTCCTGGGGTTGCTGGGGCAGACTGAGCCCTGCTACATCCCTGTCTCTTCTTAGCTGAAAGGCAATCCCTAATCCAGTGTCCAACCTGACCACATCCAAAACATACCTTTCCACCAGCTAAACACTCACCGAGGTGACTTCTACCACATTTGTTGCAAGAAGGGTAAGGAGTCTTCTTTGCAACACTTCCTTGTGAATAGGAACCAGATCCTCTACCAGGGGTGACTTCTACCACATTTTATCTTCACAAATAGAACTAGAGCACCCCACGACAAAACATTCAGCCTGATGAAACCCTTAAATAACATGTCCTAAATCTAAACCTTAAGCTCCCTCAACACAGCTGGAGACATACGATACAAAGTAATGGAAATGGGCTTGGTGCCCGACTCTAACTCAATGGAAAAGTCTATATCACGCTCAGGTGGAAAACCTGACAGGTTAGTCAGAAACATATCTAAAAACTCTATAAATACAGGGAATGATCGGGAGAAGTGTTGGCGGTAACATCTCGGACATATGCTAGATAAGCCAAACAAATGAAATCAACTTTCTAGCTTGAAGACAAGAAATGATCGTAGATGGTGCACAACCAACAGAATGTTGCCACACAACCAGGGATACACCGAGCGCAGCTAAGGAAATGGTCTTGTCATAGAAATCCAAAACCGCTTAGTGAGGGGATAACCAGTCCATGCCCAGAATCACATTAAAGTCTATCATATCTAATATCATCAAATCAGCCCGTCCGAAGACCACCAACAGCTACCAAGCATGATCTGACAACCTTATCTACTATTAAGGAATTACCTATCAGGGTAGCAACAGATAAGGGAACAGATAATGGCTCACTAGCCAACCCCAAGCAAGGAACAAAGTAGGAAAAAACATATGAACATGAAGAAGGCAAAAACATACGAACATGAAGAACCAAGATCAAATAAAACTTAAGCTAACTGACGGAGACAAATATTATACCTTTGATCACCGCATTTGAGGCCTCCATTGTCGGTCTACCAGGGACCATATAGAACTGATGCAGACCTCCACCAGACCAACCTCTATCCTGACAACCTGACCTACCATGCTAGGAACCACCCCTACCCTAGACACCACCTCCTCTGACTGGTGGCTGCACTGCTCTCAGAGGCCGAGCCGACTGAGCGGCTCGCTGAACTATACACCATTGGGGGATATATCTAGCAAAGTGACCAAGAATTCCATACTCATAGCAAGGCCCTAATGGCCCACCCTAACATGACAAACTGGCTAAACCTATATGGCCACCATGACCTGATGCCCCAGATGATATACCCCTTGATGACTGACATGAACTCGGCCTACTGAACCCATGCTGACCAGTGTAACCAGGATGACTACCATAACCATGATCAAACTGAGGACCACCTAAAGCATGAAGTGATGCATGAACTGGATGGCTAAACTGGCACATATGTTGTTGTGCTGATATCCTCTGCCCCACAGACCTAAACCTCTACCGCTGGAGAAGGAACCACTATAACCACCCTGATGGCGTGGTCTCTTATCTCTGGCCCCGTGGTCTTGGCAATGCAAATCCTCCATAGTGCAGGCATGGTGTGCTATCACCTTTAATGACCACCCATTAGCAACTAGAATCTATGCAGTCTGATGCACCTCAGTCCTAATCCCCTAAACAAATTGATGAATAAGGTCTGGCTTTGTAGGAATAATCATAGCCCCAAATGGATCCAACTGGTGAAAGTGGGTATCATACTCAGACATTATCATAGACCCCTGCATTAACTAGGCAAACTTCTCCCTACTATGCTCACGGTCACACTACAGTAAGAACTTGTCCATAAAGGCCTCGTAGAACTCCCTCCATTTCAACTGAGGAGACTCGAGGTGCCTGCAAACTACCTTGGCCCTCCACCAAAGCTTATCCACTCGGTTGGCATCAAACTAAAAGGTGATGAATCATCTTCTCACAGGTAGAGATAAAATCATAGGCATCATGTCCAGGAGCACCGGAGAATCTCAGTGGGGATAGTATCAAAAACCAACCCAAAGCTTTTTGCTCCGACTCTAATATAACTGGGTAAGGAGAGAGAGGCTGAGAGACTGTAGGCACTAAAAGGACCTGTGCATAAGGAGCCATTGTGGCATGCTGTGCTCCTGAACTCTGAACACCCAGGGATGCCCCTTGAGCAGATGTCTGGGCCATATCAGATGGATGACCCCCAACCATGATCAATAATTGAAGAACCACACTCTGGATATCTGGCAATGGAGCTAAGGCTAGTGCTGATATTGATGCTGCTACTGACCCCGATGACACCAGGGATTCCCTTTGGTCCATGGGCCACTGGTCCAGAACTAGCCCAGTGTCACGCCCCAACCTTGGGATGCAAGACTGGAACCTGGTGCCTTACTTGATCGAGCGAGCCACTGAAACTCATATAATCTGGATAGTATTTGGATTGACAAATCTATAAACTGCATAACGGGTAAACAGAAGGCCAATGAGGCCATAAAAAACATACTAACAACTCAATAAGTGTTTACAAGCCTCTAAGAGTAATCAAACTTTTATATAGTCAGGATAGGGCCCCAACCTACCCATTTGCTACATATATACTCACAATAAAAGTTGGACCTCAGACTCGTTAGCTCCAGGAAAATAGAGCTTACCAAAATGGCTGAACACTTCAGCTCAGAGGTATGTTTGGGTTTCTATCTGGAACTGCAGGCATGAATGCAGTGCCCCCAGGAAATGGGGATGTCAGTACGAAAAAAATGTACTGGTATGTAAGGTAGAAATATATGATTAAGCTGCAAGCAGTAAATCAGAATGAGATATAATATGAAACTTGTAAACTGTAATTGGTAGGACTCATTGAGCTCAAATCTTCTTTATTCTTTTTAGAGAATAACACATGCCTTAATCCCACTGCACACGCTTTACAATGCACACTGATTTACCATAGCGCCTCGGTGCACACTATAAATAATATTAGCCACTATAAGGGAAATTGCACCTCGGTGCACACCCTGTATATAATAGCCTTAATATGGCAGTAGCGCCTCGGCACACACTATGTATATAATAGCCTCAATATGGCAGTAGCGCCTCGGCGCACACTATGTATATAATAGCCTCAATATGGCAGTAGCTCCTCAGCCCAAACTATGTATATAATAGCCTCAATATGGCAGTAGCACCTCGGCGCACACTATGTACATAATAGCCTTAATATGGCAGTAGCGCCTCGGCACACGCTATGTATATAATATCCTCAATATGGCATTAGCGCCTTATGGCACACTATATATAATATCTTCAATATGGCAGTAACACCTCGGTGCACACTAACACACGCAACTCACATATAATATGCATATTATCGGGATTGACTTCTGAAGTTACTTCGGTTGATTATGAAGATTTCTTTAGCTAACTTCCTTAGGATAAACTTACTAAACATTATTCTCATGTACTCTTTGGGACTCAACTTACTATCTGAATATTGATATGGATTTGACTCGCTAACCTTCCTTTTGTACCTTCTAAAGCTTGATTAGGGATCACAATGAAAAGGAAAACTCGATGAAAGAATTACTTGCATTTCTATTTCAAAATCTTATTTTTGTAAGAAAGAGACTTGACTCATCATAACGTATCATTTAGTTTCTTAAGACTTGTTTAGTCACCAAAACACTTCCTGACAACGCAATACTTAAATTCCTCCATTCAGAAATTTAGAGTTCTATTTCTAGATTCACGCCTATAAAAATAGAGCAGCCTTAACATACCTTTCAACTGATTCCCCAAAGGTGTCTCTATGAAACTCGACCAACCTATCATAATGCAACAATTGCTAGAATCAACAGGGCTGCGAGAATGAGCCATAGATAATTAATAAGGTGTTAATGTCACACTCGCAACCAGACAACTCCAAAGCATAAAATGAGACCAATAAAAATAAGAAATGGTAGCTAAATACAACAACAATATGCTAACCAATTCTCAAAGGAGCGACGAGCTCCCGAGGCACTATTTAAAGACGTACTTCATGTCATGCAATCCAATAACCATCATACGTGACTCCAATAAGAATCAAACAAATCCCCAGTACATCCAACACCTTATCACCATCAACATACAACAATAACAACCCAATATAATATGATAAAGGGGTTGCCCGGTTCCACGGATCCAAAATACCACTTTGTGGCTCCGAAATTCATAAAACAATACTAGAACATGGAATTACGAAGGAGGGTCATAGGAGGAAGGTTAACTCAACAAAACGCTTTGTAATACCAAGATAAACATGTTGTTATAAGGACCCACCACAAGCTGTAACAATATACGACAAGAAAATATGACAAACATGCCGATAACAATAAGTTCTCCTCGGAATTGATTCTAAAGCTCAAATTAAGAATGAATCAAGGATTTAGAACTCTTACCTTCTGATAATCAAATGATAACACTATATAAATATCAGTTCCACAAACTTCCTCTTTGTAGTAGCAACAAACGGATCCAAAAACAATGAAAAAACTATACCACGACGATGAGCTCGCGATGTAGAGCAACTTCCGTTAAACTTTCAAATTGAAAGCATCAAAGTACATGGAGTATTTGGGGGATTTACCTCTGATTTTATGAAGTTTTTTTTGAGTTTTATGAAATAAAACGGAGAATCATCCTTTAAAGGGCTAAACCGACTTGGGATAGGGGACCCACCTTGACGTGCCTACTTGTGCAGTGTTACGAAAATGCAAATATCTCTCTATTCTGAAGTCGTATAGACAAACGGTTAAGTGCACTGGAAACTAGACTCGTAGACCTTAGATTTGGTATATTGGGGGCTCACTAATTCTTTTTAGATTGGGAGAAACACCCCAATATATTTCACTCAAATTTTAAGAGAATTCCTTAAAGGAATTTACAATAACGTTTTTTCTGACTTTTGTTTTGCAACTTGCTTGATTTCAAAACATAACATACGACCATCGTGCATTTAAAATATCTCATAAAACATCCTTCATAACATGTAAGGTACTCTTGGTATTATCCCAAAGGCACGAGTTAATCCAACGTTCAAACATGTGAGGTGTTACATCCTCCACCCTTAGAGACATTCATCCTCGAATGATGATAATGTATGTGGTATCACAGGAAACAATGAAAAACCACCTATAATACAATAATTTACCTCAAGTACTCAAATGTAGATCTACCATCTATCTGCTCTGGACATCACCTAAAGGAGTGAACAAGCAAAGAAATCTGGACTTTTGTGTCCTCTTTAGCTTCCCATTCCATCTCCTGATATTACGGTTCCACCACAACACTTTCACTGAAGCTATATCCTTATTATGCAGTTTCCTAATCTGGCGGTCTACTATGAAAACTAGGACTTCTTTATAAGATAATTCCTCTAACATCTAAACATCTGTCATTAATATTATATGTGATTGATCCCCGATACACTTCTGTAACATAGAAACATAAAAGACTAGGTGCACGTCCTCTAACTCTTAAGGTAACTCTAGCTGAAAAGCAACTTTGTATATCCACTGCACAATACGGTAAGGTCTAATATATCGAGGGCTCAACTTTCCCTTCCTGCCAAATCGCATAACGCTCTTTATTAGCAAAAACTTTAAAAAGACTTAATTTTCAACATTGAACTTTTAGTCTCATTTCCTAACATCTCAATATGATTTTTGGTGGCTCTGAGATATCAACAATTTCTCTCTGATCAGCATAACCTTTTTCACCACCTATTGTACTATGTCAGGTCCAAGCAACCCTAAATCTCCATCCTCAAACTAACCAAGAGGGCATGGCCACATACTGCAACCATAACTCACACTTTGGTAACTTAGTATACAACCTCTAATCTATGAGTACCTAAAGCACTGCTCGAATGTGGTCTCTTTGCTCAGTCTCTGAACGAGATATACTAGAATATCATCAATAAACATAATGACAACAAGTCTAAAAATGGTCTCTATATACTATTCATCAGGTCGACAAATATTGCTGGGGTGTTTGCCAACCCACAAGACATCACAAGAAACTAATTTTTTTTCATATTTGGTCCTGAAGGCTATCTTTGAAATATCACTCTCTCAAACAAGTACATGGTTGTATCTTAAATGTAAATCAATCCGTGAGAAGCATCGGGCATCCCGTAGTTGGTAAAAAAACCCATCAATCCTTAGTAGTGGGTATTTGTTCTTTATCATCACCTTATTCAGTTTTTTTTGGTAGTCTATACACTTTCGTAATGAGCTGTCTTTCTTCTGCCCAAACAACACTGGTGTACCCCATGCTGACGCATTAGGCCAGATGAAGCCCTCATCTAATAAATCTTTCAATCATTCATTCAATTCATTCAATTCTGTTGGTACCATTTTACATGCGGGAACTGATATCGGTTGGACATATGGTAATATATCAGTAGAAAAATCAATCCCCCATTCTAGGTGAATACTAGGAAGCTTGTCTAGAAATGAATCAGGAAACTCATTAACTACTGGAATAAACTGAATAGTTGATAGGTTAGCATCAATATCTTAAACTCAGACAGTATGGTAAATGCAGACTTTGGTGATCATTTTCATTGCCTGATGAGAGCAAATAAACTTGCCTTTTCGCGTCGCAGCATTACCCTTCAACTCCTGAGCTACTTCCCTTAGAATATGGAATCTAGCTGTCTTTCCTCGGCAATCAACATTTTCATAACAAGATGAAAGTCAATCCATGCCTATAATAATATCAATGTCAAGCATTTCTAACTCTATCAAGTCTACAGAGGTCTCATGGCCAACAATCTTTACCGTACAATCTCGATAAACCCTCTAGGTAATAATAAAGTCATCAACTGGGGCAGAAACAACAAAAAAGTCATTGTAATGTCTTTGGTACTATACAAAACTTTGCAGCAAGTAATGGGATAACACACGATAATATGGAGCCTGGATCTATCAAAACATAAACACAGTGTGAGCAACCACACAATATGCCTGTCATAACATCTGGCAATGATTATGAATCCTGATGACCTGTAGTGTATATGTGCAATTGTAGCCACTACCAAAACTAGATGCTCCCTCTTGGTGTTGACTCCACCTGATAAAATCTGCGAACAATGCTTTATAGGATATACCGAGGAAGATAACCCTGTTACTAATATGTCTGTCTCTGCTGAACCTTCTTGGTCCCTAAATGGACAATATCTTTGTATATGACCCTCTTGGCCACAAAACTGCATGTGGTGGAGTCCTGATGGCATCTCCTGGCATGTGTTTACTGCATGTACTACAATGTGGCACAACTAATCTAAAATACTCAGGGACCCTGTACTGCTGCGAGTGTGATGCTCATGAACTCTCACCTAGACCTGACCACCCTCGAAGATCAACTTACTACCCTGGTACTCCTGTTGTGGGGGAGTAATTGGTCTCCCTAAATCCCGAGTTCTGGAGCAACCCTGGGCCTCCATCTAAAACCTGTGGGCCTAGCCTTCTTCTGCTTCCGTCTCTCGACTCTCTTAGTCGTATACTGCTGATGTTAGAGCACCTCTATGTTATATGCAGTGATATGCACTTGTATAATGTTCATATTGTCATTATGTGCGGTTTAGGTACAAGCCCAATAAAATCGTAAGTCAAAGAACTCAACCCTTATGACTCATCTCTATAGCACGATTTGAGCAAAAAAAAAGGTAACTTTCCTGGATAATGTCTGTAGCTTCCTGGTTATGAAATGTGGTGCACAACACATTAATAAACAAGACTCTACTAGACACGGCTTGCAGACTCCCTAGGATACGACGTTTCTCTGATACCAAGTTTGTCACGCCCCAACCTTGGGAGGCAAGACTGGCACCTGGTTCCTTATTTGATTGAGCGAGCCACTGAAACTCATATAATCTGGATAGTATTTGGATCGACAAAGCTATAAACTACACAACGGGTAAACAGAAGGCCAACGAGGCCATAAATAACATACTAACAACTCAATAAGTATCTACAAGCCTCTAAGAGTAATCAGACTGTTATATAGTTAGGACAACTCCCTGACCTACCTATTTTCTACATACATACTCACAATACAAGCTAGACCTCTGACTCGTTAGCTCCAGGAAAATGGAGCTTACCAAAATGGATGAACACTTCAGCTCCTATTGAAGAGGTCTGTTTGGGTTTCTATCTGGACCTGCAGGTATGAATGTAGTGCCCCCAGGCAATGGGAATGTTAGTATGAAAAAAATGTACTTGTATGTAAGGTAGAAATATATGATTAAGCTGCAAGCAGTAAATCAAAATGAGATATAATATGAAACCTGTAAACTGTAATTGGTAGGACTCGTTGAGCTCAAATCTTCTTTATTATTTTTAGAGAACAATACACGCCTTAATGCCGTTGCACATGCTTTATAATGCATACTGATTTACCATAGTGCCTCGGCATACACTATATATAATATTAGCCACTATAAGGGAAATTGCACCTCGGTGCACACTCTGTATATAATATCCTCAATATGGCAGTAGCGCCTCGGCGCACACTATGTATATAATAGCCTCAATATAGCAGTAGCTCCTCGGTATAAACTATGTATATAATAGCCTCAATATGGCAGTAGTGCCTCGGCGCACACTATGTATATAATAGCCTCAATATGGCAGTAGCGCCTCTGCGCACTCTATGTATATAATAACCTCAATATGGAAGTAGCGCCTTGACACACACTATATATAATAGCCTTAATATGGCAGTAGCACCTCGGCGCACCCTAACACACGCAACTCACATATAATAAGCATATTGTCAGGATTGACTTCTGAAGCTACTTCTGTTGATTATGAAGATTTCTTTAGCTAACTTCCTTAGGATCGACATACTAAACATTATTCTCATGTACTCTTTGGGACTCAACTTATTATCTGAATATTAATATGGATTTGAATCGCTAACTTTCTTTTTGTACCTTCTAAAGCTTGATTATTGATCACAATGAAAAGGAAAACTCGATGAATGAATAACTTTCATTTCTATTTCAAAATCATATTTTTGTAAGAAAGAGACTTGACTCATCATAACGTATCATTTAGTTTCTTAAGACTTATTTAGTCACCAAAACACTTCCTGACAACGTAATACTCAAATTCCTCCATTCAGAAATTTAGAGTTCTATTTTTAGATTCACGCCGATAAAAATAGAGAAGCCTTAACATACCTTTCAACAGAATCCCCAAAGGTGTCTCTATGAAACTCGACCAACCTATCATAATGCAACAATTGCTAAAATCAATAGGTCTACGAGAATGAGCCATAGATAATTAATAAGGTGTTAATGTTACACTCGTGACCAGCCAACTCCAAAGCATAAAATAAGACCAATAACAATAAGAAATGGCAGTTAAATCCAACAATAATATGCTAACCAATTCTCAAAGGAGCGACGAGTTCCCGAGGCACTATTTAAAGACGTACTTCATGTCATGCAATCCAATAACCATCATACGTGACTCCAATAAGAATCACACAAATCCCAGTACCTAGAACACCTTAACACCATCAACATACAACAATAACAACCCAATTTAATATGACAAAGGGGCTGCCCGGAGCCACGGATCCAAAATACCACTTTGTGGCTCAAAAATCTATAAAACAATACTAGAACATAAAATTACGAAGGAGGGTCATAAGAGGAAGGTTACCTCGACAAAAAGATTTGGAATACCAAGATAAACATGTTGTTATAAGGACCCACCACAAGCTGAAACAATATACAACAAGAAAACACGACAAACATACCGATAACAATAAGTTCTCCTCGGAATTGATTCTAAAGCTCAAATTAAGAATGAGTTGAGGATTTCAAACTCTTACCTTCCGATAATCAAATGATAAAACTATATAAATATCAGTTCCATGAACTTACTCTTTTCAGTAGCAACAAACGGAGCCAAAAACGATGAAAAAAACTATACCACAACGATGAGCTCGCGATGTAGAGCAACTTCTGTTAAACTTCCGAATTAAAAGTATCAAAGTCCATGGAGTATTTAGGGGATTTAACTCTGATTTTATAAAGTTTTTTGTTGAGTTTTATGAAATAATACGAAGGAAAATCATCCTTTAAAGTGCTAAACCGACTTGGGATAGGGGGTCCACCTTGACGTTCCTGCTTGTGTAGTCTTACAAAAATGCAAATATCTCTCTATTCTGAAGTCGTATAGATAAACGGTTAAGTGCGCTGGAAACTAGACTTGTAGACCTTCGATTTGGTATATTGGGGAACCACTAATTCTTCTTATATTGGGAGAAACACCCCAAGACATTTAACTCAAATTTAAGAGAATTCCTTAAAGGAATTTACAATAAATCTTTTTCCGACTTTTGTTTTGCTACTTGCTTGACTTCAAAAATTAACATACAACCATCGTTCATTTAAAATATCTCATAAAAATCCTTCATTACATGTAAGGTACTCTTGGTATTATCCCAAAAGCATGAGTTTGTCCAACGTTCAAACGTGTGGGGTGTTACACTCAGGCTCATATTCAACCTCAGGAGCTCTAACTGGTGCCGCCATTTGGGCATGTCCTCGACCTCTACCTCTATGTATACCTCAGCCCCTGGATGGAGCCGAAGGTGCTGGTGTTGAGCTCGCCCTTGTCCGCTGCTGAAGATCTCGTACGAACCATTTGTGAAAGAGTGAATGGAACAAATTAGATTCCAGGAAATTATCTAGGATAAGATGCATGATATAGAAGCAACAGAAGAAACATGTTTGCCTAAATTCCACTGTAGCCTCCCAAAGATAGGGAACGAATGTCTTCGCCGCGACCAGCAGGACTCTACTAGACATTGGCTCCTATACAGATGACATCGGTGAACCTAGGCTATGATACCAAGCTGTCACGACCTAATTTCTCAGATCATGATGGCATCTATAACCTCCTTGTAGGTGAACCAATCCCTATAGCTCGAAATGATTAGTAATGAGACACTACCAAACACAAGTATGCACAATAAGAATAATAAATGGAAGAAGGTAAAGAAGGCATAGCAAAAAGGAAATCAACCTAAATATATATAGAAAACTACACCATCCCATGACCTGGTATCATAGTACAAGTGCCACTACTAAATATACAGAGTACAAAAGAGAGAACAAAAGTAAAATATACAACTGTCTCGGTATATACAGAAGAGTCAACTGTGCCAAAAGAAGAGATATAGCCAAGCCTTAGTAGCTAGGATCTCACCCTATGTCTCGGATGTCCCAAAAGCTGCACAAAGCCTCTTCATCAATGGTGATGGCCCACACTAGGATCTGCACCAAGAAGATACAAAGTGTAATATGAGAACCAATTCTATCCCGATCTTTTATCTGTTCATTTCGTCAGGTATCTGAATCATGCATAAACAATAGGTATCCAGTAGATATCATAGGCCGACTAGGCATATATAAAATGTAAAAGTAGTAGGTAGCAGATAAGGAAAGAAAAGGGTCACGGAAGCAAACAGAGTGAAGTACAAGGAAGCTAGCAATAGATGGAAGGCATAAAAGAATACAAGTGCATGAAGCTAGCCACAGAAGATGTATCACATAACACAGATGTAAGAGTAGAGAATGCACCTAGGTCCTTGCAATAATAGTAAATAAGGAAATCTTAACGAATAGGGTAGTGTATCGATAACTTCAAATAAAGGGAGAGAAAGAAAGGTAACCAAATATAAACATGCTAACAATACAACTCACAAGGTAAGGATGATCAAAAAGAAAACTAGCAGGTAACTACAATAGGAACAAGTAAAACTAATCTACTTATAATCCAAACGAGTGCCTATACACTGAAGGAATACATACAAGTGAATACAAACCCTACCAACATTCCATACTACTGGAGAGTACACTTTGCAAAGAGCAAACAAGGGTGGAACGTTGCATAAAATGTATGATATTCTATGGTATGCCAGTGGTACCGTATACATCTCCCCCGGTGCTGGGACCATGGAAGGGTTTACCCCGTATACCTCTACTCCCATGTATACCTCTCCTCTGGCACTCTCGATCTATAGCCTCTTGTCCAGATCGACAAGGTCCATAGAGGTCTCTAATACCACATACCAACTCTAAAGATCTCATCATGCATGCCCAGAGTCTATCCTGGTCTAAAAATTAGTAAAATTAGTAATAAAACTGTGTCTAGCGCTCGGCCTGACTGAGTCTAGTATTATCTCAGGTACTAGTGTGAAAAACCAATATTTAATCCCTTTTACTTCAAGAAGATCCAATAAAACAGTTTTAAGTCCATTTATAGCCATTTATAACAGAAAATGGGCCCTTGTGGGCAATGCATCGTTAGAAAACTAGTGATAGTCATGCCTATTGCCCTGTAGTAGTGATAAATCAATGCAAAAAAAGTTCTTTTCATGATAATGATATGCTCAAATAAAATCAATAGCTCAATATCAACGTACTGGCCCTGCATAGGCTAAATCCTCTCTAAAACATAGATAACCTGCTAGCAATCATGAATCAATATCTGGGACTCATGAACACTTCCTAAATATCCCACTAACTATGGTCCAAAGGCATAGTCAAAGTCCACTCAGGGCCGTAAGGGGTAATACTACCGTACTAGCTCAAATATCAAAGCAGAAGAAATAAGAATGGATAATAAAGAAGCGGACAAGGTCTGGGGTGCCAACATAGTAACCCTAACCTAAGGATGAGCTAAATAGTAAAATTACATACTATATAGGCCAAGTCTAAGATTGGTAATCCATAGCCTACCTGGCGTCCAATAAAAAGATACTAGAAAGTTGTCGTTCGAGCCCAAACTACTCTCAGAATCCCCAAACAACAATCAAACTATCCAAAACATAATCTACTCATCAATATGAAGCCAATGATACCTATAATGCTAATAATTATCTAGGTCGAACATAATCTACTCATCAATATGAATCTAATGATACCTATAATGCTAATAATTAGCAGGGTCAAAATCTAGTCCAAAATGGGCCCTAGGACCCACAACTCGAAATTGAAAATGAAAATTATAATGAGGTTTCCTATGCTTCTAGGAACACATGCTCGAAAATTGAGCATAATTTGAATAAGGTAAGGGCCTAAAACAACACCTAAATTCCAAGAACAATTCGAGAATCAAATGAAGAAATTAACAGAATTAAAGGTTCAAAACGTACAATTCGAAGATGAGAATCAACCAGAGACAAAGAATAAACTATCCCAACACTCTAAGGTGATCCCAAACTAAATTATGAGCTTAGAGTTCTAAGAAAATTGAGGAAGAGCAGGTGAAATGGAGAAGAATATTAAGGAGAATAATTAAATACTGCCAGAGGTCCTTTATCGTGATCGCAAAGGAGCCCACGCGATCGCAATGACCATGCTGGCTAGACAATTGTGATCGCAATAGCCCAACCATGCAGTTGTGAAGAACAAAGAGTGCCAGGTCCACAGGCCCTTCATCGCGATCGCGTAAAGGGAATCTCGCGATCGCACTGCCTAAAGAGGTAGACCATCACGATCGCGTGGCCTTTCTCATGATCGCAATTAAGGCCCGAGGTCTGCACCTGTAACAACAACCAACAACTTTCTTAAGCTTCAAGGTCATCGGATTGGCCAACGGGGTTCATCTGGGACTCCGCACGCATAAATGAACTTTGATATCCCATCAGAAATGACATTTTAGACCCAGCAACATTGATAAAACTTAAATACGAGGTTGTTTTGATAAAGTGTTGACTGACCCAAGTCAATATTTATGAATTCCAACCGAACACCCAAAATAAGCCTGGATCATCGAGGACCCGAGCCAATGACCTACCTAACTCAAACTTGACATTCTGGAGCTGATGGAACCATCAGATTTCAAATTTGATACTCCAATCATTCAAAGTTGACCAATGTCGAACTTCTAATTTCAATTGGCCTTATATCTCAGAAAGTGAGATAAACCATATCGAAAGCTCCTAGGCCCTGACCAAGGGTCCAAATAGACCAATATCCATGCTCTGTAGCTAATGAAACTATAGGAATTTAATTTTGAGCATGCTTGCTAAGAATGTTGACTAAAGTTAACAATTTCCTAAGTTAAATCTCTAAAATAGGGAAATGCTTATTAAGACCAAACGAACAGCCCGAGCACTAAACCTATGGTCCCAACAAGTCATAAATGACTTGGGGCCACTACACATAAGCTCTAACAGTTCAAAGAAAGCATAAACGCAAACATGACCAGAAGGGTTATTACAACAAGCTATTATTTAATGGAAACTACCAAATAGTCCAACAGAAATAAGAAGTTTCTTGGGCTTAGTAGGATATTATAGAAGGTTTGTGAAAGGCTTCTCCATTATAGCCTCTCCTTTGACTAAAGTTTTGGAGAAGGAAGCCAAGTTTACATGGAATGACAAATGCCAAGAGAGCTTTGAAAAACTCAAATCCTTGTTGACACAAGCTCCTATACTTACTCAACCAAATGAAGGGAAATAATATGTGATATATAGTGATGCTTCTCATCGTGGTCCCGGTTGTGTTCTGATGTAAGAAGGAAAAGTCATTTATTATGCCTCTCAAATATTAAAACCACGTGAATTGAATTATCCTACCCATGATCTTTAACTTGTTGCTATTGTGTTTGCTTTGAAAATTTGGAGGCATTACTTGTACGGAGAAAAGTGTAATATATTTACTGATCACAAGAGTTTAAATTACTTGGGTACACAAAAAGAGCTTAACTTAAGACAACGGATATAGCTTGAACTCATCAAAGATTATGACTTCACAATTGACTATCATCCGGGAAAAGCCAATGTGGTTGTAGATGCCCTAAGCCGTAAATCCTTTGAAAGTTTATATTTAAGTCCCTTGACCTTGCTTCTTTAATTAAGAGCCATGAATACTTGTCTTGCACTTAATATTGATGGTTTGGTTGTTGCTAATATGAAAATCAAGCCAATATTACTTAAACCTTTGAATGAAGCACAAAAATTAGATGAGAAGCTTGCAAGATTGATCAAAGAAGTTCAAAATGGGGAAAAATGATTTTACATTGAGGGAGGATGGTGTCCTATTTCATCAAAATAGGTTATGTGTTCCTAATGATGAAAATTTGAGGAGATAAATTTTAAATGAAGCACATACTTCACCATATACAATGCATCGCAGAGGCACGAAAATATACCAAACCATCAAAGAACACTATTGGTGAAATGGTATGAAGAAAGAAATTGTAGAGTTTATTTCAAAGTGTTTGGTTGGTCAAAAAATAAAGGTTGAACATAAAGTCCCAGTTGGTTTGCTACAACCCTTGCCGATACCAGAATAGAAATGGGAGAAAATAACTATGGACTTTGTTTCTAGACTTCCTTTTACTCAAAGAAATCGTAATTCAATTTGGGTTATAGTGGATAGGCTAACAAAGAGTGCTCATTTCTTGGCAATCAGAGTGGATTTCTGACTTGATCATTTAGCAGAACTGTACATCAATGAGATTGTGAGACTATATGGCATTCCCGCTTCTATTGTATCTGAATGAGACCTGAGTTTATATCTAGATTTTGGACAAGCTTGCAAGAAGCTTTTGGTACTAGGTTAAACTTTAGTACTTGTTTTCATCCCCAGACAGATGGCTAGTCTGAAAGGGTAATACAAATTTTGGAAGATATACTTCGAGCCTGCATTATTTAGAGTAGTGGGATAAACACTTGTCTTTGATAGAATTTGCATACAATAATAGCTACTAATCAAGTATTGGAATGCCTCCTTATGAAGCTCTATATGTAAGGAAATTTAAGACTCCTCTTTGTTGGAGTGAAGTTGGTGAAAAGAAACTTATTGGTGCTGAGATTATGAAACCAATAGAAGTTAAGGTAAGAATAATCAAGGATCCTCTGAAAATTGCTTCAGATAGACAAAATTCTTATGCTGATCTTAAGAGGTGTGAAATTGAGCACCAAGTTGGCAATAAACTATTTTTAAAGGTTTCTCCATGGAAGAAGATTATGAGGTTTGGCCAAAAAGAAAAACTTAGTCCTCGATTTATTGGACCATATGAGGTACTTGAGAAATTTGGCCCAGTTTTGTATAAGTTAGCTTTGCCACCTGAGTTAGACAAGATCCACAACGTCTTCCATGTTTCTATGCTTTGAAGATATCACTCAGATCCATCTCATGTTCTCCTTGTTGAATAATGACTTGACATATGAAGAAGAACCTATCCATATCTTAGCACGTGAAGTAAAACAACTTAGAAACAAGAGAAATTCCCTTATTAAAAGTACTTTAGAGAAATCATTCTGGCAAAGAAGCCACATGGGAGCGAGAGGCGGACATGCGAACCCAATATCTGCATTTGTTTTGGGACTAAAATTAGGTAAATTTTAGGGAGAAATTTCTTTAAGGGGGAGATAGTTGTAACACCCCGAAGAATATAAGCTAACATTTGCACTTAACTTGACTATTTCTTGATAAAAAGGAATGAACTCTACTTCCCGCTTCCTAAACTTGAATTTTGCGACGTTTGAAAATTCGCTTAACTTGAATTGTGATGGTATTTTAAGATATTTTCTTGGGATATTTATGTAAACTTCTTCAACTATATTTATACTATAAATAATAGTAAAATAAAAGGAATATTAATCACTTTGGGCAGCCAACCATTTAAATTTTTGGGCAGCCACTTTTCTTTTGTGTGTGTATATATATAAATATAAATCACTTATAGGTCCGTGTATATCACCTCCTCTCAAATTTTTGGTTCCTTAAGACTGAGGAAACCCCCAGAAATCTCTCTCCATCATAATCCCCCACAAAATCACCTAGAAAAATTTGTTCTTTCATCTAGAACACAAGACAATTCCTCCCTTGTGGTAAGTAACCCAAACTCATTTTTGAAACTGTATAGCTGTTAGTAACTTTAGAATATCTTGTTATGTAGAAATCAGTTTTAAGTGAACAAATATGTTTTGGAAATCTATTACATATATCTACAACTCTTATGTTTATGTCAAAATCTAGTGTTGCTATTACGGGGTAAAAAAAGTGGACGCAACACAGAAAAAGTTCTGGCCAGTTTTTTTGATATAGAAACTTTCTATGTACTACTGTTAGTATTTTTAGCATATTATTTTGTACAAAATATATTTTGTGATTATTCTTGACCCCTTGAAACTCAAAGACATTAACCTATAACTTTTGTGAAGACTAGAAAGCCTAGTTGTTCCATTTACCTATTCAAAACTGAGTCACAACACAAGACAATCAGGCTGTCTAGATTTATGGTTTAGGGAATTTGGTGTGATTTGCATAAACTAGGATCACTTTTGATATCTATCTTATTCATTTTCACCTGCTAAAATTGATGAATATTAAATGGATATTTGATTGTGTATTGAAGGTATTTATACTCTTGTACAAGCTAAAGAAAATTATTTGATGAAGTTGATGCACTTGTTGGTCCACGATTTAAACTATGGTAGGACTATTTATGTACTAAAAAGCCAAGGTTTGTGTATAAACTTGAACTTTTACTCTTTTTACTTATTGGAGTACTTTGATTATTGTACTATAACTTTATTTTGCTTTCTCTTGACCTTATATCATCATATTTGTATTTTTGAATTATTATGAGATAATCGTTAATTCGCCCACTTGTACGGATTGCTTGATCATTTTGCATGCTTGTTGGGACTTTGTACTTCTTGTGGCAGTGACTATGTCATTATATTGTCATGCCTCTTGATTTGGATATTTGTTCATCTTGACTTTGGATTTGTGTTTTGTCTTAATTATGGAAATTATCCATTTAAGTACGAACTAGAAAGCCATTTTTAACATGGTTCTTGATTCTTTTGATTATTGGGTCTCGTTCCTACTTGATACGGGATTTTTGTCCTTCTTGATGTTTTATTATGCTTGGTGTGATAGCATAACGTACATATTGGGAAAAAGTTATTATTTGACATCTCGTAAAAAAGTTCTATGAACTTTCTTGACACTTGAGCTTTGAATGCTGATTTTGTACATGATCCATATGTTGTACCTGTATATGTAAAGTTTGGAGGCTTATTTTATCGTAGTACTGTAAATTGTAAACTTGAATTTGGTGTCGTGTTGGCTGTTTTGAGGTGTGTAAACCCAGTTACTGTAATGTATCAAAGTCACATTTTGATTTGTAATTTGCATAATGGAAGAAACTAGTGTTTTTCTTTAGCATTTGGAAGTTTGAAGATGATGTACACAATGATCCTAGAGTTGTGTTTAAATGAAAAAAAAATGACTTTCAATAAGGTACATGCTCGATTATTTTTGAAAGGTCTGCCATCGTGAATTGAAATTCTTATATTGTCTTCACTTGGAATTATATGAATTATTAGATGTCAAAATATTATACCATTAACTCATTTCTAATGGGCCTAATTCCTCTATATAAATAAATATGATTAATATGTCTTAAATAGAGTCCTTTTAAATACTATAGGTATGTATTTATTTTTATTTCAGAAGTGGCATCCTCCCAAGAGGGTCGCTACACATATCCCTCAAATTGATTAAGGGCATACTTGTCTTTCAAAGCATCTGAAATGTTGTTAGTGAGGAAGATCCTTTCACTTTGTAATTTTCACTCAAGGAACTCTTCCGGATCACTACTACCTTTGAACTTTGGAAGACAAACCTTGAATTCAACCCTCTTTTATGGTCACCATGATCTCCATGATGATCACCATATCTATCACCATAATTATCACCATATATATTACCTCGATCTCCATACCCTTGGTTCCGACCATAGCCTCCGGGTTGTACCCTTTCTCTTGGTGCACCATAATCTTATCGTCCCCTATGTAGAGGTTCATCCTAATATCTATAGCATGTTCCTCCTCACACATGACTTTGTAGAGAGGCTCTTGGTAATTTTCATGTTGATAAGGCTCTTGATTGGATAATGAGATACCTGCAAGGAAGCACGTGATGCATTTCATAGTAAACCTTGGGTTTGGTTTGCTACAAAAGGACGCTCCTCTTGTAGTGGGTGATTTGGTTGGTGATTTGGATAAAAAGGGGTTTGTCTAACATTGTTTGGAATTTTAGACATTTGGATAGGTTGTTGTTTGGTATGTGGGGTGGGGTTTTGAGTGACTTTGGGGTAGCATAACTCGTGTGCTTACCCCGGGGTAATAGTCATTGAGGAATTCAAATTCCTTTTTTTTCCCGATCCATAAGTGGCATGAGTTGTACTTTCTGGACTTCTAACCTCAACATGAGCCAACATATTCTCCCACTTTTCAACCCTCCCATTATTTTTGCCATTTGCTTTGCCAACAGGCCAAAAGACTCCACAAGATTCATTGAACCATCCCCTTCATGGGCATGTTCAATAGACTTAGACATTTGTACCTACAAAACTAAACAAATGACGTTAGTAGTAAAGTTTCTCATGCCTCTCGTATTTAGACACTCTCTTTATCTTCCTAGAGCGTCTTCCTAAATTTGATATCATTATTTCTTCACCTTCAATTCACAAGGATTACTAATTCTTTATGAAAGAATAGATTCTTATTTAATCAAATAAGGACAACTTAAAGCAAATACAAACAGAGCCAATAAGATACTCAACGAGTTTGTAAAATGAGAAACACTTAGAAAAGGTAGCATGAAATAAAAATGGACACAAGAATTAATGTAGACAAATTACTTGTTGTTAATCAGATTTATGAATTCAAGATGTGAGTTAGAATCAAGGAAAATGATACTTAGAAGTTGGTACCTGAGATTCGTTGAGGATATTGAATTCACAAAAGTTGAGGCATCTGCTTTAAATTTGATGGCGCACATGGCCATCTATAAAAGGTAGATGAAATACAAGTCCAAGGAAAAACTCATTGTCTTCATCTGCCCTTCATCAATATTTCACTTGCAAAATGCATGTACCCGCTGAGCACTGTTGAAACGTAGAAGCCCATTGGCAGACACCTGTAGCTTCTGATTTTGGTAGTTTTCTTTGACTTTTGTACTTCCCTTTTCCTAGTACTTGCCCTTTTGGTAAATTCATTTTGTACCAGCACAAGTACTCTCCTTTGGATCAAACCACCTTTTTCAACCTTCTTCTTTAACAAACCTTGAAGAACACCAAGAATAATTTATGATTTTCAAATTTTCAACTTCTTTAATTTAGCATGGATTGAACCCAGATTTGAACCCTAGCCTCCCCTCAATATAGAGAAAAATGCCAAGTAAAAAATAGAATCAATTACCACCAAAATTGAAAAGACCCATTTCCATGTTCTTTAAGTTCTTCAAATTTAAAAATGGTAGATCCTTTAATTTTGAATCAAATGCTCCCAAATTTGATATCCAAGCTCCTTATTACTAGGAGATCAAACCCCAATGCATTAGAAGCCTCCAACCAATCCATATCTATCAAACCCAAAATATCTTCTTCAAGCTTCTTCACCCAACAATGGTGAAAACTTCAATTCTTATTCAAAAAAGTTCAAATCTCAGATCTAGACTCAATCAGTACTAGAACACAATTTTATTATCAAAAACTTAAAACAAGACTCAAATCAAAAAAAAAATTGTGAAATTTTTTTTAACCCAATTTGTTTTTTGAATTTTTCATATTTACAAGCTAAGGATTAAGAATTGTAGGAACAAGTCTTTATCCTAAACTATGATACCAAATGATAAGATCTCTATTAGGGATGAAGCTAATCAAAATTGCATGCAGAAATTAGATAAGAAAACATAAAATAATTGTTATCAAAAAAATACTTATGGGCAATAATGGATAGGTTACTATCACTTCCCAATTGAATAACAATTCATTCACAAATACGAACTTGAATTAACAAGGCAGAAGTACTCGAAATAATCCACAAATGAGTATTCTCATGTAAAATTCAAGAAAAGAAGTTATCAAGTAACTAAAGGAATCCACCTACTAATCATTCACCTAAACTCTTAGGAATCCACCAAATAGATTTAGCTACCTAAATGGGATTCCACCCAAGCTACAAGATAAGAAACTACAAAAGTCATCAAATAGAAATTTTCAATCATTTAACAATGGATGATCTAAGGGAAGAGAACCCCTACTTATAGCTATTACATCAAGGCCCAAATATGGCCTTGAAAGACACTAAAAATTGGGTCACTGTTGGCCATCTGCATCCCACATATGCTCATAGGTTAACCATAATTGTAACGCAGGTTCACTTGGCAGCTTACTATTTTGGCAATCTGTGCTTCACTTGCTACAACAAATGAAATGCAGGTTCATTTGATAGCTTCCAACTTCAGGTTGTTTCCTTCCTCTTCATTCCAGAATATCATCCAAATGTGGAATTTCTTCATTTGGAGAGTAATAAGGCTCTTCCAAGATCCCTTTTATGCTCCATGGGTAAGTGTAGCTTTGATTCTCTGGTGTAAACATTGAAGTATAGGTCTAGTATTGACGGTGCCGAGTGATATCATATTAGACCCCAAACTTGTTGGATTCTATATTTGAACTACGACTGCTTTATATCTTTTCAGAGGTGTAATTTGGGTGTATCAAATTTTGGTGCCTCATGCCAGGGAATACAATTTAGAAATAATCTATTAGTGTTTTATTCTACTTGTAGTCCATATTTCTTATATTACTTTATTTTTTTGTTTTTATTTTTCTTTAGGAGTAATGGATGGAAACCATGGACTCCTTAATGGTGTTGAGATAACTGAAGAGCAACGCGTGGTAGTCAATGCTACTGTAGCTGAACCTAAAACTCAATGCCTTGTAACTGTTGTTGCTAGAAACTTGTGAGGTGTGCCCTCAGGTGGGGTTCACCAATGTGTAGCTGTGTGAAATGTGTATCTAGAGGATTAGATTGACTTGGAACAAACTAGTTTTGTATGACAACCACTACTTAGGGAAATGCCAAATTTGACATCACCAACACTATGATGCACTTGTTGACTATGAAAAGGTTGTTTGGGGTCTAGGCCATGAAGATCCAAACCAATATTTTAAGATCTTTATTGAAATTTTCAAGGTGTATAGGCTACCAAGCATCTCTCAAGAAGCAACCCATATGAGGCTTTTCCCTTTGTTATTATAGGGGGAAGCCACTATATGGTAGGGAGAGCTACTGGATGACTTCATTACCACTTGGGTTGAGCTAAAAGATTCATTTATTAAGAGGTTGTTCCTACCATTCCAGATGTTACAGCTTCAAGATGAGATCAACAATTTCTGTGAACTGCTAGGAGTAGAACTACATGAGGATTGGTTGAGGGTTAAAAAGCAAATCTGCCTGATCAAGTGATCCTTGAGGTTTTCTAAGATCACTGGATGCAGTAAATAAGTCAGTGACCAATAATATTGTAGAAGGTACTATGACCAAGAACATGTTCACTAGGGCTAGTGTACTTCTTGACATATTGACCAAGACTAATAGAGCATGGCATATTCAAGAGTTAGAGGTTTGTAGTAGTGGTCAGTATAAAGGAATTTTGGAGGAGCAATTGATAAGAGAAGAGTCCTGTGATCAATATATCGCCTAATCGAAAACCCAAATGAAATTAATCACCAAGCATCTGATAGGAGTCAGTACTTAGAAGGTAAATAATGTGGGCTCTCATGATAAAGTTCCTCGATATGATGACTATTATTTAGATTCTGAGAAAGAGGTAAATTTCATGAACAATCAGGCGGTGGGTTCTCGACCCAATTCTCAAGGGTTTAATTAAGTCTCTTGGCATCAGGTTAAGGGAATTAAGGTCGGAATGCATATATGGAGATCAACTATGAAGGACCAACTAGAGAGACAAAGGTCAAGGTAATTAGAGAGACAAATATGGGTATAGAAACAATCATAATGGTGCATATATTTCTCCTAGGAGTAGAGAGAAGAACTCAAATTAGTCATCAGCTAATGACCCCGCTGGTCAAAAATGAAAGAGATTTTAAAAAAGATATTGAACAGGGTTGAATCTATAGACTCAGGGATTAAAGAAAAATGGAGAGATATATCAACCATGAGTCAGTTGGTAGACTCTCATTAAAGCAATTAGATCAGCAAATGAGTTAGATCTCAACAGCCTTGAATCAGAGACAAAGTGGTACACTACTAGGTGACACCGTGCCCAATCCAAAAAATGATAATAATTGTATGGCAGTTACCACATGACATGGTCGAGTGTTGGGTGATGAGGGAGAAGTGGTTATCAAAGATCAAAAAGAGGAGGCTCCTACAAATTCTTGGGTAGTAGTTGATAAAGAAGCGGATAAGAAAGAGTTAGCCAGTGCTGAAAAGCCAATTATTATGGAAAGCTGGTAAGTCTTTAGTTGGTGTAAAGAAGAGCTCTGGAGCAGAGGGGAAAGAGAAACTGATTTTGAAAGTGTTGTTTCTAATCTCAAGACCACCCCCTTTTGTTTCCCTAAAGGTTGAAGAAGAAAGTGGAAGATGATAAATTCCATAAGTTTATTTTTAGGTTGAAGAAGCTGTGTGTAAATATTCCATTGGTGGATGCTATGGAACGGATGCCAGGATATGCTAAGTTTATGGAAGACTCAATGACAAAGAAAAGGACCATGAGTTTTGAGCCTACTGGTAGTACGCACCCTGTAGTGTTGTTGTATCAAACTCATTGATACATAAGAAGAAACACCCCAGAGCATTCACTATTCTGTGTACTATTGGGGAATATAAGTTCGCAAAATCTTTCCATGACTTGGGTTCAAGCATCAACTTGATACCACTTACATTTTTTAAGAAGTTGCACTTTAGATCCCTCAAACCAATGACTATGCGATTGTTGATGACTAACCATATTGTGGAGTGGTTTATTGGTATCTTGTATGATGTATTGGTAAAGGTGGAAATCTTCAACTTCCCTACAAATTTTGTTATTCTTGATTATGAGGGGGAATTTAAAGTCCATATCATTTTGGGGAGGCCATTTTTGGCCACTGAAGAGCACATGTTGATATAGAGAATGGAAACCTGAGGTTCAGGTTGAGCAGACAAAGGACATGAGTGTCATCTTTGTGATTGACACTATTGGTGATTTTATTGATGTCTCAATTAAAGAAAAGTTTGTGGTAGAGACTTTGGCTGCTGTGATCATGAATTTTAATATTGAGGATATGGAAGGTTATGAGGAGACTGTCAATGCCTTGTATGGTAGGGGTTCCTATTCATTAGCTTCTAAGAAGTTAGATCCTGACTTGAAGTATAATGACCCTCAAAGTCATTTTCTCTATTTTTGCATTTTTTCTGCTTTTCAATCTTTCCCACAGTGCCTACAAGTCATTTATGACTTTCTAGGATGACAGTTTGGTTCCTGAGCAATTCATTTGTATTTTAAGCCTATTTTCCTATTTTGAAACTCTTAAAGCTGAAAGAGTTGATTCGGTAAATATTCAGAGAAGACTGGCTTGGATGGAAATTCCGTCAGCACTGTTAGCTCAAGAATGTTGACTTTGGGTAGTGAGACTTTTGGTTTGGGTCCTAAGGCTTCCAGACTCATTTTGGGCACTTGGGTAACTTCTCGGCAAAACCATCAAAATGTTGATTGATGAACGCTCAAATTGTGCTCTCCAATTAGGAGGTCATGACGATCATGCAACAAAACAAAATTTATGAACGTAACGAATGTCAGGGTCATACCCAAGGGACTTGACTTAGCCAACTAGAGATTGTATGAGTTGATTTCAAGGCGAGAGTAATTGCTTAAACAAAAAGTAAAAGGATAGGGGGAATTGGGAAAGTTGTAACTACTAACACAATTCAATAAAAAGCAATAAAACTAAAGATTGGTGTACCAAGTGATTTAGAAGACTAGGGATGCATATCCGATGGGGCATTAGCTATAGGATAGGGTAATTATTAATTCACATCTACTCTCACCTATTGACATGAATAGCGTTGGTCATAGGTGTGAAATGCTATCTCTCGATCAACATCAACATTTCCAATGATTTCAGGTAGAACACCATTGGTTTGATCAATAATCAACCAACATATGCTTGGGGAGGTCACACTATCTCTAGCTTAGACCCTTAAATGGGAGATTCCTATGATAAGAGCTATTTCCAGCCTCAAATCTAGATGGATTCCTAAGTACCCACTAGCAATTTCACATCCACAACCATGGAAACCTCTTTCAAGCAATAACATAGTCAAGTAAAGTAAACTAATGTTTGCAACCATCAATCTTATGATTAAAACTTGGTGAAATTACTAGACCCATGTCAAATAAGCAATTATAGAGATGAATTAACAACACCCACACCTATTAGCTAAGCACCATCATCAATACACCCCTAGATAAGAGAATTTAGCCACTCATAGTAGAAGAAGAAGAGATACCATCTGGGTAAGTCAAATTCCCATCCATTATAGCTGAATCTCAAGTTCTAGAATCAAATTAGGCACACAAATTGTTACCCAAGAGATTTGGATTGAAAACCCTCTCTCAATGGAGGTGGAAAATTATTTTAAAATCAAAAACTATTCTCTGAGAATAAGGTCTGAAGTATTGTATATACAAATTCAGCCTAAAATGGCCTTTTATATGTTCCCAAGTCAACACATAAAATTAGGACAAGTTTGCCCTTTGGGAGGTGTACGACGCGACATGCGGTTCACACGTCTTGATGTAAATATCGCACACCTGCTTCAACTCGACCAGTGATTTCAGCTGAAATTATGGGCTTCGTGAGAAAGTGGTGCATTTCACACACAGGATGTGCGCGTCGCACAGTGCCTGCACTCCTTTGCCGAATAATCAGCAACTTTAACAGCTTCATGCGGAAGTGGTGAGAATCGCACCTCGGCTTGTGCATGTCGCATAGCTACCACATCTTGGTTCAGATTCTTCAGCTTTTCTCAACTCTTCACACTTAGCTCCTTTTTGGCTCTTTTTGGGTTCATATCCTTATTCTTCATCTTCTATCAAAAGTACCTGCAAAAACATCAAAAAAGACTATAAGAACCTCTAAATCGATTCAAAACATAGCGATAATTCATGGATATAGGCTGAATAATTTGGTGGATTACCGACTTATCAAACCCCCAAACTTGAACTATTGCTTGTCCTCAAGAAAGATACTCATAAGGCAAGGAATGAATTATGCTAAGGCTCAATCAAGGCACAAAAGACTACTCTACACTAAAATTTAAGAAAAAAGAAATAAACAAAGACTCAAACAAAGGACTCAACTACTATGCTCATCTCAATTTGGACTACCACAAACTCAAGGCAATTGGTCATTTCAAAACCTTTTTCAAAAGCACATCATTTCTCATTTAAAATAAAGGGAATTTGCCATTCAAAACAAGACATTTAAGCTTCTCAAGTCATTGGCATGGACCATCAAGGGTTGCCTTGAGATTCACCACACAACTTGTCTCATTCATTCCCTTCAATTGAAATAGAGACTCATGTTTCAATTCAAGGGCATGATGCCACTCACCACAAGAGAAAATCCCACTCACAATCATTCAATTCACAAAACACGGGATTATAAGAACCAAGAAGACTCTCACTCTCTCAAAGAAGTTCAAGTGCATGCGCATCAAACCATAGGCTTTCCCTTCATGTAAATCACCACTAATGTTGGGTAGCCAAGTTCGGAATCACCAAGGACTTGGGGGTTACGATGTTGGCTAGGGCTAAGGTGAGGATATCATTTGGTTCAACTTACTACACCTCCCTAATGCTCTTTGTTCTCATTTCAAACACCGTTCACATTTTTCCATTTCAACTTTACCTTATTCCTCCCTCGCACAACCCAAGATTTCTCTTTTTTAACTCATGATCATTTACACCTTATATCACCTTCACTTGGTAGAACCAATTTTTGCTTTTAAATTTGCTCATTGGATTGGTATTTTGGAGCAATTTTCAATTTGAAATTAAGGTGCTACTTTGCACTTGAAGTGTACTTCTTTTCTTCTCCTCATTTAATCATATGCAGCCCCAAACTTAGGCGTTTGCCTATGTTGTATTTTCTTCCCCCCCCAATACTTAGGCTTTTAGACTACTTTTCATTTTCAAGGAATTAGGGAGGATGGGTGCCAAGATAGAGGTTCCAACAAAGGTCAAGGTGTTGACAAGGTGCCAAAGAATGGTCAAAAGCTCAAAGGGGCTCACTAGGATTCGATGTCATTGGGGAGTCATTTGGGTGAAATGGCTTATCATAAAGGGCCTAAGGTCATCTTCCAAGCTTGGGTACACCTAGAATTTCGCCTTGAATCACATTTGGGGCAAGTTCTAGACGATACTTATGCACAATAATCAAGGTACAACCTCACCACACAAGGCATCATGCCACAAGACTTCATTCATTAGTCCCACAATCAATTGGGGTAAACGATTTTTTGACAAGCTATTCCGAGTTCATTACACACTCGTTTGTGAGGCAATCAAGCCAAAGCGAGAGAGCGAAAGTCATGACAAGAGAATGCTTTTCCTCAAAAATTCATTTCCCTTCTTCCTTTCATTTTCAACAATAATTTGCCATAATTGTTTTTCCGGTGGTCCCATTTCGAGATAACCACTTACGGACTCAATTCTAAACTAAAACTTAGCATTATCCCTTAAGAAAGTTGTCTCTCAATCTATCATAGGGAAACACCAACCCGGTTCGACACACAAAAACAAAAGAAAAGAAAAAGAAAATAATCAAAACTTTTGCTCCTTGGGAAAGAACCGTGGTATTAAGAAAACCCTCGGAGTTTATTTCTACACTACTATTAACAAGGCAATGCGAGCACCCCCTCAACCAAAATTGAATATTGTCCCCAATGATATAAGCAAGAAGAGGTAGTAAACTTCCTAAACTGAGGTGCGAAATGCACTACTGGTGATGCAGCCACACTTCAATCGTACAATCAAGGCGGTCAAGTTTGATCCTTATTCTATTCGTTGCTGGTGCAACCAATGTGCGACACACAGTCAAGATCGTGCAGTCCGCAATGAAAGCGCATGATGTCAAAGATTTCTGGGGGAAATTGTCAGTTTTATGGGACAAAGTGCGAAATGAGTGTGCGACACGCACAACTACTCATGCGATCGCACACCAATCGCACATGATATTGCCTGATTTGTCAGCTTTTTGTTAAGCTCATGCGATCTGATTGGCGATACACACTTTTTGAGGTGCGATCACAGGGAGCCTCGCATTATCTGATCATTTCTCCCCATCTGTTAGCTTTAATCCCAACTACAAGGCTAACAAAGACAATATGAAAGATAAAACAAGAAATTAAGAAAAATATAACTGGAAAAAGAGCTTGGGTTGCCTCCCAAGAAGCGCTTGGTTTAACGTCACGGCTCAATGAAGGTACCTCCCGATCAAGGTTCGTCCAATTAAATAGCCTCTACAAATTCAACTTCTCCCGGAGTGCCCAAATACTTCTTCACTCACTGCCCATTGACATTGAAGGCTAAGCCATCCTCATTTTCCAATTCTATAGCTCCATTTGCAAAGACTTGAAGCACTTTGAAAGGACCCGACCATTTGGACCTTAACTTTCTTGGAAAAAGCTGAAACCTCGAGTTGAACAATAGTACCCAATCTCCCAGGTGAAACTCTTGCCTTTAGATTTATTGATAATGATAGTGCTTCATTCAACTTTATAGATAGAGGCACTTTCGTACGCTCGCATCCGAAACTCATCCATTTCATTTATGTCTTCTACTCTAGTTCGAGCGGCTCTTTCCCATTCTAGGTTCAACTTCTTCAAGGCCCACATAGCTTTGTGTTCCAATTCGACCGGGAGATGACAAGCTTTGCCAAAAACTAGTTGATAGGGGGACATTCAAATCAAGGTCTTATAAGTTGTCCTATATGCCCATAGTGCATCATCCAACTTGCGTAACTAATCCGTTTGGTGAACATTCACCGACTTTGAGAGGATGTACTTAATCTCCCGGTTGGACACCTCAACTTGCTCGTTCGTTTATGGATGGTAAGGAGTGGCCACTTTGTGTTTGACACCATATTTTTCAAGTAATGCGCTGAACAACTTGTTGAAAAAGTGCGATTCGCCATCGCTAATGATGGTACGAGGCGTGCCAAACCTTGCAAAGATATGCTTCTTGAGAAAAACAGTCACACTTCTCCCCTCATTATTTGGTAAAGCCATCGCTTAGACCCACTTGGACACATAGTCCACAACCACTAGAATATAGGTATGCCCATGTGAGCTCGTGAAATGTCCCATGAAATAGATACCCCATACACCAAACAATTCTACCTCCAGGATAGGTGTTAGTGGAAGCTCGTGTCACCGAGATATGCCTCCTCCACATTGAAACTTGTCACACTTCTTTACCAAATCATGAGCATCTTGGAATAATGTGGGCCAATAGAACCCGCTTTGCAATACTTTAGAGGTCGTGCGCATACTCCCATGGTGTCCTCCAACAGGGAATGAATGGCATGCTCTAAGAAAGGGTAACATTTCAATTTCTGGAACACACCTCCTTATCATCCCATCGGCACAAATCCAGAACAAGTAGGGCTCATCCCAATAATATTTTCAAACGTCGTGTAGGAATTTCTTTTTTTGATTAGAGTTTAATCCCTCCGGGAGTAGATCACTTTCCAAGTAATTAGCGAAATCAGAAAACCAAGGTGTCAAGTCATGAGATGCAACTAAAATTTGCTCATCCGGGAATTAGTCATTAATTTCAATCTCTCCCACTGGCCTTCCTTCTTCTTCCAAATGGGATAGGTGGTCAGCCACCTGATTCTCACACCCTCTTCGATCCTTCACTTCAAAATCAAACTCTTGAAGAAGTAACACCCACCAGATTAATCTTGGTTTGGCATCCTTTTTAGTCATCAACTACCTTATAGCAGCATGATCAGTGTGCACCACCACTTTAGTTCCCAAGAGATATGCCCGAAATTTCTCAAAAGCAAACACTACAACCAATAATTCCTGTTCCATAACCGTGTAATTTATTTGTGTTGTGTTTAAAGTTTTGATCGCATAATAGATCAGGTGAAAAAGCTTCTCTTTTTGCTGACCAAGCACTTCCCTTAAAGCTACGCCACTGGCGTCACACATAAGTTCAAAAGGCTTTGACCAATCTGGGGAAATGATAACCGGGGTGGAGGTGAGCTTCTCTTTCAAGGTAAGGAAAGTCGTCATGCATTTATCATCAAAGTCAAATTTTGCCTCCTTTTCTAAAAGCTTACACAGAGGGTGAGCCACCTTTGATAAGTCCTTGATGAATCGCCGATAGAATCCAGCGTGCCCGAGAATACACCGGATGCCTTTCACAGATTTTGGAGGGGGTAATTTCAAGATAACTTCAATCTTTTCTTGATCAAACTCAAGCCCTTTTTCGAAGATCTTATGCCCCAAAACTATTCCTTCTTTTACCATGAAGTGACACTTTTTCCAATTTAACACCAAATTCGTTTCCTCACACCTTTTAAGGACCTCCTCTAGGTTCTCCATACAATCATTAAACTCATCCCCCACCACCAAAAAGTCATCCATGAAGATCTCCATTGCATCCTCCACCATATCAGAGAATATCGATATCATAAACCTTTGGAAGGTGGCCGGAGCGTTGCAAAGTCTAAAGGGCATTCTTTTGAATGCAAAGGTGCCATACAGGTATGTGAAAGTAATCTTTTCCTGGTCCTATGGGGCAATTGAAATTTGGTTGTACCCTGAATAGCCATCTAGAAAGAAATAGAAGCCATGGACCGCCAACCGATCTAATATTTGATCCATGAAAGGAAGAGGGAATTGGTCCTTTTCCATCCAAGAATTCAACTTTCTATAGTCCATGCACACTCTCTAACCGGTCACGGGTCTGAGGGAAATCATTTTTGGAACACATTGCACAGGACTAAGCCACGTGCTATCCAATATGGGAAAGACTACCCCTGCATCTAACCACTTGGTGATTTCTTTCTTCACAACCTCCTGCATATGCGGGTTTAATCTTTGTTGTTGCTCAATCGAAGGGATAATTTCCTCTTGGAGGATTATTTTATGGGTGCATATTCCCAGAGGTATACCTTTGATATCTGCAATGGTCTACCCTATAGCGCAAATATGCTTCTTCAATATGTTAAGCAAAGCTTTCACTTGCTTGTCACTTAGCTTGTTGGAAATAATGACCGGCAAGGTCTCGTTGGCACTCAAGTATGCATACTTCAAATAGGAGGGCAATGGTTTGAGCTCCAAGTTAGGAGGTTTAATGATGGAGGGTTTAGATGGTGGTGTTTCCATGTTCTTTAGGTCGAGATAAAGCTTCTTTGGGGGATAACAGTAGGATGCCATGCCCACCAATGCACAACAAACTTCATTGAATTCCTATGTACCCTAACCATCATGATTCAATAGTACCACTTCTAAGGCTTCATCAACAAATCCCTCTCTCATGTACAAATCAACACTTTCTTTGATTGTTTCAATTGTGAAAGTAGTTTGGAGATCACTTGGTTGCCTCATAGATCTACTCACGTCGAAACTGGTTTTCTCATCATTCAATGCAAACTTTAATTCCCCTGAGTTCATTTTACTCAAGGTGTTCCCCATATTTAGGATTGGATGCCCCAAGATGATGGGTATCTCAAATCTCCCCTTACAATCGAGTACCACGAAGTTCGCAGGATACACCATTCACCCCACTTTGATCAAAATGTCACTACCGATTCCAACTGGGTGCCTCATTGATCGGTCTGTCATGCCAAACTGTAAACATGTGCTAGTGGGCTTCCCCAATTCCATGTGTTTGAAAGTGGCTAGAGACATCAAGTTGATGCTTGAGTTTTCATCGCACACTAGTCTAGTAGACTTGTGGACTCCCTTCGAATAGTAAACCGTGTGCACACCTGGCACCACCACATCATTGGAGAAATTTCCCGCAAGAATCTCACTACTAAATGGAGATAGATGAACTATCCCCACCTCTTGTAAATTGCAAGTAGTGCATAAATCTTTCACGAATGTGGCCTTCTGAGTCATTTTGTTAGAAGTGGAACTCGCCGGTGCGTTTATGGTTATTCTCTTCCATGAAGACTCAAAATTATTCGGACTCACATCCATTCTTTCTTGCAAAAGTCATTGAGGGAATGGAGGCGGACTAGAAAGGAATGGGTTTAAGAGCTTTAGTCTCCTTTCTCTCACGTTGAACAATCTTGGGCATACCATATCCTTGAATTTGCTTTTTCTGAGGCTTGCTTATCGTTGGCATTTTCTAATCCTCTTGGTCTAGAGAGCTCTTAGCACCACTACTCTACTCTTCATCCTCGGATTGCCTAGATTTGAATTGGGAATTGAGCCAACATATTCTCTCTTCAAGATGTTCAACGGCCACGGAATACGATTGAACGGTTTGGGAAAGACTTCCAAGGTTGTGGCTCAACTTCTCGATGACTCCGTAGGTTGCCCCTACTTTTTTTATAACCTGTACAAGCATAATATCAATTCTAGAGTCTTCATGTGGTTCATTCCAACCTTTATTCCCATGATTGCACCTGTCCACACTATTAGGGCTATCATGGAAACCCACCTCGTGGTCAGCAGTGGACACTTCATCACTACCTTCATTCGAGCTCACACCATCTTCTACAATCTTTATACCCCCAATGGCACCAACGATGTTAATTATTTCTAGCCGCTTGTTAGAGACACTCTTTACCATGAATTCCAAAGAGAGTGGAAGTGATTGATAACTCTCTAGCTCTTCGAGCTTCATCTTTTAAACAATCCTCCAGCTCTTTAGCAGATGTAGCACCCATTGCTCCCTCGGCCCCCAAAAATCCAACTTAAGGTCTAGCAAAGTATCAAGGTCAAGAGCGAGTGGGCTGAGTGAGAAGTACCGACCTTTATGCTCGAATGATGTGTACCTACAAGTCCACCAAAAACAACAAAAAAAAGTAAAAGAAACAAGTAGTCTCAAATTGACTTCAAAACAATAGTCAAAAATAGCTAACACTCAAGTCCCTGGCAACGACGCTATTTTTTATGAACGCTCAAATCGTGCACTCTAACTAGGAGGCCATGGCGATCATGCAGCAAAACAAAATTTATAAACCCAACGGATGTTGGGGTCATACCCAAGGGACTTGACTTAGCCAACTAGAGATTGTATGAGTTGATTTCAAGGTGAGAGTAATTGCTTAAACAAAAAGTAAAAGGATGGGGGGAATTAGGAAAGTTGTCACTACTAACTCAATTCAACAAAAAGCAATAAAACTAAAGATGGGTGTACCAAGTGATTTGAAAGACTAGGGATGCATATCCGATGAGACATTAGCTATAGGATGGGGTAATCATTAATTCACTTCTACCCTCATCTATTGACATAAATAGCATTGGTCATAGGTGTGAAATTCTATCTCTCGATCAACATATACATTTCCAATGATTATTGGTAGAACACCATTGGTTTGATCAACAATCACCCAATATATGCTTGGGGAGGTCACAATATCTCTAGCTTAGACCATTAAATGGGAGATTCCTATGATAAGAGCTATTTCTAACCTCAAATCTAGATGGATTCCCAAGTACCCACTAGAAATTCACATCCACAACCATGGAATCCTCTTTCAAGCAACCACATAGTCAAGTAAAGTAAACTTATATTTGCAACCATCAATTTTATGATTAAAATTTTGTGAAATTACTAGACCCATGTCAAATAAGCAATTATAGAGATGAATTAACAACACCCATCATCAATACACCCCTAGACAAGAGAATTTAGCCACTCTAGTAGGAGAAGAAGAAATACCATCTGGGTAAGTCAAATTCCCATCCATTATAGCTGAATCTCAATTTCTAGAAACAAATTAGGCACATAAATTGTTAACCAAGTGATTTGGATTGAAAACCCTCTCTCAATGGAGGTGGAAAATTGTTTACAAAGCAAAAACTATTCTCTGAGAATCAGGTCTGAAGTATTGTATATACAAAATGAGCCTAAAATGGCCTTTTATATGTTCCCAAGTTGTCACATAAAATTAGGACAAGTTTTCCCTTCGGGAGGTGTGCGACGTGACATACAGTTTATATGTCATGATGTGCGCGTCGCACACCTGCTTTAACTCGACCAGTGACTTCATCTAAAATTGTGGGCTTCATGCGAAGGTGGTGCGTTTCGCACTACAGGATGTATGCATCACACAACGGCCACACTCCTTTGCAGAATCTTCAACAAATTTTGTAGTTTCATGCGGAGGAGGTGCAAACCGCACCTCAGCTTGTACAAGTCGCACATCCACCGCATCTTGGTTCAGATTCTTCAGCTTTTCTCAACTCTTCACACTTAGCTCCTTTTTGGCTCTTTTTGGGTCCATATCCTTGTTCTTCATCTTTTATCAAAAGTACCTGCATAGACAACAATAAAGTTCATAAGAACCTCTAAATTGATTCAAAGCATAGCAATAATTCATGGATATAGGATCAATAAGTTGGTAGATTACCGACTTATCATTGACTTAGGTGAACATTCCATCAAGACAACCTCCGTTAGTCATTTCGATGATTCCATTGAGTTCAAAATGTTGTTTTCATTCGGGTAGCATATTTGGTTTGTGTTCATGGTGTTCAGAATAAATCCATAGGGTCCATCCGGTGACTTTTTGACTTGTGAAAACTGTTGGTTTTTGTTGTTGCTCTTGCTGGGTTACTTAACCCTTCGCGTAGGCGAGGGGGTGGCCATGTTTGCGAGCCCACATATATGGTGGGTCCACTGCCTTTGTGAAGAAGAGGTCAGGTGACCCAGTTTCACTTGTTCTCCACGTACGCATGAAGAGGGCCACACCTGCGAGTCCGCATATGCAGTAAGGTCCTCGCCTACACGAAGAAGGACCCCTGTCACCTATATATTCTTTTAACTTTGTTTTCACCTCCAAATTCCAAATTTACAGGTGATCATCATTAATCATTATAGTAAGTCCACCATGTCCATGCTTTAAGTTTGTCATTTCCTTAACATCTATCCTTCGTTTTTCCATAAAATTCCTTGTTTAGATTCCTTGATCAAGTGAGCTTTTGGGGCTGTTTTGGGCCCCAAAACGAGTTCTATTTGCATCCAAATTTTGGGAATGGTTTTAAAAAACCGCTGCAAATGTAATTGTGAATTTTATTTTCTATTTTATTAAGTGGATCCTGAGGGTTAATTTCTGGCCCAGAATGAGCATCTCGAAAGCCTGAACCAAACCCTTACTACCCTAACCCTCGGTAATCTGTAATGCTGCATGTACAGGCTAGCTCAGCTAGAAATACTGCTTGTGTTGACCTCTATGAAAGAAGCCTCTACCTTAGGATGGTGGACCGCTGTAACTACCCTGATGGTGGGGCCTCTTATTCCTACCCCCCTGAGCCTCACGTGGGGGCATGATCTACCACCTCCAAGAAGGACATGTTTTACTCTACTATATGCTCAGTAGCCAAATAGAGCTGTAAAGTCAAACCTCTGATAAAGCGATGCACCCTCTCATGCTCGGTGGGAAGAATCACAGTGGCATGCCTAGACAACTCATAGAAACAGACCTCGTACTCTGAGACATACATTTAGCCTTGCTCCAAACTGGTTAACTCATCCATTAATTGCTCTCTCAAACTGCGCGGTACATACTTCTCCCAGAAAGCTGCGGAGAACTGTGCCCAAGTAAGCGAAGGTGACCCAGCTATTCTACAAGCTATAAAAGACCTCCACCACTATTTCACTAGACCATACAACTGAAATATGGTTTAATCTGCTCCGTGCAACTCGACTAACCCAAAGTTATGCAACCTCTGCTGGCAACTAGTCAAAAACTCAAGCGCATCCTCCCGAGGAGCACCATAAAATCTCGGGGGACCCAACCTTAGAAACCTACTAAGCATCTTCTGCTCCTCAGAAGTTATAAAAGACCTAGCTGGAATAGGAAGAATAATGGTAGGAACTAGCAATACCTCTAATCCAGGAGCGGCAGTAGCAGGCTGCGCTCCTGAACCCTGTGCCTCTCCCTGAGTTGAACTCTGAGCCTCGTCTTTGATCTGAGAACTAATCAGAGTACTGAGGAAAGCTGCTGGCTGTGCCATACACTTAAGAAAACCAAGCAGGCAAATAGAAGTATCTTATAGTACTAGAGTAGCCACGAAACCTGCCGGATGCTGGGCTGGCCCCACACTTTCTGGCTCATAATGCACCTTCTCAACCCCAATATCTGGCTATGGCAATTGTAATCTAGCCTAGGCCCAAGTTGGCTTCATATCCCATCCCCTACCTCAACCTCTACCCCATCCCCTAGCTAGGGCTCAAACTGCAGGCGCAGGGGTCTCATCCTCACCTTCCTCTGATCTCATCCAAACCATTTAAGATAGAGTGAAATATATTTAGAAGTTGATAAAGTTAAGGATGGACGATAAGAAATCAACCAAGATGGAATCTTTCCTAGGGATGTCCTATTGCCACCCACAGATAAGATATGGATGCCATCATACTGATCCGTGAGACTCTACTAGACACTTTGCTCTTGTACTTATCAGCATAGTGAACCTAAAGCTCTGATATGACTCTATTACAACCCAAATTTGGGTCGTGATGGCACCTAAATAACACCCAGCTAGGCAAGCCAAGCTAAGAATGTGGAAGTATAATAAACATTTAACATAATGAAAAGCTGAAGGAAAGCATACAAGAAGGGGACCAATAGTACATATACATACCAACAATAATAAATATACAAAACTGGCCCCAAAGTAACCAAGAAGACAAACATATTCAAGACCAACCCCAGACCTGGTGTCACCAGTATAAGAGCATCTAAAGTACTAAATAAGGATATACAACATGTACTATCTATCCAAAATACAAATATAGATAGAAGAATAGATGGAAAGCAGTAAAGGATCTCCAAATGCTGGGAGCTCACAGCTATCTGAATAACAGTTGGCCATGAATGACTAGAGGGTCAACGAGGGTGGCTCGTAATAGGTTCCATATAAAAAAAGATGCAGAAGTATAGTATGAGTACCAAAACAATGGGTATCTAGTAGGCATCATAGGTCGACTGAACTCAAAAAAATAATATATATTATAAGACACAAGAAAGTAACTAACCATAGGGATCCACCTAAATCTAGTTATCAGCGGAAAATGAAACACTCTAAATTGACGGTGAAAATAATAATGATTATACAGACAAAGGCACTCAAAGTACATATAAGCAAATGAAATGCATCGTGAGATGGTATAATACAGAATGTGGCCAATACAAAAAAGTAAAACTCAGTATCTGGTACCCTGGGCACCCAAAATTAAACCTCAGACTCAACAACATATGCATAAAATAGAAACCCAGATATGTGCTCCTCGGGCCGCTTGAAATTGTGCATCGAACTCATCAATAGAAAAGTAAATGAAGAAAAGGTCCAGAAACACCCCTTGGACCGGCATACATAGTGGTACTTTCCTTTCTTTTAAAAACCAGTGATAAAGTAGAAAATCTCAACTTTAAACCAAAAATACCATCTTTCATTCATTTCCAAACCACTTGCCATGTAATGCAGTATGAGATATGATGTCAAACTCAAAGAATATCATATACTTATAAGTAACTAGGGTAAAACACCCTCCAAATAATACAATTGACATGGAACTCCATCTGATCCACGCTACGACCTTGGGCCCACAGTTTCACAATAATGGTAATAAACAAGCACGCAAAAATGGTACCTAAGTAAGAAAACAAGTAAAAGCACCTACTCTACCTTTATAACCTCCTCTAATTATTCTACGGATTCTAGTCTAGCCACAACAAATCTACAAGCCCCTAAACTAAGGATAAACATGATATTGCTATTCTACACTCTCAGAAATTGCCAAAGATAAGCGAAAAACATGATTTAAGCCTAATTCTAACCTAAACCCTAACGTTCATACAACTCATAACATATAAAAATCTAACTAAGCCAGATCTAAGATAAATAAATCGTAACTTACCTCAGGGCCGAACTGCAAGAACGAACCGTCAATCGTGTGCATTCCCCTTTCAACAAGCCTCAAAACATTGCCACACAATCATAAACATAATACAAGTGTCAAGATGAGAAGAATTACACTCATATTTCTATACAAAATTTTGGACCGGAAATAGGGTCGGAATATGACCCTCGTGGCCCACACAACAAAATAGAAAACAAATTTTACAATCCTATTTGCAAAAACAAATTTTACAATTCCATTTGCAGTGGGTTTATAAAGCTATGCCCAATATTTGAGTACAAACGGGACTCATTTCAGGGCCCAAAACAGCCTCGAAAGTCCACTTGATCAAGAGTTTTAAACAAAGAATTAACGGAAGATAACATGAATTTAAAGACAGAAAAGGCGCGGGGGATTAAAGGGGACTTACCAGAATGATGAGGGATGAAATACTAGCCTTGGACCAGCTTACAAGCTCTTAACAATTGGGGAAATTCAGAATAAAGGAGGAGAAAAAAAGTTGATCACTTAAATAGCTACCAGATGCAGGCTTATGCATACGTGGGTAGGTCACCGTGCATGCGGCCTTGCCTAGGTGGCTTGGTGCCACGCACATGAAGGGTAAGCGAAGGCAGGGCCAGGCGCCCCTCTTGCATGCACACTAGCTGGCCACCGTGCACGTGAATATGTATAGGCTGCTAGGGCCATACGTTGGTGAAGGCAAAGGCAGTGATGCCCTACACATTTTCTTCGGGCATGTAGCCAATCCCCCTTATAGGCAAAGGGTTGGATACTGTTGCAACAACAACTTGCAAACAAACTAATTTGCAGCTTTAAAAAACCACCGGATGGACCCTGGGGATTTATCTGGGGACTTTTAGATGCAAACGAACTATGGTACCCTACCAAAAATAGCATTCCAACAACAAAAACAACAACAACAACATACCGAGTGTATTCCTACAACATGGGGTCTGGGGAGGGTAGAGTGTACGTAGTTCGTACTGCTACCTCAAAGGTGAGGTAGAGAGGTTATTTTTGATAGACCCTCGGCTCAAGACAAAAATAGTCTAAAAATAGGCTAAAAAGGACATAACAAAGATACAGGATAAAAATACATGATAAAACTACAAGAGACGGTAGCAAGTAACATGTAGTAACAAACAACAGATAGAAATAGAGCACTACCACAAAATAATACTATGAGGAATCCAAGAACAAGAAAGTAGAAGCATAGCACTACGATTACTAGTCGGGACAACAAGGAAAAATACTCCTACCTACTAGCATAAACACACTTCTACCTACTACTATTCTACCCTAATCCGCGTCCTCCACACCTTCCTATCTAGAGTCATGTCCTCGGGAAGCTGTAACTATGCCATGTCCTATCGAATCACCTCTCCCCAATACTTCTTTGGTCTACCTCTTCCTCTCCTCTAATCATCCATAGCCAACCTCTCACACCTCTGTACTGGGGCATCCGTGCCTCTCCTCCTCACATGTCCGAACCATCTCAACCTCGCTTCTCGTATCATATCTTCCACCAATGCCACACCCACCTTATCTTAGATATCCTCATTCCTAATCCTATCTATCATAGTGAACCCGCACATCCATCGCAACATCCTCAGCTCCGCCACCTTCATATTTTGAATATGGGAGTTCTTAACTGGCCAACACTCTACTTCATACAACAAAGCTGGTCAAACTACCACTCTGTAGAACTTGCCTTTAAGTTTAGTAGGCACCTTCTTATCACACAATACTCTAGATGTGAGCCTCCATTTCATCCACCCAACACCAATACGGTGAGTGACATCCTCATCAATCTCTCCATTTTCTTAGATAATAGACCCAAGATAATTGAAACTCCCTCTCTTTTGGATGACCTGTGTATCCAGCTTCACTTCTACGTTATCATCCTGAGTCACCTCACTGAACTTGCACTCCATGTATTCAGTCTTGGTCCTGCTCAACCTAAACCCTTTAGACTTTAGGGTCTGTCTCCAAACCTCCAACTTAGCATTAACTCCTCCGCGAGTCTCATCAACCAAAACTACATCATCCACAAATAACATACACCATGGCACCTCACCTTGAATTTGTTACGTCAATACATCTATTACCAAGGCAAATAAAAAAGGGCTAAGGGTCGATCCCTGGTGCAACCCCATCAACATGAGAAAGTGCTCTGAATCTCCTCCCGCAGTTCTAACGCGAGTCTTGGCCCCCTCGTACATGTACTTAATTGATCTGGTGTATGCCATGGGTACACCTCAAGCCTCCAAACACCTCCAAAGTACCTCCCTAGGGAATTTATCGTACGCCTTTTCTAGATCGATGAACACCATATGCAAGTCCTTCTTCCTTTTCCTATACTGCTCCACCAGTCTTCTAATGAGATGAACAGCTTCTGTAGTCGAGTGTACTGACATAAATCTGAATTAGTTCTCGAAAATAGGCACGATCCATCTCAACCTCAACTTCACCACCCTCTCCCAGACCTTCATAGTGTGGCTTAGCAATTTGATACCCCAATAGTTGTTGCAACTCTGAATATCTCCCTTGTTCTTGTACAAAGGAATCATCGTGCTCGATCTCCAAGCTTCAAGCATCTTTGTCGTTCTGAAAATACCATCAAATAACCTCGTTATCCACTTCACACCTGCCTCACCCGAGCTCTTCCAAAAATTAATATGATCTCATCTGGCCCCATCGCCCTACCCCTACGCATCCTACGAATCGCAATCTTAACCTCCTCAACCTTTATACTCCTACAATAATCATAGTCACGATGCCTCTCTAAGTGTTCCAAATCTCCCAGCACAAAGCCTTTGTCCCCCTTTTCATTAAAGAGTCCATGGAAGTAAGACTGCCATCTCCTTCTAATGAGTACCTCATATACTAGTACTTTTCCATCTTCATCCTTGATGCACTTCATTTGGTCAAGGTCCCGAGTCCTCCTCTCTATATCCTTTGCTAACCTGTATAACTTCTTATCTTTACCTTTATCCTCTAAAGCCCCGTATAAGCTTTCAAAGACTGCAGTTTTAGGCGCCGTTACTACTAACTTAGCCTCCTTCCTAGCTATCTTATATGCCTCCCTATTCCTTCACTTCTCCTCCTCATCCTTACTCTCTACCAACTTCGCGTATGCCCCCTTTTTATCCTCCACTTTCCCTTTTACTTCTCCATTCCACCACTAGTCCCCTCGATGCTTGCTAGAATGACTTCTCGAGATGTCCAACACCTCTCTAGCCGTCTCTCTTATGCAAATATCAGTCATCTCCCACATATTATCCACATCCCAACTACTCCCCCAAGCCCCCCTAGTCATCAACTTCTCCCCTATTTCCAGTGTACTGGCCATAGTCAGGCTACCCCATTTAATCCTAGACCGGTCATCCATAATCCGCTTCTTTTTCTCCTTCTTGATCTCTAAATCCATCACTAAGAGCCTATGTTGGGTCAAAAGATTCTCACTTGGGATAACCTTATAGTCTTTACAGAAACCTCTATCACCCGTCCTAAGGAGCAAAAAGTCTATCTGAGTCTTGGCCACTGAACTACGGAAGGTAACCAAGTGCTCCTCCTTCTTCGGGAAACTAGAATTAGCTACTCTCAACCCAAAGGCTCTAGAAAAATCCAAGAGTGCGGCTCCCTCTTCATTCCTATCCCCAAAACCAAAGCCTCTATGCACATCATCATAAACCCTCAAAGATGCCCCGATGTGCCCATTGAAATCTCCTCCAATGAAAAGCTTCTTAGTTTCAGGAAAACCTCCCACTACCTCGTCCAAACCCTTCCAAAAGCGTTTCTTCTCCTCCTTATCCAAGCCCGCTTGTGGTGCGTACACACTAATAATGTTCAAAGTAGACCCTCCAAGGACTAACTTAATTGACATCAACCTATTGTTGACCCTCCTAACCTCCACCACTTGCTCTATCAACTCTTCATCTACTAGGATACCTACCCCATTCCTATTCCTCACACCTCCTAAGTACCACAACTTATACCCGTCTACCTCCCACGCCTTAGTGCCCACCAATTTAGTCTCCTGGACACACGCTATTCCAGATGCAACAAAATCAATGAAATTCTCAACGAAGATTATTTAAAGAAAAGTGGGTCCCATACTCAAAAACTAACTTTTACCCAAAAGGAACCCAATAGCCCAAAATAAGTTTGAAAGCTTTGAGACCTGAATGAAAGGTCCCAATAGCCCAAAGTCAATGTATTAGAGCTAATAGTGCTGACTAAATTTCCATCCGAGGCTGTCTTATCAGAATATTGACCAAAGTTAACTTTACCAGCTTTAAGAATTGAAAATAGGGAAATGGACTTAAAACACAAATGAACTACCCGGGAACCAAACTGTCAGTCCTCGCAAGTCATAAATGACCTGTAGCTGCTGTGAGAAATCTAAAAATATAGAAAAAGCACAAAATTTAAGAAAATAACCTAGAGGGTCATTACAGAGCACAACCCCTTACCCCACAACCTTGATGTAATGCACATAGAGAGGAACATAGTTGATATTGTAATTGAAACTCTTTTGGATATTTCTAAAAAAATTAAGGATCATGGAAAGGCTTGTTATGATTTAAAAGAGATGGGAATTACAAAGAACCTTCATCCAAAAGATACAGCGGATGGCAAGAGAACAAAGATTGCAAAAGCGTGCTTCTCAGTGACTAATGGAGAGAAATTAGTTTTCTGTGAAGTTCTAAAGACAACAAAGCTACCTGATGGTAGTGCCTCTTACATATCTAGATGTGTCCAACTAGATGAAAGAAAAATATCGTGTTATAAGACCCATGATGCTTATTTCATATTACATTACTTGGTGCCAATACCAATTAAAAGTGGCCTTCCTGGTTGTGTTGTTATTGCTTTGATTCGTCTGAGTTCCTTCTTCCATCGTTTATGTCAAAAAGTTATCACATTGGAGGAAATAGATTGCTTAGAAGTAGAGATCAGAGAAATAATAAATTAGTAGGAGCAAATTTTTCTTCCTACATTTTTTGATATAATGATTTATTTGCCTATTCATTTGGGGAATGAGGTGAGATTAAGAGGTCTAATTCAGAATCAATAGATGTATCCCTCTGAAAGAGATATGTGTACATTCAAATTGTATGTCTAAAATAGAAATCGTGAAGAAGGATCTATAACAGAGGAATATCTTGTTGAATAGTGTTTAACTTTATGATTTAGATATTTGTGTAGGGGTATACACACCAGATTTAATAGAAGAACCCGAAATAATGATGAACGTGGCTCGGATGATGCTCAAACTTAAAATTTATTTCCTAACGTTGTTGTCCTTTAGGAGCAAAAAAAGCTGCTGGTTCTATTTTAGATAACAAGTCATTAAATCAGGTGCATGCATACTTATTGGCCAATTGTGATGAAGTTCAAAAGTATATTAGGTACTTTAATCACTTATAGTATTTCTTTTTGCATATAGTTTTCAACTTATTTAATTTATCGTTCTAACAAATAAAAATACTTGTCGTGCAGAGAGCATGAACTTGAGGTTAATAATCAGCCACGAAGATCTAAATGGAGTAAGGCTATAAATCATGGTCAAATCTTCTCTCAATGGTTTGAAACTCGTTCTTTGCAAGAGGATGTGCCTGATCTTATAAAAGAATTAGCTAGAAGACCAAATTCAGTTGCTAAAATATATTCTGGGTATTTTATTAATAGATATAGATTTTGTACTAAGCATCATGATGCAAGGTGTAAAACCCAAAATAGTGGTGTTACATTAGTTACCTCAACCACAAGCTTTGCAAGATCAAAGGATAAAAATCCAGTTGATGCAGTTATTATCGTAGAATAGTTGATATATTTGAGTTAGACTATTATGGAAATTTTAAGGTTGCTTTATTTAAGTGCGACTGGTATAAGGTTGAAACAGATTACGTCTACTTCAACAAGAAATGCTCTCTAGAAGAGCCTTTTGTGCTAGCATCTCAAGTGCTCGAGTTCTTCTATGTTCAAGATCCATATGATCAAGATAAAGATTATGTTATGAAGATAGTTCCTAGAGACTTATTTAACGTAAGTGATCAGGTTGAACAAAATTATGAAAATAAGCCTTCTGAACGTTTGATGAGACCATCTATACGAGATGATGATGGTGAAGTTGTCTTAATAAGGAATGATGTACCAAAAACAATTAATGATGTGGATGATGTGGCTGCTGAAGGATTTCTTGCTCAACAACTTAAAGTTGAGTATGATGATGAATAGTCTAAAGACGAGTTTGAAGACGAGTTTGAAGAAGAGTCCGAAAATGATTTTGTTGATGAACCATGACTTTATTAGTTTGTTATTGACCCATAGTGTTAGCTTACTCTTTCTGTTATTTGACTGTTTGCTGGTACAAAAACTCTTAGCTATCTAATATGCAAAAACACATATGATATTGGAAATCTTTATGCATTTTGTTGGCTTCTTTTTTGTGCCTGATTATTATTTTGTTAATTACCCATAATTCTAGCTTACTCTTTTATGTGCCTGATTATTATTCTGATTTGGAAACTGCACTTGTTACTTAAATATCAAAATTTTCTATTTTTCAGGTAGTGGTCATCCTAAGAATGTGTGCAGACTAACAATATTTGAGGCAGCACAGTGATACTAAACATGTATCCCATCGATTTATTAAATCTCAGTGAAGTGAAAACTGAGTTTGTCATGACTTTGCAGGTAGTTTTAATTGTTCTACATGTAGAATCTCTTCGGTCAAAAAATTCTTCTTTGAAGGAAAGAGAAGCTCATTTAAAAGCTCAGTATGATTTGATGCTCTCACATTATTTTTTGTGCACCTCTTTTTTAGTGTTTCATTCAACACATTTGTATTTGGTGTGGTTGTCTCTTTGATGTGTTTGTACCTCAATTTATTTCTTGTTGCACGTAGAAAGGTTTCAAGATAGTTTGCAGGTTAATACAATCGTATTTCTAGGTCATATAGTCCTCATTACGATGCTTTTGTAATGTAGGGATGTTTTCAACTTGGAGTAAGTTACTGTCTTACCTCTTGCATAATGTGAGTGGAGGACTTTTTTCATCTCTTTAGTGGTATATTATCAGTGTAATATGAAGTATGAAAGCATCCATAGATGCATATCTAACTAAAGTGGACGCATAATGAGTGCTTCTTCAAGTAGATTACTTTTCTGGCTAGTTATTCCCACTGTCTCATATTCTTCTCAAATGTTCTGCTATAATTTGATGTGTTTTTAACCAATGTAGATATTGTCAGATTTATGTTATAATTTAATGTGTTTTCTATTTCTGTTGCAGAGTTGAAGTCTCTGAAAGTGTCACGACCCAATTTCTTAGGTCATGATGGCACCAATAACCCTCCAAGGAGAACCAATTCTAGTAGCCCAAAATGGTTAGTAATGGGCTACTACCTTGGCAATACGCACAATAAGCAGTAATAAATGGAAGCAGGTATAATAGAGAACAACGCGGAAGCAAATAATCCTAATTTCTTATATATATACAAGGAAACTACACCAACCCCAAGACTTGGTATCGATAGTACAAGAGCTTCTAAATAGAATACAAGTGCTAGAAGTAACATAACATAATATACAACTGTCTCCAAAATAAATAAGGAGTAACAGTGCCAAAAGATGAGATGTGGTCAAGCCAGGATAGTCAGGCGCTCACCCCAGTCTAGAATATCCAAAAGCTACACAAGTCTCTATGCGATCAACGGTGAAAGCTCACACTAATATCTGTACCAAAAGATGCAGAAGTGTAGTATGAGCACCAATTGCTAAGCAACGGGTACCCAGTAGGCATCATCGGCTGACTGAGCATATATAAGATATAAAAACAGTAAGTAGCAAATAGCAAAGAAGCAGTCACAGAAGCAATAGGGAAAGCACATAGAAACAAGCACGGATAGAAGTCAACAAGAATAACAAACAAGCTATGCTAGCTACATAAGATATACATACATGAAACATAGGTGAAGGAAAGAAGAACGCACTTGGAGTCCTTGCAACAACAATATATATAAAGAGAAAGTTTAGAAAGATGGCGTTGTACCGGTAACCTCAAGTAGAAAGGGAATAAAGGGAAGCAAGTAAACATAATCAAGCTAGAGCAATATAACTAATGGAATCATGTGTAAACACCATTTTAAGATTAGAGAAATCAGATAGCAATCTCACAATTACAACCCTAGGATGGAATAAACTAAGCCACAAGAACCGAAACCACTAATCAGCACCATGAGAGTAGGATCCGCCAACCCATATATACTCAGACGACAATATAAAAAGTACCTTAACAATATAGGAACCACTAGGTCATCAATAATCAAAAGTCTAATTATCGGGGCCTCAACATGCTAGAATCCACTAAACCACCAAGAACCGAAGGTCATAACAAGCTCTATAATAGGACAGGTGAAATATAATCTACCTACAGTCCCAATGGCCGCGCATACAATCAAGGGACACAATCAAGTGAAGACAAACCCTTCGACATCCCATACTACCAGAGCGTCACTGAGCACACAATAAACAAGGGTTGAATCCAAATTAAATATGCATGATGATGTGATATGATGGAACCAGTGTAATAGTAACTTGTATGTTACCCCCTCCGATAACTAAATAGCCCAATAGGGGCAGGATCCATGGAAGGGATTCCCCCGAGTACCTCAACTCCATTGTACACCCCTCCTCCGGCAATCGCACTATGTAGCCCTTGGCCTAGATTAGCAAGGTCTATGGAGGTCTACTCGTAGACCACATACTAAACTGCTAAGTCTATAACACCCCGGAAACCTATTCAACTTTTAAAATCAAAACCTCAAAAAATTTCAAAGTTCCCAGGGATGACGGGTCCAAACCACGGACCATGGTTTGAACTACGGGTCATGGAATCGATCCGTGGCTTATGTCTGTCAAGATCAGACTCTGGTGTGAGAACAACGAGTTGGTTCTACGTACCATATTTTATTCTATGGCCCATCCTGTCAACTCGTGGCATCAGACCTAAAGGCTGACTGATCCCCAGGAACCATGAGTCCGGTCTATGGCCCGTAGTTTGAACTACGAACCATCCTATTGACTCGTGGAACCTGATCAGAGACATGCCAAGTATTTCAGGAATGATGAGTCAGGTTGACGACTCATGATTGACTCTACGGGTTTGTCCTATTGACCCGTAGTTTGCCTTCTGCAACTTGATCATTGGCCAAGAACCACGCGTGGGAACCACGAGTAATGGTTCAAATGACCACCCGTAGAACTGACCCATGATTCCTAAAGTTGACCCCTTTTGTTAGCTTTTCTTTATTATTTCCCAGGGGTATTTTAGTCATTATCGACTCTTTTAACTCCTAAGTTAGGTCATTTTGGCCATTCTTAGCATGATTTCTAACCCTATTAGTCTAAGTCCCTTCTCATTACCTCATTCATCTCCCAAAAAGGGAAAGAACTTTCTCAAGCTCAAGATCTCAAGCTCCAAGATCAAGTCACCTAAACCTTTTCAATTTCAAGTGGGCTACTTTCAATCAAGGTATGTGGGTAATCAACAATGGGTTCCTTTCATCCTTGTACCCAAAACCCCTAATTCTATTTTTGATTTCATGAATCTTCAAATTAGGATTCTTAACCAATTCTTATGGGTTTTGCTATAAAGTATGTTCTCATGATTTGATTATGAAATTTCTATTTAAGTGCATGGTCTTGCATAGGTTTCTACATATGAACTCTTATTTCTTGGATTGATGACTAATCATGGAAAATTCTACATGCATGAGTTGATTTAAGCAAATTGGGTATTTGATAGCATGATTTTCATGGGTTTTCAAGTAAGTGCATGCCTAGTTCCTATGTTCAATGAAAATGTATGTATTATGAAATTGAACTAGTGTCATGCAAATTTTACAAGTTATGGATTATGCAAGCTTTACAAGTTATGAAGTATTATGCAAGACAAGACACCCGATGTACCATCAATGCTCATGAATCATTTTCTAAACTAAAATTCATGAGTAGTCTTAAGATCCTGGGTATGAACATGTTATGAACAAGTTTGGCATCCAGATATGTCACACGTATATGAGCTTCATGTTATATATTTTGGGAGTAGTATTTAGCACAAAGCGATGAGGGTTCAGATAACCCAAGTCCAAAACTATGTTGCCATCGTAGGTTGCCCTCCGTGGCTTATGACAAGATCCTTATGAACATGGTTCTAACCTTGGCCGGTTAGGACAACCTTTTTTAGTGTGGGTGCATGACACTGAACTCCATTGAGCTCAGCATGGTTTATGTCAGTTATGATAAACTCCCACACGATTATTTTTAAGCTATGAAGTTATATGATTCTATACTTGAACTTAAATTTTATTTCATGATTTAACCTTATGTCCTGATATTTACTTATGTCTTTTCCTTCATGCAATGAGTTCATTTTTAAACATGTTTTAAACTGTTTTTATCATGTTCATATATCGCTTACATACTCGGTAGATCCTATAATACTGACACATATCTTGCGCTGCATCCTCTTAATGATGCAGATTCAGGTGTTTCCCCTCAGGCTCGTGGCTAGTAGGAGCCAGTTATCCAGTCAACATTGGTGAGTCCTTATAGTTCGAGGACGGGTTTTCATTCCAGTTGTATCATTTATCTCTCTTTTAGATTGTTGATTTAGTTGGGGTTTTATCCCATCAACTCCATATGCTAGCTTAGAGGCTTTTCTGACATAGACAGTGTTCGAGTCCTTTCTCTATGTGGTATTTTTTTTCTATTCTACTTGACTATCTATGCTTATATTTTTGGATTTCCTTATTATGCTTCAACTCCTTTAATTGTTTTGCCTGAGCTATGCTATGACCAAGGGTTAGCTTAGGGCACTCATGGTCCCAAGTCCCATGTTACTCCTAGGGGGTAGCCTCGGGGAATGAAAAACTGGTATCAGAGCCTCAGGTTCAAGAGTCCTAGGATGTATGAAAGCCACATTGATTAGAATCTCTCTAATGGATGTGAAGCGCGCCACACTTATGAAAGGGAAGCTATGAGATGTCTTAGAAAAATCTCACTTCTTTCATGATCACATTGTGTGTTAGAGTTTAACTCTAATATCCCTCTAATCCTTTCCTTGTACATTTCAGATCATGCCTCGATGTGCTATGCCTTACTGAGCCACTCGAAATACTACTCCTCCAGTTTTGGTCCCCGAGGTCACGAATGAGGAATTCAAGAATGCCATCCATTTGCTAGCCCAGATTTTGGTCGCTCGGGCTAATTAGCAGGCTCCTTCCCCTATCCACCCTTAAGGTAGGGTAGCGGCCTGAGTTTGTGATTTTGTTTGAATGAACCCACCTAAATTTTGGGGTTTGAAAGTGAGTGAGGACCCACTTAACTTCATTGATTAAGTTAAGAAGATCTTTGATGTCATGCAAGTGGTTGTAGTTGATTGTGTAGAGCTCGCATCCTATCAACTAAAAGATGTAGCTCATATCTGGTTCACTCAATAGAAGGAATCTAGAGCTAAGGACGTGGTCCCTATGACTTGGGAGTGTTTTGAGAGAGCCTTCCTTGACCAATTATTTCCCCAAGAGAGTTGAGGCAAGCGAAGACTGAGGAGTTTGTGAACTTAAGACAAGGGTAGATCTCAGTCCAAGAGTATAGTTTTAAGTTCACTCAGTTATCGAGGTATGCCCCTTCAATGGTAGTGGACCCGCATGTTCAGATGGGAAAGTTTATCTATGGGGTTTCAGATATGGTAAAGAAGGAGTGCAGGTCTTCTATGCTGTTGAGTGATATGAACATCTCTAGACTCATGACTAATGCTCATCAGATCGAGGGGGACAAGCTTAGATAGATGGCTAGAGAGAATAAGAGAGTTAGGTCTAAGAGTTCAGGTTTTGGCCATCACAGTTCCAGAGGTGGACATCGCTCCTCATTCCAGAAGAAATCATTAGGACCCATTCATTCTTCTGCTAGTGCTCCTACCCAGGCTCCGAGGCCTTATCATGATCAGAGTGGTAGAGGATCTGGTTCCTACTCGCAGTCTCAGGGGACTGTTGCTAAGGGACCTTCTCATCTTATTTGCAGCATGTGTGGGAAGAATCACCCGGGAGAGTGTCGCTTAGGATCAGGTGAATGCTTTGGATGTGGACAAGCTGGACACATGGTTAGAGGTTGCCTTCAGATAAGAAGGGACAGAGAGGTAGCAGGGCTCAGTCTGCTCTAGCAGCTCCAGGAGGTCGACCAGCCCAGCAGGGCACAACTTCTAGTTCTGGTGGTCAGTGCCATAACCATCTTTATGCTATGTCCTCTAGTCACAATTAGGCAGAGTTCTCTAGATATGGTTACTCGTATGTTAAAAGTTTTCTCTCTTGATTTGTATGCGTTGTTGGACTCCATTGCCTCCTTATATTTTGTAACCCTTTATGTTGCTTGTAAGTTTGAGATTTGTCCGGATCGGATTTTAGAACCTTTTGTCATTTCTACTCCTGTTGGTGAGTAAGTACTAGCCGAAAGAATCTATCGAAATTGCCCTATCTCAGTCCTTCATAGAGTCACTTCAACGGATTTAGTAGAATTGGAGATGACTGATTTTGATGTTATTTTAAGTATGGATTGGTTATATGCTTATTATGCTTCGATTGATTGCTGTACTCGTGTTGTCAGTTTCAAGTTTCCAAATGAACCTGACTTTGAATGGCAAGATAGTCCCCCTTCCTCAAAAGGTCACTTCATATCTTATCTTAAGGCTAGGAAGATGATTTCTAAGGGTTATGTTTATCACATAGTTTGGGTTATGGACACGGAGTCCAAGGCCCCATCCCTTTAGTCTATTCCTGTTGTAAATGAGTTCCTAGAAGTATTTCCCAAGGATTTTCCAGAGTCCCTCCCGAGCGGGAGATTGACTTTGGGATAGATCTTTTCCCAGATACGAATCCTATCTCTATTCCTCCCTATAGGATGGCTCCCACGGAACTTAAAGAGTTGAAGGATCAGTTGAAGGATCTTCTTGATAATGGTTTCATCAGGCCTAGCATTTCTCCATGGGGTGCCCGAATTTTGTTTGTTCGGAAGAAAGATGGTTCTCTTAGGATGTGTATTGACTATCGCCAGTTGAACAAGGTCACAATCAAGAATAAGTATCCCATCTCTAGGATTGGTGACTTTTTCAATTAGCTTCAGGGTGCTAGTTTCTTCTCCAAGATCGACCTTAGATTTGGTTATCATCAGCTTCGTGTTCGAGAGTGTAATATTCTGAAGACAGCCTTCAGAACTCAGTATGGTCATTATGAATTTGTTATTATGTACTTTGGTCTAACAAATGCTCCTACAACTTTTATGGATTTGATAAACTGTGTGTTCAAGAAATATTTGGATATGTTTGTGATTGTTTTCATTGATGATATCCTTATCTACTCTCAGGGTGAGAATGAGTATGCAGATCATTTGAGAGTTGTGTTGCAAAGTCTCATGGACCAGCAGTTATTTGCTAAGTCTAGCAAGTGTGAGTTCTGGATACAGTTTGTTGCTTTTCTGGGTCATATTGTGACTAAAGATGGTATTCAGGTTGATTCTCAAAAGATTGAGGCAGTAAAGAACTGGCCTAGGCCCACTTCCCCGTCCGTATTAGGAGCTTTTTCGGTTTGGCTGGTTACTACAGGAGATTTGTTGAAGGATTTTCTTCCATTGCTACCCCTTTGAATCAATTGACTCAGAAGAAGGTAAAATTTTAGTGGTCTGATTTGTTTGAGAAGAACTTTCAGGAATTGAAGAAAAGATTGACCACAACCCTTGTATTGGCTCTACCCGAGGGCCTAGATGATTTTGTTATATATTGTGATGCTACTAGGATCGGTTTAGGTTGTGTTTTGATGCAATGAGGCAAGGTGATTGCTTATACTTCTAGACAACTTAAGGTTCATGAGAAGAACTACCCTACTCATGACCTTGAGTTAGCAGATGTAGTTTTTACTTAATTGTATGGTGTGCACGTTGATGTGTTCACGTATCATAAGAGTCTTCAGTATGTGTTCTCTCAAAAGGAGTTGAATTTGCGTCAAAGGAGATGGCTTGAGCTCCCTAAGGATTATGATATGAGTGTGCTTTACCATCCGGGTAAGGCCAATATTATGGCGGATACGCTTAGTAGATTATCCATGGGGAGTGTATATTCTGTTGAAGATGGGAAGAAGGAGTTGGTTAAGGAGGTTCATAGGCTTGCTCTATTAGGAGTTCGCCTTATGGACTCGACAGAAGGTGGTGTTATTGTACAGAATGAGTCTGAATCATCCTTGGTAGCAGAGGTGAAGGCAAAGAAATAAAATGATCCTATTTTGCTTTAGCCTAAGGGTGCAGTCCATCAGCAAAGGGTTGAGGTTTTCTCCCAAGAGGGAAATGGTGTTCTTCGTTATCAGGGTCGGTTATGCGTTAGATGTAGATGGGTTGAGACAACAGATTCTGACTAAGGCTCACAGTTCCAGATATTACATTTACCTCGGTGCCACCAAGATGTACCATGATCTATATGAAGTCTTTTTGTGGAATAGTATGAAGAAGGACATAGCCGGGTTTATGGCTAAGTGTCCTAATTGTCAGCAAGTGAAAGTGGAGCATCAGCGACCGGGTGGCATGATTCAGGATATTGACCTTCCTACTTGGAAGTGGGAAGCAATCAATATGGACTTCATTACAGGTTTTCCTCGTACTCTAAGGCACCATGATTCCATTTGGGTGATTGTCGATCGGATGACCAAGTCATCCACTTTTTGGCTGTTAAGACTACGGATTCAGCAGACGATTATGCCAGACTCTACATCTGGGAGATAGTTCGATTGCATGATGTTCCTTTGTCCATCATTTCAAATAAGGGTACTCAGTTTACTTCTCAGTTTTGGAGATCGTTTCAGAGAGGTCTTGGTACTCAGGTAAAGCTTAGCACAACTTTTCACCCTCTGACAGATGGCCAGGCAGAGTGTACTATTTAGACTTTGGAGGACATGTTGAGAGCTTGTGTGATCGATTTCAAGGGTAATTGGGATGATCACTTACCTTTTATCGAGTTTACCTACAATAATAGTTTTCACTCTAGCATCCAGATAGCTCCGTATGAGGCACTTTATGGTCGGGGGTGTAGATATCCTATTGGTTGGTTTGGGGTAGGTGAGGCAGCTTGGATTGGTCCCTATTTGGTTCATGAGACTATGTAGAAGGTTCATTATTTAGGAGAGGTTGAAAACTGCTCAGAGTCGATAGAAATCGTATGCGGATGTGAGGAGAAGAGAGTTGGAATTTGAAGTTGATTGGGTTTTTCTGAAAGTGTCGCCCATGAAGGGTGTGATGAGATTTGGAAAAAAGGGGAAGCTTAGTCCCCATTTTGTAGGTCCTTATCGGATTCTGAGGAGAGTTGGTAGCGTTGCTTACGAGTTGGATTTGCCAACAGAATTAGAAGCGGTTCATCAAGTTTTCCATGTTTCCTTATTGAAGAAGTGTGTTGGTGATCCGTCCTTGATTGTTCCTTTAGAGGATGTAGGTGTGAAGGATAGTCTCACCTATGAGGAGGTCCCCGTACAAATCCTTGATCATCAGATTTGGAGGTTGAGAAACAAAGAAGTCGCTTTGGTAAAAGTTCTTTGGAGAAATCACCTTGTTGAAGGAGCTACTTGGGAAGCGGAATCAGCCATGAAATCCAAGTACCCTCATCTCTTTTTTTCCGATTATGTTCTAGCTTGAGGTAATAGTTTCCTCCTTAGTATGTTCCTTCGATCCTATTCCATCAGTTACTCTCATGATCCTAGCATGCATTCATGTTTTCGAAGTTGATTTAACCATGTTCTAAGTTGAAGAGTTCAGTTTTCATGATTATCCCTTGATTTCCATGTTTTGTGGCTGGTTGGGCTGTTTTCTCTTTAGTTTTTCTTGATTTAGTCTTTATTCGAGGACAAATGATCCCAAGGGGGGATATTGTAACACCCCGAAAACCTATTCATCTTTTAAAATCAAAACCTCAGAAAATTTCAAAGTTCCCAGGGATGACGGGTCCAAACCACGGATCATGGTTTGAACCATGAGTCGTTGAATGGATCAGTGGTTTCAGTCTGCCAGGATCAGACTCTGGTGTAAGAACCACGAGTTGGTTCTACTGATCATAGTTCATTCTATGTCCTGTCCTGTCAACTCGTGGTATCAGACCTGAGGGCTAACTGATCCCAGGAACTACGAGTCCAGTCTATGGCCCGTAGTTTGAACTACGAAACATCCTGTTGACTCGTGGAACCTGATTAGAAACATGCCAAGTCCTTCAGGAATGACGATTTAGGTTGAAAACTCGTGATTCAATCTATAGGTCCATCCTGTTAACCCATAGTTTGCCTTCTGCAGCTTGATCATTGGCCAAGAACCACAAATGGTGGTTCAAACGATGACCCGTAGAACCGACCTGTGATTCCTGAAGCCGACCTCTTTTGTTAGCTTTTCTTAATTATTTCCCAGGGGCATTTTAATCATTAGCCACTCTTTTAACTCCTAAGTGAGGTCGTTTTGATCATTCTTAGCATGATTTTTAACCCTATTAGCCTAAGTCCCTTCTCATTACCTCATTCATCTCCCAAAGAGGGAAATAACTCTTTCAAGCTCAAGATCTCAAGCTCCAAGTTCAAGTCTCCTAAAACTTTTCAATTTCAAGTGGGTTAGCTTCAATCAAGGTATGTGGGTAATCAACAATGGGTTCCTTTCACCCTTGTTCCCCAAACCCCTAATTCTATTTTTGATTTCATGAATCTTCAAATTAGGGTTCTTAACCAATTCTTATGGGTTTTGCTATAAAGTATCTTCTCATGATTTGATTATGAAATTTCTATGTAAGTGCATGGTTTTGCATGGGTTTCTACATATGAACTCTTATTTCATGGATTGATGACTAATCATGGAAAATTCTACATGCATGAGTTGATCTAAGCAAATTGGGTATTTGATAGCATGATTTTCATGAGTTTTCAAGTAAGTGCATTCCTAGTTCCTATATTCTATGAAAATGTATGTATTATGAAATTGAACTAAAGTCATGCAAATTTTACAAGTTATGGATAGTGCAAGCTTTACAAGTTATGAGGTATTATGCAAGACAAGACACCCGATGTACCATTAATGCTCATGAATCATTTTCTAAACTAAAATTCATGAGTAGTATGAAGATCCTGGGTATGAACATGTTATGAACAAGTTTGGCATCCAGATATGTCACATGTATATGAGCTTCATGTTATATGTTTTGGGAGTAGTATTTAGCACTGAGCGATGAGGGTTTAGATAACTCAAGTTCAAAACTACGTTACCACGGTAGGTTTCCCTCTGTGGCTTATGACAGGATCCTTATGAAGATGGTTCTAACATTGGCCGGTTAGGACAACCTTTTTCAGTGTGGGTGCATGAAACTGAAGTCCATGTAGCTCAGCATGGTTTATGTCAGTTAAGAGAAACTCTCAAACGATTATTTTCAAGGTATGAAGTTATATGATTCTATACTTGAACTTAAACTTTATTTCATGTTTTACACCTTATTTCCTGATATTTACTTATATCTTTTCCTTCATGCAACGAGTTCATTTTTAAGCATGTTTTAAACTATTTTTATCATGTTCATGCATCGCTCACATACTCAGTATATCCTATAGTACTAACGCATATCTTCGCTGTATCCTCTCGATGATGCAGATTCAAGTGTTTTCCATCAGGCTCATGGCTAGTCGGAGCCGGTTATCCAGTCAGCATTGGTGAGTCCTCATAGTTCGAGGATGGGTTTTCATCCCAGTTATATCGTTCATATTTCTTTCAGATTGCTAGTTAGTTGAGGTTTTGTCCCATCAACTCCATATGCTAGATTAGAGGCTTTTCAGACATAGACAGTGTTCGAGTCCTTTCTCTATGTTGTATTTTTTTTCCTTTCTACTTGACTATCTATGCTTATATTTCTAGATTTCCTTATTATGCTTCCGCTCCTTTAATTATTTTGCCTAAGCTATGCTATGACCAAGGGTTAGCTTGGGGCACTCGTGGTCCGAAGTCCCGTGTTATGCCCAGGGAGTAGCCTCGGGGCATGATAAAATCTCAAAGTATCACTACCCAGAGTGTATCCGAGTCTAGATCAATAATATAAAACTCGTAGTACATGCCAAGGATTTAACCGGATCTAAAATTCATAGTAGTAATCTCAAAACCCATTAAAGGGTGCCCGAAGTGTGTCCAAGTCTAAATAAATAATCAAGGCTCAATAACGCTTATAAAGGGTGCCCGGAGCATATCCGGGTGTAAATACGTAGTGAAAACATGTCTAGCACTCCGACACAACTGAGTCTAGTATCAGTGTGGAAACTAGTGATAAAATCATTGTAATATCTTCTTTACTCGAAGAGGTTTCATAAAAATCAGTTCCAAAACCCCTTCATAATCATTTTACTGAAAATAGGCCCTCGGGGCCATGCAATGTATAGAAAATTGGTTATAGTAGGCCCGAAACCAAAGTAGTAGTAAAACATGTAGAAAAATCCTTTGCATGAATAATATGCTCGCAAACAGTAGATTAGCCCATTGGCTCACAAACATTCCTATCGGCCCTACACAGGCACAATCATCTCTAAAGCACAGATATCAGCCTAAAGTAACATCTCGATACCGAGACTCGCGGACATTTCCAAATATCCACTGTCTATGGTCCAGATGCATATACAAAGGCCACACGGGGCCATAAGGGTAATATTGCAATACTACAATGAATACTACAAACCACGCATGAAATAAACGGACAAAAGAGGCAGATAAGGTCTAGGGTACCAACCTAGAAAATCAACCCAAGGATACTAATTAATGCAGTTATAGCCTATATACGCAGAGTATAGGTAGGAAAAACCATAACCTACCTGTCGTGTGACAACTAGCTGCTGGAATAACGTCCTCCAAGCTTAAACTGCTCCGACAATCCCCAAATCATGAAGAAACTATAAAAATAATATTCTATGTGTCAAAATGAAGCCAACAATACCCATATTGCTACAAGTGTAGCCGAGTCAAAATTTGGGTCACAAGCGGGCCTATGGGGCCCACACCTGAAACCATAAATGAAAAATCGCACGATGAACATACTACTCTCGTGAGTCCATGCTCCAAATTTGAATCAGTTTTAGCCAAGAAAAGAGGCTCAAAACAGCCCGCTCAACTTGAGGATTAAAGGGGGAATTTAAAGAAGAAATACCGAAATTAAGGGAGAATTCGCTTACCACAAGGAGATGAACCAAGTCTACGGAACAAATTCCATGAAATCACGATCATGCAGTCCCAAATGAGCAACTAAAACCAAGAAGAATACACAAGCTCAAGAATTTCATCAATGGAGGTTTTAGACATGGGAAGGAAGAAATTCAAGGAGAACACTTACCAAACAAAGAGGGAAACAACAAAATCCTCAATTTGATGAATTACCACGGCAGGAAATTGACTAGGAGAAAGTTTTTGGAGGGGAAATGAGTTTGGAGTGATAGGAAATGAGAGAAGAGGTCTCAAAAATCAAGGAAAAAGGCTTTATAAGTTGCAGGTCATAGAACAGTGTAATCACGCTGTCCTAGCGCGATCACGTTGAAGGGAGGATCACAGACCAGCACAATTGCGCTGTCCTAGTGTAATCGCGCTGAATGGAAATTCACAGGCTACCACCCTGCTCGGGCGCTGAACACTTCTGCTGTAGAAAAACCAGCAAAGTGAAAAACTTCCACGGGATGTTGCGGGCACAATAAGAACCCGATACACACAAACCAAAAGTGCAACTTGAGTGGAAACGACATTACGGGCGAAATAGAATTGACAAAACTTCTATACGAGGTCATCTCAGAGGAATTTTGACCCAAGTCAACACTTATTTAAACCAACCAAACACCCAAAATGAGCCTAGCTCACCCAGGACCCGAACCAACCACTTACCTAACCCAAACTAGACATTCCAGAGCTAACATCACTGACGAAATTTCCCTCTAAGACTGTCTTCTCTGAATGTTGACCAAAGTCAACCTTACAAGCCCAAATGGCCTAAAAACACAGAACGAGAGAGAATTCTAAGCTGAAAAGCTCCAGGATCCAGACCAAAGGTCCAACTAGACTAAAGTCCAAGTTCCAGAGCTAACAGAACTATCAAAATTCAATTCCGAGCACGATTTCTAAAGATTTTGACCGAAGTCAATGATTTCCTAAGTTAAAGCTCTACAACAGAGATACGACCATAAAGACCAAAAAAAGTGGCTCGAGAATCGAACTACCGGTCTCAGAAAGCCATAAATGACTTGGGGCCGCTATATGTAGCTCTAACAGTACAAAGAAGTAAAAAACATGAGAATGACCAAAATGGTCATTACATCATCCACTACTAAAAAGAAATTTTATCCTCGAAAGTCAAGAAAGAATGAAGCACCAGAGACTTAACAACTGCGGATAAAAAGGCCGCACCACTCTCTCAAAAAACCTGGGTAGCCTCCTCGACTGGACGTCACCAAATTGAATGAAACCAAGAAAAGCAAACAAGCCTTAACCTCTTACTATCCAAGCTAGACTCCAACCTTTAAATTCAAACACTCCCAAGGCCTAACAACAAAAATGAACCTTACGAATCTAAACCGGAAGGCACTGATAACACACAAACACCAAAGGAACCAAGGAGATCAACATACAGAACTCAAAACCTCGATACCATAACAAAGTTCACCCAGAAAATCACCAACCAACACCTCTAACTCATAGATTTTCAATCCATTTACACTGACCTGAACCCTTTGCACCATATTCATGAAGCTTCACACAAGTCGAACACTCGAGCCACCCTTGAAACATCAACTAACCCACCAGAGATCCATATTTCCCACTATGCTTAACCTCGAACAAGGTCACCTTTATACTCAAACTCTATCCAATCCAAGCTCTAGTCTATTATCCTTTGACATCTAGAATACTAACCCGAAGAACATTTTCAGAAATTGCAATACTCTGCTCTGACTAACCATCAACTAACGTACGGATACCTTCACTAATATCAATCCCGATACCTGAACCTAACTGAACCAACCATCAAAACTCAACTGAAACTTGCTTACCGGGGTTAGGAAAAACATACAAGAACACCCTGTGTCAAAGGAGAATCTCCCAATTATAGAACCAAACCAACCTCGGTGAACCATGCCAGGTCTAAATTGACTGAAAGTGAACAAACCAGGGTAACCTACCCAAGAATACCCAAACCAAAACCCAAACTCTGCAAGGAGTGTGGTAAGTCTACCACAAAGTTCGTAACCAACAACTAAGCTCCAAGCTTTAGAAGTACTGTTGTTGCTCTAAATATTCGGACACCATTCGGATTTAGGATCACCTTACTAGTACTACCTCAGAAAAAAGTCCACCACGCCACAAATATCAAGTCAAAATACCATGTAGGAAAAGGAAAGATGTCTGAAGTCCACGATTGCCACCAACCTATTGGAAACTTCATAAACCCCCAACTCACCCCTTTGGCTAAAAAACCACTCGGTCTACCTACCAGTACACAAATGACAAACTACCAAAGCATATCAACCTACCAAAATACTTGGCCCACACTAGCCGAGTCTGATCATTGTTGGAATCCTATATTACACACAACCTCTCAAAGAACAATCCAAGTCAAAACTCTAACTCTTGAAACACCAAAGGCAACACCAGACTTGAAACGAAAGAAAATAACAAAAGCAACCCATTCACATGCCAACTTTATGAACCAAACAATTAGAGAAGGTTAATTCTAATTTCCCAAGAAAATAAAAACCAACACTATTCTCCTTAAGACAAAACCACTTTCTCCGGAACATAACCACTGGTATCACACTAAACAAGAAGGACTTCTAGCAACCGCTAGATAACGGCCTAGGCAACAACCACTACGACCGCTAAAAATTAAACAACTCAAACCAATTCTAAAACCACAATGAATCTGGAATTAAAACCAACAAGGGAAAAGAGGGAATCAAGACCTACCCACGAGTCACAACCCTGGGTAGTCATCTCTCAAGGATAGCACACCCCACCCAAAACTAAAAAGATCTAACCTACCAAAAAATTACATGTAAAAATATTACAACTCAAGCAATAATACAACAAAACAAGAAGTAGGTAGGCATATATAAAAATACATGAAAAGGGGATAGAGTCGCAACACGAACAATGCTAGCACTAGCTAAAGGTAACAAAAGTCGTACCTGAAGCAATGATATTTGGGAATCTCCACCTTAGGCCTACCAAGAGAGGCATCATACTGGCGGTGTCTATCACTAGACTTAGCAGTCGATACTGAAGGTTCAACCATCCCTCGCCGGGGACAATTTTTAGAATAGTGACCAATCACCCAATAACTCAAGGAAACCCAGCTCTAACGCACAGTGCCTGCCAACTCTGGGTGAATACCTGAACCACCTAGATGAAAGTCACCTCTAACTATCTGGGGACCACCCATGCTACCCTGCACACTACTTCTCATTACATGGTGACCACCCCTACTACCCTGCACACTACCTCTAGCCAGTGGCACTGGAACTCTAGGAGATAAGACCTGCTGACCCTACTGACTGGAAGGTGGGATCGTGGGGCAATCCCTAGCAAATTTCCCATGCTCACCGCACTGAGAACAAATTCCACTAAATAAAATCGGTCGGGAAGCCTCCCTGAGCCTGACCAGCTACCACAACCTACACGCCCTGAATGCAAATCATGGAAACCTGGACCTACACCATGTATACTCTACTCAACATGCTCTGCACCACCACCCTCTGGAACTTATGGAGAAACTAAAATTGGTCTACTAGATAGAAAGCAATGGAACCGAACTCTAGCAGAGAATCCCCTACCCCGAGTTTGAGAACCTTGAAAACTGTCCTGACAATAGCACCTCTGTATGCCTCACAACAAAAACCCTCAATATCCCAAGAATGATCAACTACCTGAAGAAAGGTAGTTCCAACTGTAACCAAGTGCTCGATTGCCAAACGGAGTGGTGAAATCAAACCTCCAATGAAACTCTCAACCCTCTCAAACTCTTTAGGTGCAGTCCTAGCAGTGTGTCTAACCATCTCGTGAAATCTTTCCTCATAATCCAATACTGACATAAAACCATACTGAAGAACTAGAAGCTCAAGCCTAACTGAAGCACCACTTGAAGAACCTGGTACTACCCCTACCTGGGGTACTAAAGCACCTACCCGAAGAGTCAAATTCCTAGCCACGGTGTCCTAAAGAACTGGGGTAGCATAAAACCCTACCAAAGGCTAGGCTGGCCCCATACCCCCTAACTGATGCGGTAAACCCTCACTCTGAAATCTTAGCGCTGGAGGATGCACTGAAGAAATAGGCGCAGAAGCTTTGACATCTCCCACTAAAGTACATGTCCTAGGCATCTAAGAAGGAATGTAACAACGAAGTCCAGAAGTTAATAAAGACAGGAACGCATGATAAGGAGCCAAGAAGATGGAACTTTTCCTAGGAATGCCCTGTAGCCTCTCATAGATAGGATATAGATGTCATCATACCAATCCACAAGACTCTACTTAGACACTTGCTCTTCTACCAAAGACACTGGAGAACCTAGAGCTCTGATACCAAGTTGTCACGACTCGATTTCTCAGATCATGATAGCACCTACAACCCTTCAGTAGGCAAACCAATTACCGTAGTCCAAAATGATTAGTAATAGGCTACTATCTAACCAATATGCATAATAAGTAGAAATAAGTGGAAGCAGATATAATAGAGAACAACACGGAATCAAATAACCCAAATATATATACAAGGAAACTACACCAACCCCAAGACTTAGTATCGATAGTACATGAGCTTCTACATTGAATACAGGTGATAGAAGTATCTAAACAAAATATACAATTGTATTTGAAATAAATAAAGAGTAACATTTCCAAAAGATGAGATGTGGTCAAGCCCCGGTCGTCAGGCGCTCGCCCTAGTCTCAAATATCCAAAAGTTGTATGAGTATCAATGCAATCAATAGCAAAAGCTCACTCTAATATCTACACCAAAAAAATGCAGAAGTGTAGTATGAGCACCAATATCTAAAAAATGGGTACCTAATAGGCATCTACACCAAAATAGTAAGTAGAAGATAGCAAAGAAGCAGTCACAGAAGCAATAGAGAAAGCACACGAAAACTAGCACGGATAGAAGTCAACAAGAATCACAAACAAGCTATGCTAGCCATAGAAGATATACATACATGGAAAACAGGCAAAGGAAATAAGAACGCACCTGGAGTCCTTGAAATAATAATATATATAAAGAGAGAGTTTAGAAAGATGGCGGTATACTGGCACCCTCAAGTAGAAAGGGAATGAAGGGAAGCAAGAAAACATAATCAAGCTAGAGCAATATAACTAATGGAATCATGCATAAATACCAATTCAAGATAAGAAAAATCAGATAGAAATCTCATAATTATAACCCTAGGTTGGAATAAACTAAGACATAAGAACCAAAACCACTAATCAACACCATGATAAGAGTAAGATCCGCCAACCCATAAATACTCAGAAGACCATATAAATAGTGCCTCAATAATATAGGAACCACTAGGCCATTAATAATCAAAAGCCCAATAATTGGGGTCTCAACAGGCTAGAATCCACTAAACCACCAAGAACTGAAGGCCATAACAAGCTCTACAATATGACAGGATAAATATAAACTACCCCAATGGCCGCCCATAAAATCAAGGAACACAATCAAGTGAAAACAAACCCTCCGACATCCCATACTATCAGAGCGTACACTAAGCACACAACAAACTAGGGTGGAATCCAAATGAAACATTTATGATGATGTGATATGATGGGACCAGTTTGATAGTAACCTATATGTTACCCCCTATGGTACCTAAATGGCCAAATGGAGGCAGGATCTATGGAAAGGATTCCCCAAGTACCTTAACTCCACCGTAAACCCCTCCTCTGGCACTCGTGGCACGTAGCCCCTGGCCCATACTGGCAAGGTCCATGGAGGTCTACTAGTAGACCAATTACTAAAACCGTGAAATCTCAAAGTATAACCTCCCGGAGTATATCTGGGTCTAGATCAATAATCAAAACCTTATAGTACGTGCCTGAGATTGAACTGGGTCTATAATTAGCAGTAGTAATCTTAAAACCCATTAAAGGGTGCCCGAAGTGTATCCGAGTCTAAATCAATAATCAAGTCTCAATAACCACTATAAGGGGTGCCCGGAGCATAACCGGGTCTAAATACATAGTGAAAACATGTCTAGAACTCTTGCATAGCCGAGTCTAGTATTAGTGTGAAAAATGGTGATAAAATCATCATAACATCCCTTTTACTCAAATAGGTTTCATAAAAATCAGTTCCAAAATCCTCTCATAATCATTTCACCGAAAATGGGCCCTCGGGACATGCAAAGTTTAGAAAATTGGTTATAGTAGTCCCGAAGCCAAAGCAGTAGTAAAACACATGAATGATATGCTCACAAATAATAGATTAGCCCAATGGCTCACAAACATTCCTATCAGCCCTGCACAGGCATAATCAACTCTACAACACTGATATCCAGCCTAAAGTAACATCTCGATGTCCGGGAATCATGGGCATTCCTAAATATCTTACCATCTATTGTCCAGAGGCATATACAAAGGCCACACGGGGCCATAAGGGTAATATTGCAACACTATAATGAATACTACAAATAACGCATGAAATAAACGGACAGAAGAGGCGGACAAGGTCTGGGGTACCAACCTACAAAACCAACCCAAGGATACTAATTAATGCAGTTATAACCTATATACGTAGAGTCTAGGTAGGGAAATCCATAACCTACCTGTTGTCTGATGACTAGTTGCTAGAATGACGTGGTTCAAGCTTCAACTGCTCCAAGAATCCCCGAATTGCGAACAAACTATCAAGACAATATTCTACATGTCAAAACAAAGACAATGATACCCATATTGCTACAAGTTAGTCAGGTCAAAATCATAAACGGGCCCATGGGGCCCACACTCAAAATTGGAAATGGAAAAGTGCACGATCAACATACTACTCTCGTGAGTGCATGCTCCAAATTTTAGGGAGTATTAGCCAAGAAAAGAGGCTCAAAACAGCCCACTCAACTAGGGGATTAAAGGGGGAATTTAAACAAGAAAGACCAAAATTAAAGGGAGAATTCGCTTACCACTAGAAGATGAAGCAAGTATACAGAACGAATTCAATGAAATCACGATCATGTAGTCCCAAACGAGCAACTAAAACTAAGAAGAAAACACAAGCTCAAGAATTTCATCAATGGAGGTTTTAGCCATGGGAAGGAAGAAATTCAAGGAGAACACTTACCAAACAAAGAGGGAACCAACTAAATCCTCAATTTGATGAAGTCTCATGGCTGGAAATTGACTTGGAGCAAGTTTTAGGAGGGGGAAATCAGTTTGGAGTTGAGAGGAAATGAGAGAACGCGTCTGAAAAATCAAGGAAAAAGGCTTTATAAGTTGCTGGTTGCAGACCAGCACAATCGCGCTGTCCTAGCGTGATTGCACTGAAGAGAGGATCACAGACAAGTGCAATCATGCTGTCGTAGCGCAATCGCGCTAAAGGAAAAATCACACGCTAGTGCGATTGCTCTGCCCAGGCATCGTTGGTGCTAACACTTCTCCTGCAGAAAAACCGGCAGAGTGAAAAACTTCCACGAGATGTTCTGGGCACAATCAGAACTCGATACACACAAACCAAAGGTGCAACTTGTGTGGAAAAGACATTATGGACGCAAAAAAATTGACAAAACTTCTATACAAGGTCGTCTGAGAGGAATGTTGACAAGTCAACACTTATTAAAACTAACCGAACACCCAAAATAAGCTCAGCTCACCCGGGACATGAACCCACCACCTACCTAACACAAACTCAACATTATGGAACTAACATCACTGACATAATTTCCATCTGAGGCTGTCTTCTCCAAATGTTGACCAAACTCAACCTTACAAGCCCAACTGGCCTAAAATCATAGAATGAGAGAGAATTACAATCTAAAAAGCTCCCAGATCCCGACAATGGTCCAACTAGACTAAAGTCCATGATTCGGAGCTAACAAAACTATCAGAATTTCATTCCAAGCATGATTTCTAAGGATGTTGACTGAAGTCAATGATTTCCTAAGTTAAAGCTCTACAAGAGAGAGACGGCCATAAAGACCAATCAAATGGCCTGGGCACCAAACTACCAGTCCCAGCAAGCCATAAATGACTTGGGGCTATTACAGGCAAGATCTAACAGTACAAAGAAGGAAAACATACGAGAATTATCAAAAGGGTCATTACATCGAGAAGAAAACAAAGAGATTAGAAGAATGTGAGAAGAATGGATCAAGCAGCAGTTGTAAAGAAAAAAGTCCCAAATAAGAATGAAGCTCAAAGTCCTATGAAGAATATGATATCTAATATTCAATACCAATCAAGTACGGAATTGGCCAAGCTATATAAGATTCAGAGAGAACAACTTGCAAAAGAACACAATGATAAAACTAGGAAAGTGCAGGCACCAATCGTGCATAAAAGAAAAAATCATGAGGAGTCCATGCACAAGACAATGATCCAATTTTCCTCAAGGGAAGAGATTAATACTTCATACAGGAAAAGTACACAACACACAGAAGTTATTTTAATCTCAAATTGAAGAGTCCATTCAAAAGAAAAGAATGAAATTACCTATGCACAACCTCATATTTCAAGCATCTTCAAAGGTAGATATTAATACCTCACATATCATTGGAAGAACACAAGGTGAAGACAAGAAACAACATGTTATTCAAGGGCTTCAAAATGGAAAACAGGTGAAGAGAAAGTCAGTCCTACCAGTGACAAGTCTTGATCAGTTTCTAGAAAAACAAGAGATACATGTAGGTGGTGAAAAACAATATAATATACATTCAATAACTGATATGCCAACTTCTTTTGTTGATGAACATAATAAAGGATTGGATGATCTTGCAAAACAAAAAAAATTGATGGGGATGGGTGTGTAAGAGATGAGGATGTGGACATTGATTATAGTACAAATGGTATGTTTTAAGCTTTTTAAGTTTATTACTCATTTTTTTTATTTCTTGGCTATTACATCAATCGAGGGATATCGGAGAATAAAAAAGTTCAAAGACAAACAACATGTAAGAATATTCATGCAAGAAATTTAGATGAAAGAGAGGAGGTGATATTCAATGGACAAGCAGTGGGACCAACTGACAAAACAGTTTCTAACTTAAGCAGCTTCATAGGAACAATTGCAAGGAATCTAGATTTATCACCTTGATGTACACTAGTTTGCATGTTGTGCCAAAGAAAAATAAAAAACACATGTAGGACTATGTCAATGTAAGAAAATTCAATATTTGAGATTCTATATTTATTGTATGTTTATTACTAACTCAAGCTAAATATATTTTATTTTGCATAGTCAAAATTCCTATTTCCAATAGAAGGAAAGAAGTGGGTAATGGATGGTCTTCGTGATGCTTGAAGGCAACACAAGAGAAGGATTAATAGAAGATGTTTTAATAAGATACTTATTAATGAAGAAATGCTAGCAAAACGTCCCAATGACATGCCAGAAGTTTAATTGCGCCAGTTGATCGAGTAGTGGAAATATCTACCTGTTCAAATGAGACTAAAACAATGCATTTCTACTTTTGAAAATATTTTGAATTATTTCTATTCTTTGTTTTTGATTTATAAATTAATATATTTTTTTTAATCAAATTTTAGGACTTGAGCGAGGTAAATTCTCATAATAGAAAAAAATAAAAGTGGAGGCATCAAATGGGATTGGTGTCTGTTTAACTTTATTAGAGTACACATGGCATTAGTAATATTTAGTAGACACATTGTGAAAAAATGGACTTTTTCATTTTTTTGTACTTTGTCAGAATGTATTGGTGTCTGTTTAACTTTATTTTGATATAATTTATAATTTGCAACTAAAGAAAACAAGGAGGAACCATCACAATCTGAAGTGTTCATTGCAACTCATACAAAGATGGGGAAAGAAGTTCAAGCAGATAGCCCAATGCAATAGTAATTCATTTGTGTGCTACATTATTCTTCTTCATCTTTGCTGGACTGTTCACTGGGAGGGGACAAAAAAAAATTCAATTCTTGATTGGAGTCGCTGCATTATTTGCTGGGAGGGGATATGAATTTTTTTAAGAAGATCCATGCGCATAGCTTGATAATTTGTATAATGTGATAGTCCGTTTGAGTTGGTTGAGAGGATAGAATATCATAACATTAGTGACCAACTTTCTGAATTCTGACTTGGTCTGTCTCTCTGTGATGTCATTAGACTTGTTACATACTATGACATAAATTTAGTGTCACGACTCGATTTCTCAGGTCATGATGACACCTATAACCCCCTATAGGCGAAACAATCCCTGGAGCCCAGAACGGTTAGTAATGGGATACTAGCTAACTAAGCAGGCGGAAGAACAAAATATAAAGGAGGAAGCAAGAGAGATAAGAAAAAAGATATAAAAACTTGAATATATATATAGGAAAACTAAAACATCCCACGACCTGGTATCACAGTACAGAAGCAATCACTACATAAACAGAGTACAAAAGGGTACAAAAGAATATATACAGTTGTCTATGAATAACAAAAGAGTACATGGTACAAAAGAGGAGATAAAAGCTAAGCCTCGGTCACCATGAGCTCACCCTAAGTCTCGAATGTCTGGAAAGCTGCACGAGTCTCCATGTAATCAACGGCAAGAGCTCACACTAGGATCTGCACCAGGAAGATGCAGAAGTGTAGTATGAGCACCAATTGAACAACAATAGGTACCCAGTAGGCATCATAGGCCAACTGAGTGCTTATAAGATATAAAAGCAGTACATAGAAGAAAGAAAGAAGATAGTCACAGAATCAAACAGAAAATAGTACACGGAAACTAGCACAAATAGAATACCAGAGAATACAATCAACTATGCTAGCCATAAAGGATATATGAATAACACAGAACACAGGTGAAGGAAAGGAGAACGAACCTAGATCCTTGCAACAACAATATCTATAAAGGGAAAGTTTAAGAAGAAAGGCGTTAAGAACAAAATATAAAGGCGGAAACAAGAGAAATAAGAAAAGAGATATAACAACTCGAATATATATATATATACATATATAGGAAAACTAAACCATCTCACAACCTGGTATCATAGTACAGAAGCCATCACTATATAAACAGAGTACAAAAGGGTACAAGAGAATATATACAGTTGTCTCTGAATAACAAAATAGTACATGGTACAAAAGAGAAGATAAAAGCTAAGCCCCGGTCACTAGGAGCTCACCTTAAGTCTCGGATGTCTGGAAAGCTGCACGAGTCTCCATGAAATCAATGGCAAGAGCAAACACTAGGATCTGCAATAGGAAGATGCAGAAGTGTAGTATGAGAACCAATTGCACAACAACAGGTACCCAGTAGGCATCATAGGCCGACTTAGCGCATATAAGATATAAAAGCAGTACATAGCAAAAAGAAAGAAGGTAGTAACAGAAACAAACAAAGAATAGTACATGGAAACTAGCACAGATATGCTAGACAAGATCCTTGCAACAACAATATCTATAAAGGGAAAGTTTAGGAAGAAAGGCGTTAGGAAAACTAAATCATCCCATGACCTGTTATCACAGTACAAAATCCATCACTACATAAACAGAGTACAAAATGGTACAAAAGAATATATATACAGTTATCTCTAAATAACAAACGAGTACATGGTATAAAAGAGGAGATAAAAGCAAAGCCTGAGTCACCAGGAGCTCACCCTAAGTCTCGAATGTCTGGAAAGCTGAACGAGTCTCCATGCAATCAACGGTAAGAGCTCACACTAGAATCTGCATCAGAAAGATGCAAAGGAGTATAGTATGAGCACCAATTGCACAGCAACATGTACCCAGTAAGCATCATAGGTCGACTGAGCGCATATAAGATATAAAAGAAGTACATAGCAGAAATAAAGAAGGTAGTCACAAAAACAAACAAAGAATAGTACACGGAAACTAGAACAGATAGAATACCAGGGAATACAATCAACTATGCTAGCCACAGAGGATATATATATAACATAGAACACAGGTGAAGGAAAGAAAAATGCACCTGGATCCTTGCAACAACAATATATTTAAAGGGAAAGTTTAAGAAGAAAGGCATTATATCGGTAACCTTAAGTAAGATGAAAGGAAGGGAAAGCAAGTAAAACTTACTCCTGCTTGAAACAATACTACTAACCATAACATACTAGTAACACAGTCCTCAAATATGAATAACCAAACAATAACCCAAATGTAACTATAAAATAAACCAATACTAAGATAGGATATAATAATAACAAATCTACATATAGTCCCAATGGGCGTCCATACACCCGAGGAATACATACAAGTGAAAACAAACCCTCCGGCATCCCATACTATCAGAGCGTACACTCAAAAAATAGCAAACAAGGGTGGAATTGAACATAAATGCATGATATGATGATATAGTGAAACCAGGTGTGATAGTAGTACCACATGTACCTCCTCCGGTGCCAATAGGCCCAATAGGTAGGATCCATGGAAGGACGCACCAATATACCTCAAGTACACCATATATCCTTCCTCTGGCACTCATAACACGTAGCCCCTAGTCAGGATTAACAAGGTCCATAGAGGTCCTCGGCCATATACTAAATCTTAGAATATCCAATATAACTGCCTAGAGTGTATCCGAGTCTAAACCAGTAACCGTGAGCTGAAAATGAGTGCCCAGAGTCTATCCAAGTCTAAATAAGTAAATCATGTCTCAAAATCCATAAGAAGGGTGCTCGTGGAATAACTGGGTCTAAATCCATAGTAAAACAAGTCTAGTGCTCAGCTCGACTGAGTCTAGTATTGTCTCAAATCAGTAGTAAATCATTTCTAGCACTACGGCTCAACTGAGTATAGTGTAAGTGTGAAAATGGTGATGAAATCATCATTTCGTCTCTTTTACCCCAAGAAGATCCATAAAAATCAGTTTCAAACCCTTTTATAACCATTTTTACCAAAAATGGGCCCTCGGGGTCATGCAAGGTTTAGAAAATCGGTTATAATAGGCCCACAACTAAAGTAGTAGTAAATAATGTGTAAAAACTCTTTATATGAATGATAAAGATATGCTCAACCACAATCAATATCCCAACGACTCACAATCGACCTATCGGCCTTACAAAAGCTCAAATCACTCTATGGTACAGATAACCAGTTCTATTATTATAATATGATGTCTAGGACTCACGGACATTCCCAAATAACCCACCTTCTATGATCCAGAGTCAAATACAACGCCACACGGGGCCACAATGGGTAATGCTACCAACTAAATCGAATACTACAACGAGACGATATGAAAAATCCAGACAAAGTCTGGGGTTCCAACTAATAAACCCAACCCAAGGATGCTAAATAGTGCAATTATAACCTATATATGCAATGTCTAAGAAAAGGAAATTGTAATTTACTTGTCATCCCACGACAAGCTACTGGCACGACATTGTCCAAGCCCAAACTGCTCTGAGAAGTCCCAAAAAGAAATAACACTATCAAGAAGGTAATCTACGTGTTAAAACAAGACTAATAATACCCATATTGCTAAAAGTTTAGCTGGGTCAAAATTTAGGTCACAAGCGGTCCCGTGGGCCTCATTATCCAAAATAAGAAACAAAAACTACTACGAGGTTCCCAACCTCTCCTGAAACATATGCCCAAAATTGAGTAAAGATAGGACCTAAAACAGCCTGGAGAAGAAGAGTGAATCATGCAAAACATGTGAAAATTTGGAATAAGAATGGAGAATTATTTACCATGAGGAGAGGGAGAAAGGTCTACGAGATAAAATACGCACAACTACGAACCAGCAGTCCCAACCAGTAGCTACAACCAACCAAGAACCCCCAAGATAAGATAAAACGCTTTAATGGAGGTCTTCCATGGCAAGAAGGGAATTTGGGCAAGAGAACCTACAAAATATTAGGAAGGAATCGAGAATATTTTCCAATTGATGAAATCCCAAGGCTGGGAGGGGGATTGTTTTAGTATGAGAGGAAATTGAGGAAGTGAGCTGAAAATTCGAGTAAGAGGCTTTTTATATTGCAGGTTGCAGACCAGCACAATTGCGCTGAAGGACTAGAGGTGCGCTGGCGTGATGGCATCATCCTAGCGCTAATAGCGCTGAAGGCAGGAAACGCCAACGGCGCTGATAGCAATGGCTTGGCACCAATGGCGCTGAAGGGATGCTCTGCTGCAGAAAACCAGAAACATGAAAAACTTCTATGGGAGGTTTCGGACACAATCAAAACCCAACACACACAAACCAAACATGCAACTAGAGTGGAAACGACGTTCTAGACTCAATAGAATCAACAAAACTTCCATACGAGGTTGTTTCGGAGGAATTTTGACCCAAGTCAACACTTGCTAAAACCAACCAAACACTAAAATAAGCTCGGCTCACCCTGGACCCAAACGAACCACCTACCTAACCCAAACTCGATATTTTGGAGCTGATGGAATCGTCGGATTTTGAATCTGATGTTCTGATCATCGAAAGTTGACCAAGGTCAAACTTCTAACTCCAATTGGCCTAAAATCTCAAAAAGTAAGATAGAATCATAGAGGAAGTTCCCAGGCCCCGACTATTGGTCTAACTAGATAGAAATCCATGTTTTGGAGCTAATGAAACTGTCGGAATTTGATTCTGAGCATGTTAGCTAAGAATGTTGACTAAAGTCAATGATTTCCTAAGTTTAAGCTCTAAAATAGGGAAATGGTCATAATGACCTAACGAACAACCAAAACACCAAACCACCGGTCCCAACAAGCCATAAATGACTTAGGGCCGCTACATGAATGCTCTAACAATACAAAGAATGTAAAAATGCGACACTGACCAAAAGGGCCATTACATTATCCACTACTAAAAGGACTTTCATCCTCGAAATCCAAGAACAAGGGAGTACCTGAAGGCTCAAATAGTTGTAGATACTGATCCCACATCTCTCTCTGAGTATCCTTGGTAGCCTCCTCAACCAGATGTTTCCCCAACTGATCCTTAACTACCAAAATCTCTTTCGACCTCAATCACCTTACATCTCTGGCTAGAATAGCTACCGGCTCCTTGACAAAAGCCAAACTCCCATCTAACTGTACCTACTCCCACTGTAACACATGAGACTCATACAGAACATACAACCTCAACATCGATACATGGAAAACTGGGTGCATAGTTGAAAACATCAGGGGCAAAGCTAACATATAAGCAATAACACCAACCCTTTAAAGAATCTCAAATGGCTCGATATACCTGGGGCTAAGCTTGCCCCGCCTACCAAATCTCATCCTGCCCTTCAAGGGCGACACATGGAGAAATACCAAGTCACCAACATTGAACTCTAAGGCACGAAGTCTATGATCTGTGTAGCTCTTTTGCCTGCTCTGGGCTGCCCAAATTCTATCCTGAATCACCCGAACTCTGTCTAGGGAATCACGAAGCAAGTCTATAATTTGTGGCCTACACTTTAAATCTTAAACTAACCCACTGACGATCTGCAATTCCTACCATACATAGCCTCAAAAGGTGCCATACTAATACTCGAGTGATAACTGCTATTATAAGAAAACTCTGCCAATGGCACATACTGATCCCATGAACCTCCAAAGTCATGAACACAGGCCCATAACATTTCCTCTATGACCTAAATAGTTTTTTCGGACTGGCCATCTGTCTGAGGGTGGAATGAAGTACTAAGGCAGACCTCTATACCCAACTTTCACTAAATAGCCTTCCAGAACTGAGATGTGAATAGAGTGCCATGGTCTAAATAGATAGAAGTTGGGACCCCATGTAAATGAACCACCTCACAGAGATAAATTTGAGACAACCACTCTACACTATAGGAGGAATAAACCGGCAAGGAGTGTGCAGACTTAGTCAACCTATCAACAATTACCCAAATAGAGTCAAACCCTCGAGAAGTACGTAGCAACTGACCTATGAAGTCAATAGTAATCCCTTCCCACTTTTACTCGAGAATGGGTAATCTCTGCATCAACCCACCAGGCCTCATGTTCTCGAACTTAACCATTAGACAGTCCAAGCACTTAGATACAAACTTCACTATGTCCCGCTTCATACTACTCCACCAGTAAAGCTATCTCAAATCTCTATATATTTTAGCTGCGCCAAGATGAATGGAATATCTAGAACAATTTGCCTCATAGATAATCAACTGAATGAAACCCCAACTATCAAAACACAAAGGCGACTATCAAACCTCAGAACACCATCAGAATCTAAAGTAGCCCTGCTAGCCTTACCCCAAACCACCTGATCATGAAGGTCACACAACCGCTGATCCTCAAAGTGATGACTCCAAATCTGATCAACCAAAGTAAAACAGATCTTAATACTAGCAAGGACCCTGCTGGGATCTAACAACTCAAGCCTAACCAAATGGTTAGCCAAGGACTGGATGTCCAAGGCCAATGGTCGCTCAGAAACTGAAAGTGAAGCTAGGCTGCCCATACTCACTGTCTTTCGACTCAAGGTATCTGCTACCATGTTTGCCTTGCCCAGATGATACAAAATAGTGAATTCATAGTCCTTCCATAACTTAATCTATCTCTGCTCCCTGGAGTTCATCTTTTACTGACTCATGATGTACTGAAGAATATGGTGATCGATGAAGATCTCACAATGAACCCTATATAAGTAATGCCTCCAAATCTTGAGCGTGAAGACTACTATTCCAAGGTATGATTGGGGTATTTGCGCTCGTGAACCTTCATCTGTCTTAATGCATATGCTATCACCTGACCTTGCTGCATCATAACACAACCAAGACCAACCGCTAAAGCATCACAATACACTGAGAATCCCTAACCCTCTACTAACAAAGTCAACACCAGAGTTGATGTCAATAAGGCCTTAAGCCTCTTAAAACTATCCTCGCTCATGTTCGACCACTGAAATAGGACATCCTTCCTAGTCAGCTTAGTCAAAGATGCTACTATGGAAGAAAACCCCTCAATGAACTATCTGTAATACCCTGCCAACCCAACAAAGCTATGAACCGCGGTAGGAGTAGTAGGTCTTAGCCAATCACGAATGGCTGAAATCTTCCTTGGGTCTACTCTAATCCCATCCTTAGACACTACGTGTCCTAGGAATGCTAATGACTCAAGACAAAACTCACACTTTGAGAACTTGGCATAAAGCCAATGATCTCTCAAAGTCTGGAGTATAACACTCAGGTATTGCTCATGCTCATCTCTACTCCTTGAGTATATCAATATATCATCGATGAATACTATCATAAATGAATCCAAATATGGCTGGACCATATTGTGCATCAAGTCCATAAATGTTGTGGGGTCATTAGTCAACACAAAAGATATCACTAGGAACTCATAGTGGCCATAACGTGTACTGAATGCTATATTAGGGATGTCCTCCGCTCGAATACTCAACTGGTGGTAGCCCGACCTTCATATCTATCTTAGAAAACACGGTAGAACCTTGAAGCTGATCAAACAAGTGATCTATACGCCACATTGGATACCTATTCTTCACAGTCACCTTATTCAGCTATCGATAATCAATATACATCCTCATCAACCCATCTTTCTTCTTCACAAACAAAACTGGAGCACCCCAAGGCGACACACACTTGGCCTAATGAAACCCTTAGCTAACAATTCTTAGAGCTTATCCTTAAGATCCCTCAGCTCAACTGGAGCCATATAGTATGGAGTAATAGAAATGGGCCTGGTTACCGGCTCTAACTCAATAGCAAAGTCAATATCTCTCTCATGTGGAAGGCCTGGAAGGTCAGTCAGAAACACATCTAGGAAATCTCTAACCACAAAAACCAACTCAGGAGAAGAAATGTCAGCACTAGCATCTCGGATATATGCTAGATAAGCCAAACACCTACGAGAAATCAACTTCCTAGCATGAAGGAAAGAAATGATCCTAGATAGTGCATGGATAACAGAACCTTGCCATATAACCAAGGTTACTCTGGGCAGGGCTATGGTAACGGTCTTGGCATAGCAATCTAAAACTTATCGATGAGGGGATAACCAGTCCATGCCAAGAATCAAATCAAAATCTAGCATGTCTAAAATCATCAAGTCAACCCAAGTCTCCAAATCCCTAACAATAATCAAATAGGATCTCACCACCCGATCCACTACTAAAGAATCACCTACTGGGGTCAAAATAGATATATGAACAGATAACGGATCACTAGACAACCCCAAACAAAGCACAAAGTAGGTAGAAACATACAATCATATACAAGCAATATCAAACAAACCAAAAGCAGACTAGTGGCATAAAAAAATCATACTTGTGATTACCGTATCTGAGGCCTCTGCCTCTGGTCTAACATAGATCGTATAAAACTAACACCGACCACCACCTGACCAACAACCATCCCTATCACTTATCTTGCCACACTGGGCACCACCTCTACCCTAAACACCACCTACTCTGATTGGCGGCTGCACTGCTATGAGAGGTTGAGCCAGCTAGCAAAACCGTACCACGTTAAGGGAACTCTTTGGCATAATGACAAATGATACCACACTCATAGCAAGTCCGTGACAGCCTACCCTATTGGGATGAACTAGCTGAATTTGTATGTCCACCACAGCCTGATGCCACAGAAGTTGTACCCCTTGAAGTCTTGGCCACTATAACCCTGCTGATTGCTCTGGCCCTGCTCAAACTGAGGCCACCTGAAAATTGAAGTGATGCCTAAACTGGCCGGCTTTACTAACCTTGATGCTGTTGTGGCTAATACCCTTGACCCCACTAGCCGGAACCTCTACCACTAAAGTTAGTACCACTAAAACTTCCCTAATAACGTGGCCACTTATCCCTAACCCCGAAATCATGATGATGCAAGTCCTCCATAGTATATACATGGTCTGCTATAGCCTAGAAAGGTCGCCTACTAGCAACTAATATCTCAGCAGTCTGTCTAAGCTCTGTCCACAATCCCCAAATAAATTGGTGAACTCTATCTGGCTAGGTAGGAATGATCATAGCCCCAAATAGAGTTAATTGATGAAAATGAATCTCATACTCAAATACAGACATAGATCCCTGCATTATTTTGGTGAACTTCTCTTTGCGAAGCTCATGATCACTCTAAGGTAAGAACTTTGCCATAAAGGCCTCATAAAACTCTCTCCAAGTCAGCTGAGGAGATGTAGACGGTCTGCAAGCTACCTGGGCCCTCCACCACAACTTAGCTGGGCCCTCCAGCTGATAGATAGTCTAACCAACCACGTGAGTCTCCAACAACCCCAGATGATGTAGCATCTCATCACAAGTAGAAATGAAATCATACGGATCCTGATCAAAAGTACCTGAGAACCTCGGTGGAGCCAATCTTAGAAATATTTCTAAAGCCTTTTCCTTCGACTCTGTCATAATTGGAAGAGGAGCAAGATGATGAGAAACAGAAGGTACCAGAAGAACCTCAGTGCAAGAAGCCACAGTAGCAGGCTATCATGAACTCTGAACACCCATGGCCGCCCTAAACTCTGAACACCTATGGCTTCCCCCTGATTAGATATATGTGCTACATCTGAAGACTGACCCTTAATCATACCCAATAACTGAAGAAGAAAACCCTGGATATCTGATAAAGGAGTTGGGGCTGGTGCAAATACAGATGTTGGTGTTGGCCCTGGTGGTACCTAGGTTGTCCCCTGGTCCATGGATTCCTGCTCTGGGACTAACTCAGGCTCAATCTCAATCCTAGTAGCTCTAGTGGGTGCCGCTGCTCGGGTACATCTCTGACCACTACCTCTATGACCACCCTGGCCCCTAGGTGGAGTCGGGTATTCTAGTGTCAAAGGCTCTCCCTTGTCTACTGTTAAAGATCTTCGTATGAGCCATCTGTGATAATACACATGATACAAAAGCAAGAAAAAATTTATGTTTCCTAAAATGCCAATATGGAGTCTCAAAGATTAAGTACGGATGTCTTTGCCCCAATCCGCATGACTCTACTAGATATTGGCTCCTATACCGATGACTGGTGAACTGAGGCTCTGATACCAAGCTATCATGACCTAATTTCTTAGATCATGATGGCACCAATAACACCCCTATAGGTGAACCAATCCCCAAAGCCCATAATGGTTAGTAATGGGCTACTAACTAACTAAGCAGACGGAAGAACAAAATATAAAGGCAAAAGAAAGAGAAATAAGAAAAGAGATATAACAACTGGAATATAAATATATAGGAAAACTAAATCATCCAACGACCTGGTATCATAGTATAGAAGCCATCACTTAATAAACCGAGTACAAAAGGGCGCAAAAAAATATATACAATTGTCTCTGAATAAAAAAAGAAAAGATAAAAGCTAAGCCCCAGTCTCTAGGAAATCACCCTAAGTCTCGAATGTCTGAAAAGCTGCATGAGTCTCCACACAATCAACAACGAGAGCGCATACTAGGATCTACACTAAGAAGATGCATAAGTGTAGTATGAGCACCAATTGAAAAGCAATAGGTACCCAGTAGGCAGAATAGGCCAACTGAGCGCATATAAAATATAAAAGCAGTAAATAGCAGAAAGAGAGAAGGTAGTTAAAGAAGTAAACTAGGATAGTACATGAAAACTAGCACAGATAAAATACCAGAGAATACAATCAACTATGCTAGCCACAGACGATATATATATATATAACATAAAATACAGGTGAAAGGATAACACACCTGGATCCTTGCAACAACAATATATATAAAGGGAAAGTTTAAGAAGAAAGGCAATATACTGGTAACCTCAAGTAAGATGCAAGGAAGGGAAAGAAATTAAAAAGTACTCATGCTTGAAACAATACTACTAACTATAACATGCTAGTAACACATTCCTCAAATATGAATAACCGAACAGTAACACAAATGTAATTATAAAATGAACCAGTACTACAATAGGATATAATAATAATAAATCTACCTACAGTCCCAACGGGAGCCCATACACTCGAGGAACTCATACAAGTGAAAACAAACACTCCATCATCCCATACTACCAGAGCGTACATTCAGCAAATAGCAAACAAAGGTGTAATCAAACACAAATGCATGATATGATGATGTAGTGAATCTAGGTATGATAGTAGTACCGTATGTACCTCCTCTATTACTGATAAGACCAGTAGGTAGGATTCATGGAAGGATGCACCAGTATACCATAACTACACCATATACCCCTCCTTCGGCACTCACAACACGTAGCCCTTGGTCCAAATTAGCAATGTCCATAAAGGTCCTCGACCACATACTAAATCTCAAAATATCCAATATAACTCCTCGGAGTGTATTCGAGTCTAAACCAGTAACTGTGAGCTTAAAATGAGTGCCTGGAGTCTATCCTGGTCTAAATTAGTAAATCATATCTCATAAGCCCTAATAAGGGTGCCTAGGGCATAACCGGGTCTAAATCCATAGTAAAATAAGCCTAGCACTTGGCTTAAATGAGTATAGTATCATTTCAAATTTGTAATAAAACATGTCTAGCACTATAACACAGCTGAGTCTAGTGTAAGTATGAAAAATGGTGATGAAATCATCATTTAGTCTCTTTTACCCCAAGAAGATCCATAAAAATCAGTTTGAAACCCTTTATAACCGTTTTTATTGAAAACGGTCCCTCGAGGCCATGCAAGGTTTAGAAAATCAGTTATAGTAGGCCCGCATCCAAAGTAGTAGTAAATAATGCAGGAAAACTCTTTATATGAATGATAATGATATGCTCAAACACAATCAACATCCCAAGAAATCCCAATTGACCTATCAGCCCTACACAGGCTCCAATCACTTTACAACATAGATAAATAGTTCTATAATCATAATCCGATGTCCAGGACTCACGAAAATTTGCAAATGACCCACCTTTTATGGTCCATAGTCAAATACAAGGCCACACGAGGACACAAGGGGTAATGCTACCAACTAAATCTACTACTACAACAAGATGATATGAAAAAGCTAGAAACAAAGAAAGCAGAACAGGTTTGGGGTGCCATCTAATAAACCCAACCCAAGGATGCCACATAGTTAAATTATAGCCTATATACGCAATGTCTAAGAAAAGGAAACCGTAACCTACCTATTGTCCGATGACAAGCTGCTAGAATAACGTTATCCAAGACTAAACTGCTCCGAGAAGTCCCCAAAAGCAATCACACTATAAAGAAAGTTACACATTAAAATAAGACTAATGATATCCATATTTCTAAAAGTTTACCTGGGTCGAATTTTGGGTCACAAGTGGACTCGTGGGCCCCATAACTCGAAACTAGAAAAGAAAACTACTATGAGGTTGCCAACCTCACCAGGAAGACATGCCCAACATTGAGAAGAAATTGAGTAAAGAAAGGGCCTAAAAGAGCCCTTAGAAGAGGAGGGAATCATGCGAAACATGCAAAAATCCAAAATAAGAATGGAGAATTACTTACCACGAGGAGAGGGAGCAAGGTCTACGAGATGAAATATGCACAACCACGAACCAGAAATCCCAACCACAAGCTATAACAAACCAAGAACCTCCAAGCTAAGATAAATGGATTTAATGGAGGTCTTCCATGGAAATGAGGGAATTTAGGGAAGAGAACTTACCAAAAATAAGGAAGGAATCGAGAATATTCGCCAATTGATGAAATCCCAAGGCTGGGAACTAGTTTGGAACAAGTTTTAGGTGAGGGGGGATTGTTTTAGAGTTAGGAGAAATTGAGGAAGTGAGCTAAAAATTCAAGAAAGAGGCTTTTTATATTACAGGTTGTAGACTAGCACAATTGTGCTGGCCTAACACAATCGCGCTGAAGGGTTGGAGGTGTACTGCAATGATCTCGCCGGCTAGGCACTGAAGGAAGGTAGCACCAATGACACTAATAGAGCTATCTTGGCACCAATGGCGCTGAAGAAATGCTATACTATAGAAAACCAGCAACATGAAAAACTTGCACGGGAGATTTTAGGCATAATCAAAACCCGACACTATAATGACCTTTCTGTTTATCTTCGTGTTTATGCTTTCTTTATACTATTAGGGCTTTCCTGTAGTGGCCTCAAGTCATTTTGGCCGTTTGCCTATTCTAGAGCCTAAACTTAGAATATAATTGACTTTAGCCAACATTCTTGGTAAATGTGCTTGGAATCAAATTCCAATAGTACTATTAGCTCCGGAGCAAGGATTTTTGTCTTGATGGACCCTTGATCGGGTTCAAGGAGCTTTTGGTTTAGTTTTGTCTTTGTTTTTAAGTTTTAGCTTAGTTGACCTTAAAAGTTTGACTTTGGTCAACATTTGGAGAAGACAGCCCCGGATAGAGATTTTGATAGCACTGTTAGCTCTAGAATGTTGACTTTGAGCTAGAGGGACCTTTGGTTTGGGTCCCGAGGCTTCCAAACTAGTTTTAGGCCATGATGTTCCATCTTGGAAAGATTGGCCTATGTTGGTTCTTGGGCGTGGGGCCCACTATTTGTACTATCGACCTCCGTTGGGATTTTTGTCAATTCTATTGAGTCCAAAATGCTGTTAATAGTCAAATAGCTCAGCTCATTTGTATTTGCGGGACCCCGAATGTATTCCCTAGGGTCCATTGGAGAAATATCCTAGCTTGGCTTTGCTGTTGGCAAGCTATTGCTGTCTTGGCACAGATAAGCCTTCGCCGCATGGGCTGGCCGCCTTTGCGAAGGGAAAAGCCAGCCAGCCTTGGGCTTGGTCTTCACCTATGTGTGGGCTGGACACCTATGCGAAGGCCAAGGCCAGCGCCGATAATCCTGGCCTTTGCTTATACGGGCGCCGGCTGTGTACGTATAGGTATGGCCTGTCTGCCCAGGATTTTGGCCTTCACCTAGGTGACGCTTGGCCACGTTTGCAAAGGCCTGGGTCAACAACTATTTAAGTTGTGCCCATACATTTTTACAACCATCATTCTTCAATTCCCTCAACTTTAAAACACTAAAAGCTCTCTCCAAATTTCTCTAATCAGTTCTTAGTCATGAGTAAATCATTTGTTCTTCACAAATTCTTGTTCTCTTAATTATTGGTAAGTCTCCTTCCCCAAATCTCCTTTCTTCTCCATTTATTTAAAACACCATTGTTGTGAATTCTTGGAGCTCGAAAATTTGTTGTAGATTCTGTTTTCGTGTGAAGTTGCATGCTTCGTGGATTCATTCAATTCCTTTCCTTGGCATAATTCTCTAGTGTGGTAAGTGCTCCATGTTAAATTTTTGATTTTATTCCTAAATTTCCCTTTTTGAGTTCTTAACCTTTAGGGGTTGTTTAATCTCAAATTCCTTGCCCTATTACCTTGATTTTCTAGGAATGTACTCCCATGGTCATGGCAATCATATTGTGCGCTTTCATTTTCAATATCGGGTTACGAGGCCCATAGGCCTGCCGGTGACCCAAATTTTGGCCCGATTATTTCTATAGCATTATAGGTATCATTAGACTTGTTTTAATTTATTATTTATGTTTTTGATAGTTTGATTATCGCTTGGGGTTTCTCAGAGCAATTCAGGCTTGGATATTGTTGTCCCACCATCTTGTCATTGGACGATAGGTAGGTTACAGTTTAAACTCTTTAGACTTTGCATATATAGAATAAAATTGTATTAATGGACATCCTTGGGTTGGGTTTATTAGTTGGTACCACATACCTTGACCGCTTTATTCATGTTCAATTCCTTTTCTTCCTCCGATGGTTGTAGTATGTGTGATAGATGATATTATCACCCTTGTGGTTCTGTAAGGCCTTATATTGACTCTAGAACATAGATGGTGGAATATTGGGAATGTTCGTGCATCTCAGACATCATTATTATTGTTATAGAGTTGGTTATTTGTGTTGTAGAATGATTGGACCCTGTGCAGGGCCGACAGGTTGATTGTCATTGGGCTACTGTTTGTGATTGATCATGCCATTATCATGCATATAAAGGATTTTTCTACTTGATTTTTCTACAGTTTTGGCTTTGGGCCTATTATTGATGATTTCTAAATCTTACATGGCCCATGGGGCCCGTTTTCTATAAAATTGATTATGAAATAGTTCGGAAATTTCTTTATGGATCTTCTTGGGGTAAGAAAAGTTAAAAGAGAGAGATGTCTCAGTTTTCATACTCATTATTAGACTCGATTGGACCGAGGTGCTTGATTGACTCTGTATTTGATGAGAAATGATATTTATACTCGATAAGGCCGAGCATTAGACTATTTTACTATTATTTTAGACTCGGATACGCCCAGACACCTTTGAAGGGGGTTTATGAGACTTATTTCATTGATTTAGACCTGGATAGAATTCACGCATGCATTTTGAGCATTTGAGTACTAGTTTGGATCTGGTGGCACTCCAGACTGATATTTCAAGATTTGAGTATAGTATGTGGTCTATGAGTAGACTTCTATGGACCCTATCATTCTGGAGCAAGTGCTATGGGCAAAAGGGTGACTGGAGGGAAGGGTGTACATTGAAGTAGAGGTACTCAGGAGAATTCATTCCATGGATCCCGCCTTTATTGGACCTTTGGGGCATCGTAGGGGGTAACATACAACACTGCAGTTACACTTAGTTCGGCATATAATATCATATCATATCATTTATTTGTGTGAGGTACCACCCTTGTTTGTTGTTTGTTGATTGTACGCTCTGGTAGTATGGGATACCGGAGGGTTTGTCTTCACTTATTTGTGTTCCTTGGGTTTATGGGCGCCCGTGGGACTGTAGGTAGACTTATTGTTACTATTTCGCACTATTGGTTCCTATTGTGGTTCTTATGACTTTGGATAAAGACTAAGTTGTGCTTGGGTTTCCTTTGTTAGTTCTTTACTTGAGGTTAGTAGGTTTATTTGGGTTATTGTATCTTGTATTCGAGCATGATTATAGTTATCTTTCTTCTCCTTCTCTACTCATTCGAGGTTACAAGTATACCGCCTACTTTCTAAATCCCTCTTTATATACTTGTCATTATGAGGATCCCAGGCGCATCTTTTCTTACTTTTGTCTGTGCCTGTAGTATATATCTTATTTGCTAGCCTTGTTTGTTACTTTCTGTTGTCTTCCTTCTATGCTAGATTTTGCGTGCTTCTTCATTGTTTTTGGTGATTATTTGTTTCTATTCTGCCTATTTTTATTCTTTTATCTTATATGTGCCTATTCGGCCTATGATACCTACTGGGTATCGGTTGCTGCAATTGGTGCTCATACTACAATCTGTGCCTTCTGGTGCAGATCCTAGTGTAGGCCATTACCTTTAGCTCGTTGGAAACTCGTGCGAGGAGCTATTCTAGGATACTTCAGATGAGGGTGAGCTCTTGGCGACCAGAGCTTAGCTTTAGTTTATCGTTTGTATTATGTACTCTATTTCTATTCGGAGACATTTATATATATTATTTTGGATCGTTGTACTCCGCTGATATAGTTATTTCTCTATACTATGAAATCAAGTCTTTTGGGTTAGATTAGCTTCCGCGTATGTATATATATTCATGTATCTACTTTTCTCACTTATCATTTTTGCCTCTGCATTTATTACTATTTTTCCGCTTAATATGTTAGATTGTAGCCTAATACAAACCATTCTAGGCTACGGGGTTTGGTTTGCCTATCGGGGGGTTATAGGTGTTATCATGACCGAGAAATCAGGTCATGACAACTTGGTATCAGAGCTCTAAATTCACCAATATCATCGGTATAGGAGCCAATATCTAGTAGAGTCCTGCGGATTAGTGCGGAGACGTCCATACTCAATCTTTGGGAGGCTATAGTGACATCTTAGGAAAAATTACTTTTCTTGCTTCTATCTCGTGCATAGTATCCTTGAATGTTTCTGGAAATCTCACTTTTATGGTTCACTCTTCCGCAGATGGTTCGTATAAGGTCTTCAGCTTTTGGCGGAGGAGAGCCTTCAACCCTTGCACCTCCGACTCTAGCTAGGTGCCAGGGTGGTCGCAAGGGTAGAGGTAAAGGTTTCCCCAGAGCAGCGACACCTACTAGAGATGCTAGAGTTGCGATAGAGCCCAATCTTAATTATGAGCTAGAGTTTGCTCTTGAGCTGCAGCATCTGGACCCAGGGATATCCCTTGTGCCACCAGTTCAAGCACCACTTTCTGTGGTAGCTTCAGCCCCAGCTCAGTCTTCAGATATTTGGGGGTTACTACTTCAGCTATTGGGTATGATCGGGGACCAACCTTCTGAGGTAGCACAAACATCCGCTCAAGGGGAAGCCCTGGGTGTTCAGAGTTCATGAGAGTAGCCTGCTACTACAGCTCCCAGTGCTGATGTTATTCCGGTTCTACCAGTTGTATAACCTCTTTCTCCTCGCCCAGCTATGACCCATGGAGAACCGAAGGCATTGAGTAGATTTCTGAGATTGACACCACCGAGATTCACTGGTACATCAGGTCAGGATTCACATGACTTCATTACTACCTGTGAGCAGATGTTACACCATCTGGGTTTTCTAGAGACTCATGGGGTTGGATATACTACGTATCAGCTGGAGAGTCCAACAAAGTTATGGTGGAGGGCATAGGTTGCTTGCAGACCTTCAACATCACCTTTAATATCTTGGTGTGAGTTTTATGAGGCCTTCATGGCCAAGTTCTTACCTCAGAGTGATCGTGAGCATCGCCGAGAGCAGTTCACCAGGCTTATGCAGGGATCTATGTCTATATCTGAGTATGAGATCTGTTTCTATCAGCTTTCTCTATTTAGAGCTATGATCATTCCTACCGAGCCAGACATGATTTCCATATTTGTTTGGGGGTTGTGGATAGAGCTTAGACCGCTAGCTGAGATATTGGTTTTTAGTAGTCAATCATTTCAGGCTATTGCAGACTATGTTCGTACTATGGAGGACTTGCATCGACATGATCAGGGGGATAGAGATAAGAGTCTTTGTTATCAGGGTAGCTACAGTGGTTCCAGACATGGTGGTAGAGGTTCAGGCTAGTGGACAACAACACCAAGTTCAGTCCAGCCAACTGGTTCAGGCTTCTCTTTAGACTTTGGGTGGTACTCAGTTGGAGCAGGGTCAGAGTAGCCATCAGGGCCATAGCGGTCAGTCCTTGAGGGGTGCAACTTCTGAGGCATCAGGTCAGGGTGGCCATTCAGTTTTTGCTGGTTGTCTTGATAGTTCAGGCCATCTGGGCCTTGTTACAATTGTGGAGTTGTGGGTTATTATGCTAGAGATTGCCCCCAGCGGGGTACAGTTCAGTCAGCCGCTCAGCAAGTTGAGCCTTTGTGAGCAGTTCAGCCTCTAGTTAGAAGGGGTGGTGGTCAGGCTATGGGTGGTGCCCCACATGGAAGAGCAGGTGGTAGGGATGGCGGTCGGGCAAGTGAAGGTCGTTGTTAGTTTTATGCAGTCCCTGGGAGATTGAAGGCAGAGGCCTCAGATACTATGATTACATGTATGATTTCTTTGTATCGTCAGTCTGCTATGGCTTTGTTTGATCCTAGATCTACATGTTCATATGTATCTGTCTACTTTCTTCCTTGTTTGGTGTTGGCTAGTGAGCCATTATCTGTGCCTATTTCTGTTTCGACCCCAGTAGGAGATTCTTTAGTAGTGGATCGGATTGTGATATCTTGTTTGATATATGTTGGTGATTTGGAGACTTGGGGTGATTTGATGATCCTTGATATTCTAGATTTTTATGTGATACTGGGGATGGACTGGTTATCCCCTCATCGTGCAATTTTGGATTGTTATGCCAAGACCATTATCATAGCCCTACCCGGTGTATCCCCGATTGTGTGATTGGGTTCTATTAGCCGCGCACCATGTGGGATCATCTCTTCTCTTTGAGCCAGGAAGTTAATTTCTCACGGGTGTTTAACATATCGAGCATATGTCCGAGATGCTAGTGCTAACCCTTCGTCTCCTGAGTATGTTCCTGTGGTTAGAGACTTCCTAGATGTGTTCCCTACCGACCTGCCAGGCCTTCCACATGAGAGAGATATTGATTTTGCTATTGAGTTAGAGCTAGGCACCAGGACCGTTTCTATTTCTCCTTACCATATAGCTCCTGCTGAGTTTAGAGAGCTTAGGAAGCAGTTCCAGGATTTGTTAGCTATGGGGTTTATTAGACAAAGTGTGTCTCCTTTGGGTGCTCCTATTCTATTTGTGAAGAAGAAGGATGGGTCGATGCGGATGTGTATTGATTATCGGTAGCTGAATAAGGTGACACTGAAGAATAGGTATCTGATTCCGAGTATTGATGACTTGTTTGATTAGCTTTAGGGTTCAGCCGTGTTTTTGAAGATTGATTTGAGGTCCGGCTATAATCAGTTGAGGATTAAGGCGGAGGATATCCCTAAGACAGCATTCAGGACACCATTATGAGTTCCTGGTGATATCTTTTGGGTTGACTTATTCCCCCGCAACTTTCATGGAATTGATGCACATGGTGCTTAGCCCATACTTGGATAGGTTCATAATAGTATTCATTGATGACATTTCGATATACTTGAGGAGTAGGGACGAGCATGAGCAACACTTGAGGACTGTACTTCAGAATTTGAGAGATCATCGTCTTTATGCCAAGTTCTCAAAGTGTGAGTTTTGGCTTGAGTTAATTTCATTCCTAGGGCACGTGGTGTATAAGGTTGGGATTAGATTTGATTCGTATAAGATTTCAGCGGTTCGTGATTGGCCTAGACCTACTACTGCTACTGAGGTTCGCAGCTTTGTTGGGTTGGCAGGTTAATACAAGAGGTTCATTGAGGGATTATCTTCCATAGCAGCACCCTTGACTATGTTGACTAGGAAGAATGTCCCATTTCAGTGGTTGGATCAGTGCGAGATAGCTTCTAGAGGCTTAAGGCCTTATTGACTTTGTCGGTCGAGCGTTGGAGTTTCTCCGTGTATTGTGATGCTCTGGAGCATGGATTTTGATCTAAATGGACCCTTAGTCGTGTTCTGGGAGCTTTCAGTTTAGTTTTGTCTTGGTTTTTGAGTTTTAGCTTAGTTGAGCTTAAAAGTTTAACTTTGATCAACATTCGTATAAGACAACCTCAGGTGGAAATTCTGACAGTGCTGTTAGCTTTGGAAATCGACTTTGGGCTAGAGCCTTTGGTTCTGGTCCCGAGGCTTCTGGACTCATTTTAGGCCATGATGTTCCATTTTGGAAAGATAAGCCTAAGTTGGTTCTTAGGTGTGGGGCCCATTTTTTGTGCTATCAACCTCCGTTAAGATTTTTGTCGATTCTATTGAGTCTGAATACCATTTATAGTCGAATAGATCACCTTGTTTGTGTTTGCAGGACCCTGGATGTTTTCCCGAAGGTCTATCAAAGAAATATCCTAGCTTGGCTTTGTTGTTGGCAAGTTGTTGCTATCATGGCACAGCTAAGCCTTCGCCTAGTGTGGGTTGACCGCCTACACGAAGGGCAAAGCCAGCCGGCCTTGGGCTTGGTCTTCGCCTACGCATGGACTGGCTACCTACATGAGGGGCAAGAATAGCATCGAGAAATCCTGGCCTTCGCCTACGCCGGCACCGACTGCGTACGCATAAGCATGGCCAGTCCGCCCAGGATTTTGGCCTTCACTTTGGCGATGCTTGGCCACATTCGTGAAGTCATAGGTACGCAACTATTTAAGTTGTGCAAATACGTTTTTCCAGTGATCTTTCTTCAATTCCCTCATTTTTAAAACACAAAAAGTTGTCTCCAAATTGCTTTAATCAGTTCTCAGGCCTAGGGAAATCATTTGTTCTTCACAAATTCTTGTTCTCTTAATTATTGGTAAGTCTCCTTCCCCAAAGCTCCTTTCTTCTCTATTTATCTAAAACACCATTGTTGTGAATTCTTGAAGCTTGAAAATTTGTTGTATATTCTGTTCTCGTGTGAAGTTGCATGCTCTGTGAATTCATTCAATTCCTATCCTTGGCATAATTCTCTAGTGTGGTAAGTGCTCCATGTTAAATTTTCAGTTTTATTCCTAAATTTCCCTCTGTGAGTTCTTAACCTTTAGGGGATGTTTTAGCTCGAATTCCTTGCCCAATTACCTTGATTTTATGGGCATGTACTCCCATGGTCATGGAAATCATATTGTGTGCTTTCATTTTCGATTTCGGGTTACGGGGCTAACAGGTCCGCAGGTGACCCGAATTTCAGCCTGGCTATTTCTATAGCGTTGTGGGTATCATTAGACCCATTTTAATGTATTATTTATGTTTTTGATAGTTTGATTATTGTTCGGGGTTTCTTAGAGGGATTCGAGATTGGATATTGTTGTCCCAGTAGATTATCATCGGAAGACAGGTAGGTTACAGTTTAATCTCTTTTGACTTCGCATATATAGAATAAAATTGTATTAATGGGCATCCTTGGGTTGGGTTTACTAGTTGGTACCATAGACCTTGATCGCTTAATTCATGTCCGATTCCTTTTCTTCCTCCGATGGTTGTAGTATCTGCAATAGATGATATTATCACCTTTGTGGTCCTGTGAGGCCTTATATTGACTGGAACATATATGGTGGGATATTGGGAATGTCCGTGAGTCGCAAACATCATTATTATTGGTATAGAGCTGGTTATTTGTGCTGTAGTATGATTGGAGCATGTGCAGGGCCGATAGGTTAATTGTGAGCCGTTGGGATACTATTTGTGATTTAGCATGCCATTATCATGCATATAAAGAATTTTTCTACTTGATTTTAGTAAGGTTTTGTGTAACGACCGGGTCCGTCATTATGGGTAGTTCAATCATGCCAAGTTTTAGAGTTAGAAAACTCCAGGTTAGGGAGTTTGAAATTCAAGGCTAGGGTAGCCTCGGTCAGTTTTGCAGCGAGGTAGAGTCTAGGGAAATCCAGGTAAAAATGAGTTTAGGTGTCTTGGATTGAGCTAGTTTTCCATGTAGCCAAGACATAAAGGCACCTGGGGGACTTTTTTGAATCGAATTTGCGTAAGTAGAACTCCCAGAATCGCATTTGACATGAAAGGGTTATTTCAGGATGTCGGGGGAACCAAGTGTGTTGTGAAATGGCCAAAACTAGCAAATTTATGGACTTTCTACCCGTGATGAGCGTTGTCATGCATGATAGCGGCCACCATTATAGCGGTAGAAATTATCGCTATAGTGGCGGTCAAGGGGCGGTCAACTCACTTAAGACCGCTATAGCAGGACCGCTATAGCGGGCCGATGGGTTTTTAATGCAGAAACAACTCTCAAAACATCAGAATTTCACAAGTTTGTTTTGGGAGAAGGGCTGGGCGAATTCAGGCAATTTTCTTCATTCCTCCGCCAAATATCATTCCTAAGGTAAGGTTTTCATTCCCCACACTTTGTACTACGTTTCTTATGCGGTAGAATTGCTAGGAGGGAAATTGGGGAAGGTTGGAATGGCCTAGGGATGATGAAATTCGGGGAAGAAGGGGGTTCCAAACATGTATGTGGGATGATCATGGGTTGCCTGGGGTTTGGGGATTTGGTATAATCTAGAAAATGTACAGTCATGTATGTTAATTGTATACATTATGTGTTATTTGTAGACCAAGAACGTGAGAGGAATCCAGGACACGGGAAAGCTCGGGTTGAATAAAGCTTGGAACATTTGAGGTAGATGATGGCTTTCGTATTTTTGCGAATGTGTATATTCATTGTACTCGTTGTCTAAGTAATTATGTGCATTACATTGCTTAGGGGATTTGTGTTCAATGTCTAAGTTCGGTTTACAATCTATGTTTGAATGGTTTTTACTTGTTGGATTTACAAGGGGTGTGCATTCATTCTATTGACTGTTGTTGTTGACATTTGGTTGGCTCGGGTACCACGCCTGGTACAGGTATAACACATGGTTGGCTTGAGTACCACACCTGGTACGGGTATACCATTCAGTTGGCACGGGTACCACGCCTGGTACGGGTTTACTTTATTGCATCTTGCACTATTTCATTGAATATTGTATTGGATTGGTTGATATTGGTTCCGTGAGTGGACCGAGTTGTTATCGAAAAGTGTTATTGATTGGTGGTCCTTGAGTGGCCGGGAACTATTATATGACTGTTGAATTAGTCTTGGTTTAGGCCGGGTAATCACTTGTTGTGGTAGTTGTCTAGAGGGGATTACAGGGTGGGTCCAGGCTAGACGGTAAGGTGTGGTTATGGTTATTTTTGTTGGTGGAATAGAACTGTAAGAGATGGATTCATATGGTAACAAGCTAGGTAGAGATTTGTCATATTTGTTACTGGATTTTGTGTACTATTTATATTTTGTTTTCTTGAATACTGGCTGATGATCCTACCAGTACACAGTGGTGGTGTATTAATACTACACTTGTCTTTCTTTTGGTGAGTAAAAGTAATCTTCCAGCGGCTGAGACGAGACCTCAGATTTAGCGCCGACATTTCTGATCTTCAAGGGTGAGTTGTCAATTCGAGCTACCTTGGGATTATCCTTAGGGTTTTAGTACATTTGTTTGGACTTAAAAACTATTCTTATTTTGTTTGGGGTTGCATCCCCATACTCTAGATTTGGTATTGATGTTTGGTACGATGACTTTCAGTTCCTAGGTGGGATTTTCCGCAGATTATTAATTATGATAAGTATTTTGAGTAGTTGATCTTATTTTCATTGCTAGTTTACTTTGATGCTTGCTGGTTTTAGGCTGTTAGTCTAGGCAAGGGTGGAACTCTATTGGTTCGCTCATACGGGGGTTGGATGGGTGCCACTCACGATGGTTTGGGTCGTGACAAAGATGGTATCAGAGCCTAGGTTCATTGATCTCGTTGTACCAAACAGGTCTAGTAGAGTCTTGTGGAATGGTGCAGAGACGTCTGTACTTTTCTTCGAGAGGCTATAGGGCTTTAGGAAAAAACTATCTCTTCCTTCTTTTCCTTCGTGCTATAACTCGATTCCAATTGGTATCTGGTGATAAAAATTGGTATCTAACCTCATTCACTCTTCTGTCCGCAGATGGTCGCTACAAGGAATAATGGAGCAAGTCCAGCGGTCCCAGCAGTGGGCCCGACAGTTCACGACAGAGGTAGGGGAAGGGGCAGGGGACGAGCTGGAGCCGCACCCGCACCCGCCAGGGGTAGATCTCGAGCTGCTGCTGCTACACGTGAGGTAACCCCTCCCCCACCTCAGGACCCTGTGGTTGCGGATGTAGAAGAAGTAGTGGTAGAAGATGGAGGAGCTCAAGAGGAGGCGGCACCAGTTGGGGGTGCATGCCTTCCAAATATGAAACTAGAGGCTTTCAGGCAGGCGTGGCATATTTTGAGTGGGTTGGTTGGTGCTGAAGCCATACCCACCACTTATGCGAATCAGGCCTTGGATACTTAGCCGGCAATTACTACTACACCAAGGATGGATGCAACTTTGGGAACAAATGATCTTCTCAGGCCAATGTTAGGCCCAGTGATGACAGGTAATGAGCATGAGATGCTGACTAAGTTCCTTAAGGTGAATACTCTCATGTTTCAGTGTACAGACAAGGAGGATGCCTATGAGTTCATCCTGGATTGCCATGAGAGGTTGCACAAGTTGGGTATTGTACGCCATCATGGGGTGGAGTTTGTCAATTTTCAGCTGTACGGTGATGCCAAGCAGTGGTGGAGGTCTCATGTTGAGTGTCGGTCATCTATCTTACCTCCAATGACTTGGGAGGAGTTCCATGCCTTGTTTTTAGAGAATTAGGTTCCCCGTACTTTGAGGTATCGAAAGTAGGATGAGTTTCTGAACTTGGAGATGGGTGGCATATCGGTCTCAGCTTATGAGGCTAAGTTTCATGCGTTGTCTCATTTTGCTACACATATATTGGGTTTCGAGGAGGAACGGGTCCAGTTGTTTGTCAAGGGTCTGAATAGTGATCTGCAGGTACTGACAATGCATATGACTTCTTCAAGGAAGGGTTTTAATGATGTGGTGGACTATCTGAAGAAGATTGAGGGAGTTAGGCAAGCGGGGCAGGCTAAGGCTTTAGCCAAAAGGCCCTGGAATGAGGGAAATTTTGGTGGTTCATACTCCAGGGACCAGCATCAGCAGGCTTACTCAGCCCGTCCTATTCAGTCAGCTCTGCCAGCTACTACAGGTGGTCGTCAGTGAGCTCAGTCTTCAGCTCCTAGAGGCCAGGGGGCATCTTATACATCATCTAGCAGGCCTACTTTGGACCATGGTTGCTTCCATTATGGTGAGTTGGGACACTTTAAGAGGGAGTGTCCACATAGGCAGGCAGTTAATCCGGGTCAGCAGCAGACTAGAGCAGTGGTCCCGACAGGAAGAGGTGGTAATGCTAGGGGTCATCCACAGGGTGGGCAAGGTAATTTCCAGGGAGGCCAAGGAGACCGAGGGAATGGCGGCGCAGGCAGAGGTGCATTTTTAGACTTATGGTCAGTCAGAGAGGACGATTCAGGTATTGGAGGACATGCTGAGAGCATGTGTAATAGACTTCGGTGGTCATTGGGACCAGTTTCTACCGTTGTGCAAATTCTCATACAACAACAGCTACCACTCCAGTATCGATATGGCACCATTCGAGGCCCTATATGGGAGAAACTGCAGATCACCAGTTGGGTGGTTTGAGGAAGGTGATGTGAGGCCTCTGGGCGTAGATTTAGTGAAGGAAGCACGAGAAAAATTAAGAGGCATACAGACCAAGTTATTGGCTGCTCAAAGAAGGCAGAAGGAGTATGCAGATCGTAAGGTCCAGGACATGGACTTTCAGGTTGGTGAACAAGTATTGCTAAAAGTGTCACCAATGAAAGTGGTTATGTGGTTTGGTAATAAGGGCAAGCTTAGCCCTTAGTTTATCGATCCATTGGAGGTTCTTGAGATGGTGGGGCCAGTGGATTACAAGTTAGCACTTCCACCTAGTTTGTCGGGCATCCATCTGGTATTCCATGTATCCATTCTCAAGCGATACCATGCGGATGGGGACTACATCATCAAGTGGGATGAGGTACTTTTTGATAAGGATCTTTGTTATGAAGAGGAATTGGTCTTGATTCTTGCTCGGGATGTCCGGAGGTTGAAGACGAAGGTGATTGATATGGTGAAGGTTCAGTGAAAGCATCGCCCGGTTGAGGAAGCCACTTGGGAAACTGAGAAGGACATACGGGATAAGTACCCTCAATTGTTTGAGGATTTAGGTACTACACTTCCCTCTTTTTATTTCCGTAATTTTGAGTTTGATCGTTCGGGGATGAACGATGGGTAAATTGGTATTGTAATGACCGGGTCCATTTTTACAGGTAGTTCAATCGTGCCAAGTTTTAGAGTTAGAAAACTCTGAGTTTGGGAGTTTGAAATTTTGCGTTAGGCTAGCGTCGGCCGATTTTGGAGTGAAGTAGAGTCTAGGGAAATCCGGGTAAAAATGGGTTTAGGTGTCTTGGATTGAGCTAGTTTTCCATGTAGCCAAGACATAAAGGAGTCTGGGGGACTTTTTAGAATCGAATTTGGGTAAGTAGAACTCCCGAAATCGCGTTTGACGTGAAAGGGTTATTTTGGGACGTCAGGGGAACCAAATGTGTTGTGAAATGGCAAAAACTGGCAAATTTACGGACTTTCTTCTCGTGACGAGTGCTGTCACACGCAATAGCGGCCACCACTATAGCGGTAGAAATTATCGTAGTGACCCTAATTTCCCCATAGCAAATCTGTTACAGTGCAAAACGTTTTGTTGTACTGAGTGATATGAGGCAGAATGCCTGTTTAAGTGACTTATTTTGAGTTTCATATCAAAAACTCCAAAACATCATTCCAGAACTCCAGAGAGGTAATTTTCCCAAGACTAGGGTTGATTTTCTCATTAAGGTAAGTTATTCCATCAACCTCTTTGTTTAGTACTCCATTATTATCATACAATCGCTAGGGAGATTGTGATAGTGGAATTTATGGGTTAGAAACCTAGGTTTATAAAAAAATATGGGAAAGTCTATGAAAATTTTTGTAATAATTATCTAGAATAGTTCTAGGGTGCAGATAAACACTTCTTAGTATGAAATTGTTGTTCCTAAATATAAATTGTAGATATTGGGAACCTTGAGTTTGATAAAAATGGAACCTTTACCATAAAAACAACTTAAAAGGGGGAAATTAGAGTAGAAACTCTATGAATGATGATAATGTGAACATTGTGGGAGCAATCAATGATTAATTGACCTTTGAGTAATGTTATAGACCTAGAATAAGGGTAGAACTAGTGGTTTTGAATCCCCAAATCTTGAAATTGAAACATAGATGATTAATTGCACTTATAATTGTTGTTTTCAAACTTTGAACATTCTGAGGCATTGAGGAAAGAAAAGGCTTTGGTGATTGAGATTGCGTGATTGGGGTTCTTCGGTTGAGGTGGGTTACAGTTTCTATCTGTAGTTCGACTTAATATAGTCTCTCATATGTGTTATTGAATTGATAAGAATATTGGTTGGTCTTTGGACATAATCTATGGTTGAATATGTTTTTGGCTTAACACTGCTTGCATAATTAAGCTTATAATTATTTGAAGCTTGTCTTTAAATGACTTTTGATTAAGAAGTGCACTTGTTATATTTTGTGTACTTGTTGGTAATATCCTAAGATATAGTTGAGTATGAGAACATACTGAGATATGTTGAGAGAATGAAAAATATACATACTATTGTGTTATTAAGTGGCTCGAGTCTGATGTGATCTTACGGATGAATGGATATGCAGAGGATTGGGTACCACACCGATTGGGTACATGGACCCTAGGTTATCCCCTGCAGGTCATGACTAGTTGGGAAGAAATAAAAATCGTTAGCATGTGTGTACAGATTGAGTGATTATTGTGAGATTAATAATGTACAAAGACTGCATGTTGTGATCAGACTGGATTATATTTGAAGAGTTGTTTAATGACTGTATAGTTATTTGATGACTTTTATATCTGTTTTGGTGACTTGTGTCTTAGACTCGTTAACATTGATATGTCTGCACTTGGGTGATTTATTTAGTTGATGTAACTATATGGTTGTCTAAGTTATTATGTGATGACGTACATGTCTACTTGTTTATTTGATTCATGAGATATACTTGCTACTATTTTGAGTCGGCCTATGATAACTACTAGTACATAGTGTTTGTACAGATACTACTACTGCGCTTTTTTTTCTAATTTCAAACTTTGTTCCAGAGGCTAGTATGTAGCGTTGTTTGGTGATCGATTCAAGAGTGAGCTACTTCCATTCATGGTAGCCACAAATCTTTGTTACATATATCTTCTTTTAGGACAATGTTATTTATTAGTGATTTTGGATTACTATTAGACATTGTATAGTTAGTGTCCTTTGTAGAATGACTTTCAGATTTTGGGAATGTATTAGTTATACTTATGCACTTAATTTATTTAAGTTTTGAGATTTTGACTATTATATACCTGTCGGGTAGCATAGCCAAGCTTTTAGCGGGTTGGTTGACTCCTTTCCTTCCAAGGGTCGCCAGAGTCACTGAGGTTTGCCTTTTTTTGCTGTTTATAGCTTTTTGGGTAGGTTAGGGACCTGTCCCACCAAGTACTGTATTCATAGAGGCTTGCAGACTAGTCAGTTGGGTTGCATAGCTATGATGGTGGCCATTTTGGCCTTGTATGTTTATTAGTTGTAGCTTGTTAGCCAATTGGGCCTTATTGTTATTCTGTTGGTAGTTTAACAGCTCATTGTCCTAGTTTACATTGTATCTAAATGTTTTCAGTTTTTTTATAGAGATCATGGGGGCCTCGATACTCCACATAGAAATTATGTTTTCCTAGATATCATGGCAGCCTCGGCGGCCCAAACAGGACTTCTGTGCTACCTGCTTATTACTTTGTATGAACGATTGGGGTAGTTGTTTTCTTTCTAGAGCTGTTGAGAGGGACCTTGCTGGCCGATGGCTGATTTTTAAGTCGAGATATACTTGTTTGTTTTCTTGATTGTGCATGGCTACTATGCGCCATTGGCAAATAGTTCAGCAGATTCAGCTTTGGCCTAAGTTTTGGAATTAGGTGCCAGTTGCACCCTCTGAGTTTGGGGCGTGACACTCACATTGCACGCCATATAGATAGTGCCTCCCAATCTTTAACTCGAAGACTACCATTACTAACTCCAAGTCATGGGTGGGGTAGTTCCTCTCGTAAACCTTCAGCTGTTTAGAAGCATAAGCAATCACTCGGCCCTGCTGCAACAATACACAACCCAAATCAACTCTGCAAGCATCATAGTAAATAGTAAACCCCTAGCCCCCAACCGGAATAGTAAGAATCAAAGCTGAAGTCAATAAGGCCTTGAGCTTCAGAAAGCCCATCTCACACTCATCAGACCACTAGAATGGGACATTCTTGTGAGTCAATCTAGTCAACAGAGCTGCTATAGAAGAAAATCCCTTCACAAATTGTCTGTAGTAACCTACCAACCTTAGAAAATTGTGAACCTCGGTAGGAGAAGTAGGCCTAGCCCAATCACGAACTGCCACAATATTTGTTATATCGACCATAATCCTATCCTTGGACACCACGTGCCCCAGGAATGCCACTAACTTGAGCCAAAAGTCACACTTAGTGAATTTGGTATACACCGTTGATCTTGCAAGGTCTGAAGCTCAACTCTCAAATGTCGCTCATGATCCTCCTTACTCCTTGAATAAACCAGAATATCATCGATGAACATAATAACGAAGGAATCCAGGTAGGCTCTGAACACATGTTTCATCAACTCCATAAACGTTGTGAAGGCCTTGGTCAACCCAAAAGACATGACTACGAACTCATAATGGATGTATCGAGTCCTAAATGCAATCTTTGAGATATTGGCATCCCTGATCCTCAACTAATGATAACCTGATCTCAAATCAATCTTAGAGAACACATACGCAAGGAAACATCCTTCTTCTTCACAAACAGAACAAGAGCACCCCATGGAGACACACTAGGCCTGATAAACCCTTTGCTCAGAAGATCCTGGATTTGTTTCTTAAACTCCCTCAACTCTGTTGGTGACATCCAATATGGCGAGATAGAAATGGGCTGAGTGACCGACTCAACATCAATACCGAAGTTGATATCACAATCAAGAGGAAAGGCCCAGTATATCAATATGGAATACATTTGAATGCTCACAAAACCCTGAAACTAACTCAATAGAAGGTGTGGTGGAACTAGTATCACAGACATAAGCAAGATAAGACATGCACCCCTTCCCAACCAACCGTTGGGATCTCAGGAAAGATATAACTCCCTTCGGCCTGTGGCTATTGACACCCTTCCATTAAATCGGAGGGATACCAGGCATCTATAGAGTAACAGTATTGGCAAAGCAATCCAAGACCGCATGGTAAGGATACACCTAATCCAAGCCTAAAATCATGTCAAAATTGACCATATCTAACACCACTAGGTCTACCCACGTGTCATACCCCATAATAGTCACCACACAAACCCGATATACATGATCCACTACTAAAGAATATCCTACTGGGGTAGCTACACACATAGGCACAACCAATAACTCACAAGTAGACTCCAGATGAGTAGCAAAATAAGTAGATACATAAGAGAATATAGACCCCGGATAAAACAATGCAAAAGCTGACTGATCACAAACAGAGATCATACTTGTGATGACATCATCTGAACCCTCGGACTTTTTCCAGTCCATAAATGCATACATGTGGCTCTGACTACTACGACCATCTTGAGCACCCTGGGGACCACCCTTACCACCATGTGCACCATCTCTGGATGGTAACAATGGAGCCCTAGGGGCCTGAACCTGTTGACTCTGCTGACCTTGTCACCCAGTGCAATAAACGGAGGGACAATACCCAGCATAGTGACCCAACATACGGCACTTATAACAACCTTGACTATCTGCACCATACTGCAATGACCCCTGAACTAGAATGGCCAACATGGCTTAAATACCCCGAGTGAGCACCTCGTGAAGTCTGAACGAAGCTCTGGCTACCCTAACCACTTTGACCCTCCGTAATCTATAATGTCACTTGAACAGGTTGGCTAGACTGGAAACACTGCGGATGATCCTTAATGGAGAACCCTCTGCCTCTATGTTGTGAACTACTGAATCCACCTTGATTGTAGGGCTACTTGTCACTGGCTCCATAGTCCTGGTGACAAATATCCTTGATAGTACGGGCATGATCAATGATGGTGAGAAAAGTACCCCCTGAAGCAATCAACTGCTCTGTAGCCAACCGAAGTTGTAGACTCAACCCTATAATAAAGCAACACACCCTCTCATACTCGGTAGGTAGAATCATAGTGGCATGTCTAGACAACTTATGGAAATGGATCTCATACTCAGAAATAGTCATAGAGCCCTGCTCTAACTTAGTGAACTCATCCCTCACTCGCTCCCTCAAACTGCATGGTCAATACTTCTCCAAGAAAATCTCAGAGAACTCAGCCCAAGTCATAGGAGGTGACCCAGCTGGCCTACAAGAAATATACGACCTCCATCACTGCTTAGCTGCACCATCTATCTAAAATATGGTGCAATATGCTCCATGTGACTCAACCAAGCAAATGTTATTTAACCTCTCCTTGCAACTAACTAGAAACTCATGAGCATCCTCTCTCAGAGCACCAAAAAACCTCGGAGGACCCAACCAATGAATATACCCACCATATTCTGCTCCTCAGAAGACATAACATGCCTAGCTAAAATAGGTAGAGTAACCAATAGAATAGGCAGCACCTCTAATCGAGGAGTTGCAGTAGCAGGTTATGCTCTTGTAACCTGTGCCACTGCCTGGGCTGAAGTCTGAGCCTCGTCCCTAACTTGTGATCTAATTAGAGTACCTGCGATTCCTTGGGCTATGACATTCTCTCCAAAAACCAAGAAGACAAACAAATGTATCTTGAAGAATTGGTATAGCCACAAAACTTGTAGGATGCTGGGATGGCCCCACTCCCTCCGGCTAATATTGAACCTTATCTACCTCTATATCAGGATGTAGTGATAGCACTCTAGATTGGGCCCATGCTGGTTCTGTAACTCATGCCTTACCTCTACCTCTAGGTCAACCTCTACCTCATTCCCTAACTGGGGCTCTAATTCCAGGCGTAGAGGCTTCGTCCTCACCTGCTATTGATCTTATCCAAACCATCAGAGAAATATTAAAACACATTACCTTTGGAAGTTGATAGAATAAAGGATGCACGACAAGGAAACAACAAGATGGAGTTTTCCTAAGAATTTCCTATCGCCTCTCGCAAATAGGATACAGATGTTATTGTACTGATTCGTGAGACTCTACTAGACACCTGCTCTTGTACTGGTAAGACTGGTCAACTTAAAGCTCTGATACCACTCCATCACGACCAGAAATCTGACCATGATTGCACCTATTAAAAACCCATAGTAGGCAAGCCAACCTAAGAGAACGCTACTATAATTAAATACTAAAACACATAAATAGAAGCAAAATTATAATAAGATAAAGGCCATCAGCATAGATATTTATAAAATGATACAACAATACACAATAGGCCCTTAAAAGACCAAGAAAGACAAATATATACATATAGAGCCAAACCTTAGACATGGTGTCACCGGTACAAGAGCATCTAAGTAAAGAAATAGCGTTATACAAGGTGCTACTATCTACCAAAATACAAAATATATACAGTACGAAAAGAAGGAAAGCAGTAAAATTCTCTGGATGCTGGGAGCTCTCAACGATCCAAACAGCAGATGCCCTCGAATAAGTAGAGGGTCAACGAGGGTGTCTCATATTAGGTGTTGTATCATAAAAAGATGCAGAAATGTTGTATGAGTACCAAAATATAGGGTACCCAGTAGGCATCATACGCTGACCAAGCTCAGAAGATAGTATGTATTATAAGAGACCAAAGAGTAAAATATCTATCGGGATCCACCTAAGTCTAGATATCACAGGTCACTGAAAGCAAGAAAATAACCCGATTAATGGTGAAGAAATATTAATAAAAGCAATAAAACCACTCAAAGTGCATGCAAGATAATGCAATGCATCATGGGATGGTATGGTACAGAATATGGATAATGTAGTAAAGTAAAAGTCCCGAAATGTGATTCACAAGCCACCCATAGGCTCCCTGAATCATCTTACAGGCTGCCCTAGGGCTCATCAACATATGCAATAAAAGTAAAACCCAGAACTGTGCTCCTTGAACTACCTAGAATCGTACCTCGGACTCATCAACATAATGTAAATGGAGAAAAGGTTCGAAAATGTCCCTCAGACCGAGTATAAAAAGTGGTACTTTTCTTTCCTTTCCAAAACAGTAATAAAACCATGAGAATCTTTTTTGAAACCTGAAAACATAGTAAAAATGGGAATTTCCATCTTCTAAAACTGAAAAACCTCATATTTTTCTTTCAACCAGTACCACTGTCTGTGCAAATGCATGATTGAACATATGTATGCCATTAAGGAGAATACATGTGTAAATGTACATATTGTATATCAAACAGGGAAAAAGTATCCTTCAAACAAGAACGACTGACATGGAACTCCACCCAATTTAAAAGTTATGTCCTAAGGCCCACAATTATATAACAATGGCGCTAAATACGAAAAATGAAACTATAATCCAAAATAACCATAAAATGTCTAATCTACTATGAATATCTCCTCAATCCTATACTAAGGATTCTGGTTTAACATAACGAGGCTATAGCACCCTAAACTAAGGATAAACATGATAATTCTATTCTACAGTCATGGTAATGGCCAAATAAGCAAAAATAGGATCAAAGCCTAATTCTAACCAAAAGCCTACCCTAACATTCAAGTAACTTATTAAATATAAAATCTCGCCGAGCTAAGAGTAAAAGAGGTAAACCATAACCTACCTCAATGTCAAATTACAGTCGTGATCCATCACTTGGGAGCCTTTCCCTTTTGATATGCCTTGGAATGCTGCCATACTATCATAAATAGAATCTACACATCAAGACGGGGAAAATGTCATCTATATTGTTATTAACAAATTTGGGTCATAAATCGGGTCCAAAAATGTCACGCCCCGAGGTCACCCCTTAGACGTAACACGGGACTTGGGACCATAAGTTCCCCAAGCTAACCCTTGATCATAGCATTCTCAAGCATAACAAAATATAAGTGGAAGCATAATAGATAAAGCTAGAATGGCATAAATAGATAGTCGAGTCAAAAGAAATATAATATCCAACAATGACTCACATATTGTCTATGTCTGAAAGCGTCTACTCATAACATAAAGAGTTGCTAGGACAAGACCCTAGCAAACTCAAAATACAGAAATAAAAGCTGACATAAACCAAGAACATAACTAGCCCTCTACCTAAGAGGACTCACCAATAGATGACTGAGAAAGTGGCCTGGGAACTCTATCCATGAATCTGAGAAGGGACACCTGAATCTGCCTCATCAAAGGATGCAGCGCAAAATATGCGTCAGTACTATGGAATGTACTGAGTATGAGAGCGATGGATGAATCATGATAAAAAAGTTTAAAAAACATGCTTAAAGTGATTTATTACATAAAGAGAAGGACATGAACAAGTAATAATATAAGAAGCATAAGTCATGAAGAAGGCTTAAGTTTCAAATATAAGATCATATAACTTCATATCATAAAATAAGCATGTGGGAGTTTCTATTAACCGACATTAAACCATGCTGAGCTACATGGAGTCCGGTGTCATTGCCGTACACCAAAAAAGGTTGTCCTAACCTGCCAAAGTTAGAACTATTTCATACCAGGATCCTGTCATCATAAGCCTCAAAAGGGCAACCTACGGTGGCACGTAGTTCTGGGACTAAGGGTACTCTCACCCAGTCCAACGCGATGCTAAATACTACTCCCAAAATATATATATACATAACATGAGCTCATATACATGTGACATATCAAATTCCAAACTTTTTCATAACATAATCAAACCCCAGATCATCATACTACTCATGAATTAGGGTTTTGAAATTGATTCATGAGCATTGATGGAACATCAGGTGTCTTGTCTTGCATAATACTTCATAACTTATGAAATTTGCATACTTCAAGACTTGTAAATCTTTGCATGGCTCTAGTTCAATTTCATAATACATATATTTTCATAGAACATAGGAACTAGGCATGCACATGCTTGAAAATCCATGAGAAACATGCTATCAAACCCAATTTACTCAAATCAATTTCATGCATGTGGAAATTGCCATTATTAAGCTTCAATTCATGAAATAAAAGTTCTTGTGTAAAAACCCATGCAAAATCATGCAATTTAATAGTAATTTCATAATCAAATCATGAGAAGACCATATTTAGCAAAAACCCATAAGAATTGGATAAGAACCCTAATTTGAAGATCATGAAATCAAAATTTGAATTAGGGATTTTAGGCACAAGGGTGAAAGGAACCCATTGTTGAATACCCACATACCTTGATTGAAGCTAACCCACTTGAATTGAAAAGACTTAGGAGACTTGAACTTGGAGCTTGAGACCTTAAGGCTTGAGAAGATGGAACTCTTTTTCTTCTTTTGGAAGTTGATTGAAAGAATGGGAGAGAACTTAGGTCAAGTGGAAATAGAAACCCTCCTAAATAGGCTTAAAACGACTTAGTATAGGAGTTAAAAGAGTGCGAAATTACAAAAATACCCGTGGACTTAAACTTGGAAAAAACTAAAAAAAGTTGACTGTCAGGGACCACGGATGGAAATCACAGACCGTAGACTGAACCACGGTTCGTGGTTTCCACTCATGGTTCCTGGCCAATCAACCAGGCTACAGAAGGCAAACCACGGGTCGACAAGATGACTCGTCCTTTGAATGACGGCTCGTAGACCTGAGCCATAGTTCTAGGAAACCATGTAGTCCTCTGATCAATTTCTATGAATTAACAGGACGGTCCATCATTTGAATGACGGGCCGTAGAACCAAGTCATGGAACCTGTGAAACTTGTCAACCCTCTGATCTGATTCCACGAGTTGACAGTATGAGCCATAGACTGAACCACGGTCCGTAGAACTAACTCATGGTTCTCAGACCAGAGGCTGAACTAATAGGAGGAAACTATGGTTCCATTCCATGACCCGTGATATAAACCACGATCCGTGGTTTGGAACCGTAAATCCTGGGAACATGAAAAAAAATTCAGACTTCAACTTAGAAAGCTAGTTCGATTTCTGGGGTGTTACAAAAAATGACCCTCGGGGCTAGCTTAATGAAATGGAAAATAAGTTTCATAATTGTGCTCCTAATCAGATGAGGGGTACATGCCCCAAATTTAAGCAAGATAGGGAGTAAATTTGAACCTCAAATAGTCCAGAAAGCTAACTTTAAAGGCGGAGAAAACAAGAGTCCAGGACCCAATTCACAGAATAAAGCACAAAATTAATACTAGAATGAGTACTAGCACGTAAAGGGGAACATAATTACCTCACACACTCACGTAAAAATCCAGAATTGATGATTTTTCTTCTTAGTGGAGCTCATCAATGAAGGAGAAAATGCTTTGGAAACATAGAAAATGAAAGAGATGATCTTTATTTAAAGGACTAAGGGATCAACATTCTTGCAAAAAAAGAGGTGCAAGATCAGTGATTCCACGATAGGGAATCACCATGGGAGGGGAGGTCAATAGAAACCTCCAACTTTGTAGGGTCGACTCCGCAAAAGCGGACAAGTTCCACAAGTGTAGCCCTGCTGATGTCACCAGGCTCCGAAGGAGTGGCTGACGTTGTAACACCCCAAAATTCTAAGCTAAGACCTGAACCACTTTCCATAAGTGTCATGATTAATTCCCTAGTATGGGAAGTGTTTTGGATTCAGATCATGTTCATAAGAAACTCGTATAAGCAAGTTAAGTTGAAAGCACCCCAACCAAAGAAGTTTTCATGTAAGACTAAACTAGGGTCAACTTCAAACGATCATAACTCCCAAAATATAAAGTGTTAGGTAGCCTAATACCCACCAAATTAAAGGTCTTTGAGTCTTCTTTCTAACGCCACCAACCATGCATTAATATGAGTCCAGAGTAAAACGTTATTAGTGTTTTACAAAAGGGTGTTTGTCTATCAAAATGATAGACAAAAACCACGAGAAGGTTCCACGGGTCGTGGAATGATCCACGGGCCGTGAAACCAACTAGTGAAAATCAGACCTAAAACTATTTTTTTGCCTGAAAACCATGAGGAGGTTCCACGGGTCATGGAATGATACATGGGTCATGAAACCAACTTATAGAAATCAGTCCAGAGGCCAGAAACTTCACCCAGGAACCACAAACCCTTTTCACGAACCGTGATCCATTCTACGGGTCGTGGTTCATGTCCGTGGAACCCGATGACGAGTTTTTTCAGAAGTTTTACTTAGTTTTCTCAATAGTATTTTAGTCTTTTCCCACCTTACTTTTAATTATGATACTAAGTCATTTTAGCCTCTTTTAAGTGGGATTGAAAGGGAGTTATGACTAAGCTTCTCTCATTCTCTCCTTTAGAAATCCTAAGTCAGAAAAGAAAAGAAAAAATAGTGTTCTCTCAGGCCTAGGGTTCTTCTCCAAAGCTTCAAACCTTAGTTTTAGTTCAAGAATCTTCTACAACCAGGTATGTGGGATTCCAAAGAGGGTTTCCTTTCACCCTCATGCCCAAAGTTTAATTTTTTAGTATGATTTTTACAAGTTATGATTCTAGGGTTCTTTCCCAAACATGAGTTTTTCTATGAATTTGATTTCTTGATGATTCTGCATGACTACTATCCTCATTAGAAGGATTTTTAAATAAATTCTTGCAAATAGGTTTCAAAAGCCAAGATTTTTGGGAAAAGCAAGTCTTAGCCTGATTTTATAATATTTTTCGCAAAATGTAGCTTTTCCTTCAGAATTCAGTTCAGCTTGTCAGTATTCAGTCTAAACAAGTTTAAGTTTCTTCACGATGATTTTTGACTATGAGTTTTGTGTCCATACAAGTATACATAATTCTCTATCACTTTAGTCTAGTTGTTTTAAGTACAAAAGAACTATGCATGATTTAGCAGTCTTCGGCCTACCATCAGTATGATCTCCAAAATATGTTTTATAAATAGTTTTGACATTTAGATATGTCACATGATACAAACAGTTCCCATACATTTTTAGTCAAATACTCAGCCAGTCAGAATTTCATAATTTGAATGCCATCAATTTTCGATATCATTGTGCATTCTCAGATTTATCAGTATATGAGCTATCAGTATATATTAGTTACATTGTTACTTGCATATTCATTTACGAGTAGTACTTATCACCGAATGGACAAGGGGATGAAGGCTTACCAATCAATTTAGGCTGAGAACTTTAGTTGAAGTCCCTAAGTCCTAAAACTACGGCGCCACCGTGGGTTATAAATGGGTCACTCGTCAGATTAGGTTTGAAACCCTAGTCCTTTTTGGACATCAGATTAGTGGATCCGCGTTATATTTTTTTGTACCCTTGGCAAGGTATGAACACCCTTCCATCTAGGGTTACAGGTTGGCCCCATGGTTAGCTCAGCTTGGGGTATGTCGGTTTATAGTAGCTCTCATAGTCCATATTCATTATTGCATGACCTTGTATTCAGTTATTCAATTCAGTATTATACAGTTGCATATTTATATACTTGGTCATTGCATCAGCTTATACCTTTCAGCTTGCATTCAGTATACTATATCAGTATTTTCAGCATGTTAAATAGAAGGAACTCACCTAAGGATTTTTCTTAAACATGACTTTTAGCATGACTCATGACTTTCAACTCAGTTGCACTATTTCATGATTTATAGATATACTTCATCTTTTCATTCTATGGAATCCCAAGTAACAATTTATTTATCTTTAAACATCATGATCTCACAGTTACAGTCCAACAACATGATTTACATTCTCTTCAGTAAAAGAGTTTATGTTCTACAGTTTGACTTATGCATTCTTAGATTTTTATACTTAGTCCAGTATTCATCCATGCTTTCAGTATATACATGTTACTCATGATTTTTAAGATAGTGCATATCTCACATGCTCAGTACATTCAATGTACTGACCCAATACATTTCTTGTGCTGCATTATTTTATGATGTAGGTTATAGTGCTAGCTCCCAGGATCATGGTCAGATAGATCGCAGCTTCCAGTCAGTAAGGGATGAGTTCTCCTTATTCGGGAACTCCAATCTGTTAGTAGTCATTGTAGTTTATTTTTTAGTTCTTATATATTGATTAGAGATAGTTGGGGTTTATGTCCTGGTTAACTGAAGTCAGTGTTAATAAAGGCTTCATAGACAGTCAAACAGTCAGTCAGTTGTTGTATCAGTTTGCAAATGCTATTGTATCTCAGCTTATGATAGTTCATTTTGTTATAACAATTTTTTAAGAGCTCAGCTTATTTCAGGTTCTGCATTATCTTTCAGTCTATATCTCAGTAGTATGCCAGGCCATGGGTTAGCTTGGGGTCACTTTTGAATCTAAGCACCATGTCGCGTCCAGCTTGTATGCTCGGGGTGTGACAAACTTGGTATCAGAGCCCAGAGTTCAAGTGTCCTAGGGTGTCTGTGAATCCGTGTCTAGTAGACTCTTGCTTATGCGTGTGTTATGCATCACACTTATAACCAGGAGGCTACAGGGCATTTAGGAAATATTTCCCTTCTTTCATACTCTAGATCGTGTAGTAGAATTTTTCCTTCAGAAACTTATGAAGATTCTTGTGTTGATCCAATTCCTCCAATCCTGTCTCATCTTTGAGGTAGTGGAGATAGTATTGTTCAGATTCCTATCAGCAAGATTCTCTAAGATAGAGTCATCAGAAAAGTTAAAAGACAGTACATGTGCTTGAGAGGAGCCCACTGGTGCATTAAAGTCTACCAATCCAAGAACATGTACCATTTTCCACTCGTGTAGTTGGGCCTACAGTAGAATGTGCTCTCAGACCCCCTTCTAGAAACTTTTCTATGAATGGCATCTTAGCTAAAATTATGGTATTCTAAGCGCTTGGGTAGCATAGTCACTCCACAGTTAGTGTGAATAGAGATGTTATGGGTGATAAGTAGTAGAATGGACCCAGAGTTAGGTGTACGGATTTAGAAGTATAGTAGCTATAAGATAAGGATGGTTATGCTAGTTTTATGGAATTGACCTAGTAAGCTTGACGTAATGTATGCAGAGAATTAAGTTGATTAAATTGCAATGAGTATGGTGGTGCAGGAAAGATGTATATGTGACCCGTAGATGAATTAGTAAATTGTGACTAAGTCATGAGATAAAGGGGAGATCCTTAAATATTAGAGAGGTAGAAAGATAAACACTCAAATCATACTCCCCAAAGATGGAGGCATGATGATCGTCAAGAAAAACACATTTATAAGTACCCAACAGGTGTCGGGGTCATACCCACAAAGACTTAATTCTAGCTATATGAAGATTGTGTCGAAATGAGTTCACAAGGAGAGTAATTATTTAAAAACACGAAAGTAAAAGGTTGGGGGAATTGGGATTCTGTCACTACAATCACAATTCAAATTTAAAGCAAGTAAGTAAAATAGGTGTACCAATTTGAGTAGGAGACTAGGGATGTGTGTCCAATGGGGCTTTAATATGGGATAGGGTGTTTATCAATTCACACTTATTCTCTCTTATTGACACAAGTAGCATTGGTCATGGGTATAGTTGTTTATCTCTCGATCAACAATCATATATCCAATAATCCCAGTTAGAGTATCATTGGTTAAATCAATAAGAAAACCAATATCTAGCTTGGAGAGGTCACACTATCTCTAGCTTAGACCCTTAAATGGATGATTTCGTCGATATGAGCTATTTCTAGCCTCAAATCTGAATGGAGTCCCAAGTTCCCACTAGTAATCTCACATCCAAAACCATGAAATTCTCTTTCAAGCAATAACATAGTTAAGTAATGAAAATTAATGTTTGCAACCACTAATTTGAGGATTAAAACTTGGTGAAACTATTAGACCCGTGTCAAATAAGCAATTATAAGCAAGAATGAACAACACCCACACCCATTTGTCAAGCACCCATTATCAACACATCCCTAGATAAATGAAATTAGCCACTCATAACAAAGGAGAGAGATATACCAAATCGGTAAGTCACAATCCTCTTCATTCAAGCTTAATTTCAAGTTCTAAGTTCAATTTGAGTACACAAATGGTTAACCAAGATTTTGAAGAGATAATAGCTTGAAACCCTCTTCTTGTTGGAGAGAAAAACTTGTTCTCAAAGTAAAAAGCTCTTCAGAATGTTTTGTACTAAAGAATGTTATTTATAATTGTGCCAAAATTGGAATTTTATACTTTCCCAAAACGTCACTAAAATTTAGGACAAAATTTCCCTCTGGGTGGTGTGTGATGCAACGTGCGGTTTGCATGTCATGATGTGCATGTCGAACACCGTCTTTAGTTGAACCAGTGACTCAGTTGACTTGGGAGGCGTCATACAAAGTGGGTGTGGTTCGCACCATAGGGTGTGCGCGTCACACGATGACCGCACCTCATGACAGATCCTTCAGACATTCCTAAGCTTCATGCAGTGGGAGGTGCGGAATGCACCACAGCTTATGCATGTTGCATGGGCACCGCATCGCAGAGAAGAATCTCCATCTTTTCTGATCACTTCACACTTCACTCCTTTTTAGCTCTTTTTGGGTCCATTTCCTTGTTTTCCATCATTGATCATAAGTACCTGCATAGACATCAATAAAGGCCATAAGAACCTATAAATCTATTCAAAACATAACTATAATTCATGGATAAAGGCTCAATCAGTTGGTAGATTACTGACTTATCAAACTCTCAAACTTTAACTATTGTTTTTCCTCAAGCAAGATACTCACAAGGCAAGGAATGAATTATGCTCTAGATTCAATCAAGTCACAAAGGACTGTTCTATACTAAAAGTTAAGAAAAACAATAAACAAAAGACTCAAACAAAAGACTCAACTATGATCCTCATCTTAATTTGAAACACCACAAACTCAAGGCATTTGTCCATTTCAAAACCTTTTCCAAAAGGACTTAATTTCTCATTCAAAATCAAGGAAATTTTGTCATTCAAAATTAAGACATTTAAGCTTCTCAAGTCATTGGCATGGACCGTCAAGGTTTACCTCAAGATTCTCCATACAACTTGTCTTATTTATTCCCCTCAATTGAGATAGAGACTTCATGTTTCAATTCTAGTGCATGATGACACTCACCACAAGAGAGAATACCACTCACAATCAATCAATTCTCAAAACAACGGGATTATAGGAGAACCAAGAAGACTCTCACTCTCTCAAGGAAGTTCAAGTGCATACACGTCAAACCATAGGCTTGCCCTTCATGTAACTCTCTACTAATGTAGGGTAACTAAGCACGGAATCACCAAGGACTTGTGGGTTACGATATTGGCTAGGGCTAAGGTGAGGATTTCATTTGGTTCAAGTGACTACACCTCCCTAATGCTCTTTGTTCTCATTTTGAACACCGCTCATATTTCAAATTTCAAATTTCAACGTTACCTTATTTATCCCTCACACAACCCAAGATTCTCCTTTTCAGTCATGATTATTTGACTTCTTGTATCACCTTCATTTGGTAGCACCTATTTTTACTTTCCATTTTCACTTATTGGATTGACTTTTGGAGCAATTTTCAATTCAAACCTAAGGTGCTACATTGCATTTTAAGTGCATTCCTTTTCTTCTCTTCTTTTAATCACATACACCCCTAAACTTAGGCATTTTCCTATGTTGTCCTTTCATTCCCCTCCCCCCAAACTTAGGATTTAGACTATATTTAACTTTCAAGAAATTAAGGAGGACGGGTGCCAAGATAGAGATTCAAAAATGCCAAGGTGTTAACAAGGTGCCAAAGAACGGTTACAAGCTCAAAAGGGGTTCACTAGGATTGATGTCATGGTGTAATGACCCTTCCGATCATTTATTTATTTTTGCATTTCTTATACCGTTAGAGCTTACCTGTAGCGGCTCCAAGTTATTTAAGACTTGTCAAGACCGATAGTTCAGTGCTTAGGCCATTTTCTTGGTCTTTATAGTCGTATGATCAGTTTTGAAGTCAAGCAAGTCGGCAAAAGTTATCGTAATTTCTTTAATAAATTTTCTAAACTTTCGGTCAAATGTCTCAGAGCTTCTCTCTCAATATATAAAGAGTTAAAAGTCCCCTGACCTATCAAATCGAATGTCTACGAGTCTAATTTCCAACGCATAAAATTTCACATCAAACTGATCTCGAAGTAAAATGTTATGATTGTTTTACCGCGGACTATCTGGGCAGAAACTGGGTCACGAACCGGGTCAGGTCAAAATTAATTTAAAGCTTCAAATTCACATTTTAAAACTCCAAAACAGTTATGAAACAGATAGAAAACATAAGGGAGGGTTCTAAGAGAGTTCTTGAGTGATCAAGGTGCATTTTTGGTGATTTCTATCAATAATGTTTGCCCCCGTGCCTAGAAACGTGATCTCTACGCGTGACAATCATTTTCCCCTTTGATAAGCCACGTTTGGAGCTGGTTTCAGAAGATAGGACTTGGTATTTCTTGGTGGTTCTTCAAGCTTTACACTTGGTTTGCTAAGGTAACCATCTCGGGGAACTTTTATGATCATTTTAATGAAGTTCTATGGACGTTTCGTCAAGTTATGATCCTTTTGGCAAATCTACAGATTTAAGCTTAATTATGAACTATTTATAAGTGAGTATAAGCTGCATATATAGTGTTTGCAAAGCTTAGTACATAAGGAACAATTTCTGTGAAGGAACTACGGGTATTCAGACGTTCATTGGAAGGCCTTTTTTTTATTCAGAGCTTCCCGGAGCAGTTCGAGCCTAGACGACGCCGTCCCCGTAGCTAGTCATCAGATGACAACTAGGTTACGGTTTATTTTCCCTAAACTCCGCATATATATGATAAAATTATATTAATGAGCATCCTTGGGTTGGGTTTATTAGGTTGGTACCACAGACCTTGATCGCTTTATTCATGTCCACCTACTTTTGTTCCTCCGATTCTTGTAGTACTTGCCGATGCGTTGTATTTACCCTTGTGGTACTATGAGGCCTTGTTGACTCTGGAACATAGAAGGTGGGATATTGGGAATGTCCGCGAGCCCCGGGCATAGAATTATCCTTCTAGGCTGGTTATGCTTGCTGAGTAGTTGTGGGCCTGTGCAGGGCCGATAGGTTGATTGTGAGCTGCTAGGTGGCTATTTGTGTTGATAATTCATTTCTATGCATATAAAAGGGGCTTTATTCATGTTTTACTATTGTTTTGGCTTTGGTCCTACTGGAATTGTTTTCTAAACCTTGCATGGCCCTGGGGGCCATTTTTTATGGAAATGAATTGGAAATGGTTTGTTTTAACTTGTTAATATTCTTGGGGTAAAAGAAGGTAAAATTATGATGTCTATCACCAGTTTTACTATTAACGTTAGACTCGGAAGGGTCGAGGTGCTAGTTGAGTTTCTTATTAAATTGGGATAGTTTTTAGCCTCGGTCGGACCGAGCACTTGACATGACTTTCTACTGTTTAGAACCGGTTATTCCTGGGCACCCTTGGAGGGGTTATTGAGGCATTTTCCCACTATTTTAGTCCTGTACAAGGTCTGGGCATGCATATTCGAGACTAGGCCTTTATCTTGATCCCAGACTTGCTTCCGGATGACATGTCTTGATACTGAGTTTTAGTATGGGGTCCGGGACCTCCATGGAACTTGCCATATAGGCCTGGGGCTTCAGGATACGTGTGCCACAGGGAGGGTATACGGCGGAGTAGAGGTATACGGGAAGTGTCCTTCCATGAAACCTACCTGTTGGGCCCGATCGGCACCATAGGAGGTACATAAAGAGATACCATTTCACTTGAGATCTTCATGCATCATATCATTAATTGTTTGAGGCTCCACCCTTGTTTGCTATTTGTTGATTGTACGCTCTGGTAGTATGGGATGCCAGAGGGTTTGTTTTCACGGGTTTGTGTTCCTCGGTTGTATGGGCAACCGGGGGACTGTAGGCAGACTCTTGTTATTTACTTACAGAATTGTTCCCTGTTACGGTTAAGTATGAAATTAGTTACAGCTAGGCTTTTAGTTCCTGGATTTTAGAATTGATATGATTAGTTGAGTTTGATTCCTGTCTCCGAGCATGCCTATCATTACTTTTTCCCTTTTCCTCTTACACTTGAAGTTACCGGTATACCATCATTTTCATAAATTTATTATGTATATACTGTTATTGCAAAGATCCCAGGTGCGTTTTTTCTTACTTACACCTGTGCCTATTGTATATATATTCTACTTGCTGGCCTCGCATTTTGTTCTGTTGACTTCCCTCTTGGCTAGTTCCTGTGTACCTTTGGTTGATTTCTGTGACTACTTGCTTCTATTCTGTTTGTTACTACGCTTTTATCTTATATGTGCCCAGTCGGCCTATGATACCTACTGGGTACCTTATGCTTCACATTTGGTGCTCATGCTACTTCTGCATCTTCTGGTGCAGATCCTAGTGTAGGCCATCGCCGCTAGATCATCGTGATTCATGCTCGGAGATCTTTTAGGGACTACTTCAGACTGAGGGTGAGCTCTTGGCGATCGGAGCTTAGATTTAGTTTATCTTTTTTTTTATGTACTTTATTACCATTCGGAGACATCTGTATAAATTATTTTGGATCATTTGCACTCCATGTATGTAGTTCTGGCTCTATACTATGATACCAGGTTTTGAGATTTGATTTAGCTTCTGCATATGTAAATATATATTCCTGTTATATATTCTCTTTATCTTGTTCCCTTACTTTTGCTTATTAGACTGTTCTTCCACTTATTTGTTAGATAGTAGCCCATACTAACTTTTCTGTGCTACGGAGATTGGTTTGCCTACTGAAGGGTTGTAGGTGCCATCATAATTGAGAAATAAGGTCGTGATAGATTGGTATCAGAGCTCTAGGTTCACTGATGTCATCGGTATAGGAGCCAATGTCTAGTAGAGTCCTGCATATCGGGGCAGAGACGTCCGTACTCAATCTTCGGGAGGCTATAGTGACATCTTAGGAAATACAACTCCTTCATTGATTCTGTATCATGCGTAGTACCCTTGAAATATCATTTGTTCTACTTCATTCTTCCACAGATGGTTCGTACGAGAAAGTCAGCGTCAGGCGGAGGTGAGCCTCCAGCTCCAGCTAGGGGTTAGGGACTCCCTCGAGCAGCGGCACCTGCTATATCTTCTAGAGTTGAGATAGAGCCCGAGCAACATGTGGATCAGGGGGCAGCCCAGGTACCACCAGCTCCAGTACCAGCTTCATCACCCACTTATATGTCAGCCTCATCCCCAGCTCAGTCTTCAGCCATTCGGGGTTTACTATTACAACTTTTGGGTATGATTGGAGAGCGGACTTCTTAGGTAGCACAGACATCCGCTCAGGGGGAAGCCCTGGGTGCACAGAGTTCAGGAGCGCAACTTTCTACTACGGCTCCCTGTGTGGAGGTCATTGCAGTTCTATCATTTGCACAGCCTCTTGCCTCTTGCCCATCTATGACAGAGTAAGAGCAGAAGACGTTGGGTAGGTTTTTGAGATTAGCACCTCCGAGGTTTGCTGGTACTTCTGTACAAGACCCATATGACTTTATTACTACCTGTGAGGAGATGTTGCATCATTTGGGTTTATTGGAGACTCACGGGGTTGGTGATACTACCTATCTGTTGGAGGTCCAAGCGAAGTTATGGTGGAGGGCCCAGGTTGCTTGTAGACCACCATCGTCACCTCTTTTGACCTGGTCTGAGTTTTATGAGGCCTTTATGGCCAAGTTCTTGCCTAAGAGTGATCGTGAGCATCGCAGGGAGTAGTTTACTCACCTTATGCAGGAGTCTACGACTGTGTCGGAGTATGAGACCCATTTTCATCAGCTAGCACCATTTAGAGCTATTATCATTCCTACCGAGGCAGATAGGATTTACAGATTTGTAAGGGGTTTGAGGCCATAGATTAGGCAGCCAGATGAGATATTGGTTATCGGTGATCGGTTATTTCAAGCTATCACAGACTATACCCATACTATAGAGGACTTACAGAGATATAATCAGGGGGCCAGAGATAAGAGGCCTCAACATCAGGGTGGCTACAGTGGTTCCAGGTATGGTGGTAGAGATTTAGGCTAATGGGGTGGGGGTTATCAGCCACAGCAGCACCAGAATCAGTCCAGCTGACTGGTTCAGGCTTCACTTCAGACTTCCGGTAGTACCCAGTTTGAGCAGGGTCAGAGCAGCCATTAGGGCTATAGCGGTCAGTGTTTGAGGGGTACAACTTCTGGGGCATCAGGTTGTGGTGTACATATGAGATCTGTAGGTTCATCCCGATTTAGTAGGATGTTAGGGGCTTGTTTTACTTGTGGTGTAATTGGTCATTTTGCTAAAGATTTCCCCCAGCAGGGTACAGTTCAGTCGCCCGAGCCTTTACGAGCAATTCGGCCTCCGGCTAGAAGGGGTGGTGGTCAGGGTAGAGGTGGTGCTCCGCATGGCAGATCAGGTGGTAGGGATGGCAGTCGGGCAGGTGGATATCGTCGTCAGTTCTATGCGGTCCCTGAGAGACCAGAGGCATAGACCTCAGATATTGTGATTACAGGTACAATTTTTGTGTGCCATCAGTCTGCTATGGATTTATTTGATCTAAAATCCACTTGTTCATATTTATCTGCCTACTTTCTGCCTTGTTTGAGGTTGTCTAGTAAACCATTATCTATTGTTGTTTCTGTTTCCACCCCAGTAGGAGATTCTTTAGTAGTGGATCGGATTGTGAGATCCTATGTGATATTTGTAGGTGATTTGGAGACTTAGGGTGATCTGATGATACTCGATATGTTAGATTTTGATATGATATTGGGAATGGACTGGTTATCCCCTCACCATGCAATTTTGGATGGTTATGACAAGACCATTACCATAGCCGTGCCTGGTGTATCCCTAGTTATGTGGCAGGGTTCTGTTAGCCATGCACCATTTGGGATCATCTCTTATCTTCAAGATAGAAAGTTGATTTCCCGTGGGTGCTTAGCTTATCTATTATATGTTCGAGATGCTAGTGCTGACCCTTCTTCCCCTGAGTCTTTTTTTGTAGTTAAGGACTTCCTTGATGTGTTCCCTACTGACCTGCCAGGCCTTCCACCTGAGAGAGATATTGATTTCGCTATTGAGTTAGAGCCAGGCACCAGGCCCATTTCTATTTCTCCTTACCATATGGCTCCGGTTGAGTTGAGGGAGCTTAAGGAGAAGCTCCAAGATCTGTTAGCTAAGGGATTTATTAGACCGAGTATGTCACCTTGGGGTGCTCCTATTCTATTCGTGAAGAAGAAGGATGGGTCGATGCGGATGTGTATTGATTATCGGTAGCTAAATAGGGTGACAATGAAGAATAGGTATCTGATGTCGAGGATTGATGACTTGTTTGAGCTTCAGGGTTCAACCGTGTTTTCGAAGATTGATTGAGCTCCGGCTACCATCAGTTGAGGATTAGGGCGGAGGACATCCCTAAGACATTATTCAGGACACGTTATGGCCATTATAAGTTCCTGGTAATGTCTTTTGGGTTGACTAACGCCCCCACAACCTTTATGAACTTGATGCACATGGTGCTTGGCCCATATTTGGACTCATTTGTAATAGTTTTCATAGATGACATCTTGGTATACTCACAGAGTAGGGCTTAGCATGAGAAGCACTTAAGGACTATACTCCAGACTTTGAGAGATCATCGGTTTTATGCCAAGTTCTCAAAGTGCGAGTTTTGGCATAAGTCAATTGCATTCCTAGGGCACGTGGTGTCTAAGGATGGGATTCAAGTTAATCCGGAAAATATTTCAGCGGTTTGTGATTGGCCTAGACCCACTACTGTTACTGAGGTCTGCAGCTTTATTGGGTTAGCAGGTTACTATAGATGCTTTGTTCGGGGATTTTCCTCCATAGCAGCACCCTTGACTATGCTGACTAGGAAGGATGTCCCATTTCAGTGGTCAGATCAGTGTGAGGATAACTTTCAGAGACTTAAGGTCTTATTGACTTCAGCTCCAGTTTTGACTTTACCGGTTGAGGGTAAGAGCTTCTCCATGTATTGTGATGCTTCCGGGATTGGTCTTGGTTGTGTGTTGATGCAGCAGGGTCGAGTGATAGCATATGCGTCAAGGCAGCTAAAGGTTCAAGAGCGCAACTGCCCCACTCATGACTTAGAGTTGGCGGCGGTAGTTTTTGCGCTCAAGATCTGGAGGCATTAGCTATATGGAGTTCACTGTGAGATCTTCACTGATCACCATAGTCTTTAGTATATCACGAGTCAGCGAGAGCTGAACTCAAGGCATAGGAGATGGGTCGAGCTACTGAAGGACTATGACTTCACTATTCTGTATTATCCGGGTAAGGCAAATATGGTAGCAGATGCCTTCAGCCGGAAGGCGGTGAGTATGGGTAGCCTAGCTTCTCTTTCAATTTCAGAGTGACCCTTGGCCTTAGACATCCAGTCCTTGGCTAGATGTTTGGTTAGGCTTGACTTGTTGGATCCTAGAAGATTTCTCGCCAATGTCAAGGTTCATTCTACTTTGATTGATCAAATTCAGAGCCGTCAGTTTGAGGATCAGCGGTTGTTTGACCTTCATGATCAGGTTGTTCGGGGTAAGGCCTGTCAGGCTACTCTAGATTCAGATGGGGTTCTGAGGTTTGATAGCCGCCTTTGTGTTCCAAGAGTTAGGGATTTATTTCAGTTGATACTCTACGAGGCCCATTGTTCTAGATATTCTATTCATCCAGGCAATGCAAAGATGTATAGAGATTTGAGGCAGCTTTACTGGTGGAGTGGTATAAAGTGGGATGTGGCAGAGTTTGTATCTCGGTGCTTGAACTGTCAGCAGGTTAAGTTCGAGCACATGAGACCTGGTGGTTTGATGCAGCGACTTCCCATTCCTGAGTGGAAGTGGGAAGGTATTACTATGGACTTCGTTGTTGTTTTACCTCGTACTTCTTGTGGGTTTGATTCCATTTGGGTGATTCTTGATAGGCTGACTAAGTCAGCACACTTCTTACTAGTTCAGACTTCTTACAGGGCAGAGAAGCTAGCTCATATCTACATTCGTGAGATTGTTCGGTTGCATGGGGTCCCAGCTTTTATCATTTCAGACCACGGCACTCAGTTTATATCTCAGTTCTGGAGGGCTATTCAGTGAAATTTAGGTACAGAGGTTCAGCTTAGTACTGCTTTCCACCCTCAGACAGATGGCCAGTCCGAGAGGACCATTGAGGTCCTGGAGGACATGCTTCGGGCCTGTGTTCTTGACTTTGGAGGTTCATGGGATCAGTTTGTGCCTTTGGATGAGTTTTCTTATAATAATAGTTTCCATTTGAGCATCGGCATGGAACCTTTAAAGGCCTTGTATGGTAGGCATTACAGATCACCAATTGGTTGGGTTGATGGTTTCGAGTCTAGGTCACAGAGCACAGATTTACTTTGGGATTCCTTAGACTGAGTCAGAGTGATTCAGGATAGACTTCGAGCAGCCCACAGTAGGCAGAAGAGCTACACTGATCATAGACTTCGTGCCTTAGAGTTCAGTGTTGGTGATTTGGTATTTCTCCATGTATCACCCATGAAGGGTGTGATGAGATTTTGTAGGCGGGGCAAGCTTAGCCCCAGGTACATTGGGCCATTCGAGATTCTCCAGAGGGTTGGTAGTATCGCCTATCAGTTAGATTTGCCTCTGATGTTTTCAGCTATGCACCCAGTTTTTCATGTATCGATGTTGCAGCGGTATATTACAGACGAGTCTCATGTGTTGCAGCGGGATTCAGTTCAGTTGGATGAGAGTTTAGCCTTTGTTGAGGAGCCGATAGCTATTTTGGCCAAAGATGTCAGGAGTTTGAGGTCTTGGGAGATCTCGGTTGTCAAGGTTCAGTGGAGGCACCATCCAGTTGAGGAGGCTACCTGGGAGACTGAGAGAGATATCGGGCTCAGTATTCGCAGTTGTTCAAGCCTTCAGGTACTTCCTTGTTCTTGACTTTTGCGGACGAAAGTCTTTTTAGTAGTGGATGATGTAATGACCCTTCCGGTCATTTATGTATTTTTGCCTTTCTTGTACCATTAGAGCTTGTCTGTAGTGGCCCCAAGTCATTGAAGGCTTGTCGGGACCGGTAGTTCGATGCCCGGGCCATTTGTTTGGTCTTTATGGTCGTATGATAAGTTTTGAAGTCAAGCAAGTTGGCAAAAGTTATTGTAAGTTTCTTTACTAAATTTTCTGAACTTTGGGTCAAATATCTCAGAGTTTTTCTCTCAATATATAAAGAATTACAAGTCCCCCGACCTACCAAATCGAAGAACAATGAGTCTAGTTTCCAACGAACAAAACCTCACATCAAACCGATCTGGGAGTAAAAAGTTATGACTGTTTTATCGCGGACTGTCTGGGCAGAAACTGGGTCGCGAACCGGGTCGCGAATCCAGTCGGGTGAAAATCGATTTAAAGCTTCAAATTCATGTTTTAAAACTCCAAAACAATTCTGAAACAGAGATAAAACATAAGGGAGGGTTCCAAGATAGTTCTTGAGTGATCAAGGTGTATTTTTGGTGATTTCTATCGCTAAAGTTTACCCCCGTGCCTAGAAATGCGATCTCTATGCATGGCAATCATTTTCCCCTTCGATAAGCCACGTTTGGAGATGGTTTCAAAAGATATCACTTGGTATTTCTTGGTGGTTCTTCAAGCTTTACACTTGGTTTGCTAAGGTAACCATCTCGGGGCTCTTTTATGATCGTTTTTATGAAGTTCTACGGACGTTTTGTCAAGTTATGATCCTTTTGGGAAATCTTCCAATTTAAGCTTAATTATGAACTGTTTATAGGTGATTATAAGCTGCGTATATATAGTGTTTGTGAATATTAGGACGTAAGGAAAAATTTTTGTGAAGGAACTACGGGCATTCAAATATTTGTTGGAAGACCTTTTTGTGGTTTGGAGCTTCCCAGAGTAGTTCGAGCCTGGACGACGCCATCCCCGCAGCTAGTCATTGTATGACTAGTAGGTAATGGTTTATTTTCACTAGCCTCTGCATATATAGGATAAAATTGTATTAATGGGCATCCTTGGGTTGAGTTTATTAGGTTGATACCACACACCTTGACCGCTTTATTCATGTCCGCCTACTTTTATTCCTCCGATACTTGTAGTATTTGCTGATATGTTGTATTTACCCTTGTGGTCCTGTGAGACCTTGTTGACACTGGAACATAGAAGGTGGGATATTTGGAATGTTCGCGAGCCCTGGGCATAGAATTATCCTTCTAGGCTGGTTATGCTTGCTGAGTAATTGTAGGCCTGTGCAGGGCCGATAGGTTGATTGTGAGCTGCTGGGCGACTATTTGTGTTGATCATTCATTTACATGCATATAAAAGGGGCTTTATTCATGTTTTACTACGGTTTTGACTTCGGGCCTACTGGAATTGTTTTCTAAACCTTGCATGGCCCTGGGGGCCATTTTTGATGGAAATGAATTGGAAATGGTTTGATTTAACTTGTGAATATTCTTGGGGTAAAAGAAGGTAAAATTATGATTTCTATCACCAGTTTTACTATTAACGCTAGACTCCACAGGGCCGGGGTGCTAGTTGAGTTTCTTATTAAATTGGGATGGTTTTTAGCCTCGGTCGGACCGAGCACCTGAGCTGACTTTCTAGTGTTTAGACCCAGTTATGCCCGGGCACCCTTGGAGGGATTTTTGAGGCATTTTCCCACTATTTTAGTCCTGGACAAGGTTTTTGCATGTATATTCGAGACTGGGTCTCTATCTTGATCCCAGACTTGCTTCCGAATGACATGTCTTGATACTGAGTTTTAGTATGGGGATCGGGACCTCCATGGACCTTGCCATCAAGGCCTGGGGCTTCGGGCTGCGTGTGTCAGAGGGAGGTTATACGGCAGAGTAGAGTTATACGGGCAGTGTCCTTCCATAGAACCTACTTGCTAGGCCCGATCAGCACCGGAGGAGGTACATACAGAGATACCATTTTACTTGAGATCTTCATGCATCATATCATTCATTGTTTGAGGCTTCACCCTTGTTTGCTGTTTGTTGATTGTACGCTACGGTAGTATGGGATGTCGGAGGGTTTGTTTTCACTTGTTTGTGTTCCTCGGTTGTATGGGCGGCCGGGGGACTGTAGTTAGACTCTTGTTATTTACTGACAAAATTGTTCCATGTTACGGTTAAGTATGAAATTGGTTACTACTAGGCTGTTAGTTCCTGGATCTGAGAATTGATATGATTAGTTGAGTTTGATTCTTGTCTCCGAGCATGTCTATCATTACTTTTCCCTCTTCCTCTTACACTTGAGGTTACCGGTATACCGTCCATTTTGTAAACTTATTATGTATATATTGTTATTGCAAAGATCCTAGGTGCGATGTTTCTTACTTACACATGTGCCTGTTGTATATATATTCTGCTTGCTGCCCTCGCATTTTGTTCTGTTGACTTCCCTCTGGGCTAGTTCTTGTGTACCTTTTGTTGATTTATGTGACTACTTGCCTCTATTCTGTCTGTTACTACACTTTTATCTTATATGTGCCCAGTGGGCCTATGATACCTACTTGGTACCTTATGCTTCGCATTTGGTGCTCACCCTACTTCTGCATCTTCTGGTGTAGATCTTAGCCTGGGCCATCGCCGCTAGATCATCGTGATTTGTGCTCGGAGATCTTTTGGGGACTACTTCAGACTGAGGGTGAGCTCTTGGCGACTGGAGCTTAGCTTTAGTTTATCTTTTGCTTTATGTACTCTATTACCATTCGGAGACATCTGTATATATTATTTTGGATCATTTGCACTACATGTATGTAGTTCTGGCTTTGTACTATGATACCAGGTTTTGGGGTTTGATTTAGCTTCAACATATGTATATATATATTCTTGTTATCTATTCTCTTCATCTTGTTCCCTTACTTTTGCTTATTAAACTGTTCTTCCACTTATTTGTTAGATAGTATCCCATTACTAATTGTTATGGGCTACGGGGATTGGTTCGCCTACTGGGGGTTGTAGTTTCCATCATGACTGAGAAATTGGGTCATACATGGGAAATCATTTGGGTCAAGTGGCTATCAAAAAGGGCCTAAGGTCATCTTCCAAGTTGGGTCACACCTAGAATTTTGCCTTGAATTATTTTCGGGGCAAGTTCTAGATGATACGCATGCACGAGAATCAAGGTAAGGCCACACCACATAAGGAATCATGCCACAAGACTTATTTCATTAGTCTCAAAATCAATTGGGACAAATGATTTTTGACAAGCTATTCCGAGTTCATTACACACTCGTTTATGAGTCAGTCAAGCTAAAGCGAGAGTGTGCAAGTTATGACAAGAGAATGTTTTTCCTCAAAAATTCATTTCCCTTCTTCCTTTTATTTTCAAAATCATATTGCCAAGAGAAATTTTTTGGTGGGCCCATTTAGAGACAAGCAACTACGAACTCCATTTAAAACTAGAACTTGGCATTTTCCTTAAGAAAGTCACCTCTCAATCTATCATAGGGAAACATCAACCTGGTTCGACACAAAAATAAAAGAAAAATAAAGATGAAGAAAACTTTTGCTCCTTGGGAAAGAACCATGGTATTAAGAAAACTCTTAGAGTTTATTGCTAAACTACTATTAATATGGCGATATCCAGATTGCGCACTCGTGATTCATTAAGAACAAGCCTATGCATAGGCCTTTAGCGCATTTGCAAAGCATAGGTAGTAAGACAATGGGGCATGTAAGTCCAATCCGGCAACACAAATTCAACAACAAAAATGAAGCCCGGCGAGGGCGCAAATAAGCTCAAAACAAAAGCATAAGCAAAATGCCCGACAAGTGCAATAAGCATCACAATCATCCAAAATATGCCCAACAAGGGCAAAATCAAATCTAGCAGGAATGTCAAAAAGGCCCGACAAGGGCAATAAAAATAATATCTCAAGCCCAATCATGGGCACCTAACAAAAAGCAAGTAAAGCCACCCCATCCCTATATAGGGAGTATTGCCCTCAATGCTAATAGCTCAAGGGAAAGAAGGTGGAACTCCTTGAAGGACTAGGCCTCATCATCATCATTAGTTGTTGTCTCCTCATCTGAGGATCTTCCACTTGGGCCAGCACCACTCTTTTGGGAGTGCGCAGTAAGTGTGGAGACTCGGAGAACCTTTTCAAAGTTAGGATTATGATCATCATCTAACTTTTGATCCTCATTTCTAGGCTGAACATCATCATCATCCGCATAGGCTGCAAACAAGTTATCCAGGGGGCAGAGAATGGAATGAGGTGGAGGCAAGGTGGTCAAATCTGCTTCTACCACTAAAGCTTTACCTTTGGCCTTGCCAATATCTTTCTGAAGTGTGGTGATCGCCCCTTCAATGACATCTACCCTCTTGCACAGTGTGTTCAAGCTATCTACTACCCCTTGCACTGCAGTCTTGACAACTCTGTTAATCATACCGGGTAGTTTGGTGGCTAGGTTAGCAAGCTGCAGCTCATGGTTATGAGTTTTTGTCCACCATGTCTTGAAGGCCTCTTTTGGTCATTGAGGGAGCGGGGGCATGTGTATGTGTCTCAGAAATAACTCGGGAGGGAGATGAAGCATCTACTCCAGCATCAAGCTCATCACTATCAACTTCCCCCAACTGCTTTGTCCCTTGCCTATTTAACCTCGGGGCGTCCCTGTCTGTTTTCTTATCAAGGTTGATGGCCCCAATAGTGATAGACATAAGGGTTTGAAGAAGTGGTTATATATCCTCTAGTGATAGCCATAAGGGTAAAGAGAGAGCTAAGAGATGCCTCATAAGGAGACCTAGCAAGGGTTTAGCATCTTCAATTATAGCCCATCAGGGAGAGTTTAGCGTCCAATCTAGGAGTGCAGTGATACCCCGACCTTACAAGAGTTAATTGATTATAGCTTAGCTAGGAGAGAGATCCACATACTTAGAAAGGTGACGTTTGATCTAAGGGGGAGATGTTAGAATGAAGAACCAAGTCTAGCCTTTCAATGCAAATAGTATAGAATTCTAGAAAGAGTTATGATAGGATACCGATCCATTCTTATTCCAGCAAATTCCTAGTGCTTCAGTCAGGATGACACCATTCTCAGACGTATTTGTGCCATATTCATGAACAAGTTCATGCACTTCAAACATATTCATGTTCATATTTAGCTCCTAGAACAAATGAAAATTACTCCAGACAGCAATTCCAGTCTTATTCTATGATTCTATGAATCTCAGCTTCATGCCATGAGACTCTTATATAGGTAAACTCATGTCTCACAGTATGCTCAGTTCTATGTACTCAGTTCAGTCCTCAAGGTATGCCTTAATGGCTAATGAAATAATACTACATCATATATATTCTCAGACCAGATCTCTTTAACAGTTCATGATTATGATTTTCTTACTCTAACCATGATTTCTATGTCGAGGATATGAGATACTCAGGACTTTTTACTTGACTTCTTAGACCTCACCTTGAGTGGCTAGATCACACTAAGTGTAAGTCAACATTGATCAGTATTCCTTCATTCATGATGCTTATGCTCCCACTCTATTCCTTTTTGTGATCTTGGTTTTTGTTGTCACAACTGTTAGTGGAGGAAGCTAAGTAGTAACCTAGATGGGAAGTACTAGATATTCCCCTTTTGGTGTCCCTTTGTATAAGACATAAGATGATCATAGTACTAGGCTTGAATGTCGTGGTGAAATATATGTAAGCCTTTGCTTTGTGCGACTAGTGACCCATTGATCTGAACTCAAGGTTAGTTGATTTTTGTGATAAGAAGGAATACCATTCTTGGGCGATGACTAAGGATGCAAGAGATTTAGTCGAGATAGGCTTGAATATGGTTGAAAGAAAGTAGTTAGGCTCATACCTCAACAACTATATGTGCACTGATGAGAATTTTAGTTGCAAATGGTAAGTGCGGTATTTAGAGGAGTTAGTGTGGTTAAAAGGTGTGCCTAAGCTTAAAAGCTATCAACTGTATTGGTTAAGGCAAGAATAGTCTTGTTTTTACTCCCTGCCCAAAATGCTCATACCTTATGTCCAGTAGCTTCAGATAGAAAGATAGTAGACTTCTCATATTAGACCAGTTCAGACCTGCCAGTAATCATTCCTAAGGCCAGAAGGCCCTACACTCTGTTCAATCCATTGCTAGTGAGTTCAGTTTAGAACAGAATAGTCTTCTCGTACAGTTAATCCTCTCAGTTTTATGTTCCTTCTTGTTAAATGTGATTTCTAAGATTTCGTTCATTCTCTATGAATTTCAGCTAAGTCCCTACTCTCACTCCAGACCAGTTATCATGTTGGATATTTAGTTTCATGTACTATTGATGTTTTTATGCTCTCAGTATGCATATAGGTCTCACGAATCCATCTAAGTTCATATTTCAGTCAGAAATCAATAACCATGTCATTACTCCAGCTTTCAGAACTCAGTCGGTGGGATTGTAGCCCTTTCCCCACAATCTCAGCCTAGTTAGTCTTTATTCGAGGATGAATGATCCCAAGGGGGAGATATTGTAACACCCAAAAATTCTAAGTTAAGACCCGAACCACTTTCCATAGGTGTTTTGATCAATTCCCTAGTGTGGGAAGTGTTTTGGATGCGGATCTTGTTCATAAGAAACTCCTATAAGCAAGTTAAGTTGAAAGCACCCCAACCAAAGAAGTTTTCATGTAAGACTAAACTAGGGTCAATTTTATACGATCATAACTCCCTGAATATGAAGTTTTAGGTGGTCTAGTACCCACCATATTAAAGGTCTTTGAGTCTTCTTTCCAATGCCACTGACTGTGCATTAATACGAGTCCGAAGTAAAAGGATATTAATGTTTTACTAAAGGGTATTTGTCTATCAAAATGACAGACAGAAACCACGAGAAGGTTCCACGGGTCGTGGAATGATCCACGGGCCGTGAAACCAACTCGTGGAAATCAGACCTGAAACTATTTTTTTGCCTGAAAACCACGAGGAGGTTCCACGGGTCGTGGAATGATCCACGAGTTGTGAAACCAACTCGTAGAAATTAGTCTGGAAGCCAGAAACTCCACCCAGGAACCACAAACCCTTTTCACGAATTGTGATACATTCTACGGGTCGTGGTTTATGTCCGTAGAACCTGATGATGGTTTTTTTCAGCAGTTTTACATAGTTTTCTCAGGAGTATTTTAGTCTTTTCCCACCTTACTTTTAATTCGATACTAAGTTATTTTAGCCTCTTTTAAGTGGGATTTAAAGGGAGTTACGACTAATCTTCTCTCATTCTCTCCATTAGAAATCCTAAGTCAGAAGAGAAAAGAGAAGAAAAGAAAAGAAAAGAAAGAAGAGCGTTCTCTCAGTACTAGGGTTCTTCTCCAAAGCTTTAAATCTCAGTTTTAGTTTAAGAATCTTCTACAACCAGGTATGTGGGATTCCAATGAGGGTTTCCTTTCACCCTCATGCCCAAAGTTCAATTTTTCAGTATGACTTTTACAAGTTATGATTCTAGGGTTCTTACCCAAACATGAGTTTTTCTATGAATTTGATTTCTTGATGATTCTACATGACTACTATCCTCATTAGAATGATTTTTACATGAATTCTAGCAAATAGGTTTCAAAACCCAAGATTTTTGGAAAAAGCAAGTCTTAGCTTGATTTTATAATATTTTCTCAGAATGTAGCCTTTCCTTCAGAATGTTGTTCAGCTTGTCAGTATTCAGTCTAAACAAGTTTAAGTTTCTTCACGGTGATTTTTGACTATGAGTTTTGTGTCTAGACAAGTATGCATAATTCTCTATCACTTCAGTCTAGTTGTTTTAAGTACAAAAGAACTATGCATGATTTAGTAGGCTTCGGCCTACCTTCAGTATGATCTCCAAAATATGTTTTAAATATGAACAATTTTGACATTTAGATATGTCACATGATACAAACAGTTCCCATGCATTTTTAGTCAAATACTCAGCCAGTCAGAATTTCATGATTTGACTTTCATCAGTTTTCAGTATTATTGTGCATTCTCAGATTTATCAATATTTGAGCTATCCAGTATATATCAGTTACATTATTACTTGTATATTCATTTGGGAGTAGTACTTAGCACCTAGCAGACAAGGGGATAAAGGCTCACCCGTCAGTTTAGGCTGAGACCTTTAGTTGAAGTCCCTAAGTACCAAAACTATGATGCCACCATGGGTTATAAAGAGGTCACCCGTCAGATTAGGCTTGACACCCTAGTCATTTTTGGACATCAGATTAGTGGATCCACGTCAGATTTGTTTGTATCCTTGGCAAGGTATGAACACCCTCCCATCAGGGTTATAGGTTGGCCCCCAGAGTTAGCTTAGCTTGGGGTATGTCGGTTAATAGTAGCTTCCACAGTCCATATTCATTATTGCATGGCCTTGTATTCAGTTATTCAGTTCAGTATTATGCAGTTGCATGTTTATATACTTGGTCATTGCATTAGCTTATACCTTTCAGCTTGCATTTAGTATACTATATCAGTATTTTCAGCATGTTAAGTAGAAGGAACTCACCTAAGGATTTACCTTAAACATGACTTTTAGCATGACTCATGACTTTCAGCTCAGTTGCACTATTTCATGATTTACAGATATACTTCATCTTTTTAGTCTATGGAATCCCAAGTAACCATTTTACTTATCTTTAAACATCATGATCTCACAGTTACAATCCAGCAATATGATTTACATTCTCTTCAGTAAAAGAGTTTTTGTTCTACAGTTTGACTTATGCATTCTCAGATTTTTATACTTAGTCCAGTATTCAGCATGCTTTCAGTATATACATGTTACTCATGATTTTTAAGATAGTGCTTATCTCACATGCTCAGTACATTCAAAGTACTGACCGCATACCTTTCTTGTGTTGCATCATTTTATGATGTAGGTTACAGTGCTAGCTCCCAGGATCATGGTCAGACAGATCACATCTTCCAGTTAACAAGGGATGAGTTCTCCTTATTCGGGAACTCCATTCAGTTAGTAGTCATAGTAGTTTATTTTTCAGTTCTCATATATTGATTAGAGATAGTTTGAGGTCATGTCTCGACTATCTGTAGTCAGTGTTAATAGAGGTTTCATAGACAGTGAGTCAATTGTTGTATCAGTTTTCAAATTCTATTGTATCTCAGCTTATGATAGTTCATTTTGTTATAACACTTTTTTAATAGCTCAGCATATTTCAGCTTCCGCATTATCTTTTAGTCTATATCTCAGCAGTTTGCCAGGTCATGGGTTAGCTTGGGGTCACTTGTGACTCTAAGCACCATGTCACGTACATGGTGTAGGCTCGGATCATGACAGACGTCTCCAGGAATGACACATCTAATGCGAGTCAGGCACCACAAGGGTGGTTGCACCCGCATCAGCTGCACCAACAATTTCCAAACAATCTCAAAGTCTTCGATAGGACCTTCAAAATTCATTCCAAACCCCGTGAACACAAAATCAGACATGCTACCCTACTGGAAATGACATTCTGAACTAAACGGAATCATAAAAATGACCAACAGAAGTTATCTTGATGAAATGTTGATCGAAGTCAATAGTTTGCTTGTTTTGCTTACAAGTTACCCAACTGCCCAAAATGAGTCTGGAAGCCTCGTTACCCGAACCAAAGGTCCCGCTAGCCTAAATTCAATTCCAGAGCTAACAATGCTGATAAAATTTTCATCTGAGTCTGTTTACTCCAAAATTTGACCAAAGTCAAACTTTTTAGCTTTAAGAGTTCCAAAATAGGAAAGCTCTTCTAAAACTCGATTGAATGCCTTGAGAAGTATGCCACCCATACCAGTAAGTCAAAAAAATTATGAGGAAGCAATAGAAAGGGCCAAAGAGTAAAATACACAAATATAAGAAAATGATCATGCGAGTCACTACATTCATCTTTCATAAAAATGGAACGTAAACCTTTGAATCATAGATCCCAGGTAGGTACTCATGAAAATGAGTCATATTTGTGGAAAATGGTCCATTATTTGGGTCGTTGTCAGCTCACTACAAGAAAAAAGGTCTTTAACAAGGGAAAATTTGGTCGTTATAAGTCTATATCTTTTCATTATAAGTTAATAACGACCAAAAATTATCCAGTTTTTACCGGTCGCTAAAAGCCTTATTGTTAAAAGTTAACGATGGGATTGGGAGTCCATCCATTAAATATTCTTTAGCGACAACATCCAATCCGACTGTTAAAGATTCTTTAGCGACAATATGAACACCGATTGTTATAATTCCTTTTTAGTGACCAACTTTTTCCTTTACTAATTATAATTTCAATAGTTGAAAATATTTAATGGCGATAACATATCCAATCATGATATGTGTTTTTAGCGACTGAATTTAACCTTTTCTAATTACCTGTGAACCTTCAACATCCAGAACATAGAAATTTTTCTTTCTGTGAATAATTAACACACACAACACAATAATTCCAAGACATAAAAAACAATAATTATTCAATTAAAATTTCATAGTTACAAAGAATTAAAGCATCACATTTAAAATAAATATATCCATCTAAATTGTTTGGCACTGTATTTGTCAACTACTAACAAAAGAGGAAACAAAATTATATCATGTAGAAAAAAGAACATCACAACAACCACCCTAACAAAACATAAAATAAGTTATTCTTGTGCTTCAACTTAATATTTAACATTTTCAATTGCTTCAACTTGTTGAGTACTTTTAACAGCGGGCTCTTCAGACTTCAACAACACAATCTATTAAAAAATAAGTTCATATTAGATTAAAATTCATGATATGTTGCATCGTTGTTATATATTAGATAAAATATAAGGTGCATATGAAAAAACATGAAATGTACTCGAGAATAAGGTAAAAGGTTTCTTTGAAATGTACTTAATCACCTTTCTCTAATAAAAAGAAGAATTATAAATAAATATCACATGTGGTAATATCAAAAGCAAACCTCATATCACCATTAAGTTTGCATGTCAGTAGTTTCCTTCCTGTAAATCATGAGCATACTAGTAAAGGATAGTCACATAAGAGTAAATCTAATCAATTTCATAATGTTATACCTCAGTTCGAATAGAGAAGTAACCTTTTATTACATGAAATATGAAAGGTAATCCTCATCCATTTCTTAGGGGGGAGGGAAAAGGAAAAATCTGCATATTTGTGTGAATTGTGAAACTAATAATCTTTAAGTAACCACATTGAACCATGCTTTCACAAAAAATATTTTTCAGTACTCAAGTAAGAATCAAGTTAACTAGTAAATAAATGAGCAGCTTTCGATATAGACTTTATTTTGTCAAATGATTTGTTATATTTCCAGCTGCTGAGAATATATGTAAAGAATATAAGTAAAAAATTTCTATGATACTAAAATACTTACATATATGATTTGTGACCCAACTACTTCTAAGGAAGGATAATCTGCACAAAGTGAGTTGGTATTTGGAATTGGGTGTCTTATAGTTGCAATAGCTCTTATAAACAGATCAGCTACCCTCACGAGTATTTTGACTACTTTCATAACAATATAGCATACACACATTCTGTCAATCTGCTGGATATATGAAAAAATTCCTAAAATCTTATAAAGAAAAAAATTAAAATATGGAACATTCTTAATTGGGGTACAGAAAAAAAGTTATAGTTATGATATTACCACAAAAATCACAAAAAGGAAAAACTAAGTCTAAACTGCATTAACATTCTTACTGATATAAAATTATGAATCTCAAGTGTATAAGACTTCAAGTCCTTCAAGATCATTTGTGAATAGTCTGATAGGGAACAAAAATTTGAGATCAGAGGAAGAGACACAAAATAACATAAAGATTAAAAGAATAACAGTAAGCAAATGGCTCAAACTCGCCAAAGTCTTTTGACAGTCAGAAGACCATGAAACCAGAAATCTCTACAATATTCTAAAATGGAACAAACACTTATACTGAATTATGCATCAAGATCAACTTAGCCTTCAATAATCTCAATCAATTCTTGCATGCTAACTAGATGAAAACAGACACATCATATATGAAATTTGATTATGAAATACTAAAGGAGATAGCAGACACCAGAAAAATCAAAGCTTTCAAAGATGCAAGTACAAAAACAATTAATCAATCTCCTCATCACTCTCTTTAGGGAAAGAAAAGAAGAGTAGAACATCCTTGATTATTAGATAGTAATCTGCCTCTCGATTTGTCGGGGATGGAGCTCAAATAAAAATTAATTCAATACTCTCACAACTTCAAACCAATTAAATATTTTAGTATGAAATAGGCATGTCATATAACTTGCTTAAGCTTGTGATAACATATTTATATGGTCAATTAGAGACAATTACCAGCCACTTTGAAAATAAAAAAGAACCAAACACCCGGACAAATCCTTTATATACTAGGAGAACAAACCACTTAAGTTCACCCCTAAAATACAACATAAGGAAATTCAATTGACATAGGAACTGAATAAGAAGAATGGCATTGTTTGGAGTTGAGATAAAGATCAATTTCATGTGAAAATGGTGGAAAAAATAAAGTGGAGGACTTATATACCGCCAAGGGTCCCTTTCTTCGCGAATGTCGAGACCCCATCGCGATCGCAGGACTGCAACTAGTTGGACCATCGAGATTTTGATGGTCCCCTTTGCAAACACAAAGAAGAGGCTGGACCAGGCCCCAGTGGACCCTTTATCGCGAATACAGAGGGTCTCTTGCAAATATGGTCAAAAGGTCAGACCTTCCCAATCACGAAGGCCTCATTGCAAACGCAATGAAGAAAATTTAGCTACACCAGCAGCTGAAGAACCAGCAAACACCAACTCTAAAAATGACTTTGAATGGACCCTCGAGATTCATTCAAAATCCCGTGAACACAAACCGAATACGCAATCCAACTGGAAACAGCATTTTGGACTCAACGAAATCATTAAAACGGCCAAAGGAGGTCATCTTAATGAAATGTTGACCAAAGCCAATACTTTTCTAGTTTTTCATAAAAATCACCCAAGTATCCAAAATAAGTCTGAAAGCTCGGGACACAAATCAAAGGTCCTACTAGCTCAAAATCTACATTCTGGAGCTAACGGCATTGACAAAATTCTCATACGATCCCGTTTACTCAAAATGTCGAAAGTCAAATATTTCAACTTTAAGAGTTCCAAAATAGAGAAACTCTACTCAAACCGGATTGAACACCTTGGGAAGCATGACATTTATCCTAACAGGAAGGGTCGAAAAGAAAATGTCGAACTAGTAAAAATGCATGAAAAAAATAAAATGACCACGAGGGTCATTACAACATCCACTACTAAAAAGGACTTTCACTCTCGAAAGTTAAAAAATAGAAAGTACCTGAAGGCTCGAAAAGGTGAGGATATTTGGTCCGTATGTCGAGCTCGGTCTCCCAAGTAGCCTCCTCGACTTGGCAATGCCTCCATTGAACCTTAACAGAAGGAATCTTCTTAGACCTCAACTTTCTAACCTGCCTATCTAGAATAGCAACAGACTCTTCCTCAAAAGCTAAAGCCTCGTCTAACTGGACCAAATCCAACTGAATCACATAAGACTCATCCAAAACATACTTCCTTAGCATAGAAACATGGAAAATAGGGTGAACACTAAAAAGAGCAGGAGGCAAGCTAACTCATAAGCTACCTCTCCAACCCATCACAGAATCTCAAAAAGAGCTAACGAACCTACGGCTAAGCTTGCCCTTCCTCCCGAACCTCATCACGTCCTTCATGGGTGACACACAAAGGAGTACCCTATCTCTAACCATAAACTCCAAGTCTCTCCCCCTTCAATAAGTATAGCTCTTCTGACTACTCTGAGCGGTATGGAGTCCCTCCTGAATCACCCGTACCCTATCCATAGAATCGCATAAAAAATTGGTACCCCAAGGACTAATCTCAAAAGAATCAAATCAACCCACTGGAGACTTGCATCTCTTACCATACAGTGCCTCAAAAAGAGTCATATGAATACTCAAATAATAGCTATTATTGTACATGAACATTGCCAAGGCCAAGAACTAGTCCCACTTACGTCCAAAATCAATAACACATGCCCATAGCATATCCTCCAAAATCTAAATAGTCTGCTCTGACTGACCATCAATCTACGAATGGAATGTTATGATAAGCCCAACTTGAGTACCCAAATCTCTCTGAATCGACCTCCCAAAACACAACGTAAACTGAGTACCACGGTCAAAAATGATAGAAACAAGCACCTCATGCAAATGGACAATCTCCCAAATATATATCTGAGCCAACCTCTCTGAACTGTACGAAGTCTAAACCGACAAAAAAGTGAGCAGACTTGATCAACCTATCCATGATGACCCAAATAGCATTGAATCTCCAAAAGGTACGTTGCAAGCCTACCACAAAGTCCATAACTACTTGCTCCCACTTCCACTCAGGAATGGGTATCCTCTAGGGTCAAGCCACTTGGCCTATGGTGCTCGTACTTCACATGTTGATAGTTTAAGCACCTAGACAAAATCACAATGAGGATTGTTACATCATCCACCACTAAAACACACGTTCGCCCTCGAACGTAATAGTAAGGAAGGTACCAAAACTGTCGAGCAACTGGAACTACCCATAGTAGACCTTATACAAACACTTTAGAGCAAGGTTACATCCGTAGTACAGCCTATTCATCCTAACTGTCGAAATCCTTCTTTATTTTATCCCTTAAGCCTACATCTCTAGTATCCAAAATCAAAACTTCTCCAAGTATCTGATTTTCATATTTTTGAACTACATTTGCACGTAATAACTGAGTTGATAATAACTATAGTTCTGAACATACTCAATTCACCAACTCCCAACATAGTCTCTGTAAGCTGATAATTGTAAATCTAATGCCAAATATGTACCAATAGATCATCATGACCTTACAAATCCTTTATTCACACTTTCTAAACTGTCATTAGTATCAAACACCCTTAATATACACATTACCACTCTCTGAAACTTTGAGTTAAGACTCTTTTTTTCCCAACAAGAGATATCTACCCTTTGGAGCCCATTATAAGCATTTTTTGTCAGAAATTAGCCTTTTCCAAGGCTGATAGAGTTGAATCCAAGTCTGTTAGTACTGTTTCATTCAGTTGAAGTTACTGAGTAAAAAACTAATATCCATTCCATATAAATCTTCAAATATCACACTTCAACTACTATTCCAACAATCATATTCTCATGCCAAACTTGGAGAAAACCATCGATCACCCTGAAAGCATTTTATACCATAAGCATATACCCTCTATACATCACCAAATGTCTAAGCAACTCATCATACTAATCCATATAGTTCCTATCGACAAGGTAGTGTCAGTTCCACCTGAATTTCACAATAAGCCCTTAGAACTGTAAGTCTTTCCAATAATACACCTTTAAGCCACCTAACATAAAGTGAACAATCTAACCCAATATAGAAATGCAAAATCACCCACATATCACTGATTATCAGCCAAAATCAAATCTGCAAAAAAGACACTACTAAGTCCTTCATAACTATGCCAAAACCACTCCACCTTTCACTAACAAATATTCCAACTCGTGGTATCATTTCTGAACTCAAAGGATGAAATCCACACAAACCTTTAATTCTGTACCAAGGACCATGTATAATTACTCACATTTCTCAACTTATATCACTCATGCAATGATAATAGAATTTCATATAACTCTAAATAATAGAGCCCATTGTTCTTTGCTTTAACTCCTTTACCATTCAGTATTATTCGACACAAGGCCCATTGCATATTACCTCATACTCTAAACCAAAACCTTCAAATGAAATACTTCATTATACCCTTTAACATTCCACAATGATAAACTCTACAATCAAAGTGCTCTTCCATGCACGAGTCCTTCCAAGTTCTCTATAACCATCATTCTCAATTATTCTTATCTTACAAATCCATACCCTAATATAATCCACTACCACAAATGTAATCTTACCGCAAAAAGCCTGAATTCTAATCCAAATCATGTAGATAACTTTCCTTACCGGTCAACATCAACCCATTCACTTAAGGATGCTATAATATCACACTCCTTAGTACACCACCGACTATGTTTCCCCTTGATCTAATTATATCCGTCATTTGAAATATGTACCTTACTAGTTACCAAACTCAAAACCACCATGGAACTTATCACAAAACTTAACCAGAAGGTTTGTAGACTTCCTTCTTTAAGTATACTCAGTAGTTCACAACCTATCTAAAAAACATGTGATAGTATCACCATAACCTAAACAAGATCCAAGTGACCGCATCATTCTGAACCCAAGTCTCACTTTTTCAAGTTGAATCCTTATCCTTTTAAATCGAATCAGATGCACTCATCTTACTTTTTGAATGTCATATTTCATTTCCAATCACTTTTACCAATATAAGTTGAAATCCCTTTAGGTCTACTCGAGGAGTGTTTTAAAATACCATAAGCCTTTCCATGCAAACCAAGTCAATCACCTAAGTAGTAATAATCCACAAACCTAGACATCTAAAAGTCTTTCCTACCTTACTAGAATCATTTAAGCAAAAATCCTTCTAAATTAGTCATATCACACATACAACCCATCACAAAGTCTTCTCACCAAATTTAATTGGTAGCTCTGGTCATCCCAGAAAGTTGATCTTGTCATCGATATGATACCTCATCACATATTCACTGATTCTATCCTGTAAAGAAATCAATCGATGCACACACCTTTCTACTAACATTTTCAGATGATTCCAAGCAAGCTTACCCACTGAAAACTTCTCTTTATCCATAAACTTATCATCCCAATATCGATTAAGTTTCCTTGGTCTTAATTGGTTTACTAGCCCTCAATTAAATCTCTGAAATGTACTTCGCAACTTGAACATGTTAATACCTATCATCGATCCACAACTTTAATTTCTCTTATAGACCGATGCCTCACTCAAGTGTTCGTAATAAAACTAGTTGGTCCTTAAAATTTGTATATAGTGTCGAACTATATTATCCAAATAGGTGAAACAACTAATAGCCCCTTAAGTAATTAACCTTTTACACTCGTTAACTGATATATATATTTGTAATGACCCTTCCGGTCATTTACGCGTGTTTGCCTTTCTTGTACCGTTAGAGCTTGCATGTAGTAGCCCCAAGTCATTTATGGCTTGCTCGGACCGGTAGTTCGGTGCCCGACCATTTGCTTGGTCTTTTTGGCCATTCCTTATTTTAGAGCTTTTAGCTTTTGAAATCGTTGACTTCAGTCAACATCCTGGGTGTACGTGCTCAGAATCGAATTCTGACAGTTCCATTAGCTCCGGAGCGTGAACTTTGGTCTAGAGGGACCTTTGGTCGGGATCCGGGAGCTTTTTAGCTTGGAATTCTCTCTCATTCTGTGTTTTCAGGCCAGTTGGGCTTGTTTGGTTGACTTTGGTCAACATTCAGAGAGGACGGTCTCGGATGGAAATTCCATCAGTGCTTTTAGATCTGGAATGTCGATTTTAGGCTAGAGGGACTATTGGTTTGGGTCCCTAGGCTTCCGGAATTGATTTTGGCCATTGGGTTCCATTTTGAGAATAGTTGGCTAAAGGTTGATTTTGGGCGTGGGGCCCACTTTTCATTAAATTGAAATCCTATGGGATTTTCGTCGATTCCATTGGATCCAGAACGCCATTTCTAGTCGAATAGCTCAAGTCGTTTGTGTTCGCGGGACCCCAGATGCGTTCCCGGGGACCCATCTTGTGAAAATTTGCCTAAGGATTGGTTGCTGGTTGCTGGTGTGGGCAGCACCATGCGCCCTGGCTGCCTGTGCCCATGCGCCCCATGCGCCCTGGCCGCCTGTGCCCATGCGCCCTATGCGCCCTGGCCGCCTGTGCCCTGGTGCACCTGGGCCGCTCTGGCCCCTGGGCGCTGGCAGCTTATATAGCTGGCCAGCCCTCTTTTCCCCTTTATTTCTAAAAACCCAAAAACGTTATTCTCCATTAAAATAGCTCTCAAAAACCTCCATATAACCATTGTTCATCCCAACTACTTGGAGGATAATATTTTGTCGATCCATGCTCGTTTGTAGACTCCTAAATCCGATAAACCCTCTCTTTAAATTCCGAATTCTCCATGGATCATGAACCCAAAACCTCCATAAATCACCTTGATCATTACCAACAGCTTGGAGGTTAATATTTTCTGAATCTTGAGCGTTTGTTGGATTCTAAATCGGGTAAGTTCTTTCGTGATTTTTCCGATTTCTTCCACGAATTTCATTCTTTAAATTCCTTGATTTGCGGTGTGTTTTGAGCCCTAATTGTTGTCCATTTCCGCTCAATTTTTGAGCATGTTCTCACGGGATGGTAAGGAACACAGGTGTGTTTTTCATTTCCGGTTTTGGGTTACGGGGCCCACGGGCCCGTTTGTGACCCGAATTTCAACCCGGGTATATTTTTGGCATTATGGGTATCGTTAGTCTTGTTTTAATCTTTAGATTGTTGTATTGATAGTGGTTTTGCGATTTGGAGCTTCTTAGAGCAGTTCGAGCCTGGACGACGTCGTCCCCGCAGCTATTCGTCGGACGACAGGTAGGTTATGGTTTTCCCCTATCTAGACTCTGCGTATATAGGCTATAACTTCATTAATTAGCATCCTTGGATGGGTTGTTATAGGTTGGTACCCCAGAGCTTGTCCGTCTTTCGTCCGTCTATTTCATACGTTGTTTGTAGTATTCGCGTAGTAATGTATATTACCTTTGTGGTCCCGTGTGGCCTTGTTTTGACTCTGGAACATAGATGGTGGGCTATTTGGGAATGTCCGCGAGTCCCGGACATAGAGATTATCCTTTTACGCTGGTTATGTCTGCTGAGTAGTTATTGGGCCTGTGCAGGGCTGATAGGAATTGTTGTGAGCCATTGGGCTACTTTTATATTTGTGTGCGAGCATATCATCCATGAAAAATGTTTTCCCCTTCATGTTTTACTACAGTTTTGGATGTGAGCCACTACTGACAGTTTTCCTAAATTTGCATGGCCCTGGGGCCCGTTTTTGGTACTGTTGTTGATGGAAAAGGGGATTTTTGGATGTTTTTGCACTGATTTTATTACTGGTACTAGTCTCTGCTAGGCAGAGCACCAAACTTGATTCTATTACTGATACTAGTCTCTGCGGGGCAGAGCACCAGACTTGATTTTATTACTGATACTAGTCTCTGCCGGGCGGAGCACTAGACTTGATTTACTACAGTTTTAGACTCGGTTACGCCCGGGCACCCTTGGAGGGGTTTTTGAGGAATTTTCTACTACTTTAGTCCTGGACGGGGTCTGGGCATGCATACTTGAGACTGGGTCTCTATCTTGATCCCGGACTTGCTTCCGGATGACATGTCTTGATACTGAGTTTTAGTATGGGGTCGGGGACCTCCATGGACCTTGCCGCTCTGGGCCTGGGGCTTCGGGTTGCGTGCGCTGGAGGGAAGGGTATACGGTGGAGTAGAGGTATACAGGCTGAGTCCTTCCATGGAACCTGCCTACTGGGCCCGATTGGCACCGGAGGAGGTACATACAGAGGTTCTATTTCATATCATATCATATCATGCATTGGATTCCACCCTTGTTTGCTGTGTGTTCAGTGTACGCTCCAGTAGTATGGGATGCCGGAGGGTTTGCTTTCACTTGATTATGTTCCTCGGTTGTATGGGCGGCCGTTGGGGCTGTAGGTAGACTATATTTACTCCTGTCTTTATTTAGAGCTTATCTTGGCACTCGGTTCTTGAAAGATTAGTGATGGCTAGCATGTTGAGGCTTTGGTTGTGGGATTTTTGATTATTGAGAGGGCTTTGGAGTCCTATCTTATTGAGGCACTTTGGTGTGGCCTTCTGAGCAGAGTGTGAGACTCTAGTTCTATTCTTGTGGAAAGCTGAGTGGTATCCCTCGGTTATTGTGGCCTAGTTATTTCATCCTAGGGTTGTACTTGTAAGGTGATTCCCTGGTTATGCTATCATATGATTGGATTGATGTTATGATTTCCTTATACTGGTTGATTCCATTTTGAGTATGTTAGACTGCTCTTCATCTTTTCCTTTTACTTGAGGTTACCGGTATACCGCCATTTTCTCAACTCTCTCTCTCTCTTACTTATATTATTATGCAAGGGCTCCAGGTGTGTTCTCCTTTCCTTCACCTGTGATTCTATGTAATTGTATCTCTGTGCTAGCATGTGTTACTTGAAGCTCTTGGTTATGGATGATCTGTGCTAGCTCCTTGTGCCTTACTTATTGCCTCAGTGACTGCTTTCTTGCTATCTGTTACTTACTGCTTTTATATCTTATATACGCTCAGTCGGCCTATGATACCTACTGAGTACCCGTGGTTTTGGTGCTCATGCTACACTTCTGCACTTTTTGTGCAGATATTAGCTGAGCTTTCGCCGTTGATCACGTTGGAGACTCGTGCAGCTTTTGGATCTTTGAGACTGGGGTGAGCGCCTGACGGTCGGGGCTTGTCTACATCTCATCTGTTGTATTATTGCTCCTTGTACTTTCGGAGGCAATTTATGTTATATTTTGTTACTACTAGCACTTGTATCCTATTAGAAGCTTCTGTACTGTTGATACCGAGTCTTGGGGTTGGTGTAGTTTCCTTTATGTATTTATATTCGAGTTTTGCTTTCGCTTATTTTTGCTTGCTGGTGCGTTTTGGTTAGGTAGTAGCCCATTACTAACTGTTCTGGGCTACGGGAATTTGTTCGCCTACTAGGGGATTGTAGGTGCCATCATGACTTGAGAAATCGGGTCGTGACAACTTGGTATCAGAGCTCTAGGTTCACCGGTGTCATGGTACAGAAGCAAGTGTCTAAGTAGAGTCTCGTGGATCGGTACGATGACGTCCGTGTCCTATCTGTGGGAGGCTACAGGGCATTGTTAGGAAAAGTTTCATCTTCTTGGCTCCTCATCGTGCGTTCCTGGCTTTATTGATTTCTAGACTTCGATTATTCATTCATTCTGAGATGCCTCATACGAGTGCAATAGCGGTTGGTCCCGAGGCTTCTGTGCCTGTTGCTTCAGTGCTTCCATCAGCACCAGGACTCTAGAGTGAGGCTTTACCTCACTAAATAGGGGTGTAGGGTCAGCTCAACCTCCGATTGGAGTTATAGCGACCTCAGCGCTTCAAGACACCGTGGCTAGGACTCTGAGTCCTCCGGTGAGTGTTCCAGTACCTGGTTCTGTGAGTGGTGCTTCAGTTATAGTTGAGCTTCTAGTTCTTCAGCAGGGTTGTCTGTCAGTATTGGAGTACGAGGCGAGATTTTCCCATTGGGCTTCATCTGCTATAGGCTATTTTTGGTGTGGTGAGCATGGGTACTTTGCTAGGAATTGCCCCAGGATTATGTATCCCAGACAGCCTGGTTGTTATCACTGTGGAGAGATTAGTTACCTTTATAGATATTGTCCCCGTCGAGGGCCGGTTAGGCCTTTAGTTTCGACTACTCAGTCCAGAGTTATATCCCATCAGTTTGATACTCCTCTTGGTGGGCCAGAGGTAGAGGTTCCTGATATCGTTGCTCCAGGTTAGGCTTTTGCTACCTTTGACTTGTGATAGTCCTGCTCGCGTTGTGATTCTATCCCTTCTGTTATTTATATTCTTATATGCCTACCTGCTATTTGTTTAAGTTGTTTGGCTACTCGAATTGTAGTACTGATGTGTTATTTTATTGGTAGTTTATTCTTTAGTAGTGGATGGGGGTAAGTTAGCCTTGAGAGGTGTTTTCCCGGAGTTGTAGCTCGTGGGTAGTTCTTGTTATTCTATTTCTAGTTGGGTTACCCCTGTTTCATTGTGATTATGGACTTTTGGTTGGGTTTTCTTTGTTGAGCGATCCTAGATGGTTGTTGCCTAGGCCGTTATCTAGCGTGGCTAGAGATTCGTGTGATGGTTCGATGTATTACCGGTAGTTGGGCCGGAGTTAAGATTTTGCCTCAGTTGGGAGATATTGGTTATGCTAGTGTGCATAAATTGGTTTGGTCTCCCGAGTTTCTAGAGTCGACCCTCTTTGTTGATTAGTTTAGTAGGTTGGTAGGTATGTGGGTTGTTCCCATATTCTCCTCCACTTCCTGGTCCGTTGGGTGTTTTGTTGTATCCCTAGCTCCAGTTGGAATGAATCTTGATCGTAGTTCTTTCGATGAGCTCTGGATGTGGGCATCGTGATTGGGTCTTGACTTTAAGCACTTCCAACTAAGTGTTGATCGTAACCTCGTATTTAGGTTGTATTTGTAAGCATTTCGGCTGAGTTGGGCATCCGACCCATTCTTCTCCTGCCTTATTAAATTTGACATGTAGCCATGAGTAGCAAGGTAATGGCTTCAGGTTCTTATTGGAGAAAGGATTTGTAAGGTTTAGTATGTGCTAAGGAAGCATTTTTGTTTAGTTGAAAAAGAAGGGAGATGACTCTTTGTTTGTGTTTAAGTGTCCTCGTAGTTGGCTGAGGTGGCGATGAAGGTTTGCTTTGGGATTGTGTGTTGGTGATTCGATCCAACCGTCTACACATTGTCGTGGGTTTTCCATCGATTGGTTTTTGTTTCAATAGCAGCTGCGGTGTTGGCAACTTGTATTTTCAGGCCTAGTTGGCTTAGGTTCTTAAGGGTTCATTGGTAGCATAAAGGTTCGAGCAACGCTTTGGTTGGCAGTTTTGAAAGTCGGTGTTCAGAATCATAACGTGGCAGATTACATCGGATGGTTTGTGGCAGTTTCTATTTAGTTGCAGCATCCTAGTGCCAGAAGGCAGTGGGTGCGGACAACTTAGCTTCTTTTACTTCAGTTGTGGATGCGGCTATTGGCCTTGGAAACCTAGTCCTTGGCTAACCTATGCAAGAGGCAAGATATTCTATATTTCAGCAGCGTTCTAGTTAGTACGAGGTTTTTCTACCATGGTTGGACAGACTCCGCGGCGTAAGTTTGAGCTTCAGCAGTGGTGTATGCTTTATGTGGTCAGCTTGTGCGGGTTAAGACTAGCAAGGCTATTTTGAGCTTTGATGATACGTAGAGTCTGATAATAGCCATTCGTTTGCCCAGGATTTGAAAGCTTATTTAGTTAGTTCTTCCGGGGTTGTTGTTTATGTAGGGTCCCAGTGTTGGTTAGACTCAGCCAATATGGACTAAAAGTTCGGTATGATATATGCTTCGAAATAGTTGGTTGTGTTCAGATTCGGTAGAGCGGTTGATTCGAGCCAAAGGGTTGAGTTGAAGTTATATGCAAATTTCCATGTCTAGATGGCAACTTTGATCCCCAGCAACCCTTTCCTTGCATACGGGGAGTTCTGACTTGATATTCTCAGCATGGTTGATTTCTTCATAAGTTGAGATTAGTAAAGTGATTTAGAATTTATGCAGTATTCGAGTGTTTGGAGCTTAGTTGGTGGTTACAGACCTCGTGGTAGGCTTACCACACTTCTTGCAGAGGCTTCGTTTTGGTTTTGGGTCTGTTGGGCAGGTTGCCCTGGTTCATTTGCTTCCAGTTGACTCAGACTCGGCATGGTGCAGCAATTTGGTTCATTCTACAGTTTGGAAGTTCTCCGTCAACACAAGGTATCCACATGTGCCTTCCCTAACTTTGGTGTGCAAAGTTCAGTCGGGTTCAGATGGTTGGTTCAACTGGGTTCAATTATCGAGTTTGATGTTAGCAAAAGTGTCTGTTCATTTGTTGATGGTCAGTCGGGGAAGGTAACTACAACTTTTGATGATATGCTTCGGATTGTTATTTTGGGATGTCAAAGGCTAGTAGACTATAGCTTGACTTCGATATAACTTGAGTATAAAAGGTGAATTCGTCTGTGGTAGAGTATAAGCGTGAGCTATGGATCTCCAGTGTGTCAGTTGATGTTTCGATAGTGGCTCGAATGTTCAGCTTTTATGAAGTTTCATGATTATGGCACAGAAGGATTTGGCTCAGAATAAAAGGGTTTTGCAGATCAGCGGGTTCATGAGTTAGAGTTTTGGTTGTTGGCTTTTTCGGCAAACTTGGTTGTGGTTTCGAAGATTTCAAGTTCTGTGTGTTGATCGCATTGCTTCTCTGGTTTCGGTGTTGTGTCAGTGCTTTTCGGTTGAGGTTCTCAAGGTTCAGTTTGGGTTGGCAGACCCTTTGAATTTTGGAGTTTAAGTTTGGGTTCTAGCTTGGCTAGTACGGAGTTAGGCTGGGTTGCTTTTCATTGGTTCTGTTATGTTGGGTGTCGTCCAGACGAGGAGGCTACCTGGGTTGTCCGAGAGAGTAGTGCGGGCCTTGTACCCGTTGTTCTTTGGATCTCTAGTCTTTCCTTCTTTCCTGACTTTCGGGGACGAAAGTCTTTTTAGTAGTGGATGATGTAATGACCCTTCCGGTCATTTACGCGTGTTTGCCTTTCTTGTACCATTAGAGCTTTCATGTAGCGGCCCCAAGTCATTTATGGCTTGCTTGGACCGGTAGTTCGGTGCCCGACCATTTGCTTGGTCTTTTTGGCCATTCTTTGTTTTAGAGCTTTTAGCTTTTAAAATCGTTGACTTCAGTCAACATCCTGTGTGTACGTGCTTGGAATCGAATTCCGACAGTTCCATTAGCTCCAGAGCGTGAACTTTGGTCTAGAGGGACCTTTGGTCAGGAACCGGGAGCTTTTTAGCTTGGAATTCTCTCTCGTTTTGTGTTTTCAGGCCAGTTGGGCTTGTTTGGTTGACTTTGGTCAACATTCGGAGAGGACGGTCTCGGATGGAAATTCCGTCAGTGCTTTTAGCTCTGGAATGTCAATTTTAGGCTAGAGGGACTATTGGTTTGGGTCCCTAGGCTTCCGGACTTGATTTTGGCCATTGGGTTCCATTTTGGGAATAGTTGGCTAAATGTTGATTTTGGGCGTGGGGCCCACTGTAGAGGAAACCTTCGTTTTTGCTGCATTCTTAAGACTTCTAAGCAAGATGAGTCGACGTCAGAAGTATGAAAGAGCTGAAGTGATTATTAAAGAATTAGGCCTGGAAAGGTATGTGAGCTACCTTTCCATGAACTTCCTTCTCGCCCTTGATTACAAAGCACCACAATCTAAAACTGTCAAAAGAAATTGAACATGATTGTTGCAACTGTTCATTTAACTTGACATCCTATGGGATTTTCGTTGATTCCATTGGATCCGGAACGCCATTTCTAGTCGAATAGCTCAAGTCGTTTGTGTTCGCGGGAGCCCGGATGCGTTCCCGGGGACCCATCTTGTGAAAATTTGCCTAAGGATTGGTTGCTGGTTGCTGGTGTGGGCAGCACCATGCGCCCTGGCTGCCTGTGCCCATGCGCCCCATGCGCCCTGGCCGCCTGTGCCCATGCGCCCCATGCGCCCTGGCCGCTTGTGCCCTGGTGCACCTGGGCCGCCCTTGCCCCTGGGCGCTGGCAGCTTATATAGCTGGCCAGCCCTCTTTTCCCCTTTATTTCTAAAAACCCAAAAACGTTATTCTCCATTAAAATAGCTCTAAAAAACCTCCATATAACCATTGTTCATCCCAACTACTTGGAGGATAATATTTTGTCGATCCATGCTCGTTTGTGGACTCCTAAATCCGATAAACCCTCTCTTTAAATTCCGAATTCTCCATGGACGATGAACCCAAAACCTCCATAAATCACCTTGATCATTACCAACAACTTGGAGGTTAATATTTTCTGAATCTTGAGCGTTTGTTGGATTCTAAATCGGGTAAGTTCTTTCGTGATTTTTCCGATTTCTTCCACGAATTTCATTCATTAAATTCCTTGATTTGCGGGGTGTTTTGAGCCCTAATTGTTGTCCATTTCCACTCAATTTTTGAGCATGTGCTCACGGGATGGTAAGGAACACAGGTGTTTTTTTCATTTCCGGTTTTGGGTTACGGGGCCCACGAGCCCGTTTGTGACCCAAATTTCAACCCGGGTATATTTCTGGCATTATGAGTATCGTTAGTCTTGTTTTAATCTTTAGATTGTTGTATTGATAGTGGTTTTGCGATTTAGAGCTTCCCAGAGCAGTTCGAGCCTGGACGACGCCGTCCCCGCAGCTATTTGTCGGACGACAGGTAGGTTATGGTTTTCCCCTATCTAGACTCTGCGTATATAGGCTATAACTGCATTAATTAGCATCCTTGGATGGGTTGTTATAGGTTGGTACCCCAGACCTTGTCCGTCTTTCGTCCGTCTATTTCATACGTTGTTTGTAGTATTCGCGTAGTAATGTATATTACCTTTGTGGTCCTGTGTGGCCTTGTATTGACTCTGGAACATAGATGGTGGGCTACTTTGGGAATGTCCGCGAGTCCAGGACATAGAGATTATCCTTTTAGGCTGGTTATGTCTGCTGAGTAGCTATTGGGCCTGTGCAGGGCTGATAGGAATTGTTGTGAGCCATTGGGCTACTTTTATATTTGTGTGCGAGCATATCATCCATGAAAAATGTTTTCCCCTGCATGTTTTACTACAGTTTTGGATGTGAGGCACTACTGACAGTTTTCCTAAATTTGCATGGCCCTGGTGCCCGTTTTTGGTACTGTTGTTGATAGAAAAGGGGATTTTTTGATGTTTTTGCACTGATTTTATTACTGGTACTAGTCTCTGCTGGGCAGAGCACCAGACTTGATTTTATTACTGATACTAGTCTCTGCGAGGCAGAGCACCAGACTTGATTTTATTACTGATACTAGTCTCTGCCGGGCGGAGCACTAGACTTGATTTACTACAGTTTTAGACCCGGTTACGCCCGGGCACCCTTGGAGGGGTTTTTAAGGCATTTTCTACTACTTTAGTCCTGGACGGGGTCTGGGTATGCATACTTGAGACTGGGTCTCTATCTTGATCCCGGACTTGCTTCTGGATGACATGTCTTGATACTGAGTTTTAGTATGGGGTCGGGGACCTCCATGGACCTTGCCGCTCCGGGCCTGGGGCTTTGGGCTGCGTGCGCCGGAGGGAAGGGTATACGGTGGAGTAGAGGTATACAGGCTGAGTCCTTCCATGGAACCTGCCTGCTGGGCCCGATTGGCACCGGAGGAGGTACATACAGAGGTTCTATTTCATATCATATCATATCATGCATTGGATTCCACCCTTGTTTGTTGTGTGTTCAGTGTACGCTCAGGTAGTATGGGATGCCGGAAGGTTTGCTTTCACTTGATTGTGTTCCTCGGTTGTATGGGCGGCCGTTGGGACTGTAGGTAGACTATATTTACTCCTTTCTTTATTTAGAGCTTGTCTTGGCACTCGGTTCTTGAAAGATTAGTGATGGCTAGCATGTTAAGGCTTTGGTTGTGGGATTTTTGATTATTGAGAGGGATTTGGAGTCCTATCTTATTAAGGAACTTTGGTGTGGCCTTCTGAGCAGAGTGTGAGACTCTGGTTCTATTCTTGTGGAAAGCTGAGTGGTATCCCTCGGTTATTGTGGCCTAGTTATTTCATCCTAGGGTTGTACTTGTGAGGTGATTCCCTGGTTATGCTATCATATGATTGTATTGGTGTTATGATTTCCTTATACTGGTTGATTCCATTTTGAGTATGTTAGACTGCTCTTCATCTTTTCCTTTTACTTGAGGTTACCGGTATACCGCCATTTTCTCAACTCTCTCTCTTACTTATATTATTATGCAAGGACTGCAGGTGTGTTCTCCTTTCCTTCACCTGTGATTCTATGTAATTGTATCTCTGTGCTAGCATGTGTTACTTGAAGCGCTTGGTTATGGATGATCTGTGCTAGCTCCTTGTGCCTTGCTTATTGCCTCAGTGACTGCTTTCTTGCTATCTGTTACTTACTGCTTTTATATCTTATATGCGCTCAGTCGGCCTATGATACCTACTGAGTACCCGTGGTTTTGGTGCTCATGTTACACTTATGCACTTTTTTTGCAGATATTAGCTGAGCTTTCGCCGTTGATCACGTTGGAGACTCGTGCAACTTTTGGATCTTTGAGACTGGGGTGAGCGCCTGACGGTCGAGGCTTGTCTACATCTCATCTGTTGTATTGTTGCTCCTTGTACTTTCGGAGGCAATTTATGTTGTATTTTGTTACTACTAGCACTTGTATCCTATTAGAAGCTTCTGTACTGTTGATACCAAGTCTTGGGGTTGGTGTAGTTTCCTTTATGTATTTATATTCGAGTTTTGCTTTCGCTTATTTCTGCTTGCTGGTGCATTTTGGTTAGGTAGTAGCCCATTACTAACCGTTCTGGGCTACGGGAATTGGTTCGCCTACTAGGGGATTGTAGGTGCCATCATGACTTGAGAAATTGGGTCGTGACACATACCTACCAACCTTCTAAACTAATCAACAAGGAGGGTCGACTCTAGACACTCGGGAGGCCAAACCGATCTATGCACACCAGGAAAACCAATATCCCCCAACTAAGGCAAAATCTCAACTCCGGCCCAACTACCAGTAATACACTGAACCATCACATGGATCTCTAGACACGCTAGATAACAGCCTGGGCAACAACCATCAAGGACCGCTAGAAAGAAAGACTCAAAGCAAGCCTAGAACCACAAAAAACAGGAAGCGAGCTCTACAAAGCTACAACTCCGGGTAAAACACCTCACAGGGCTAACTCACCCCCATGTACTACTAAAGAACAAACTACCAATAAAACAACACATTGATACTCCAATTCAGGTATCCAAACAACTAAACAAGTAGCAGGTAGGCACGTAAGAAATTACACGACAGAAGGGACAGAATCGCAACACGAGCGGGACTAACACAAGTCGAAGGTAGCAAATGCCTGACCTGGAGCAACGATGTCAAGAACCTCTACTTTTAGCCCACCAAGAGGAGCATCAAGCTGACGGGATATAACTCTGGACTGAGTGGTCGAAAATGAAGGCTCACCTATCCCTCGATGGGGAAAAACTCTATAAAGGTGACCAATCTCTCCGCAATCATAACACCTAGGCTGACCAGGATACACAATCGTGGGGTAATTCTTAGCAAAGTGCCCACGCTTACCACACCAAAAGCAAACCCCACTGAATGAAGCTGGACTGGAAGATCTCGCTGAACCTGACCGGCCATCACGGCATACACACTCTGAAGGCAAACCTCAAAGAATATGATTCGTACCCTGCCTGCTCTGCTCAACATGACTTGTACCAACACCCTCTGGGACCCGTGGAGAAACTGAAACTGGCCCGGTAGACAGAAAGTAATGGACCCAGTCTCTAGTAGAGAATCCCCTACCTCGAGTCTGGGAACCTCGGAAACTATCCTGGCGACGATGCTTCTTAGCACTACCTCCATAATCCTCACAACATAAACCCTCAACAGCCTAAGCATGGGCAACTACCTGAAGGATACTCGTCCAAACTATAACAAAGTGCTCGGTCACCAAACGAAGTGGTTGAATCAAACCTCCCACAAAGCTCTGAACCCTATTAAACTCCGAAAGTACAGTCTTAGCAGTACACCTAACCCTCTCGTCAAATCTCGCCTCATAGTCCAACATCGACATACAACCCTGCTGAAGAACTGGAGGTTTGACCCTAACTAAAGCACCACTCATAGAGTTGGGTGCTGAAACACTCACCGAAGGACTCAGAGTCCTAGGCACGGTGTCCTGAAGAGCTGAGGTAGCTATGAATCTAGTCAGAGGCTGCGCTGACCCCACACCCCCTATCTGAGGTGGTAAAATCTCACTCTGAAGTCCTGGCACAGACAGAAGCACTGAAGCGACAGGCACACGAGCCTCGACATCACCCGCTATCGAACTCATCTTAGGCATCTGAGAAGGAATGAAACAACCAAAATTTAGAAGTCAATAGATCCAGGAACGCACAATAAGGAGCCAAGAAGATGAAACTTTTCCTAACAATGCCCTGTAGCCTCCCACAGATAGGATACAGACGTCATCGTACCGATCCACGAGACTCTACTTAGACACTTGTGTTACGTCCTAACGCACATGCAAGTGTACACGGTCGTACAAGTAATATAGGATTGTAAGTCCAGATATCATACCCACAGGGACTTGTCGATTAACTATTTTACTAAATTAAACTAGTTCTAATTAATTATTCAAGTGTAAAATTCCAAAGGTGATGATTAACTAATCTAAAAATAAAATAGAAGAAGTTAACTAATGAACAATTAACCAACAAAAAGCAGATTTTCACGTAATCAATGTGATAAAATCAATCTAGGACTATGGATCTGCTAACAATCATGTTTAATAAACAATTTTATCGACTTGTTTGTTTATCTAGTTGTTGATTCCGAGGTTGATATTACAACGATGGTCTCTTGAGCCTCTAGTTGCCTATTCAAAATAGCATCACAACTACATCGTTGAGCGGGGATGTGACATCTTATTTTAAAAGCATTTATATTTCTTCCTGTAAGAACCAAGCAAGGCGTTCTAGGTATATCTCTATCCTAGTCGCTAACCTACCCTTTACGTTACAAAAGAGAGGTCTTGCTCCCTATATTCTTCATTCTATCTCAATGATTCTTCTCTCGAGTTCACAAAGAGATTATAGATTTATTTTAATGGCCGCGAAGCATTAATATAGTAAGCACAAGAATATAAGAACAACTAATATGATTAACAAATAATCGAATCAATTGTCTACTAAACAATCATGTAGTTAGCTACCATAATCCTAGAACGAGAAGTTTAACTCCACATAGACATGGAGTAATTACAATAAATCATCCAAAGAAAAATGTAAAAATAAATAATAAAGGAGAAGAAAAGATGAAACCAATATTCTCCGGCCTCCACGGCGGCTCCTAGCTCTTCGTAGGTCAAAATTTGTGTAAAAATCGTGATTTGAGATGTATTTATAGAGTAGGAGGAAGATAACCCCTTTTCCTACTTGGATTTGGAGTAGAAAAAAAGCTGGAAAATTTTCGGGTATGCCTCTGGCGCGGCGCGCCACCCATAGCACCAGCCAGGGCTGGGGCGACGCGCCACCAATGCGACATCCCCATCCCTCAGTAGTTTGGGGGCTGGGGAGATGCGCCACCAATGCGCCACATCCCAGATTTTCTTCTTTTGCTCTCTTTTTCTCCCGGAACGTTGCTAACTCCTTTCTAATGTTTTTATGCTTCCGTTTAGCTCTCTTGGGTTGTTTTTCTCCATCGTTTTCCCTGCAAAGCATCTAATCACATATATTTTCTCACCACCATAAAAATGCAAATAATCTTAAGGATATACATCAATTTTGCCCTCAAAACAACGCTAAAACATGGGTAAATGAGGCAATTAGGCATATAAATAAGCCCAAGATCACCACCCCACACTTAAACCTTTGTTCGTCCTCGAACAAATCACTACACACCCTACAACATTTTACATCTTAAGACACCAATTGAACATGTCTACTAACACTCAAGTTAACTAGACAGTTTAATCATGACCTATAATCCCCTCATCATGCACACATCAATCATTTTTTCACAAACCCTTCATTGAAACCACACAACCTCTAAAACTGACTCTTCATGAAAAATATGGCCAACATGATCATGTGTGAATATAGATATCATAAGTGCACCAAGTTTTCACCATTTTGTGCCCTCACATTTAAGAGAGATGCCCATTGCTCACATCATACATACATATTCAAATTGGGGCATATAGATAAGAAATTCACTCACTCTCTCAAAGAAAGTTTCATGCATACAAGATATACCATAGGCTTGCCCTTAGTGTAATACTCTATTACCAAAGCATCAACATTGTAGGATCAAAAGTACTTTTACAAGTTGTAATGTCGGCTAAGGGACGGGTAGGAACACTTTGGCCAATAGTGACTACTTTCCCTATGCACTTTAAGACGCTTACTTTAAACGTTTTCACTATTTTCCTTATATCACCTCAACTTCAACTTATGTTCATGTTTTCCTTCAAACTCCCCCTTTTTATTTTGGTTTATTGTCGTTATCCTTCATTCACTTATTGCTAGCAAGGAGATTTTTCTAAACTTTCTTTTTATTTGTTTTTCTGAAAATTTATCTTTTTGATTTTTCCTTTCCTTACCAACAACATATGAGTTATTTTTCACAAGGAATACACATATAATTCTTATTCTTACCACGACAACCTCCCTCTATCTTTTTACCTTTTCTCTTTTATTTCCTTCTTCCTTTAAGTCTTTTAACTACAAAGTGCATTACAGACTCTTTAGATTAAATTAATACATGATAATCAAATAAAGGGGATAGGCTACACATGCGGATAGTCAAAAAAATAGTCTTAAGGATCAAAGGGGCTTAACTAAGAATAATATAATGGGTGGCACAAACAATAGTCAAAAATAAGTGGCTTACAAAGAAATGCCTTGATCATATCCCACAAGTCAATACTATGTTTCATTTTATACACACACGGGCCAAGTTCTAGATATCAAAATATATAAAAAAACAAATACAACAAACACTCACCACATATGGCACAATGGTTCAAAAATGGCTTCCTAAGACTTCATATTCACCACACAATCAAATTGAATGAATTAACATTATTGAGTCAATCTTTAGTTTTTCCTTTGAGTCAAGTTAAAGAGCTTATGCGTCTCTAAATGAAGTTTCCTACTTTTTATGCTTCTTTTGAGTGAATTACCCATGATGTCTAGTGTATACTTAGGCAAAGTACCTAGCATTCAAAAGGCTATGGTTTCTAATCTTTATCCTTCCTATGACTAATTTTCCCTCAAGACGGTCGTCATCCATCCATCATCGAGAAAATTTCTCTATCTATGACTAAACAAAATTAAAAACTACTCCTAAAAAAAATAAAAACTACTAGGTTCAAAGGTCACCCCCTCGTAAAAGAACCAAAAAGAAAAACCAAGGGGTGAATGAGATATGCCTCTAAAAAAAACTAGAAAATCTTTTTGTACTTTTTTTTTCCAAATGAAATAAACTCCTATGGCGTACTCACCCTAAAACTCATAATTATCGGAAGATTCCCCACCCCACGCTTAAAATCATGCTTTGTCCCCAAAGCAATTTATAGAAAAAGATAAAGAAGAAGGGTGTGAAATACTCCCTGAGGCCCTCTAAGGCCTAGCTAACAGCATGTTTCTTCAATTTTGATGAAAAGGGGTGAACGACCCCACACTTAAGCTTAAGCCATGCTCCTTAGCTTTCAAATTCGGGTACTCATACTTCCCCAAACCTGCAAAATCAAAACAAAAACAAAAACGTGACACTAAAAAAAAAGAAGTTACACTACTAGTTGGGTTGCCTCCCAACAAGCGCCTGATTTAACGTCGCGGCGCGACGCCATCACTACACCACTTTTCTTTCCACTTAGAACTTATGAATTGTTCCCCTAACTTTGCATCAAACTTTTTTCTCCGCTCAAGGGGCGGTGGTATAAAGATGAAGGGACCAAGCAAAGGATGTCGCATTTTACACTTTTTGGCCCTTAAGTGAGGAATGTCGTTTTGTCTTTTCGGTGTGGCAAATTTTAGAATGTAAGGACCTTGTTCCTCATATACACACTTCTCAACTAGCTCAGATGACTCAATTTTTATGTCATCACCCAAACATAACGTAGAAAAGTGATTAAAATGAGGTCCAACAGTATCTAATCCCAAACTTGCATTGTTTATGACATGCTCACTTTCATACATCTCCTCAACATCAGCACCAATGAATAAAGCATAGTTGAATGGATGGAATTCTTCTTTTCGCTTCACTAGTTGGCCAGTATCCACAACAATTGATGATTGGGCATCAGACGCCTCAACCTTTTTCTTCAAGTGATCCTTTAAGTAATGGATATCTGAGTCAAATTGGTTTATCTCTTGTCTGAGATAAACTTTACCTTCTATTAGCTGTATCGTCATCTTTGTGAGGTTATCTAGTATTTGCTTTAGCATATCAATAAGGTGAGCATCATTCACATCCTCCACTTCATTACCCCTGTCAATATCATAAACAACAGAAGAATCATAATAGGGGCTTGGGGAAGGGGAATAAGAGTTAGGACAACCATTCGAATGGCCATCCTGACCACCACATATATGACATACATTAAATTCAAGAGATTGGGTAGGTGCACACCACCCGCCATTTTGAATATAATGGCAATTGAAACGCAGATGGGGTCCTCCACAATACTGACAAGGATTACCAACATATGAATAGTACTGACCTTTCAACCAATCTTTATCACTAGATGTCATGTTAAGAAGATTATCGAATAAAAAAAACTATATATAAAAGAAAACAAAATATATACAAAAACTTAAATAAATAAAAAGAAAAAGTTTAATATAGATAAATAAAAATTTCTAAGTCCCCAAAAACGGCGCCAAAAAATTGTTGCTTCCTAACGCACATGCAAGTGTACGCGGTCGTACAAGTAATATAGGATTGTAAGTCCAGATATCGTACCCACAGGGACTTGTCGATTAACTATTTTACTAAATTAAACTAGTTCTAATTATTTATTCAAGCGTAAAATTCCAAAGGTGATGATTAACTAATCTAGAAATAAAAAAGAAGAAGTTAACTAATGAACAATTAACCAACAAAGAGCAGATTTTCACGTAATCAATGTGATAAAATCGATCTAGGACTATGGATCTGCTAACAGTCATGTTTAATAAGCAATTTTATCGACTTGTTTGTTTATCAAGTTGTTGATTCCAGGGTTGATATTACAATTATGGTCTCTCGAGCCTCTAGTTGCCTATTCAAAATAGCATCACAACTACATCGTTGAGCGGGGATGTGACATCTTATTTTAAAAGCATTTATATTTCTTCCCGTATGAACCAAGCAAGGCATTCCTGGTATATCTCTATCCTAGTCGCTAACCTACCCTTTACGTTACAAAAGAGAGGTCTTGTTCCCTATATTCTTCATTCTATCTCAATGATTCTTCTCTCGAGTTCACAAAGAGATTATAGATTTATTTTAATAGTCGCGAAGCATTAAAATAGTAAGCACAAGAATATAAGAACAATTAATATGATAAACAAATAATCGAATCAATTGTCTACTAAACAATCATGTAGTTAGCTACCATAATCCTAGAACGAGAAGTTTAACTTCACATAGACATGGAGTAATTACAACAAATCATCCAAAGAAAAACGTAAAAATAAATAATAAAGGAGAAGAAAAGATGAAACCAATATTCTCCGACCTCCACGGTGGCTCCTAGTTCTTCGTAGGTCAAAAACTGTGTAAAAATCATGATTTGAGATGTATTTATAGAGTAGGAGGAAAATAACCCCTTTTCCTACTTGGATTTGGAGTTAAATAAAGCTGGAAAATTTCCGGGTATGCCTCTGGCGCGGCGCGCCACCCATAGCGCCAACCAGGGCTGGGGCGATGCGCCACCAATGCGCCAGCCCCATCCCTCAGTAGTTTGGGGGCTGGGGCAACGCGCCACCGATGCGCCACAGCCCAGATTTTCTTCTTTTGCTCTCTTTTTCTCCCAGAACGTTGCTAACTCCTTTCTAATGTTTTTATGCTTACGTTTCAGCTCTCTTGGGTTGTTTTTCTCCATCTTTTTCCCTGCAAAGAATCTAATCACATATATTAGCTCACCACCATGAAAATGCAAATAATCATAAGGATATACATCAATTTTGCCCTCAAAACAAGGCTAAAACATGGGTAAATGAGCAATTAGGTGTATAAATACGCCTAAGATGTACTTGCTTCTGTTCCACGACACCGGTGAACCTAGAGCTTTGATACCAATTGTCACAATCCAATTTCCAAGGTCATGATGGCACCTAAAGCCCCCAGTAGGCGAACCAATTCCCATAGCCCAGAAGGGTTAGTAATGGGCTACTACCTAAGCAATACTCACAATAAGCAGAATATAAAGATAGAACAAAGCGGAAGCAATAACCTGAATATATACAAAAAGAAACTACACCAACCCCAAGACTTGGTATCGACAGTATAAAATCTTCTAATAGAACAAAAGTGCTAGAGGTAACAAAATGATAAGTACAACTGTCTCCGAATATACAGAGAGTAACACTACAAAAGATGAGATCTGGTCAAGCCCCGACCGTAAGGTGCTCACCCTAGTCTCGAATATCCACAAAATATGCACGAGTCTCCAACGCGATCAACGGCGAGAACTCAACTAATATCTGCACAGAAAGTGCAGAAGTGTAGTATGAGCACCAAAACAACGGGCACTCAGTAGGTATCATAGGCCGACTGAGCACATATAAGGTAAAACAGCAATAGTAGACAGAGTAGAAACAAGCAGTCACGGAAATCAATGAAAAAGTATACAGGAACTAGTCCAGAGGTAAGACAACAGAACAACATTCAAGGCTAGCAAGTAGGATATACACACACAGGCACGGGTGAAAGTAATAAATGACGCACCTGGGATCCTTGCAACAACAGTGTATACATAACAAGTTTAAGAAATGGATGGTATACCGGTAACCTCAAGTGTGAGAGAAAGAGGGAAAGAGTAATGATAGGCATGCTCGGAGACTGGAATCAAACTCAACTAATCATATCAATCTCAAATCCAGAAACTAACAGCCTAGCAGTAACCAATTTCATACTTAACCGTAACAGGGAATAATTCCGTAAATAAATAACAAGTGTCTCCCTACAGTCCCCCGGCCGCCCATACAATCGAGGAACACAGGCAAGTGAAAATAAACCCTCCGACATCCCATACTATCGGAGCGTACAATCAACAAATAACAAACAAGGTGGTATCTCACGCAGATGGATGATATGATGCCATGCTAAGTAAAAGTGATAGTAGCACCGTATGTTACCCGCTTCTGGTGACTTGTAAGGCCCACAAGACAGGATCTATGGAAGGTCTCACCCGTATACCACTACTACACTGTATACCCTCCCTCCGGCACACGCAATCTGAAGCCCCAGTCCCGGAGCGACAAGGTCCATGGAGGTCCCCGACCAACATACTAGATACCCCGCATCTTGAAAATCATCAAGTAAAGTTTCCCGGAGGGTTTCCAGGTCTAAATCAGTAAATCAAATGGTCCTAGCGCATGGCCCCACCGAGCCTAGTATTATCACGAAAGATGTAGTAAAACAGGTCTAGCCCTCGACCTCGCCGAGCCTAGTATGATTAGAAATAGTGATAAAATATACTTTAGAACTTTTCTCAGCCCGAGAAGATTCACAAAAAAAGTCAAACTATTTCCAAATCATTTTCGTTGAAAACGGGCTCCCGGGCCATGCAAGATTTAGAAAACAGATCCAGTAGGCCCGAAGCCAAAACAGTAGTAAAACGTGGAAGAAACTTCTTTATATGCATAGAAATTGTATTATAATACACACAATAGCTGCCCCGCAGCTCACAATCAACCTAACGACCCTGCACAGGCTCCAAAGCTACTCAGCAAGCATAACCAGCCTAGAAGGATAATTCTATGTTTGGGACTCGCGGACATTCTCAATGACCCCACCATCTATGTTCCAGAGTCAACAAGGCCCCCACGGGACCACAAGGGTAATAATATCAATAAATTGGAATACTACACACAACGGAGGAAAGAAACGAGACGGATCACGGAGGAGCGGTCAAAGTCTGTGGTACCAGCCTAACAACCCAACCCAAGGATGCCAACTAGTATAATTTTACTCGATATATGCAAAGTCTAGGTAGTTAAGCCGTAACTTACCTGTCGTCCGATGGCAAGCTTCTAGGACGACAATGTCCAAGCTCGAATCGCTCCGAGAAGCTCCGAAATGAAATCAAACTCGAATTTTGGCTTGAATAACTTGATGTAAATGATCGATCTTCCTTTCGATGAACAAATAGTAATCGTCAAAAAAAATGTTTTTCCCCACCAAACATTACCGTGCATTAAACAAGTTGTATATAACAACTGATATGCATGCTTACCCTTGTTAACAAGATTGAGAATAATCACTAAAAAGAAAACGTGTTGCTCCCAGCAACATCCTTATTTATATATACATGTTTGAAAAGTGAATCCTTAAACAGAGAGAATGACAAATACTATATATATATATATATATATATATCCAATAAATGCCATGCTTGTCCACTAATCACCCTAAGCCTTGCTGGGCACTCCCTCCACTTCCACGTGGAGGGTAGGGGATATATCCAAAATATTTTATCCCGCTACATATATATTTGGGTATTACATAAATTCATGGTAAAATAAATATAACTCTTTGAATATATCATAATTAATAGAAAATTATTTCAAATAAAATCTACTATATAACAATAATAATTTTCAATATAACTAAATTTACTATCTCCGTTAAAATATTAATATCTTATAAAACTCTTACAAAATAAATACATACACAAATCTTCGTCGATTTCGTTGAGCCTGGAATATCGTTTCCACTCTGTTAGCATTATTGGTTTTTGAATATCGATTTTCAATTGTGCCCGAAACACCCCGTGGAGTTCTCAAAAGTTGCAGAAAAATAGTTGTAGGCCAGCCTTCAGCGCAATCGCGCCAAGGCCAACGCGATCGCGCCTCAGCGCCTGCCAGCCTTCAGCGTGATTGCACCCTCCCAGCGCGATAGCGCCGAGGCGCCTGCCACCCCTTCAGCGCTGTTGGCGCTGGCCTAGCGCCAGACCCACTTTTGACCCAGATATTGACCCGACTACCATTGTAGCAATATGGGTATCATTGGACTCGTCTTAACATCTTATCCATGAATTTGATAGTTTGATACTCGTTTGGAGCTTCTTGGAGCATCTCAACCTCGGATATAGTCGTTCCCGCAGCTTGTCATCAGACGACAGGTAGGTTACGACTTAACTCCCTAGACTTCGCATATATAGGGTAAAATTGTACTAGTTAGCATCCTTGGGTTGGGTTATTAGGTTGGTACCACAGACCTTGACCGCTTTTCAATGATTCATCCTATTACATTCCTCCGTTGTGTGTAGTATTCCTATTAGTTGGTGTATTTATTATCCTTGTGACCCCGTGAGGTCTTGTTGACTCTGGAACATAGAAGGTTAGATTATTGGAAATGTCTGTGAGTCCCGGACACAGAAGTATCCTTCTAGGTTGGTTATGCTTGCTGAGTAGCTTCAGAGCCTATGCAGGGCTGTCAGGTTGATTGTCAGTTGTCGGGCAGCTATTTGTGATGATCATATCATTTCCATGCATAGAAAGAGGTTTTCCACGTTTTATTATGGTTTTTGGCTTCGGGCCTGCGGTAACTAATTTTCTAAACCTTGCATGGCCCCGTGGAGCCCGTGTTTGGTAAATTGGATTTGAAAATGATTTGACTTGACACGTGAATCTTATTGGGGTAAAAGAAGGTTAAAAACATGGTTTTATCATGATTTACTACTACTGCTAGACTCAACCGGGTCGGAGTGCTAGCTGAGTTTTCTCACTGATTTGAAATAGCTTTAGGCTCAGCTGGGTCGAGCATCTGAGAGATTTTACTACTGTTTTAGACCCGATTGTGCCCGGGCACCCTTGGAAGGATTTTTGAGACATATTTCTCACTGTTTTAGTCCTAGACGAGGTCTAGGCATGCATATTTGAGACTTAGCCACTGGCTTGAACCCAGACTCATTTTTGAAGGGCACATTTTGATTCTGAGATTTAGTATAGGGTCCGGGACCTTCATGGACCTTGCCACTCCGGGCCAGGGGCCTCGGGCTGCATGTGCCGGGGGGAAGGGTATACAGTGGAGAAGAGGTATACGGGCTGAGTCCTTCCATGGAACATGCCTACTGGTCCCGATCGGCACCTGATGAGGTACATAAAGAGATTCTATTTCACCCTGAGGTCATCATGCATCATATCATCCATTGTTTGAGATACCACTCTTGTTTGTTGTTTGTTGATTGTAAGCTCTGGTAGTATGGGCTGCCGGAGGGTTTGTTTTTACTTGATTGCGTTACTCGTTTGTATGGGCGGCCGAGGGACTGTAGGTAGACTCTCTTTATTTAATTACGATTTTGTTCTCTACTACGGTTATAAGTGTGGAATTGGACTTGCTAGACTGTTACTTATGTATTTGAGAATTGGCATGGATTGGGTGTTTATTCATTCTGTTTATCGAGCATGTCTACTTTATCGTTCCCTCCTATTCTATATACCTGAGGTTACCGGTATACCATCCCTTGCGCTAGAACTTATCTATATACATTGTTTTGCGAGGATCCTAGGTGCGTCGTTCTCTTTTTCACCTGTATTTGCCATGTATATATTCTATTTGATAGCCTTGCTTGTTACTTTCTGTTGTCTTCCCTCTGGGCTAGTTCCTGTGTACTTTTTCATTGATTTCTGTGACTGTTTATTTCTACTCTTCCTTCTACTGTTCTTTTACCTTATATGTGCCCACTCGGCCTATGATACCTACTGGGTACCTTATGCTCGCATTTGGTGCTCACCTTACCCCCTGCATCTTCTGGTGCAGATCCTGGTGTGGGCCATCACCGATAGAGCGCCAGAGACTCGTGCGGGCAGCTGTTCTTGGGATCATCCAGGCTGAGGGTGAGCTCTTGGCGTTCAGAGCTTGACTTTAGTTTTTCCTTAATGTATTTTGTACTCTTATAGTTTCGGAGACATCATGTATATATTACTTTTGTACCTTTTTGTACTCCTGCTGTAGGTCGGCTCTTATACACTATGATACCAGGTTTTGGGATGGTTTAGCTTCTGCTTTGCATTTATATTACTTTGGTTATCCTGTTTATTCATCTTGTTCCCTTGCTTCCGCTTATTTATTTGTTTTTTTGCTTAAACTGTTAGAATGTAGCCCATTACTAACTGTTTGGAGCTACGGAGATTGTTTCGCCTACTGGGGCTTGTAGGAGCCATCATGATTAAGAAATCAGGTCGTGACAGCTTGGTATCAAAACTCTAGGTTCACCGGTGTCATCGGTATAGGAGCCAATGTCTAGTAGAGTCCTGCAGATCGGGGTGGAGATGTCTGTGCTCAATCTTCGGGAGGCTATAGTGACATCTTAGGGACATGGACCTTTCTAGCTTCTCTTTCGTGCGTAGTATCCTTGAAAGTTCCTGAAAATCTCACTTGTTCTGGTGCACTCTTCCGCAGATGGTTCATACGAAGTCGTCAGCTTCAGGCGGAGGAGAGTCTCCAGCCCCTGCACCTCTGACTCCAGCTAGGGGTCGGGGTGGTCGCAAGGGCAAGTCTAGAGGTCTTCCCAGAGCTGGGGCACCTGCTAGGGCCGCCAGAGTTGATATAGAGTCGGAGTATGACTACGAGGTAGAGTTAGCTCCAGAGCATCAGCATGTGGACCCGAGGATGGCCCAGGTACCACCAGCTCCAGTGTCAGTTCCAGCATTGGTTTCTATGCTAGCTTCATCCCCAACTCAGTCTTCAAATGTTCGGGGTTTACTTGTTTAACTCTTGGGTATGATTGGGGAGCGTCCTTCTGAGGCAGCACAAACATCCGATCAAGGGGCAGCCCTGGGTGTTCAGAGTTCAGAAGCAAAGCCTGTTACTGCGGCTCCCCGTGCTGAGGTTGTTCCAGTCCCATCGGTTGCCCAGCCTCTTGCTCTTCTCCTCGCCATGACAGATGGGGAGCAGAAGGCCTTGGGTAGGTTTTTGAGATTGCCACCACCGAGATTTGCTCGTACACAGGGTCAGGACCCCCACAATATTTATCACCACATGTGAGGAGATGTTGCATCATTTGGGCTTATTGGAGATCCACGGGACATGATATACTTCATATCAGTTGGAGGGTCTAGCGAAGTTATGGTGGAGAGCACAGGTTGCTTGCAGGCCTTCTACGTCACCTCCCTTGATCTGGTCCGAGTTTTAAGAGGCCTTTATGGCCAAGTTCTTGCCACAGAGCGATAGGGAGCGTCGGAGGGAGGAGTTCACTAGACTTTCCCAGGATTCTATGACTGTCTCAGATTACGAGACCCATTTCCATCAGCTTGCTCCGTTTGGGGTCATGATTATTCCTACTGAGGCCGACAGGGTTCATAGATTCACTTGGGGGCTGCAGAGAGAGTTCAGAGAGCCTGCAAAGATACTAGTTGCTAGCAGTCGATTATTTCAAGCCATTGCGGACTATGCCCATACAATTGAGGATTCGCGTCATCATGAACCGGGGCCAGAGATAAGAGGCCTCGGCATCAGGGTGGTTACAGTGGTTCTAGGCACAGTGGTAGAGGTTTCGGCCAGTGGCGCTGAGGTTATCAGCCACAACAGCATCAGGGTCAGTCCAGTCGACCAATTCAGGCTTCACTCCAGGCTTCGAGGTCTTAGTTTGAGCAGGGTCAGGGTAGCCATCAGGGCCATAGCGGTCAGTCTTCAAGGGGTGCATCTTTTGGGGTATCAGGTCGTGGTGGACATTCGGGTTCTACTAGTTCATCCAGACTGGGTAGGTCGTCAGGTGCTTGTTACACTTGTGGTATGGTTGGTCACTTTGCTAGAGATTGCCCCCAGCAGGGTACAGTTCAGCCGGCTGAGCCATTGCGAGCAGTTCAGCCTCCAGCTAGAGGGGGTGGTGCCCCGGGTGGCAAAAAAGGTGGTAGGGATGGCGGTCGGAAAGCTGGAGGTCATTGTTAGTTCTATGCGGTTCCTAGGAGACCGAAGGTAGAGGCCTCGGATGCTGTGATCACAGGTATGATTTCTGTATACCGTCAGCCAGCTTATGCTTTGTTTGATTTTGAATCCACTTGTTCATATATGCCTACTTTCTGCCTTGTTTGGGGTTGGCTAGTGAGACATTGTTTGTGCCTGTTTCTGTTTCGACCCCAGTTAGAGATTCTTTAGTAGTGGATCGGATTGTGAGATCCTGTGTGATTTCCATTGGTGATTTAGATACTTGGGCTAACTTGATGATACTTGATATGTTAGACTTTGATGTGATACTGGGCATGGAGTGGTTATCCCCTCACCATGCGGTTTTGAATTGTTATGCCAAGACCGTTACCATAGCCATGCCCGGTGTGTCCCCAGTTGTGTGGAAGGGTTCTGTTAGCCATGCACCGTCTGGGATTATCTTTGTCTTCGAGCTAGGAAGTTGATTTCCAGTGGGTGTCTAGCTTATCTAGCATATGTCAGAGATGCTAGTGTTGACCCTACGTCTCCTGAGTCTGTTTCTGTGGTTAGAGACTTCCTAGATGTGTTTCCTACCGACCTGCCAAGCCTTGCACCTGAGAGGTATATTGATTTCGCCATTGAGTTAGAGCCAGGCAGCAGGCCCATTTCTATTCCCCCTTACCGTATAGATCCTGCTTAGTTGAGAGAGCTTAAGGAGAAGCTCCACGATTTATTAGCTAAGGGGTTTATTAGACCGAGTGTGTCTCCTTGGGGTGATCTTGTCCTCTTCATGAAGAAGAAGGATGGGTCGATGTGGATGTGTATTGATTATCGGCAGTTGAATAAGGTGACAGTGAAGAATAGGTATCCGATTACCAGGATTGATGACTTATTTGATCAGCTTCAGGGTTCCACCGTGTTTTCTAAAATTGATTTGCGGCCCGGCTATCTCAGTTGAGGATTACGGCCGAGGACATCCCTAAGACAACATTCAGGAGACATTGTGGCCTTTATGAGTTCCTGGTGATGTCTTTTGGGTTGACTAATGCCCCCGCAACCTTTATGGATTTGATCCATAGGGTGCTTAGCCCGTACCTAGATATGTTCGTGATAGTCTTTATTGATGACATTTTGATATACTCGAGATGTAGGGACGAGCATGAGAAGTATTTGAGGACTATACTTCAGACTTTGAGAGCGCACCAACTTTATGCCATGTTCTTAATGTGTGAGTTTTAGCTTGATTCAGTTGCATTCCTAGGACACGTGGTGTCTAAGTATGGGATTAGAGTGGATCCGGGTAAGATCTATGTGGTTCGTGATTGGCCTAGACCTACCACTTCTACCGAGGTTCGCAGCTTTATTGGGTTAGCCGATTATTACAGACGGTTCGTTGAGAGACTTTCTTCCATAGTAGCACCCTTGACTATGCTGACTAGGAAGGATGTTCCCTTACAGTTGTCTGATCAGTGCAAGGATAGCTTCCAGAGGCTTAAGTCCTGACTGACTTCAGCTCCAGTTCTGACTTTGCCGGTTGAGGGCTAGGGTTTCCCCGTGTATTGTGATGCTTCAGGGGTCGATCTTGGTTGCGTGTTAATGCAGCAGGGTCAAGTGATAGCATATGCATCGAGGCAGCTGAAGGTTCAGGAGCGCAACTACCCGTCTCATGACTTAGAATTAGCGGCGGTCGTTTTCGCACTCAATATCTGGAGGCACTATCTATATGGAGTTCATTGTGAGATATTCACTGACCACCGTAGTCTTCAGTACATTACGAGTCAACGCGAGCTAAACTCAAGGCAGAGGAGATGGATTGAGTTGCTGAAGAACTACGATTTCACTATTTTGTACCATCCGAATAAGGCAAACGTGGTAGCAGATGCCTTGAGTCGGAAGGCGGTGAGTATGGGCAGCCTAGCTTCACTTTCAGTTTCTGAGTGACCGTTGGCCTTGGACATCCAGTCCTTGGCTAACCGTTTGGTTAGGCTTAACTTATCAAATCCCAGCAGAGTTCTTGCTAGTGTTGAGGTTTGTTCTACTCTAGTTGATCAGATTTAGAGTCGCCAGTTTGAGGATCAGAGTTTGTGTGACCTTCGTGAGCAGGTAGTTCGGGGTGAGGCCAGCCAGGCTACTTTGGGTTCTGATGGTATTCTCAGGTTTGATGGTCAACTTTGTGTTCTGAGAGTTGATGACTTGATTCAGTTGATACTTCTCGAGGCCCATTGTTCTAGATACTCCATTTATCCTGGCGTAGCGAAGATGTATAGAGATATGAGGCAGCTTTACTGGTTAGGTGGTATGAAGCAGGATGTGGCAGAGTTTGTATCTTGGTGCTTGAATTGTCAGCAGGTGAAGTTTGAGCACATGAGACCGGCTGGCTTGATGCAACGACTTCCCATTCCTGAGTGGAAGTGGGAATATATTATTATGGACTTTGTTGTTAGTTTGCCTCGTACTACTCGGAGGTTTGATTCCATTTGGGTGATCGTGGATAGGCTGACTAAGTCAGCGCATTTCTTGCCGGTTCAGACTTCCTATGAGGCAGAGAGGTTAGCTAAGATCTACATTCATGAGATTGTACGCTTGCAGGGGGTCCCAGCTTCTATCATTTCATACCGCGGCATCCAGTTCACATCAGTTTTGGAGAGCTATACAGAGGGATTTAGGTACAGAGGTTCAGCTTAGTACTGCTTTTCACCCACATACAGATGGCCAGTCCGAGAGAAAGATTCAGGTCAAGGAGGACATGCTTCGGGCCTGTGTACTTAACTTTGGAGGTTCATGGGATCAGTTTGTGCCTTTGGCTGAGTTTGCGTATAATAATAGCTTTCATTCGAGCATTGGCATGGCACCTTTCGAGGCCTTGTATGGTAGGCGTTGTAGATCGCCTGTTGGTTGGTTTGATGGGTTAGAGTCCAGACTGAAGAGTACAGATTTTCTTAGAGATTCCTTGGACCGAGTCCGTTTGATCCAGGGTAGGCTTAGAGTGGCCCAGAGTAGGCAGAAGAGCTACACTGATCGTAGACTTCATGCCTTGGAGTTCAGTGTTTGTGACCTGGTTTTCATTCTTGTATCGCCCATGAAGGGCGTGATGAGATTTGGTCGGGGGGGCAAGCTTAGCCCCAGGTTTATTGGGCCGTTTGAGATTCTGCAGAGGGTTGGTAGTGTTGCCTACATGTTAGCCTTGCCTCCGATGTTTTTAGATATTCACCCAGTGTTTCATGTCTCGATGTTGCGCCAGTATATACCTGATGAGTCTCATGTGTTGCATAGGGATTCAGTTCAGTTGGATGAGAGCTTATCATTTGTTGAGGAGCTGATAGCCATTCTAGCCAGAGATATTAGAAGGTTGAGATCTAGGGAAATTCCGGTTGTGAAATTTCAGTGGAGGCACCGTCCGGTCGAGGAGGCTACTTGGGAGATCAAGAGTGAGTTGCGTGCTCAGTACCCGCAGTTGTTTGAGCCTTCAGGTACTCCCTTCTTCTTGACTTTCGAAGATGAAAGTCTTTTTAGTAGTGGATGTTGTGATGGCCATTGCGGTCATCTTTGCATTTTCGCATTTATTGTATTGTTAGAGCCTTTCTCTAGCGGCCCTAAGTCATTTATGGCTTGCTGGGAGCGGTGGTTCGGTGCCCTGGCCGTTTATTTGGTCATTTTGACCGTTTGCCTGTTTTAGAGCTTAAACTTTGAATGTCATTGACTTTGGTCAACATTCTTAGCTAACATGCTTGGAATTAAATTCTGACAGTTTCGTTAGCTCCAGAGCGATGATTTTAGTCTAGTTGGACCTTTAGTTGAGGCCTGAGAACTTTCGGTGTGGATTTTGTGTGGCTTTCCCAGTTTTCTGGCCATTTGGAGTGGAAAGTGCAACTTCGAGTGACTTTCGATGATCGGAGTGTAGGATTCCAAATCCAACGATTTCATCAGCTCTGGAATGTTGAGTTTGGGCTAGGGAAATGGTTGGAATGGGTTTCGGGTGAGCCGGACTCATTTCGAGCCCTTGAATTCCTTTTTGTTAGTGTTGAATTGGGTCAACATTTCTCCGAAACAACCTCGTATGGAAGTTTCATCGATCTGTTGAGTCCGGAATGTCGTTTCCACTCTGTTAGCATTATTGGTTTTTGAATATCGGTTTTCGATTGTGCCCGGAACACCTCGTGGAGTTCTCAAAAAGTTACAGAAAAATAGTTGCAGGACACCCTTCAGCGCAATCGCGCCAAGGCCAGCGCGATCGCGCCTCAGTGCCTGTAAGCCATCAGCGCGATCGCGCCCTCCCAGCGCGATCGCGCCGAGGTGCCTGCTACCCCTTCAGCGTTGTTGGCGCTGGCCTAGCGCCGATGGCGCTGACCATTTTCCAACAGCTATATAAAGCTGAAATTCCATTTTTCCATCCATTGCAGCTCATTGTTTCTCACTCTAAACTCAATTTCCTCTCTCCCAAATTGCTCCATATTGATTCTAAGCCTTGGGGAGTCGATTGTTTGTGGATTTTCCGCGCTTCTACGTCGTTTGGTAAGCTCCTTCTTCTCTTGAAATTCTTAAATCCTCCATTGATGCTCTCATCCCAAGCTTGGGATATTGTTGTAGTGGCTACCTTACGGCTTGTGCATGCTCGTTCGGGTGGTGAATTCTTCGTGTTGGCTGAAATTCCGTCATTGTAGTAAGTATTTCTTGCCCAATTTTCGTTTTATTTTCTGAAATTCCATTCTTTAAACACCACCCTTTGCAGGCTGTTTTGATGCCCTTTTCCTTGGCCATTTGTGCTCAAATTTGGAGCATGCCCTCTTGGCATCGTTGGGGTCATCGTGGTTCTTTTCATTTTTGGTTTTGAGTTGTGGGCCCCACGGGCCCGCTTTTGACTCGAATATTGACCCGGCTATAATTGTAGCAATATGGGTATCGTTGGACTCATCTTAACTTCTTATCCGTGAATTTGATAGTTTTATTCTCGTTCGGAGCTTCTCAAAACAACATTTAGGAGACGTTGTGGCCTTTATGAGTTCCTGGTGATGTCTTTTGGGTTGACTAATGCCCCCGCAACCTTTATGAATTTGATGCATAGGGTGCTTAGCCCGTACCTGGATATGTCCGTGATAGTCTTTATTGATGACATTTTGATATACTCGAGGAGTAGGGACGAGCATGAGAAGTATTTGAGGACTATACTTCAGACTTTGAGAGCGCACCAACTTTATGCCAAGTTCTCAATGTGTGAGTTTTAGCTTGATTCAGTTGCATTCCTAGGACACGTGGTGTCTAAGTATGGGATTAGAGTGGATCCGGGTAAGATCTCTGCAGTTCATGATTGACCTAGACCTACCACTTCTACCGAGATTCGCAGCTTTATTGGGTTAGCCGATTATTACAGACGGTTCCTTGAGAGATTTTCTTCCATAGTAGTACCCTTGACTATGCTGATTAGGAAGGATGTTCCCTTACAGTGGTCTGATCAGTGCAAGGATAGCTTCCAGATGCTTAAGTCCTGACTGACTTCAGCTCCAGTTCTGACTTTGCCGATTGAGGGCTAGGGTTTCTTCGTGTATTGTGATGCTTCAGGGGTCGGTCTTGGTTGTGTGTTAATGCAGCAGGGTCGAGTGATAGCATATGCATCGAGGCAGCTGAAGGTTCACGAGCGCAACTACCCCACTCACGACTTAGAATTAGCGGCGGTCGTTTTCGCACTTAATATCTGGAGGCACTATCTATATGGAGTTCATTGTGAGACATTCATTGACCACCGTAGTCTTCAGTACATTACGAGTCAACGCGAGCTGAACTCAAGGCAGAGGAGATGGATTGAGTTGCTGAAGGACTACGATTTCACTATTCTATACCATCCGAATAAGGCAAACGTGGTAGCAGATGCCTTGAGTCGGAAGGCGGTGAGTATGGGCAGCCTAGCTTCACTTTCAGTTTCTGAGTGACCGTTGGCCTTGGACATCCAGTCCTTGGCTAACCATTTGGTTAGGCTTAACTTATCGAATCTCAGCAGAGTTCTTGCTAGTGTTGAGGTCTATTCTACTCTAGTTGATCAGATTTAGAGTCGACAGTTTGAGGATCAGAGTTTGTGTGACCTTCGTGAGCAGGTAGGTTGGGGTGAGGCCAGCCGGGCTACTTTGGGTTCTGATGGTATTCTGAGGTTTGATGGTCAACTTTGTGTTCTGAGAGTTTATGACTTGATTCAGTTGATACTTCTCGAGGCCCATTGTTCTAGATACTCCATTCATCCTGGCGTAGCTAAGATGTATAGAGATCTGAGGGAGCTTTACTGGTTAGGTGGTATGAAGCAGGATGTGGCAGAGTTTGTATCTCGGTGCTTGAATTGTCAGCAGGTGAAGTTTGAGCACATGAGACCGGGTGGATTGATGCAACGACTTCCCATTCCTGAGTGGAAGTGGGAATATATTATTATGGACTTTGTTGTTGGTTTGCCTCGTACTACTCGGAGGTTTGATTCCATTTGGGTGATCGTGGATAGGCTGACTAAGTCAGCGCATTTCTTGCCGGTTCAGACTTCCTACGAGGCAGAGAGGTTAGCTCAAATCTACATTCATGAGATTGTACGGTTGCAGGGGGTCCCAGCTTCTATCATTTCATACCGCGGCATCCAGTTCACATCAGTTTTGGAGAGCTATCCAGAGGGATTTGGGTACAGAGGATCAGCTTAGTACTGCTTTTCACCCTCATACAGATGGCCAGTCCGAGAGAAAGATTCAGGTCCTGGAGGACATGCTTCGGGCCTGTGTACTTGACTTTGGAGGTTCATGGGATCAGTTTGTGCCTTTGGCTGAGTTTGCGCATAATAATAGCTTTCATTCGAGCATTGGCATGGCACCTTTCGAGGCCTTGTATGGTAGGCGTTGTAGATTGCCCGTTGGTTGGTTTGATGGGTTAGAGTCCAGACTGAAGAGTACATATTTGCTTAGAGATTCCTTGGACCGAGTCCATTTTATCCAGGGTAGGCTTAGAGCGGCCCAAAGTAGGCAGAAGAGCTACACTGATCGTAGACTTCATGCCTTGGAGTTCAGTGTTTGTGACCTGGTTTTCCTTCTTGTATCGCCCATGAAGGGCGTGCTGAGATTTGGTCGGGAGGGCAATCTTAGCCCCAGGTTCATTGGGCCGTTTGAGATTCTGCAGAGGGTTGGTAGTGTTGCCTACATGTTAGCCTTGCCTCCGATGTTTTTAGATATTCACCCCGTGTTTCATGTCTCGATGTTGCGCCAGTATGTACCAGATGAGTCTCATGTGTTGCATTGGGATTCAGTTCAGTTGGATGAGAGCTTATCATTTGTTGAGGAGCTGATAGCCATTCTAGCCAGAAATATCAGAAGGTTGAGATCTAGGGAAATTCCGATTGTGAAAATTCAGTGGAGGCACCGTCCGGTCGAGGAGGCTACTTGGGAGATCAAGAGTGAGTTGCGTGCTCAGTACCTGCAGTTGTTTGAGCCTTCAGGTACTCCCTTCTTCTTGACTTTTGAAGATGAAAGTATTTTTAGTACTGGATGTTGTGATGACCCTTCCGGTCATCTTTGCGTTTTCGCATTTATTGCATTGTTAGAGCCTTTCTCTAGCGGCCCTAAGTCATTTATGGCTTTCTGGGAGCGGTGGTTCGGTGCCCTGGTAGTTTATTTGGTCATTTTGACTGTTTGCCTGTTTTAGAGCTTAAACTTTGAATGTCATTGACTTTGGTCAACATTCTTAGCTAACATGCTCAGAATTAAATTCTGACAGTTCCGTTATCTCCAGAGCAATGAGTTTAGTTTAGTTGGACCTTTAGTTGAGGCTTGAGAACTTCCGGTGTGGATTTTGTGTGGCTTTCCCAGTTTTCTGGCCATTTGGAGTGGAAAGTGCAACTTCGAGTGACTTTCGATGATCGGAGTGTAGGATTCAAAATCCAATGATTTCATCAGCTCTGGAATGTTGAGTTTGGGCTAGGGAAATGGTTGGTACGGGTTTCGGGTGAGCCGGACTCATTTTGAGCCCTTGAGTTCCTTTTTGTTAGTGTTGACTTGGGTCAACATTTCTCCGAAACAACCTCGTATGGAAGTTTCATCGATTCTGTTGAGTCCGGAATGTCGTTTTCACTCTATTAGCATTATTGGTTTTTGAATATCGGTTTTCGATTGTGCCCGGAACACCCCGTGGAGTTCTCAAAAAGTTACAGAAAAATAGTTGCAGGACAGCCTTCAGCGCAATCGCGCCAAGGCCAGCGCAATCGCGCCAAGGCCAGCGCGATCGCGCCTCAGTGCCTGCAAGCCTTCAGCGCGATCGCGCCTCAGTGCCTGCAAGCCTTCAGCGTGATCGCGCCCTCCCAGCGCGATTGCGCCGAGGTGCCTGCTACCCCTTCAGCGCTGTTGGCGCTGGCCTAGCACCGATGGCGCTGACCATTTTCCAACAGCTATATAAAGCTGAAAGTCCATTTTTCCATCCATTGCAGCTCATTGTTTCTCACTCTTAACTCAATTTCCTCTCTCCCAAATTGCTCTATATTGATTCTAAGCCTTGGAGAGTCGATTGTTTGTGGATTTTTCGCGCTTCTTCGTCGTTTGGTAAGCTCCTTCTTCTCTTGAAATTCTTAAATCCTCCATTGATGCTCTCATCCCAAGCTTGGGATATTGTTGTAGTGGCTACCTTACGGCTTGTGCATGCTCGTTGGGGTGGTGAATTCTTCGTGTTGGCTGAAATTCCGTCATTGTAGTAAGTATTTCTTGCCCAATTTTCGTTGTATTTTCTGAAATTCCATTCTTTAAACCCCACCCTTTGCAGGCTGTTTTGATGCCCTTTTCCTTGGCCATTTGTGCTCAAATTTGGAGCATGCCCTCTTGGCATCGTTGGGGTCATCGTGGTTCTTTTCATTTTTGGTTTCGAGTTGTGGGCCCCACGGGCCCGCTTTTGACCCGAATATTGACCCAGCTACAATAGTAGCAATATGGGTATCGTTGGACTCGTCTTAACTTCTTATCCGTGAATTTGATAGTTTTATTCTCGTTCGGAGCTTCTCGAAGCATCTCAGTTTCGGATATAGTCGTTCCCGCAGCTTTTCGTCGGACGACAGGTAGGTTACGGCTTAACTCCCTAGACTTCGCATATATTGGGTAAAATTATACTATTTGGCATCCTTGGGTTGGGTTATTAGGTTGGTACCACAGACCTTGACCGTTTTTCTATGATTCATCCTATTACTTTCCTCCGTTGTGTGTAGTATTCCTATTAGTTGGTGTATTTATTACCCTTGTGACCCTGTGAGGTCTTGTTGACTCTGGAACATAGAAGGTGGGATTATTGGGAATGTCTGCGAGTCCCGGATATAGAAGTATCCTTCTAGGCTGGTTATACTTGTTGAGTAGCTTCGGAGCCTTTGCAGAGCCGTCAGGTTGATTGTGAGCTACCGGGCATCTATTTGTGATGATCATATCATTTCCATGCATATAAAGAGGTTTTCCACGTTTTATTATGGTTTTTGGCTTCGAGCCTGCGGAAACTGATTTTCTAAACCTTGCATGGCCCCGGAGGGGCCGTTTTTGAAGAAATTGGATTTGGAAATGATTTTACTTGACACGTGAATCTTATTGGGGTAAAAGAAGGTTCAAAACATGATTTTATCATGATTTACTACTACTGCTAGACTCGACCGGGGCGGAGTGCTAGCTGAGTTTTCTCAGTGATTTGAAATGGCTTTAGGCTCGGCTGGGTCGAGCATCTGAGAGATTTTACTACTGTTTTAGACCGGTTGTGCCCGAGCACCCTTGGAAAGGTTTTTGAGACATCTTTCTCACTGTTTTAGTCCTATACAGGGTCTAGGCATGCATATTTGAGACTTAGCCACTGGCTTGAACCCGGATTCAATTCCAGAAGGCACATTTTGATTTTGAGATTTAGTATGGTGTCCGGGACCTCCATGGACCTTGCCGCTCCAGGCTAGGGGCTTTGGACTGTGTGCACCCGGGGAAGGGTATACGGTGGAGTAGAGGTATACGGGCTGAGTCTTTTCCTGAAACCTGCCTGCTGGGACCGATCGGCACCGGAGGAGGTACATACAGAGATTCTATTTCACCCTGAGGTCATCATGCATCATATCATCCATTGTTTGAGATGCCACCCTTGTTTGTTGTTTGTTGAGTGTACGCTCCATTAGTATGGGATGCCGAAGGGTTTGTTTTTACTTTATTGTGTTCCTCGATTATATGGGCGGCCGAGGGAGTGTAGGTAGACTCTCCTTACTTAATTACGGTTTTGTTCTCTACTACGGTAATAAGTGTGGAATTGGAGTTGCTAGACTGTTACTTATGGATTTTAGAATTGGCATGGTTTGGGTGGTTATTCATTCTGTTTATCGAGCATGTCTACTTTATCGTTCCCTCCTATTCTATATACCTGAGGTTACCGGTATACCATCCCTTACTAGAACTTATCTATATACATTGTTTTGCGAGGATCCTAGGTGCGTCGTTCTCTTTTTCACCTGTATTTGCCATGTATATATTCTATTTGATAGCCTTGCTTGTTACTTTCTGTTGTCTTCCCTCAGGGCTAGTTCCTGTGTACTTTTTCATTGATTTCTGTGACTGTTTATTTCTACTCTGCCTGCTACTGTTCTTTTACCTTATATGTGCCCACTCGGCCTATGATACCTACTGGGTACCTTATGCTCGCATTTGGTGCTCACCTTACCCCCTGCATCTTCTGGTGCAGATCCTGGTGTGGGCCATCACCGATAGAGCGCCGGAGACTCGTGCGGGCAGCTGTTCTTGGGATCATCCAGGCTGGGGGTGAGATCTTGGCGTTCAGAGCTTGACTTTAGTTTTTCCTTAATGTATTGTGTACTCTTATAGTTTCGGAGACATCATGTATATATTACTTTTGTACCTTTTTGTACTCCTGTTGTAGGTCGGCTCTTATACACTATGATACCAGGTTTTGGGATGGTTTAGCTTCCGCTTTTCATTTATATTACTTCGGTTATCCTGTTTATTCATCTTGTTCCCTTGCTTCCGCTTATTTATTTGTTCTTCCTCTTAAACTGTTAGAAAGTAGCTCATTACTAACTGTGCCGAGCTACAGGGATTGGTTCGCCTACTAGGGGGTTGTAGGCGCCATCATGACCGAGAATCCGGGTCGTGATAATATATATATACTGATATCATATTATTAGTCGCTAATAGTGACATTTACACCTAATTAAGATTGGAAATTTAAATCTTTCTAAATTGTTTCATCATTCTTTATATTTAACTCTACAAAAAAAGTTAATGAATGCATAAACATTAGTAATAATGCCTCTCGAGCACAATCATAATCATGCAAGGATTAGTGATTGAGAATCCATATATATATATAACCAGTCTCTGTGAACGTGAATTGCACGTTATTTTCTGTCAATTATGAGAAAAGATATTAAGTTAAATTGTTTATAATCACATATCATTTATTTTATGAGATACAACAACATTAGTAGGAGTATTAGTTAATAATACTTCTTTAAAATGATGTTTTGGGTATATGTTTATTTATTCTTTTATCCATGTCGAAGAATACAATTAGAAAGAGTACTTGAACATTCATCAAATCAGTTAGTAAGAGTACTTGAGCATATTTAAGAAAATGAGGCATCAAAAACTTATTTAATTTTTTTTTTGAGTTTCATACTTAAATTGTTAGGAGTGTGAGTTTTTTATCTGAATTATCACTCAATGATTAACAAAACACACCTCGACTAATATTTGATGGTGTGTACTACACTTTCTCCGTTGTTCAAAAATTCTGTCACGTGACACTCCACATGAAAAAACAATTTCAGTGTGACAAAAGTTAAATAAAGTAGTATTAGCTTAAAAGTGTAAGTTGAAGGTTAAAAAATTATCACCGTGTAAATTAATTTATTCTTCATCGCATTCAATATCTTCTTCTCCACCTTTTCAGCTGTGATCTCGTTTCAGCTGTAACATCAATATCTTTCGGCTTTTTTTGCACTATTAAGCAACAATTTTATCATGATTTTAAAAATATTAATTTTCAGTATGTGTCAGCTAATATAACCGTTATATATGTGCTACGTGAACGAAGATTTTATGGCCAAACACGTCTAAAATATTTGTAGACAAATATTTAATTTGGTAAACGTCTAGGTGTGTTTCGCTAAGCTAAGCATTGAGTGATATATAGTTCAGGTAGGAAACTTACATTCTCAATAGTCCAAGTATGAAACTCAAAAAACAAAAAAAATTATTTTTTATACTTCACAAAAAAATAAAAACAATTTTCATTCGGTGAAAAAAATCCAAAATAATAAAAAGAGTCAAGCAAAAATGTGGGTTTATAAGGCATATACAATATCATTATATCAATTATGGCAAGTAATTTATGGATTGGCTTAGGAATTTAAAATGTATTTTACTTTAGTTACGGTTTTAGTTCTTTTCATAGGTTTTTTTTACTTAATGGTGAATTTTACTTGGAATAGTTAATAGTAGAAAATTGTTATTATTTGTATATTATTAGCAAAGTGTTATTGGACATGTATTTTTGCCCTAAAATATACACCTTCGGCAGGCCTAACCATCAATGTTTAGGATTCGAACTCCAATTGTAGTCAAGTAACAACTTTTTAGTTAAATTGGAGCTCCACGATATTGGGTAAATCTTTAATATTATAATTACATTTAATATTGGGTTGCTTCTTCAAAAATATAACTTTAGTTCTTAAAGGCTATAAAGGTCGTTCAATATTTGAAGGATATTTTGGTCAACCAATACTTATATTCATGCTTTTACAATAATATAGATATAGATAGATAGATATAGATATAGATATAGATAGATATATAGCAAATGAGTTTGGAACTATTAATATGGTTGAATTATTTATTTTAGTTGGTTAAAAGTAAATAATTATACTATTAAATAATAGAACTATTGAACATTTCTACCAATAAGAAAAAATTATACTACTCGACAAATATATTGCAGAATGCCATTTTTTGTCATGAACTTTTTTTTTTTATAGTGAAAAACTCTTTGTTCTAAGTGTCATCATATTAAGTGTCGATATGCTTAATTATGATTAAGTGTTGAATTGCATGACATGAGTTAGGTACAAACTCAAAGATGGCTGTTGTACGACCTTATAGTCAAGTTTGAACCCGAAATGGGTCATGTTTGAAATGTTGTAATATAAATGAATATTGTGACAATTCTCATAGTTGTTTTGAGTTTTTTTTTTAAAATCTATTTTAACTCTTTCCATAGCTTTTATTTGTATACCATTTGTAACTTGCGAGGATGAGTGATACATACTCGAAGTGAACGGATGAATATTGGATGAGATTTCAATTTTGAATGTTTGAAATTTGAGAAATTTGATCAAAGTCAACATTCTGGGTTTACGAGGTCAGATTCGAATTCTGACAGTTTCGTAAGGTCCAGCAGGTATTTTTGACTTAGTTGGGTGGTTGATATGAATATCGAGGCATTCCGGAGAGATTTAAGTCATTGATTAAATTCTTGAGTTTTAAGAAAGGTTAAGTTTGACCACGATCAACTTTTGGTCAAGACGACCTCGGATCGGTGATTTTATGATTCTAACAGGTCCAGAACGTATTTTATGATCAATCTACATATTTTGTTTATTTTCATTGAGTCCCAAAAGAATCCCGGGAGTCTATTAAGAGATTTCGTTGAAGTTTGTCTTACCACGACAAGAAGACAAGCTAAGGAGGTAAATTGAGCGAGCTCACGATCATGCCATCACAAATGGGGTAGATTCTACAAGAATCTCAAGCTTTTAAAAATAAACAACAATGGAGGATTTAAGTAAACAAGTGAAGAAAAGGTTTGGGAAGAAGACTTACCAATTGTCGAGGAAACACGAATAATCGAAGAACCACAATTTTTGCGAAGCTAGGAATTGATTTGGAGCAATTTAGAGAGTGATTTGGGTGCCTAAGAGTTGAGGGAGTTGAAGGAAATGGCTGGAAAAACGTAGGGGCTCAGCTTAAATAGCTGCTGAAAAATACCCTTCGCAAACGTGACCAACCCTCCGCAAATGCGATGAACAAAAATGGGGTGGCTAGAAATTACCCTTCGCGAACGAGGCCACCCCCCTGCGAACGCGATGAACAAAAATGCCCATGACAGCAACCAGCTGTCAAGGACAGATTTTTCATACTTTGAGTCCCCGGGAACGCATTTGGGGTCCCGCAAACACAAGCAATTCAAGCTATTCGACTAGAAATAACATTCTGGATGCAATGGAATTGACTAGAATCCCATCGGATGTCGATTTAATGAAAAGTGGGTCCCACCCCCAACATCAACCTTAGGCCAACTATCTCCAAAACAGAACCCAATGGTCGAAATCAAGTTTGGAAGCCTCGAGACCCGAACCGATGGTCCCTCTAGCCTAAACTCGACATTTCAGAGCTAACAGAGCTGACGGTATTTTCATCCGAGGCCGTCTTCTCCAAATGTTGACCAAAGTCAATCAAACAAGCCCAACTGGCCTGAAAATACAGAGCAAGAGAGAATTCCAAGCTGAAAAGCTCTCGGATACAGACCAAAGGTCCCACTAGACCAAAGTCCACGTTCCGGAGCTAACGGAACTATTAGAATTTGATTCCGAGCATGTTCACCAAGAATGTTGACTGAAGTCAACAATTTCAAAAGCCTAAAGCTCTAAAACAAGGAATGGCCAAAAAGACCAAACAAACGGCCCGGACATCGAACTACCAGTCTCAGCAAGCCATAAATGACTTGGGGCCTCTACAAGTAAGCTCTAATGGTACAAGAAAGATGAACACGCATAAATAACTGGAAGGGTCATCACACCCTAATTTCCCAACGTCAATACTTAATAGTTTTTTGATATGAAATAAGCGACTCAATTATCAATCAATAAATTCGGATAAGTTTATAATAAAAACAATGCAGAATAAAGCAAATATCTAAAAGACCTCTAGAAATTGAAAATTATTGTACCAAAACATCTAACTGTGCAAATCTGCGTGTACAACTTGGAAGACTAGAATAATTAAAGTATCTGTGTTCGAAACAAGTGGACAAGAACATAGCATATGAAGATTCATGGCTGCTCGAAAGATGAAGCTCATCCCTGAGTCAGAAACGATCGTTGTCTACAACTGAGGTCTCATTGAAGCCGCTGAAATATTCTTACACTCAAAAAAAAACATGTAGTATCAGTACAAAATCATTATATAATGGTAGGGTCATCAGGCAACTCAACTTAATAAATATGAACACATTACCAATAATCTGTAAACAAGTACAACCATATAACACTTAGCATTATGTTTTCATTTAGTCCCTTCACAAACAGTAAGCAAGTAAATCAGACAAACATAGGACAAATTCAACTAATCCACCACATTAATATCATGACTAGTAACAGTAAATTCAACCTTGCCACAATTTGCTTTTTTACTTGACTTCAATAAATAATTACACAATTCAAGTAAGTTAATAGCCCGGACCATTTATAAATCCAAAATAACATCAAGAATATAACCTGGTTCACTCATGGAACCGTCAAACTTACCAATTTCATGTACACACATGCTATGGGTCTTATAAATATGCATTAGCCATGATCTACAGGGAATGAGCTCAGTCCATATACCAAATAACCTAGACAACTAGTGTCGGTGACCCTTATCCCAAACAAGTGTTATACTATCCATATTCCAATGTCCCCGCCCTTATATCTCCTGAATTTCACTAATTCTGTGACAATGACCTTTATCGGTTCATCTCACAATATAAATTCATGTTACAACACTTATAATTACAATATGAGATAACATAACCACATTACACTTAAAAACAAGCTTTTTTACAAAATCTTATTTCAGGTGATTAGACACTTGCAATATTATTCGGCCAGTTAACATTTATAGCATGTATTGGAACAAGTAAGCAAAGAGGCAGTTAACATGCACACATCAACTAAATTGAGTCTCAACTATAATTCAACCATCACCTACCTCAATCCAAGCCTTGCACTGCTCTAATAAACTTGAGTCTTTCCCTTTCTTGCAATTCAACTTGATTGTGGTCTAAAAACAACAAGGTAATCACCATTCAATAAATATCCTAACAACTATAAGGATTATAACCTAATCCCATAATCCCAATGCAAAAAATCATGATCATTCCCTCATTGTAGGGTTTTTCTTTATCCATTCCACCTTAGTTCTATCAAATTCAAGGTAAAAACAAAGATTTCCAAGCACGTAACAGTAATTTATCCACCCTTGAATAAAACTCAAGGACTATACCTTATTTTCACTAATTTACACCAGAAAATCAATCTAGATCAAGTCAAACCCTCCCCCACAATTAAAACCTAGTGATTCTAAGGATTAACCAACAAAAAACTAGTTAGACAAATGAATTAACATACCTCAATGAAGGAATTTGGGTGGAAGCTGATGACGTTTGCCTTAAATCACCTTTCCCATGTCTGGAATAAAGATGAAATAAAAAATAATATTTTAAGTCTAAAACTATATTTAACAATACGTAACCCACTATAGAGGCATCACTATAGCAGAATTTGCCCGCTGTAGCGGGGTTGACCAAGGTTGACCTCCACTATAGCAAAAATATTCCTTCTATAGCGATCCTGTGATAGTGACCTGTCTCCCGCTGTAGCGGCTTAGGCGAGATAAAAAGTCCGACAATCCTAAATTTTTACCAGTTTTATAACACACTTTTAGATATTGATATTCTGAACTAACCCTTTTACGTCATATGCGATATTCAGAGTTCTACTAACCCAAATCCACTTTCGAAAGTTTCTACGAACTCCATAACCTCTTCGCTATCATACTATGGTTCACATCTTATAAGTTTTGAACTATCCATTACCAGAATTATCTAGACCATACCACACTTGGAATTCATCTAATACTAGCCTAACCTAAAAATTTTAACACTTTATTCGGGGAGAAACTTAAACTGAATTTCGGCACGCCAAACTATATCGTAATGACAGAAAGGGTTATTACACAAGGCCAAGTTGTGTGCGTGTGAAGGTGATGGTGGACCTAAAAGGTGATTTTCCTAAGGCAGAACATATGCAGATAGAAAATCAAGCTACTAGAGAAACAAGGACCAATATAATTACTATAAGTTATGATTATGTTCCAAAATAGTGTCTACATTGCAATATGCAGGATCATAACAAATATGAATGCAGAGGTATGAACAGAGAAAAGAATAAAATAGAAAACAAAGTGCAGCCTCCAAAGAATATAGTTCAGGAGTAGATTGGTCCACTTCACACATTACAAAAAAGGAAAGCTAAAATTATCTTAAGCGGTAAAGCAATTGGAGATCCGGGATAGTGGAATGTGGTGAGGTATAACATAAAGAATAGAGGCAATAAAAATAAACATAATAATCAATTGGCAATCATAGTAGAGAACTCATTTGATACTCTTACTAAAACCGGGCAGGATGAGAGCACACAGGCAGATCCCACAATCAAAGCAGATAATGTAAACATAGGCAGTAGTCCCAGAATTAATACAGTTCAATCAAAGAGGGAAGAAAAGGAGTAGCCTATTTCGGCTAAAGAATGGGTTACCAAATCTTTTGGACAGATTTTGCAAGGAGTTGCCTCAACTTCTACAAAACATGTGCAGCAAGATAATATGGAACCAAATCAGTACCACAATATGAAAAACAACAAAGAAAGTCATGAATCAGAGGATAAACAACAAAGATGAAGTAATCATTTGGCAGTGGTAGTTCACAGCAACAGAAATAGAAAAATGCAAATCTTCACATCTATGGAGGACAAATAACAAACCTGCAATGGAGACAGTAGTAAAGATAAAGAGTTTGATGATAATTTGGCAATAGTAGTTGTTCCTACTGCTTGTCAATCTGATGAAGCCTAAATTCTTGCTCTAAGAGAATCCCCAAATAAAGTACTTCATGATACTATTACTCATAATATGGAGGAGAGTGAACTGTTGGAGATAGAAAGTCTAGATGTGATTGCTAAAGCAAATAAGGAAGATGATGATGATGTACTGGCTCACATTGATAAGGAGATAGATTTATCTCAAGGGTTTTGAAGGATGCAAGGAAACGGAAGAAATAAGGGTATGGAGCAACTGGTCAACCTATCATAATACAATTAAAGAGAAATAAATCTTATAATAGATGATGAAGTCTTTTATTTGGAATATAAGGTCAGTGAAGTCACAACAAGCTTTCCAAAGGGTTCAGATGTTACACAATTTTTACAAGTTCTCTTTCATTGCTCTCTTTGAGACTTTTCAAGACAATAGACACATCGACAAGTACAGAAAAAGGTTGAGAATGACATTTGCTACTTTCAATTGTAATGGAAAAATATGAATTTGTACAAACCAAGATTTTGACATTATAGTTGTTAGTAACACAGAACAGTAATTGACTCTTAATTTAAAGCACCAGACTCTACAATACAACTTCTATGTCCCTACTGTGTATGCTAAGTGTAGTGCAGATGAAAGATTATCTTTGTAGGAGGATATATATCACTTGGCAGGAGACATGAATGGCTCTTGGTTAATAGGAGGAGATTTTAATATTGTGTTGAATGTTGAAGAAATGATAGGAGGTCTACCTATAGAAGATGTTAATCATAAAGACTTTGATTGTTGTATTGCAGCTTGTTATTCATCAGAAGTTCAATACAAAGGGAGCCATTTCACATGATGGAATGGTAATGGTGATAATGATTGTATATTTGAGAGATTGGATAGAATACTCATCAATCAAGAGATGAACAACTGGTTTAATCACATTGAAGTGGGACATTTATCAAGGACTGGGTCAGATCATGCCCTTATATTTATTACTTTGAAGAAAATATTTCTACACACAGGAAACCATTCAAGTTCTTAAAATTATGGATTGAGCATGAATATTTTAAGGAGGCGGTAAGACAGTATTGGGCTAATAATAATGTTGGTAATCCTTTCATAGCTTTTAAGGAGAAAATTAAAAGGGTTAAGACTGCTTTGAATAGGTGAAGCAAGGATACATATGGAGACATTTACAAACAGTTAATCATCAGGGAGGATATAGTGAGAATTAAAGAGAAATTATTTGAAGAAGTGCCAAATGTCATTAATAGAGCAGTTTTATAAAAGGCTCCAGCTGAATTTAAAAGATATCTTCATTTTGAAGAAATTTTTTGGCAACAAAAAGTTGGCTATAAATGGTTTGATAATGAGGACAAACATATCAGATTCCTTTATAGCATAGTGAAGGATAGAAGAAAAATGCTACACTTGCAAAGAATTAAAAGCAGGTAGGGGTATGGTTAGAAGATGAAGAGGCTATAATTGCTAATCCATTGATTTTTATAATCAACAATTCACACAAGAGAGGGATGCTACTGATTTTTCTTTATCGAGGCATATTCCCACTTCTTTTAATACAAAGAAAAATTCAGTTTTATGCAGAATGCTAGAGTTAGAGGAGGTAAAGAATGTTGTTTTTAATTTTAATGAAGACAGTGCTAGTGAACCTGATGGTTTGACAGGAATATTCTAGTAGAGTTGTTGGGATATTATTGGAACTGATATTCTAGCAATGGTACAAAAGTTCTTTCAAGGTAATTCTTTACCTAAGTCCATTACTCATACTAATTTAGTTCTCTTACCTAAGAAAGAAAATGTACAATCTTTCTATGATTTGAGACCTATTAGTTTGAATAATTTCATTAATAAAATCATCTCCAGAATTGTTCATAATAGACTTGAGTCTCTACTTTCTAGTTTGATTTCAAGCAATTAATCTAATTTTGTGAAAGGAGAAGTATCATTGAAGATGTTCTACTGACTCAGGAGATTATTACAGATATTAGAAAGAGAGGCAAGCCTGCTAATGAGATAATTAAACTTGATATGACCAAAGCTTATGACATAGTGTTATGGTTTTTTTTATGAAAGTTTTAAGAAAAATGGGTTTTTCTAATGATTTTGTTGATATGATTTGGAGACTGATTTTCAATAATTGGTACTTAGTATTGATTAATGGGAAATCACAGAGTTTCTTTTATTCAACCAAGGGAGTAAAACAAGGATATCTCCTATCTCTAGCATATTTATTCTATCAGCTAAGGTTTTATCCAGGTCTTTGAATGCTTTGTTTGATGATATTCAATATGTAGGGTATGGTTTACCAAAGTGGAGTGCATAACTCAACCACCTGAGTTATGATGATGATACATCATTTTTTCTTGTACTAACAAATATTCTTTGAATAAGATAGTTGACACTTTGCAGGAATATGAAAGTCAATCTGATCAGCTTATTGTTAAAGAGAAAAGTACCTTTTTTTCTACATCAAAGTGCTACTGCAGACATAGGAGTGTTGGTGGAGGAATGTACATGTATGTCTAAGGGGAATTTCCCTTTAAAATATCTAGGTTGTCCCATTACTCATACTAGAAAGAGAAAGAAGCATTATGTAGATCTCATTAGAAGAGTGAAAGATAAGCTCCAACCTTGAAAAGGTAACATGCTATCATTTGGGGGTAAGGAAGTGTTACTGTCCAGTATTCTACCAAGCATTCCTATTCATGTACTTTCGACTATTATTCCTCCTAAGTGTGTGATGAAAGAGCTTCATAGAATTTTTGCAAAATTCTATTGGAGCAACAACCTTACAGGTAGAAGCAAATACTGGGCTGCTTGAGAAAAGTTTTGCTTGACAAAAAATGAAGGAGGTTTGAATTTTAGATATATGTTTGATGTATCCAAAACTATGTATTCTAAGCTTTGGTGGAAGTTTAGAACTCAAAATTTCCTTTAGACAAATTACATGTGGAATAAGTACTGTAAAAAGCAAATTCCTACTTTTGTTCAGCGGAAAGGTAATTCACAGGTGTAGAAACACATGTTAGAGGATAGAGAAGTGATAGAAAAGAACTTGTGGTGGGAACCAAAGGGAGTAATATCTAGCATTTGGTTTGACAATTTGACCAACCTTGGTCCTTTTTTTCTCCATCCTATAGAAGTATAAGGTTGTCACTAATTGGTTGATAGTGAGGTTTTCTTGAAGAATACTGGATAGGATTTTGATATTATGTAGGATTATTTGCCTAATAATATTGTAGACCATGTGAAACAAAGTATGAACCATGTAAGGCAAACAGATCAGGTGGATAAACCTTGGTAGATAAAGTCAAGTACTGACAAGTTCACCATAAAATCTTCCTGGGAGATTCTTAAAAGCAGGGCTGAAGTTTTTGAAGACTTCAAGAAGATTCGAGTGAATGGTTTAGATTTTAAAATTTCTTTCTTTGGTTGGAGGGTATGGACTTATAGAGTCCCTGTTGCTGATATCATGTCTTCATGGAATTCAAACACTTCACATTTATGTCAGTATTCCAGGGTTCTTGTAAAGAAAACTATTGAGCATCTCTTTTTATCTGGTGAAGTGGCAACTTGTATTTAGGACCACTATGCAAGGGATAAAATGGAAGGAGATGTCTTACAAGCCAAAGACTTTGACAGGTGTCAGTAGGCACGCCTCTGATAAGGTCTCGGATCTACTCAGTCAAAGAGTTTTTTCAACTCCGATCCTTTCATCCCTAGTTTTGCTCTAAGGCAAGGCCTTTAGCCGATCTAGTTCTTAGTATCCTTTCTCTTTAGTCTAGCTGACAGCTTTTCCCCTTGACTCGCCTGCTTTGGAAAGTCAATATTCTATAGTTGGAATGCTGGTAAACTAGGCCCTTGGGTACAAGTTAAATATACTATGGAAAAATGGTGGGATGCACCAGGAAATATGAGGTTAAGATTGGTTTTTCAAGAAGTTTCTAATATTCTTTAGTGGTTCCTATGGAAGAGGAGGAATATAATCTTACATGGAGGGTCCTATACTAGAAACAAGGTGATTTGTGATATCAATGCTACTATCCACAAGTTTATTAGGTTTCATTTTAACTATGATGTTGTTCCTAACATTTGGCCACATATGGTAGAACTGTTGAAAATTTTCAGACCTATGATTCAGTCTAAAATTATTAGATGAGGGTCCCTTTCTATAGGTTAGATGAAACGTAATACTGATGTGACCTCTAGAAGAAATCCAGGTCCAGTGCTTCTGCCTTTTGCTTAAGAAATCATGAGGGAATTTTAGTGGCTGGTAAAGGTGTGAAGATTGTTGATTCCTCAAATTTGGTGGCTGAAGCTAGGGCTATAAGTGAAGGTCTGCAATATTGTCTAGAAAAATATTTTACTAACATCATTATTGAGACTGATTCTTTGGCTATGGTTAACATTATTAATGGAGTATGAGAGATTCCTTAGAGTGTGAGTATTGAAGTTGGTTCAATTCTCAAAATGAGAAGTCTTATTCCAATAAAAGTAAAACACTCCTTAAGGAAGGAAAATATGCTTGGTGATTATTTTGCTAACCTGATTTTTAGTTTTGCAAGTACATATAAATTTAATTAATCTCAAGAAGTTCCTAGTGCAAGCAGGAAAATTATCATGATGGACATCGACATCACTCCTTACATTAGGACAAAATAGATCTTCAGATAAATTCAATAAGAGTCTGCAGTTAGTGGCTTAATTTGACAGGGTTATTATTTGAATCATAAGTGAAGCTATAGGTGATACAATTATTTGTTATATTATTAAGTCTGAAGCAATTTCATTTGGTTGTGTGATGACCCTTCCGGTCATCTTCGGATTTTTCCATTTATTGCACTGTTAGAGCCTTCCTATAGCGGCTCCAAGTCATTTATGGCTTGCTGGGACTGATAGTTCGGTGCCCTGATCGTTCGTTTGGTCGTTTTAGCCGTTCGCCTGTTTTAGAGCTTTAAACTTAGAATATCATTGACTTTAGTCAATATTCTTAGCTAACGTGTTCGGAATTAAATTCTGACATTTTTGTTAGCTACGGAGCGACGAGTTTGGTCTAGTTGGACCTTTAGTTTATGCCTGAGAACTTTTGGTGTGGGTTTTGTGTGGTTTTCGGGTTTCGGGTGAGTCAGACTCATTTCGAGCCTTTGAGTTCCTTTTCGTTAGTGTTGACTTGGGTCAACATTTCTCCAAAACAACCTCGTATGGAAGTTTCATTGATACCGTTGAGTCCAAAACATCTTTTCCACTCTATTAGCACTATAGGTTTTTGAATATCGGTTTTTGATTGTGCCCGAAATTCCCCGTCGAGTTTTTTAAAAAGTGCAGAAAATCAGCTGCGGACAACAGCTATTTATTGCTGTCATTTCATTTTCTCCAGCCCTTCTCCTCACTTTTCTCACTCTAAAACTCAAAATTCTCTCCACCATTTTGCTCCAATTCAGTTCTAAACCTTGGGAAATTATTTGTTCGTCGATTATTCGTAGTTCTTTGCCTCTTGGTAAGTCATCTTCCCCAACTTACCTTCTTCGGTTTTTCTTTTAATTCCTCCATTGATGCTCATCCAAAGCTTGGATTTTGTGATAGATTCTGCCCCCTAAGCTTTTTCATATTCGTGGGTGTGAAGTTTTATCCGTCTCGGGTTGGTTTTCCATCATTTTGGTAAGTAATTCTTGCCCAATTTCTGTTTTTATTTTCGAAATTTCCATTCTTTAATCCCTAACTTGGGCGGGCTGTTTTGGTGCCCTTCCCTTGTCCAATTATGCTCAAATTTGGAGCATGCCTTCTTGGCATCATTGGAGTCATCGTGGTTCTTTTCATTTTTGGTTTTGGATTGCGGGTCCCGTGGGCTCGCTTTGGACCCGGATATCGACCCGGCTACAATTGTAGCAATATGGGTATCGTTAGACTCGTCTTAACATTTTATTCATGAATTTGATAGTTTGATTCTCGTTCAAAGCTTCTCGGAGCAGCTCGGCCTTGGATATCGTCGTTCCCGCAGCTTGTCGTCAGACGATAGGTAGGCTACTGCTTAACTCCCTAGACTTCGCATATATCGGGTAAAATTGTACTAGTTGGCATCCTTGGGTTGGGTTATTAGGTTTGTACCACAGACCTTGATCGCTTTTCCATGATTCGTCCTATTTCTTTCCTCCGTTGTGTGTAGTATTCCTATTAGTTGATATATTTACTACCCTTATGACCCCATGAGGTCCTGTTGACTCTGGAACATAGAAGGTGGGATTATTAGAAATGTCCACAAGTCCCGGACATACAAATATCTTTCTAGACTGGTTATGCTTGCTGAGTATCTTCGGAGCCTATGCAGGGCCGTTAGGTTGATTGTGAGCTGCCGGGCAGCTATTTGGGTTGATCATATCATTTCCATGCATATAAAGAGGTTTTTCCACATTTTATTATGGTTTTTTTGCTTCGATCCTATGAAAACTGATTTTCTAAACCTTGCATTGCCCCGAGGGCCCGTTTTTGATGAAATTGGATTTGGAAATGATTTGACTTGATACGTGGATCTTCTTGGGGTAAAAAAAGGTTAAAAATATGGTTTTATCATGATTTACCACTATTGCTAGACTCAACCGGGTCAAAGTGCTAGCTGAGTTTTCTTACTGATTTGAAATAATATCAGGCTCGGCCGGATCGAGCATCTGAGATATTTTTACTACTGTTTTAGATCCAGTTGTGCTCGGGCACCCTTGGAAGGGTTTTGAGACATCGTTTTCACTGTTTTAGTCCTAGACAGGGTCTAGGCATGCATATTTGAGACTTAGCCACTGGCTTGAACCCGGACTTATTTCCGGAGGACACATTTTGATTCTGATTTTTAGTATGAGGTCCGCACCTCCATGGACCTTGTCGCTCCGGGCTTGAGGCTTTGGGCTGCGTGTGCTTGGGGGGAGGGTATATGATGGAGTAGAGGCATACGGGTTGTGTCCTTTCATGGAACCTGTCTGCTGGGCCCGATCGGCACCGGAGGAGGTACATACAGAGGTTCTATTTCACCCCCAGGTTTTCATGCATCATATCATCCATTATTTGAGATACCAACCTTGTTTGTTGTTTGTTGATTGTACGCTCCGGTAGTATGGGATGCCGGAGGGTTTGTTTTCACTTGATTGTGTTCCTCAGTTGTATGGGCGGCCGAAGGACTGTAGGTAGACTCTTGTTACTTTATTCTGATATTGTTCCCTGTTCCGGTTGAGTATGAGCATGATTACTATGAGGTGGTGAGATCCTGGATTGAGTTTTGTATGACTTGATTGGGTATTAATTCCTGTATGTCGACCATGTCTACATTTATTCTTCTCTCCCTTTTTTCTTATACTTGAGGGTACCGGTATATCACCCATTTCTAGAATTTATTCTTATATATACTGTTTTTGCAAGGATCCCAGGTGCGTTGTCTTTACTTTCACCTGTGCCTATTGTGTGTATATATTCTATATGCTAGCCTTATATGTTGTTTCTGTTGTCGTCCCTCTGGGCTAGCTCCTGTGTGCTTATCGTTGAATTCTGTGACTATTTGTTCCTACTCTGCCTGTTGTTGCTCTTTTACTTTATATGTGCCCAGTCGGCCTATGATACCTACTGGGTACCTTATGCTTCGCATTTGGTGCCCACCCTACCCTCTACATCTTCTGGTGCAGATCCTAGCGTGGGCCATCATCATTAGCGCATCAGAGACTCGTGCGGGGTGTAGTTTTTTTATAATCCAGGCTGAGGGTGAGCTCTTGGCGTTCAGAGCTTGACTTCAGTTATCCTTGGTGTATTTTGTACTCTTATAGTTTCAGAGACATTGTGTATATATGAATTTTGGACCTTTGTACTCCTGATGTAGTTCGGCTCTTATACTCTTTGATACTAAGTTTTGGATTGGTTTAGATTCCGCTTGTTTATATCTCTCTTGTATCTATTTCAGTATACCCTTGCTTCTGCTTATGTATCGAATCTTCCGCTTAAACTGTTAGAAGGTAGCCCATTACTAAACGTTCTGGGCTACGGGGATTGGTTCGCCCACTGGGGGGGTTGTAGGTGCCATCATGACCGAGAAATTAGGTCGTGACATCTTGGTATCATAGCTCTAGGTACATCGGTGTCATCGGTATGGATCCAATGTCTAGTAGAGTCCTGCGAATTGGGGCGGAGATGTTCGTGCTCAATCTTCGGGAGGCTATGATGGCATCTTAGGAAACTGGAAATTTCTTATCTCTCTCTCATGCGTAGTACCCTTGAAAGTTTATAGAAATCTCACTTATTCTGATTCACTCTTTCGCAGATGGTTCGTACGAGATCTTCAGCTTCTGGCGGAGGAGAGCCTCCTGCCCCTGCACCTCTGACTCTAGCTAGGGGCTGGGGTGGTCGGCGGGGTAGAGGTTGGGGTCGAGGGCGCCCCAGAGCAGCGGCACCTGCTAGAGCTGCTAGAGTGGATATAGAGCCTGAGTATGACTACGAGCCAGAGTTAGCTCCAGAGCAGTAGCATATGGGCCTGGGGACAGCCTAGGTACCACCAGCTCCAGTACCAGTTCCAGTATCAGTTTATGTGCTAACTTCAGCCCCAGATCAGTCTTTAGATATTCGGGGTTTGTTACTTCAGCTATTTGGTATGATTGGGGAGCGTCCTTCTGAGCCCAGACATCCGCTTATGAGGCATCCCTGGGTGTTTAGAGTTCATGAGCGCAGCCTGCTACTGCGGCTCCCCGTGCTGAGGTTTTTCCAGTTCCATCAGTTCAACATAACATAATCAAATTATCTAAAAAGTATAAAAAAAAGCAAAAAATAAAAAATAAAATTCTCTAGAACTACAAAGAAAAGCAAAGAGAAAGAATCAAATCATGTTTTAAAGGAATTTCTGACTCATATCATCAAAACTCAAACAAATAATATTAAATATATAATTGCGATAAAGAAAAAGTTATAATCGTATTAGGCATATCAAATCATTACCTCATAAAGTCGAGCTATGCAAGAATGTCACACTCATTGTAGATATCTCTCTTGTAATCTGCAAAATCAGATCAAAGAATTCAAAAAATTAACCAACCAAAGAAGGAAAAAATGAAGAATAAGGAGAAATGAAAATAGAATAACCATCATATAATATAGCTCAAAATAGATTTTTATTAGTGTGATTTTAAGGTGTCATAAACTTGTACATGAGAACTAAAGAGGATCTTTTGAGTTAGTCAAATTAATGATGTTTATATATAGAAGAGGAAAGAAGGACTCTTTTATCAACATAACATAATCAAAATATCTAAAAAGTACAAAGAAAGCAAACTAATAAAATTCTCTAAAACTACAAAAAGAAGTAAAGAGCAAGAATCAAATTATTTTTTTAAGGAGTTTCTGATTCATATCATCAAAAACGCAAATAAATAATACTAAATATATAATTGCAATAAAGAAAGAGTTGTAATCATATTAGGCATATCAAATCATTACCTTGTAAAATCAAGCTATGCAGGAATGTCACAATTTTTATTATCGATATCTCTCTTGTGATCTGCAAAATTAGATCAAAGAAATCAAAAAATTAACCAACCAAAGAGAAACAAAAATGAGAATAAGGAGAAATGAAAATAGAATACCTATCATATATAGTTCAATATAGATTTTTATTAGTGTGATTTTAAGGTGTCATAAACTTGTACATTAAATAATTGAGGGTTATAAATATGAAAGGCTTGAGAGTTATGGACATTATTAATATTAATTAATAGTAGAGTTTATGTAATTAAAGAGGTATGAAATATAAATTAATGAGATAATTTTGTAAAATAAAATAATTGAAAGAAATGAGGAAAAATGTAAAAATAAATAAATGTTTTTCTTGATCATAAAAACCGTCATATCACCGAGTTGAAGACCCTCCTTAATATATATATATATATATATATATATATATATATATATATATATATATACTAATATCATATTATTAGTCGCTGATAGTGACATTTACACCTAATTAAGATTGGAAATTTAAATCTTTCTAAATCGTTTGATCATTCTTTATATTTAACTCTACAAAAAAAGTTAATGAATGCATAAACATTAGTAATTATGCCTCTCGAGCACAATCATAATTATGCAAGGATTAGTGATTGAGAATCCATACATATATATATATATAACTAGTCTCTATGAACATGAATTGCACGTTATTTCTTGTCAATTATGAGAAAAGCTATTAAGTTAAATTGTTTATAATCACATATCATTTATTTTATGAGATACAAAAATATTAGTAGGAGTATTAGTTAATAATACTTCTTTAAAATGATGTTTTGGGTATATGTTTATTTATTCTTTTATCCATGTCGAAGAATACAATTAGAAAGAGTACTTGAACATTCATCAAATCAGTTAGTAAGAGTATTTGAGCATATTAAAAAAAATGAGGCATCAAAAACATATTTAATATTTTTTTTTTGAGTTTCATACTTAAATTGTTAGGAGTGTGAATATTTTTTATCTGAATTATCACTCAATGATTAACAAAACACACCTTGACTAATATTTGATGGTGTGTACTACACTTTCTCTGTTGTTTAAAAATTTTGTCACGTGACACTCCACATGAAAAAATAATTTCACTGTGACAAAAGTTAAATAAAGTAGTATTAGCTTAAAAGTGTAAGTTGTAGGTTAAAAAATTATCAGCGTGTAAATTAATTTATTCTTCATCCCATTCAATGTCTTCTTCTCCACCTTCTCAGCCGTGATCTCGTCTCAGCTGTAACATCAATATCTTCCGGCTTTTTTTTGCACTATTAAGCTACAATTTTATCGTGATTTTAAAAATATTAATTTTCGGTATGTGTCAGCTAATATAACCGTTATATATGTGCTACGTGAACGAAGATTTTATGGCCAAACATGTCTAAAATATTTGTAGACAAACATTTAATTTGGTAAACGTCTAGGTGTGTTTCGCTAAGATAAGCATTGAGTGATATATAGTTCAGGTGGGAAACTTACATTCTCAATAGTCCAGGTATGAAACTCAAAAAAAAAAAAGTATATTTTTTATACTTCACAAAAAAATAAAAACAATTTTCATTTGGTGAAAAAATTCCAAAATAATAAAAAGAGTCAAGCAAAAACGTGGGTTTATAAGGCATATACTATTTTAATTATGGCAAGTAATTTATTGATTGGCTTAGGAATTTAAAATGTATTTTACTTTAGTTACGGTTTTAGTTCTTTTCATAGGTATTTTTTTACTTAATGATGAATTTTACTTGGAATAGTTAATACTAGAAAATTGTTATTATTTGTATATTATTAGCAAAGTGTTATTGGACATGGATTTTTGCCCTAAAATATACACCTTCGGCAGGCCTAACCATCAATGTTTAGGATTCGAACTCCAATTGTAGTCAAGTAACAACTTTTTAGTTAAATTGGAGCTCCACGATATTGGGTAAATCTTTAATATTACAATTACATTTAATATTGGGTTGCTTCTTCAAAAATATAATTTTAGTTCTTAAAGGCTATAAAGGTCGTTCAATATTTGAAGGATATTTTGGTCAACCAATACTTATATTCATGCTTTTACAATAATATAGATATAGATAGATAGATATAGATATAGATATAGATAGATATATAGCAAATGAGTTTGGAACTATTAATATGGTTGAATTATTTGTTTTAGTTGGTTAAAAGTAAATAATTATACTATTAAATAATAGAACTATTGAACATTTCTACCAATAAGAAAAAATTATACTACTCGACAAATATATTGCAGAATGCCATTTTTTGTCATGAACTTTACTGTTTTTTTATAGTGAAAAACTCTTTGTATTAAGTGTCGATATGCTTAATTATGATTAAGTATTGAATTGCATGACATGAGTTAGGTACAAACTCAAAGATGGCTGTTGTAGGACCTTGTAGTCAAGTTTAAGCCCGAAATGGGTCATGTTGTAATACAAATGAATATTGTGACAATTCTCATAGTTGTTTTGAGTTTTTTTGTGTTTTTTTTTTAAAATCTATTTTAACTCTTTCCATAGCTTTTATTTGTATACCATTTGTAACTTGCGAGGATGAGTGATACATACTCGAAGTGAACGGATGAATATTGGATGAGATTTCAATTTTGAACGTTTGAAATTTGAGAAGTTTGACCAAAGTCGACATTCTGGATTAACAAGGTCGGATTCGAATTCTGACAGTTCCGTAGGGTCCAAGAGGTATTTTTGACTTAGTTTGGTGGTTGATATGAATATCGAGGCATTCCGGAGTGATTTAAGTCATTAATTAAATTCTTGAGTTTTAAGAAAGGTTAAGTTTGACCACGATCTAGATATTTTGTTTATTTCATTGAGTCCCAAACGAATCCCGGGAGTCTATTAAGAGATTTCGTTGAAGTTTGTCTTAGTTGAGTTGTTGTCATCTAGTGCAACTGTTTTCTCTTTGCATTCATGTCGCGTTCACGAAGAGTAACGTAGTCTACACGTCACATCCATGGGACCTTCATCATATTCGTGAAGAAGGGCCTAACCGGGTTGGCATCTAGGTCGAGATTTTTTCTTTGAGTTTGTGATAGGGACATTGCATTCACAAAGGTAGGGTTCAGGTCAGTGTCAAGTTCACCAAGGTCCATAACATTCATGATGAAGAAATGGATCTGGACAGATTTAAAATCCTATTTTGAACTTAGACTTTATAACTCAATTTTGAAAGATTGGGAGCTTGGTTTTAGGCGAGATCAATGAGATTTTGTTAGATTTCTTCATGGGATAAGATTCTAACACTCTAATTATATTTTTTTTTGTTAATTTATTATTTAATTAGTGATTTAATTAATGTTTGGGATTGAAGATTTGAGGGGTTTTGACCCCAAAGTTGAGATTTATGTAATTCTTGAAATTGAGGGTCAATCAACAACTCGTATTAGCTGATTTTTAACTAGTGAGTTTCCCACCTTATGGTAAACTAATTTTGAAAGAAAAATCTAGATTCAACCTCAGGGGCTCGGGATTGACCTTTTGATTCGATTTTTGAGTTGAACTTCTATATGATAATTTGTGTGTTTACGAACTCATATATTCACATATATTACATATTTAACCAGATTTGAACTGTTTGGAGGAGTTGCTTAAGGGCAAATTCATAATTTGATTTCTAGGCTTTGATTAGGACAAGTTGAGGCTTTCATTGACTCTTTATGAAGTGTTAGTAAAATAACTGACTAAATTAAGAGGTAATGGATAATATAGGTCCCGTATAAATAAGATGCCGAGTATTTATGCGGGTTCTGGTGCCATGTTATGGATAAATTGATGATTTCTTACCTGCTTGAATAATTTTGTGACTTGTGAGCATGACTATTCATACATTTAGTCAATATGTTGCTTATCTTTCTCATTTGTAATATCAGTAAATTTATTGAACGTCTCTTGAAAGGATTCCCCCTCATTCATCTTGAACATCTCATATTGACAGTTTAACAAGGAAATCTTTTACTTCATAATCTAACTTGTGTCTGCATGGTATCTCATACTTCTTTTGAAATTTTACGTGAGGAGATTCTACCATATTCATCCTGACCAATGCCACCAATAAGAATCTTCTTTGTTTTGGCATTCTTTTGGACTGCCTTGATGTCTTCATCATTTTAATCTTCTCTTGTCTTGGGAAGCCTTCTTCCCTTTATCACTCGTAGTCATAAGAATTTTGGACCTTCCAAGATAATATCCCAAAGCTTCAAGTCTTCTATAATAATAAAGTCCTACATTCCTAGCTTCCACCGTCCGTAATATTATCCATTTAAGGATGGTGGTCTTATGGTCAATTGTCCTTATTGAAATCCTAATGTGCAACCATTTCATGTTCTTTGAAGGTGTTATTCTGTTGAAAGAACCCGGTGTGATACTAGTTGTTATTTTATATTGTCACTTATGTACTGGAGAACCATGTACTTCAATAGTAGTCAAGATGTAAATGCAAAAATAATAATCAATATAAGAATTTTAAGTGAAAAACTCATTGCTCATTAGAGTCAAAAATCACAACCTACCCCAGTAGAATATGCCTCTAACCTTCAGTAAGAACTTGAGTGATTTGAGGTTATAAGTCTGTTGACACTGTGATGACCCTTCCGGTCATCTTTGTATTTTTACATTTATTGTACTGTTAGAGCTTTTCTGTAGTGGCCCCAAGTCATTCATGACTTGTTGGGATCGGTAGTTTGGTGCTTTGGTCATTCGTTTGGCTATTTTGGATGTTTGCCTATTGTAGAGCCTAAACTTAGAATATCATTGATTTTAGTCAACATTCTTAGCTAACATTCTCAGAATTAAATTCTAACAGTTTTGTTAGCTCTGGAGCATTGAGTTTGGTCTAGTTGGACCTTAAGTCGAGGCCTGAGAACTTTCGGTGTGAGTTTTGTGTTGTTTTCTCTGTTTTCAGGCCATTTGGAGTTGAAAATGTAACTTGGGTCAGCTTTCGATGATCGGAGAGTCAAATTTGAAATCTGACAATTCCATCAGCTCTGGAATGTTAAGTTTGGGTTAGGTAGATGGTTGGTTTGGGTTCTGGGTGAGCCAGTTTCATTGTAACACCTCAGAAATTGAACCAGTATCTAAGTCTGGAAACTCAGAAAATTTTCATATTCCAGGAATGATGGGTCCAAACCACGAGTCGTGGAATGGAACCGTGATTCCCTTCTGTTGATTTAGCCTCTGTTCTGGAACCACGAGTTGGTTCTACGGACCGTGGTTCAAACAACGGGTCCGTTCTGTCGACTCGTGGAACCAGATCAGAGGGATGACAAGTTCCCCAGGTTTCACGACTGGGTTTGATGACCCGTCATCCATTCTATGGGTCCGTCCTGTTGACCCGTACGATTGCCTTCTGCAACCAGAATGGTTGGCCAGGAACCACGAGTTGAAACCACAGGTCGTGGTTCAAACAATGACCCGTAGAACCGACCCGTGATTCCTGAAGCCGACCTATTTTCTAGCTTTTTCTTAATTAAATCTCAGGGATATTTTAGTCATTACCCACCCTTTTAAATCCTAAATGATGTCATTTTGGCTATTTCTAGAAAGGTTTTCACCCTCATTAGCCTAAGTCCCTTCTCGTTACCTCATTCATTTCCCAAAAAGGAAAAGAACTCTCTCAAGCTCAAGGTCTCAAGCTCTAAGTCCAAGTCTCCTAATCTTTTTAATTTCAAGTGAGTTAACTGCAATCAAAGTATGTGGGTATTAAATAATGGGTTCCATCCACCCTTGTCCCCAAAACCCCAAATCCTATTTTGATTTCTATAAATCTTCAAATTAGGGTTTTTACCCAATTCTTATGGGTTTTGCTATATACTATCTTCTCATGATTTGATTATGAAATTTCTACTAAATTGCATGATTTTACTTGGGTTTTTACATGGAAATTCTTATATCATGAATTGAAGTCTAACCATGACAATTTCTACATGCATGAGATGGATTCAAGCAAATTGGGTTTTATAGCATGTTTTCCATGAATTTTCAAGTATGTGCATGCCTAGTTCCTATGTTCTATGAAAATATACGTATTATGAAATTGAACTAGAGCCATGCAAACTTTCCATGTCATGAAGTATTATGCAAGACAAGACACCCGATGTTCCATCAATGCTCATGAATCGATTTGTAAAACTATAATTCATGAGTAGTATGACGATTCGGGGTATGAACATGTTATGAAAAAGTTTGGCATAAGATATGTCACATGTATATGAGCTCATGTTATATGTTTTGGGAGTAGTATTTAGCATTGAGAGACGAGGGTTCAGATAATCCAAGTTCAAAACTATGTTGCCACCGTAGGTTGCCCTCTGTGGCTTATTATGACAGGATCCTGGTAAGACATGGTTCTAACTTGGGCCGGTTAGGATAGCACTTTTCAGTGGGGGTACATGACACTGGACTCCATGTAGCTCAGCATGGTTTATGTCGGTTAAGAGAAACTCCCACATGATCATTTTCAAACTATGAAGTTATATGATTCTATACTTTGAACTTAAGTTTTCTTTCATGTCTTATGTCTCTTATCTTAATACTTGTTCATGTCCTTTCTTTGTCCGCTGCGATATTCTGGACCTCCGGTGCATTATTCTGAGTATTTTCCTATTCACACATATATATGCATAGTCCGATGCGGTATTCCAAGCGCCCGATGTGGTATTTCGGGTTTATATTATATTGCATTCACACATGCATCATCGTGCACCGCATTGCATTTGCTTTGGCACGTGAATTAACTTTGATTGGCTTGGTGTTGTTTTCCCCTTTCTTTTATTGGTATATTGGCATGTCTCCGACTTGATAGCTAGATTTAGGTGGATCCCTGTATAGTTAGCTGCATCTACTTATATATGTATTATCTTTCTGCGCTCGATCGGCCTATGATGCCTACTGAGTACCCATTGTCTTGGTACTCATACAACACTCTGCATCTCCTTTTTTGATGCACCACCTAGTACGAGCCACCCTCTCTGATCTCCTGTCATTCGAGAACCATTGCTATTCGGATCGCAGTGAGCTCCCGGCGCTTTGAAGACTTTACATTCTTTCCATCTTGTACTTTCTGTCTATATTTTGTATTTTGGATAGACAACATATGTTTATAGCTACTCCTTACTTTAGTCGCTCTTGTACTAGTGACACCAGGTCTGGGTTGGTTCTCAAGTCTGTTTTGTCTCGTTGGTCACTTTAGGGCCTTCTTTTGTATATTTTGTATGATGGTATGTATATATGCTATTGGCCCTATCTTTTTATCATATCTTCCGCTTTCTTTAGTTTAATTATTATTTATTGTCTTCCGCATATTTGGGTTAGGCTTGTCTACTTGGGGGGTTATGTAGACGCCATCATGGCCCGGTTTCAGGTCGTGACAATTTCAATTAAATTTAAAAAATTTCCATTACTTTCTTGATATAACTTTGCATTTTTGACTCTAAATGTCAAATTATTTTTTCCTAGAGTTTTGACCACGACAATAATTCTTGACAATACATTTTTCCAGTGCTCTCGATCTCTGTTGATCTGTTCTTGAAGATCTTTATCAATTATTTTATTTTTGTACAATCTCATTTCCAAATCAATCCACGCATTCATGTTAATAATATGATCATTTATTGTTTCATGAATTATGAGCTTAATACTAAAAAAAATTCAATCATTTGTACCTTCACTAGCTAATTTATTGGGACAATTAAACTAACAACTTGCAACAAAAATAAAATACTTTATCTAAATCTTTAGAATAAATTAATCACCTTCTATCATATTTTTTCCCATTTACTAATTTTCGAATATAATATGTAGTAGAAAAATGCCTTGAAAATGTATCCTTTGGAAATTCTATGTTAGTATTTCTAATTGGTCCTTTTTCTACTAATAGATCTCTCAATTTTGTATCTATATTAGTCCATTGGCTAGGATCATATATATTTTTAGGATTTGAATTTATTTTAATTAAAAATTATTGATCTTCTTGAAGATCGATGTTCGTTTTGTCACTAACTTTTTCTTCTTCTTGAATTTTGTTATTATTACTATTATCGTTGTTATTATTATCATCATCTAACTCAACTAGATTACCAACTTGTTCATCTAATGAACTTTCTTTCAAATTCTCCGTTTCGATATTTTTGTTGTTCACAAGAAATTTATCAAGGTCCCCTTTTTGTGATTGTATCAAAGTTTCAATTTTTCTCTTTTTTTGAAGTTTTGAATAGCCGGATTCATATTTTCGATTTGACGTAACTAAATTCTAATAAAATTTTAAAAAGGCACTCTATACGTATGAAATATTAATATAAAAAATATATGAAAAACTAATAAAATATAGAAAAATAAAAACCTGATTCAAGAGACGAATAACTTGATTTTATAATAACTTCGGCTAATCGGCTCTTTCAAAATTCACGATCCTTGAAAACCTGGAAAAAAAAACTCAAAACAATACACAATATATATTGTATTGTATATTTTGACTCCTTTTCTCCCTCAAAATAGTATCTGGTCAATTGATTTTGAGCTTATGAAGAATGAAGATTGAAGAATAAAATAGCAAAGAGAAACAAAGAGACACTATCAGAAGGCAGTCTTTTTTTTTCTGTGAAAAATAATGAGGGTTGAGGAAAAGGTAAAAGAGTAAATATAAAGTAAAAAATAAATGGAGTAGCTATATTTTTGGTATATGATCCCAAAAAAGTAGTAGTTTTTCACTTTTTACTCAACTGACTTTTCCATGCTCCAAATGGTACAAATCACACGTAATAAATGAGTTGTTTTTCTTTTTATGCTAAGGAAGATTCTATGAAAAACTCTATTAGTTTTTTTTATTTTTCTTTTAGAAAAATATTGGGCTTTTACTTAGACGATTTAGTAAAAAAAATTTTAGTATATATTATATATAACTATTATATCTAACAATATGCCCCCCATAATTATGGGCCCCTAGGCGATTGTCTAACTGGCCTAATGGTTGAGACGCCCCTGTGCACAAGTTACATGGTAGAGTGTTCTAACTTTCATGCATATTTTTTTAAAAGTACCGAAATTAACCAAACCGTACCGATACCAAAGAGAAATAGAGATGGTGGGACGATTTCGAAAAGTCTAATTTTGATTGTATAAACTAAAATAACCAAAAAATTAGTATGATATAAATTTTATAAAATAACCGCTCGAACCATACCATTTACACTCCTAGGGGCAAGGGTAAATAAATTATTATTTTTAAAAAAAATTGTTGGGGGGGGGGGGGGGGGGGGGGAGGTTGGAGGTTGGGAGTGGGCATTAGGATAAAAAAATGCAATTTTTAAAAAAAAAATAATTGTGGGAGTGGTGGGGGTGGGGAGTGGAGATGGGTGGTTGGAATGGGTGGTTGTGAGAGTGGGAGAAGATATATCACTTATTGTTTCTACTTTTATTAAGGAAGTCATTTTTCTTATTTTAAAAAAATATATTTTTCTAAAGAAAATGTTTTCCAAATTTTTTATCCAAACGAACATGAGAAAATAGAAAAACAATTGATGAGCCATTCGAGATACGACACATATTTGTAAAGGGGGACTATAAAACACCTACACAGGGAAGAGTTTCCATCGTGGAAAAATCACTAGTCACTAACCTGTATTTAACATTGAACTCCATGATCTTGGGGAAGAAATTGTTGCAAGAAGTTATTATTGTCTACGTTACTTATTTCTCTTAAGAAGGTGCAGAGAGGAGTGGTGAAGCTAAGGTGCCGTAAGGGATTTCATTTGTTGAAAAATTATTGCATATATCAGTTTAAAATTATTTGGCAGAATTTATCGATGGCCTCCTAAAGTTAACATTAACTTTCACTTAGATACCTCAACTGAGCCTTGTTTATTTAAATACCTCATGTAGAATTTTGCTGTGTCATTTTGACACTTTTCGCTGATATGGACAAAGTGAGTGCAATACCCTCACTAATGGCGCGTGAAAGACTTATTTTAATCCATTTTTATTTTATTTTTCTCTTCTTCTTTCCCTTTTTTTTGGCCACCATTTTCCAAGTTTAAGCTCCTTCAACGGTAAAATATATTTGATGGTGCCATACTGCCATGACATACGGAGCAAATTTCAGCTGCAGAGATTTTCTCAAACTTAAACTCCTTCCTCCTTGATTTAGTTTTCTTTAATTTGAGAAAAAAAGACACGAATTTGAAGAAAAATAGTGGCAAAATTTGAGAAGTTGGGAAAAAATAAGAAGTGAAATCTGAAACTTGAAATGAACAAAAAGTGTCAAAATAACACAATGGAGCCCTACTATAAGTTTTTAAAACAAACAAGGCTCAGTTTAGGTGTCTAAGTGAAAGTTGATGCCAACTTTAAGGGGCCACCAATGGATTCCTTCAAATTATATAGCTTATTCTTATTTTATAGTTCGTGATGAACCTGTTTATTTTAGAAGGGAATTGATCCATCTTAATTGATACTAGTGCCATGTGAGCTGAGGATTTATTGCATATTTTATATTTTTGCATCTTATTTTAGAACTTGCCTACGTGTTAAAAAATTAAAACAAAAAGTGTTGGTCTGTTTAGAAGATGATAATAAAATTTCTTTGATATATTTTATAATTTTTAGCCTTTTCAGATGTTGTATCACTAGTTAGCCCTTTGAGCATGTGACCTTTCGTTTGGTATCCATATTTTTACCTTGACTCTTTTGTTGAACTCCTAGTTTTTGCACCTTTCTTTCTTGAAAACTGTAGCTTAGACTATGTTATAATTATTAAATATGAAGAAAAGATATGGTCAAGTATAAATGGTGACCAATAAGTTACTTGTGATGAAAAGACCCTCTTTGAAAGAATGTGACATGAAAAAAAAGATTAAAAAAATTACTTTAAAAGAGAAAAATATGATTAAAACATTCTTGATATGATGAGAATACTAGTGAAAATAATTGATGAAGATAGGGCTGAAAATAAAGAGAAGAAAATAATGAGTGATGAAGTCTAAAAAGGTGCAAAGTGCTTAGAAAAGTGTAAGTCACTATTATATAGTTTCCTACCCTTCCTCTAGTCAATATTACAACCCGTTAAACTCCTATTTGATTCTATTCAAGCATGCTTGATTGGTGAAGATGTACATAATAGCCATGTCTATGATTCTTTGTGCATACATGTGAGTCTCTTGTGAGTGCGAGAGTTATTTTTAATGCTATATACTTTATTTATATTCGATTATTTGATTTGAGTGTATGTTATTTCTTCTTGTGAGGGCACTTATTTCATGATAAATATGGGATGTTATTAGCTTTCTTTGACAGACTAGGTGAGTGAGCTTAAATTTGATGAGTTAGATTCCATCTATAAGGTTAGAGGTTAGAGGTTTGTTGTTTAATTGAGTTGAATTTAATATCTTGCATCATAGGATCAGAAAGTGTAATTGATGTTGTAAGTTGCGAGATTGCTTAATTGTTTGTATCAACCAAAGTGCTGATATTTCTAGGCTTGATTTATTGAGATGAACTTAAATGCTTACTCGAGGACGAGCGAGAGTTTAGTGTAGGGGTGTTGATGTGAAGCTAAAAATATATATATTTATTTATTATTTGTCTCATATTTTAGTACTATTTTAATCATCATTTGAGTATTAATTATAATAATTTGTACTTGACATTATATTTTTTTTTTGAGAATGCTTAATATTATATTTCAGTGTGTAGAAATAAAGTGATAGAAAGATGAAGAGATTTGGAGCTTGAATAAAATGTTGGATTATCACGACCCGATTTCTTGGTCATGATGACACTTACAACCCCCCAGTAGGCGAACTAATTCCCGTAGCCTAGAATGGTCAGTAATGGACTACTGTCTAACAATCTAAGCAGAAGAACAGTTTAATATGCGGAAGCAAGGGAAGAAGATGAAGAAAATAGATAACAGGAATAATATAAATAATGCGGAAACTAAACCAAACCCAAAACCTGGTATCATAGCGTATAAGAGTCGGATCTATATAAGGAGTACAAGGGTCCAAAACAATATATGCAAGTTGTCTCCGAGTAGAAATAGAGTATATAATCAAAAGATAACTAAAAGCTAAGCTCCGGTCGCTAAGAGCTCACCCTCAGTCCAGAATATCACCAAAAACAACACCTCGCACGAGTCTCCATGAGCTAACGGTGATGGCCCACACTAGGATTTGCACCAGAAGTTGCAGAGTGTAGTATGAGCACCCAATGCGAAGCATAAGGTACCAGTAGGTATCATAGGCCGACTAGGCACATATAAGATAAAAGCATAGTAACAGACATAATAGAAATAAGTAGTCACGGAAATCAATGACAAAGTACACAGGAACTAGCCCAGAGAGAAGACAACAGAAACAACATGCAAGGCTAGCAAGTAGAATATATACACAACATGCACAGGTCATAGAAAGAGATAACGCACCTGGGATCCTCACAAAATAGAATATATATACAAGTTTTACAAGTGGACGGTATACCAGTAACCTCAAGTATAAGGAATGGGAGAGAAGAGTAAAGGTAGACAAGCACGGAAAAACAAGAATCAATAACCAAACTAATCATATCAATCTCAAAATCATAACCGTGATAGGGGATAGTATCATGATAAAGTAACAAGAGTCTACCTACAGTCCCCCAGCCGCCCATACAACTGCGGAATGCAATCAAGTAAAAACAAACCCTCTGGCATCCCATACTACCGGAGCGTACAATCAACAAACAGTACACAAGGGTGGTACCTCACACTGATGAATGATATGATGCCATGCTAAGTGAAGAGTGATGGTAGTACCGTATGTTACCCGCTTTCGGTGACCTATAAGGCCCAAAAGACAGGATCCATGGAAGGTCACACCCGTATACCCTTACCAGACCATATACCCCCATTCCGGCACCCGTAGCTTGCAGCCTCTGGTTTGGAACGACAAGGTCCATGGAGGCCCCCGACCAACATACTAGATGCCCCGCAATCTCAAGTCAAACTCCAAGTAAAGATGCCTAGAGGTCATCCAGGTCTAAAATAGTAAGTCTAATAGTTCTATCACACGGCCCTGCCTAGTCCAGCATCACCCCGGAAGCTGTAGTAAATATGTCTAGAACTTGACCCCGTCGAGTCCAGTATAAGTGGAGCTAGTGAGAAAATTTCCCTTAAAATTTACTTACCCCAAGAAGACCCATTAAAATGTTACAGAACCCTTTTTAGACCATTTTTATCGAAAATAGGCCCCCCGAGCCATGCAAGGTTTAGAAAATCAGTCCTAGTAGGCCCGAAGCCAAAAAAATCAAGAAGAAATTCCCTCTATCTATATGCATGGTGAATGGCATACACAATCACGACAGTGGCCCCCGGCCCACAAATAAACTATCAGCACTGCACAGGCTCCAATCACTCTATAACACAGATAGCCAACATAATATCACGATAACGATGCCCGGGACTCACGGACACCCCCGAATAACCCATCGTCTATGTTCTAGAGTCAAAACAAGGCCACATAGGTTCATAAGGGGGATAGCACCAACTACTAAGAATGCTACATACAATGGAGAAAAGAAACGGGGGCGAATCGTGGAAAAATGGTCAGGGTCTGTGGTACCAACCTAATAACTCAACCTAAGGATGCCAGCTGGTACAATTTTATCCGATATATGCTAAGTCTAGGGTGTTTAGATCGTAACCTACTTGTCATCCGATGATAAGCTGCTGGGACAACGAAATCCAAACTCAAAACGCACCGAGAAACCCCTATTGATGATCAAACTATCAAACACAGAAATAATATGTTAAAATGAGTCTAACAATACCCATATTACTACAATTGTACCCGGGTCAAAATCCGGGTCAAAAGCAGGCTCGAAGTCCCACAACCCAAAACCAAAAATAAAAAAGAGCACGATGACCAACCACGATGCCAAAAAGGCATGCTCCAAATTTGAGCACAATTGGCCAAGAGGAGGGTGCCAAAACAGCCCGCTCAAGATGGAGATAAAAGATGGAATTTTAAGACTAAAAACCGGAATTTAGGCAAGGAATTACTCACCAAAATGATAGAATTTAAGCCAATACAGAGAATTCTTCAAACCCACGAACATGCATGAGCTAGGAGGCAGCCACTACAATAATTTTCCAAGCTTGGGTATGAGTAACAATGGTGGATTTCTAGAGAAACAAAAAGGAAGAAAGTTGGGGAAGAAAGCTTACGAAGAATCGAAGAATCATGAATAATCGATGAACAATTGATTTTTCCAAAGCTAAGACTGATATGGAGCAATTTAGTAGGGAGTAACTTGTATTTTAGAGTGAGAAAGTTGGGAGAAAAGTGTTGGAAAAATGAAATGACAAAAATATATAACAGCTGAAAAATGGCTAGCGCCATTAGCGCTAAAGGCCTGCCACAGGTTAGCGCGATCGCGCTGTCTGGGCGCCGTTGGCGCTGAAGGCCTGCAGCTGTAGAAAAACCAGCTGCACTAAATTTCTCCACGAGGTGTTCTAAGCACAATCAAAAACCGATATTCAAAAACTAATAATGCTAATAGAGTGGAAACGACGTTTTGGACTCAACGAAATCAATGAAACTTCCATACGAGGTCATTTCAGAGAAATGTTGACCCAAGTCAACACTAATGAAAAGGAACTCAAAGGCTCAAAATGAGTTCGGCTCACCCAGAACCCGAATGAACCACCTTTCCAACCCAAACTCATCATTCCAGAGCTGATAGAATTGTTGGATTTTGAATTCAACACTCCGATCATCGCAAGCCACCCAAAGTTACACTTTCAACTCCAAATGGCCTGAAAACAGAGAAAACCACACAAAACCCACACCGGAAGTTCTCAAGCCTCAACTGAAGGTCCAACTAGACCAAACTCAATGCTTCAGAGCTAACGAAACTGTCAGAATTCAAAGCCGAGCATGTTAGTTAAGAATGTTGACTAAAGTCAATGATATTCTAAGTTAAAGCTCTAAAATAGGAAAAAGGACAAAACAACCAAATGAATGACCAGGGCACCGAACTATTAGTACCAGCAAGCCATAAATGACTTGGGGCCACTACAGGAAAGCTCTAATAGTACAATGAATGCGTAAATGCGAAGATGACCAAAAGGGTTATCACATGGATGTTGCAAAAACTGAATATAAAGCTTATGTTGAAGTTAAAGGCAGGAAGGGATAAATCATTAAAAAATATGTACTTGTTGTAAAATCAAGCTCATAATAACAATATAAAAAAAAGTAGACAAGAAATTAAGAAGATAAGAGAAGAGAGTTTTTCTTATTCTTCAAAGTATCAAGTGTATATTAAATGAACCATTATGCCTCTATTTATAGGGTTCATAGAGGTATACAAAAGGTTTTAACAACATAACATTAAACCAGAACATTATGGGGGAGGTTACAAGGTGTGGGAGTTATATCCATAATGGTGTGTGGAGTAGTGGATGATTAACTACACATCATAGAGAAGATTGGTAGGAGTAAATTCTTAGGAGTTATGGACATCGACCATTATAATATCTTATAACACTCCCCTTTGGATATCCATAGATGATGATGTGTCTCGTTAAAACCTTACTAGAAAAAACTCTGTAAAAAAAATATCCTAGTGAAGAAAAAAGAGTACACATATCTTGTAATACGCGTTGTTTGCTGCCTCATTAAAAACCTTGCTAGAAAAACCCATTGGGACAAAATCTAAGCCAAGAAAAAAAGAGTGCAGCGCATATTTGACTCCCGCTGATGCAAACATCATTAAATTTCTTAGAGACGACGCATCCCAATCTTGCATATTAGCTTCTCAAATGTTGATGTTGGTAATGCTTTAGTGAACAAATCACATAAAATATATTGCATTCTTGAGATCATTCTGATATATCATTTTCTTGTCTCATGGACATGTTGAGTCATTGAACTCTGCCAAAATATATTCACTTGATAATCACTTTGTTTGTGACCTCATCGTCGCAGATAAATTACTCATTTGACTAGTTCATAGCAACAACCAAGTGACAGACACTTTCTTTTCCATGATAATAAGATTGAAAATCTTGTCGAATAACATGATATGACAGTATTTCAACATGTAAACAGATTACTTTCTTGAGATCAAACTTCAAATAGATCAAATAATTTTTCTGCACTTTCATAACCAATGAACCTTGACAAAATTGGTTAGATAACAAATCCATACTAGTATTTAATTTAACTTAAATATCTTCACATATATTTGAGATTATATCTTGCCTGCACATTAATAAGAATATTATCTCATGGATAGTAATAACATGATATATAAGTACACCAAATACACTAAGACATGGTATATTCTAACCATTTTTAATGAGATCAAAATTGATCTTTCTTTATGTTAAGCGATATTACAACCTTTGGGGTACCATTCAATAGAATCACTTTAACCTTATTTAAATCCTTCATGGATTTTCATATAACTTTTACTATCTAGCTAGACATAACAACTATTCTTTGTACGCATTCAAGTTTTTCATCTATTGTTAGATTGAAAGAAATCTCATTGCATCCACCATAGAAAAATACATCTCCAAACAATAATGCCAGGACTTTTGCGAAAAATCTTTATGCCTTAAGGCGCAAGACGTACTTTATGTCTTACGATTTTACATTTCACATAATAATCCATTTGTATCCTACTGACATTATATTTTAGTCTATAGACTAAGTCTAGACCATCATTTTTCAAGTGAAATAAAATATACTTGAATTGCGTATTTTATCTGGTCAATAATTTATCTGCCCACACTGTTTGACAGATTTAAATTCAAGATCATCGTTACCATTTATAATGGTGAGCTTTACACTATATCAAAGATATTGTTGATGGTTATTTTTATATTGGTTCCAATACGACATAACTTATCGAGATCGATCTCTTCTTTTTCATCATTTCAGGTACCTGAACCTTTATCAAGATTTAATAAAGTGTTATGTGGTGGTGCTCTTTCAAAGAACTTGCCTCATTAGCATGACCATCTTGATCAATTTCTCAACTCCTTCTTCAAGGAGTTTTAACATTTGAAACTGATTGGTCTATCATGCTTCAGGCATGACATAGACCCTGTCCTTCAAGGTCTTTACATTGGAGCATTCACAGCAGAACTATAACATAGGGTCAGCAAATGCTTCTGGTAATGAACTTGCAATATTTTACACATCACGAATTATCTCTTGAACTTCAAGTTCACATTTTTTTGAGGATCTAGATAATTTATTCCACGCATTTTCAGCTGCTAGTCATCTCTCCCCCTAATGTTAGGAAATCTAACATTTACCACCAACTTTATTTAGGGACCCATTTTTGTGTGTGGTGAAGAAATTAAATCAGATACCGCACATTTAAATTTTTAGATGAGAATTATTTGGTTCCTGACCATGAATCAATTGTGATGGGGGAACCTTGTTGGCTTGATGCGTACATGTATTTATATATGTTGAATAAACTCATCTCATATCAAAAATACTTTTGGGAGATTTATTCTCATAACCAAAGATTTAGCTATAATTGGAGGCATACAATTTCTGCTAAACCAATTAGCATTATCAATATAATTTTATAGTTTAGAACCATGCTATTAATTTAATAATTTGAGAAAATAACCTTGCAAAATCAAATTACAAGTTGATACAAAGCATATGTGACCAACCATAGATATATCTATTAAAATCATATAATAGTAAACTATCCACATGGCAGGTGAACGGGCCCATATTCACCTTTTTATATGTTTCATAATTCAGGAGATACAATCCCAACCTTAGAGAGTACAATAATAAATTTATCATAAGAATAAGCAACACAAGAGAATTCTTGAAAAAAATTATATTTCTTCAATACATAACCACGTGAATTCTCATTTATTTTTGCATCATATTTGAGCCAAAATGATCAACCGGTCATGCCAACTGATACTTGTTCAGTAAACTTCTAATTTACTATCAAATGTGATTTCATCACCATGCCTATATTTGTGTACCACAAACAAGAGGAAAAGTCGGGCAACTTTTACGTGAATGTTTATAACTCGCTTCAATTGTAATAATATGAAGATATAAAAAAAATTCACAATTTATAGTCTCAATATATTTTTATTTTTGGCTAATGCCTTTGAAACTCAATAAGTTTCTTTTGAGACTTACTACAACCCAATATTATATATGAATAATTTTATTCCTCCAAATAGTAACACATTATCTTTTTTGGAGCTATCAAATATTTGTGTACTATCACATATTTCATAACACTATTTTGCATGGTGAACATTTTCTTTTAGTATTGTTATGATGGTCAAAATTATTTTAAGCAAGACCCCTTTCTTGCTTTTACTTTTTCCTTTAATAATTTATTTTTATAAGATTTGACAAAAAAAATTTGGCGTACCATATGTACGGATCAATGACAAATTCATTTGGTCACACCATAATATCATTTTGGTCATGGACAAAACTTTTATAGGCAAGAATCATTTCTTGCTTTTATCCTTTAGTAGATCATGATAAGACATGCTACAACACCGATGACCTTAAAATATCTAAATAAATTTTTTATTTCTCTCAAACCTCCTGTACAGGTGAATTTTGGTATTTTTTCAACCACATATGATCATATTTTTATCCATAATCTTTTCTTTTCCTTATATTCTGACACATTCACTTTCAAAAATGAGCAAGTATTCACAATGCTTACACAAGTTACATTTCCTTCAAGAAATGGAATTTAACTATATGTGCTTCATAAATTTGCATTACAAGCCCATTGTCATACCTTGACATTTATCATATTTATATGATTTACCTCAACATCATTTTGAATTGTCAAGTGTACCACCAGTTTATATTCCTTGATTTTGATAAAGGATTTATAAAACTTATCAAATTAGGACATACCTCAACATCACTTTGAAAGATCAAGTACCTTTCACTTTATTTTCTTTTGATGGAGGATTTATAAAATTTATCGCACTATAAACGAGTGCTCAATACCTTGTATACCAAATTGATGGTAGTTATTACTTATTACCTTCACCTTTTGAAGGACCATTTTGAGAACCCATAATGTTCTTTCTTTTACAATTACCACAATGATGACTATTATTATTTATCCTTTGTCATATCCATGTATATTTATACAATCACAATAATCATTGTCATCTTTAAAACTTTTTATGTACTGCTACCACATTCACATAAGAGAATGGAACAAATCAATTGAGCGAGTTTCATGACTTTTCGTCAAAAGTACATTACTTTGCACGCCTTGGTCATTATTTTGTCATCACTATGGTGCATTAGGACTTAAACCCAATGTCTTACCCATATGTGTGAGGCCATAATACGATGGGACTTTAACTTAACATCTAATTATCATAGTGCATCAGGACTCAAACCCAATGTCTTACCCCTTTGAGTACGATGAAACTTGAATCCACCATTTTACCCTCAACTAAAGACATAATACACCAAATGTATCACCAAAAGTAAATATCTAACACCGTAAATATAATTTGAGTATGACATCAAACAATTTTTCTTAAAACACAAGAAAAATGGACAATAAATTAGGACAACATTATAACTTTTATAAGAATCCTGAATTAATTAATAAGGAAAAAATCAAAACCTTGTAACAGTCAGTTCTCAAAACATATGAAATATAAATAAATATTTATTTAATATATCTTGACAATGATATTAATCACGGTGAAAGAAAAACTGATCACATTTTTCAAAAATACTTTGCAAACCTTTCAATAATTTGTAAAACGAAACTTCACATAGCAAAGATTATAAAATCTAAATCAAATAAATTATAATTACATAAATTATTAATGATAGCTAGAAACAATATAAAATAGTACCTGCATTAGATATGGACAACTCAAATGACCAATGGATAAGAAAATCTTGCAGTCGAAAAGTTACGAGAAGGCCAAACCATAAAAGTCAAAATTACCTACCACTAATTCTTGACGAAGAATGAGCAACTCGTGCTGATAACGTGTTATAAAATTAAGCTCATAATAACAATATAAAAGAAAAAAGTAGACAAGAAATTAAGAAGATAAGAGAAGAGAGCTTTTCTTATTCTTTCAAGTATCAAGTGTATATGAACCATTATATCTCTATTTATAGTGTTTATAGAGGCATACAAAAGGTTGTAACAACATAATATTAAACAAGAACATTATGTGAGAGGTTACAAGGTGTGGAATTTATATCCATAATAGTGTGTAGAGTAGTGAAAAATTAATTACACACATCATTGAGAAAATTGATGGGAGTAAATTCTTAGGAGTTATGAACATCCACCATTATATAATTTTATAACAGTACTTGACGTATAATGGCCTAATGATTGGCAAGTTAGTGGGTAATGATTGGAAACAAGATACGAATTAAAGAAGGAAACAACTGAAATTATATAAAGAGAGACTTACCTTAAGACGTGGTGATAGTATGCACCACCTACTTGTCTAGTGAGTTTAACTTACTAGTTGCTTATCAATGAAACATGTTGCCTAACGTATTTCAATAGTGATAATAAAGACAGTAAATAACACAGTAATTTTTACGTGAAAAATCATCTGGCTCACAAAGGCGTAAAAATCACGACCTGTACCTCTACAGGATTTAAATCCAACTTTACTAAATACAAATGAGCCTCAAGGGAATGATTACAACTCGATGTAACCTAAGGAATTATAAACTCTAATTTCTAATAACACCAACCTTCCAAGGTTTGTGTTTTCAAGTCTTTGAGTTATCCCAACTTGAAAATAATAATCCTACTTCAATTTATAATACGCTGAACTATGATTACAACTCAAAAAATAATACCTAATACATCACTACTACAACACTTTAGCTAGACTCTGTACTTAGGACCTGATTCTTCAATGTGTTCCTTTAGTGTTCTCCGTTGCACCCTCAAGTCAATTTCACAATTGCCTTTTATGCTCTGTACGTGCGTGTCTATTCTGAGCCATGTGACTTCTATTTAAGCACATCTCCTCAAGGAGTTCTTCTTCCATCTGGACTTTTTCTTGCATCCAAACTCTCATTGCTTAGAGTTCTACTTCAAGTGAGACTCCTTCTTCAATTCGAACTCTTTCACTTAGGCGTTGTAGTCCCACTCCAACTCTTTAATTTAGCAAATATTTTATTTTTGAATTATCCATAATTCTTCGGGAATCCTTGATTATGAGTTTTAGCTTGTTTAAACTGTGCATCGATGGAGCAGCTATTCTTACCTGTTTCACTTCATTTTCATTGTATCAAAACTTCACAGATCCCAATAAATTCCCCCTTTTTGATAATGCCAAACTTATGCCTTTGTGCACTCCAGTTTAGTGTGAACATTTCAACATGTGATCACTTAGACATGGAACACTTAGATGAAACAGGTTTGTGAACATGGGTTATAAAAAATGCATATCCCTTATCTCCCCCCTTTTGGCATCATCAAAAATATGTTTCAAGGTTAAGAGATAGAGAAGCCAATTCTGGAGTCAAGCTACCCATGGCCTCTGGGGTTATCACCCATATAAACAAAGTAATGCACACAAAAGCATAATCATATATAAGAGTAATGCAGAGAAAAGCCAAAGAATATGCACAAAAGGGGACCATTTCATTTATTTGTCAGTACATAGTTCTATATCTAAGCAAGACCAATTGCTAAGCAAAAACAATTGAGCAACAACAAAAAGAGGACGAGGGATCAAGAAGAAAAAGGCAGCCTAAGGGATTGAGGAGGATGAGAGGGCAGGAGGAGTGGCTAACAGTAGGGTCAGACAAAGAATAGTAGCAACACTTTCCTCCTTTTCACGAGCCAAGTTTGACTAGAGAGCTACCACTTTGGCTTCCCAAGCCTCCTTCTCAAGCAAATGAGAGGCCTGAGCCTCTTCAAATTCTACAGTTTTGGCAGCCAGCTCATTCCTCAGTCGCTGCAGGAGAGTGTATGTAACACCCCAGAATTTAGGTCAGCTTTAGAAACCCAGAACTCGGCAAGACTTAAGAAAAATTCCATCCCCAGTCAAGTCCCACGGATTGACCCAGGAGCATCATGGACACGATGGCCCATCAGGTGTACCCGTGGGGATAGCCCAGGGACTCAGCCTTTTAAGCTCCAGCCAACGGAGGACCCGAAGGGCATCGGAGGTTCGACGGGCCATTGGGCAGCCCGTGAAAAGGGGCCATCAACCCCCCCTCAGCCTCCCTTACCCCTACGGGCAATCACCACGAGAGTCGTAGGCGCGATGAGCCATGGGCCTGCCCGTGGGAATGGTCCAGGGGAACAGCCCAAACCTGTCCCATCCCGATGCCCTGGCCTATGGGCCATCATAGGTCCGACGCCCATCAAGAGGCCCATCTGGCTGTGAGTTTTTCCAAAATTCCCAGATTAAGTTGGGGGCAGTCTGGTGTTCTCCCAATTCTTTTAATTCCAATTCTTAGTCATTTTGGGAGTAATTAAAGAGTTTTTAACTCTATTTCCCCTCAGTACTCCTAGATCATTCGATACTTAGAAAATTCAGTCAAGAACAGAATGCTTTCTCTCAAGAACAAGGCAAAATGGTTTCCTCCAAGTTCCTCTCCGAATCCAAAGGTTCAACCATAGAATCTTCATCCAGGTATATGGGATTTCACTAGTAGATTCATTTCACCCATTAGGTCCCTAGATTTCAGTCAGTTCTTCAGTTTCCCCATGAATTATTCAGACCTAGGGTTCCTAAATATTAGGGATCCATTGTAATTTAGTTGTTATAGCTTCTATGGTATAAATTACATATTCTCGGAGAATTAGTATAGTTCCATACTATTAGACTCATAAACCCTAGCTTGTGTAAATTTCAATAAGTCATAACTTATGCTTGCTAGGCAGTTTGATTAGACAATCATGCTCCAAAATTCAAATGCCATTTCTTTAAGTACATGTATGTTGCATTCTTAATTAATTATCAGTTTTTTGAGCTATCTATTATTTTAGTGCATTGTTGCTTATATTCAGTTGGGAGTAGGCTTAGTACCGAGCGTACAAGGGTATGAAGGCTTAGCTGTCAGTTTAGGCTAAGACCTTTAGTAGTAGTTCCCAAGTTCCAGAACTACGGCGCCACCGTAGGTATAAAAGGAGTAAGCTATCAGACTAGGTTGTATCTCCTTGTCCCTTGAGAACATCATTAGTGGATCCACATCAGACTTGTTCGTACCCTTGGCAAGGTATGAACACCCTTCCATCCAGGGTTACAAGTTGGTCCCATAGTTAGCTCAACTTGGGGTATGTCGGTTAATAGTATCTCCCACAGTCAGACTCATATTGCAATGACTATGTGCCAGTATTTATTTCAGTATTCAGTCCAGCATGTTATACTCATGATTTGTACTTGGTCATTGTATCCCCTCCAGGTTTCATTTATATTTTAGTATGTTCATGTTTATGATCAGCTCTTTACTGTTCAGCTTAGTACATATCCTGCATGCTCAGTACATTCAAAATACTGATGCATACTTTTGTGCTACATCATTTTATGATGTATGTTCGGGCACTCACCATCCAGACCGTGCATAGTCGATCCCCAGTTCGTACTCAGCAGCTCAGTGGTGAGTCCTCATAGTTCAAGAATGATAGACATGCTTTACTTTTAGTATTTACTTTTTAGTTTCAGTCTTATTAGGGTTAGCTGGGGGCATGTCCTAGCAGGCTTTCAGATATAAAATAGATTCAGTTGAGTTGTTAGTGTTGTTTTCAGTCATCACTATACTCTAATTATAGTTTATATTCATACATGTTTTAGGTTTTCCTCACTTCAGATATAAAAACTATTTTCAACTTCCGCACAGTATGTGCTTTTCACCTTAAGATGCATAGATATGCCATGCCATTTGTTAGCTTAGAGTCACTTGTGACACAGAGCATCGTGTCGCATCCAGGGGATAGCCTCGGGGCATGACAAACTTGGTATCAGAGCATCAGGTTCAAGTGTCCTAGGGTGTCTGAAAGCCACGTCAAGTAGATCCTTCCTCATGGGTGTGAAGACTGCCATACTTATGGGGGAGGGGCTACGAGATGTCATTAGGAACAACTTCCTTTCCTTCTTTTTCAAGATCATGCTATAGGGTTTAAACTCTATTTAATCTCCTTCTTAACTCATGCTTTTCGCATTTCAGAAAAAGCATCCTTGAAGAGCTAATGCTAGGAATCAGCCAACAGCTCCAGCAGATCTGTTGAATGAGCAAGTCACGCATCCCAAATTTAGGGCTGCCTTCCAAGTTCTTGCTCAGGCTATGACCACCCAGGTCAACCAGTAGGATGCAGCACCGGCTCTACCTCAGATCAACACTATTACAGCCAGGATTATGGATTTCACAAGAATGAACCCTCCAGAGTTTCATGGGTCCAAGTCAGAAGAGGATCCCCAAGAGGTTTTAGATGATATTCAGAAGGTGACAGACATTATGGGTGTCACTTTAGTCGAGGGGGCAGACTTGGCCACCTATCAGTTGAAGGGAGTGGCCTATACTTGGTACCAGGAATGAAAGGAATCCTGTTGTGCCAATGCAGGGCCAGTGATTTGGAATCTTTTCAAGACAACTTTTCTGGACCGGTTCTGCCCACTAGAGCTCAGGGAAGCCAAGGTTCAGGAATTCATCAATCTGAAGTAGAATGACATGAGCGTGAAGGACTATGATCTCAAGTTCACTCAGCTATCCAAGTATGCTCCAGCGATAGTAGCTGACTCCAGAGCTCGTATGAGCAAGTTTGTATCTAGTGTATCGGATGATATAGTAAAGGAGTGCAAGACTGCTATGCTGATTAAGGAGATGGACTTCTCCAGGTTAGTTACCTACGCTCAGCAGATCGAGGAGGAGAAAATTAAGGAAAGGGGAGGAGATACTAAGAGCGCTAGGACAAGTGACTTTTGCTACTCTCAGCAGAGGTTAGAGGATGTCAACCTCTCTCAGTTCCGTCAGAAGAATTAAGCTCTAGCTCTATCTTCTGCTAGTGCCCCAGTGCCTAAGTTCAAGAAGGATTGACGGGATAGAGCGTCTGGCTCTAAGTCCCAAGGTATGGTTACTAGTGGGCGCACATATCCAGTGTGTAAGAAGTGTGGTAGAAACCACCAAGGTGAGTGCATGACAGGTAGTAGAAATTGCTTTGGGTGTGGTAATCCAGGCCACATGATGAGGGATTATCCAACAGCTTCTCAAAAGGGTAAGGATGTTCGCCCACAGACTCAGACTGGTTCTACAACAACTCCAACAGGTCATCCCACTAAGTAGGGTGCCTCATCTGGAATAGGTGGTGGTCAGTGACAGAACAGGTTATATACTCTTCAGGCTCGACAGGACCAGGAGGACTCTTCTGATGTGGTCACGGGTATGTTGCGAGTCTTTAATACTGATATCTATGCATTGTTAGATCCAGGGGCTACACTTTACTTTATAACTCCATATATAGCAGTAAACTTTGGTGTCAGTCCAGAAATCCTCCCAGAATCCTTCTCAGTCTCTACTCTAGTTGGTGACCTAGTTATAGCTATACGGGTATAAATAAATTGCCTTGTCACAGTTTCCCAGAAAGTCACCTCAGCAGATCTTGTAGAGTTAAAAAAGTTAGATTTTGATATCATTCTAGACATGGATTGGTTGCATTCCTGTTATGCCTTAGTCAATTATAGAACTAGGATCGTTCAATTTCAGTTTCCAAACAAGCCAGTCTTTGAATAAAAGGGTAATAACTCAGTGCCTGTAGGTCATTTCATCTCCTACCTTAAGGCCAGAAAAATAATTTCCAAGGGGTATATCTACCATCTTGTTCGAGTTAAGGATTCAAACTCCAAAACCCCAACTCTTGAGTCAGTTCCAGTAGTAAGTGAATTTCCAAAAGTGTTCCCAGAAGATCTTCCCAGAGTTTCTCCAGAAAGGGAAATAGACTTCGAAATAGATCTCCTTCCAGATACCCAGCCTATTTTGATTCCTCCTTACAGAATGGCTCCAACTGATCTTAAAAAATTGAAAGAACAGTTGAAAGACCTTCTAGATAAGGGCTTCATCAGACCCAACATCTCTTCATGGGGTGCTTCAGTGTTGTTCATGCGTAAGAAAGACGGTTCTCTCAAGAAGTGCATTGACTACCATCAATTTCACAAAGTCACCATGAAGAATAAATATCCCATTCCCAGGATTGATGACTTGTTCGACCAGCTTCAGGGCGCTAGTTGCTTTTCTAAGATAGACCTCAGATCCGGCTATTATCAACTCAGAGTCAGAGGTAGTGATATCACAAAGACTGCCTTCAGTACTCGGTATGGTCACTATGAATTTGTAGTTATATCTTTTGGACTAACCAATGCTCCTGTATTTTTCATGGATTTAATGAATAGGGTGTTCAAGCAGTGTTTGGACTTGTTCGTTATCATCTTTATTGATGATATCCTTGTTTATTCTCAGAACAAGGAAGAGCATGCGACTCATCTAAGGGTCGTTCTATAAACTCTCAAGGACCGCCAGTTATTCTCCAAGTTTAGTAAATGCGAGTTCTTGTTGAAATCAGTTGCTTTCCTTGGTCATGTGGTATCCAGCGAAGGGATCCGAGTGGATTCTCAGAAAATTGAGGCAGTAAAGCACTAGCCCAGACCCACCTCTCCGACAGACATCAGGAGTTTCTTGTGTTTAGTTGGTTATTACAAGAGGTTTGTAGAAGGATTTTTGTCCATAGCTTCCCCATTGACCAAGTTAACTCAGAAAAAGGTCAAGTTCCAGTGGTCAGATGAGTGTGAGAAAAGTTTCTTAGAACTGAAGACCAGGTTGACTACAACTCCTGTCTTGACTCTACCAGAGGGTTCAGATGGTTATGTGGTTTATTGCGATGCATCAAGGTCGTCCTAGGTTGTGTTTTAATGCAACAGGGTAAGGTCATAACTTATGCTTCCAGATAGCTTAAGGTCCACGAGAAGAACTACCCGACTCATGACCTAGAACTTACAGCAGTTGTGTTTGCCCTAAAGATTTGGAGACACTACTTGTATGGTGTTCATGTTGATGTGTTCACAGACCATAAGAGCCTCCAGTATGTGTTCACCCGGAAAGAGTTGAATCTTCATCAGAGGAGATGGCTTGAGTTCCTCAAGGACTTTGACATGAATATGCTCTACCATCCGGGTAAGGCCAATGTAGTGGCTGATGCTCTCAGCAGACTATCTATGAGTAGCGTATCGCATATTCAGAAAGAGAAGAAAGAATTAGCCAGTGATGTTCACCGGCTGGCTCACTTAGGAATTTGCCTTATGGACACGTCAGATGGTGGTGTAATAGTACAGAATGGATCAGAATCTTCTTTGGTAGTGGAGGTTAAGGATAAGAAGGATAGTGATCCTATATTATTTCAGTTGAAGGGTGCAGTTCATCAGCAGAGAGTAGAGGTTTTCTCCCAAGGAGGAGATGGTGTGCTTCATTACCAGGGTCGTTTATGCGTTCCTAGGGTGGGTGAGTTGGGGTAACAGATCCTTATAGAAGCCCATAATTCTAGATATTCTATTCATCAAAGTGGTACTAACATGTACCGTGATCTATGAGAAGTCTATTGGTGGAACGACATGAAGAGGGATATTGCAGATTTTGTGACTAAGTATCCTAACTGTCAGCAGGTGAAGGTAGAACATCAGAAACTAGGAGGTGTGACTCAAGATATTATCATTCCTACTTGGAAGTGGGAGGTGATCAACATGGATTTCATTACGGGTTTAGCTCGTACTCGCAGACAACATGACTCCATTTGGGTGATAGTGGATAGAGTTACTAAGTTAGCTTACTTCTTGGCAGTCAAGACTACAGATTCAGTGGAGGACTATGCCAAACTCTATATCAGCGAGATAGTCAGGTTGCATGGGGTTCCCTTGTCTATCATCTCAGATAGAGGTCCTCAGTTTACATTTCATTTCTGGAGATCATTTCAGAGAGGTCTTGGTACTCAGGTGAATCTCAGAGGACATGTTGAGAGCTTGCGTGATCAATTTCAAGGGTAGTTGGGATGATCACCTGCCTCTCATAGAGTTCGCCTATAATAACATTATTCACTACAGTATTCATATGGCTCCTTATGAGGTACTTTATGGGCGCAGATGCAGATCACTGGTAGGTTGGTTCGAAGTAGGTAAAGCAGCCTTGATTGGGCCAGATTCGGTTCATGAGGCTATGGAAAAAGTTCAGCTCATCAGATATAGACTAAAAATAACTCAAAATCGTCAGAAGTCCTATGCAGATGTTAGGAGAAGGGACTTAGAGTTTGTAATCAATGATTGGGTTTTCCTGAAGGTGTCACCCATGAAGAGGGTGATAAGATTTGAAAAGAAAGAGAAGCTCAGTGCCAGGTATGTATGTACTTACAGAATCCTGAAAAGTGTTGGTCGTGTGGCTTATGAGTTAGAGTTGCCAACAGAACTAGTAGCAGTCCATCCAGTCTTCCACATTTCCCTATTGAAGAAGTGTGTGAGTGATCCAGCATCGATTGTACCTCTAGAGAGTGTGGTTGTGAAGGATAGCCTTCCCTACAAGGAGGTTCCAGTTGATATTCTTGACCGTCAGGTTTGTAGGTTGAGGAATAAGGAAGTCACCTCAGTCAAAGTTTTGTGGAGGAATCAGTCCGTAGAGGGAGCTACTTGGGAAGCAGAAGCAACTATGATGGCCAAGTACCCTCACCTCTTTCCTTCCGACCCAATTTTAGTTTAAGGTAATAGTTCCTCTCCAGTCTCTCAGTTTCCTCTCATGCATGTCAGTCTCAGAATCATGTTTTCCCAGCTATTCCAGTATTTTTTGCATGCTTCCATGTACTTAGAACTAGACTCAGTCAGATACCAGCTTCTAGTTTTCAATTTGGTAGGGATTGCAGCTCTTTCCCTCCAAACTCAGCTTAGTTAATCTTCATTCGAGGACGAATGATACCAAGGGGGAGATATTGTAACACCCCAGAATTTAGGCCAGCTTTAGAAACCTAGAACTTGGCAAGACTTAATAAAAATCCCATCCCCAGTCAAGCCCCACAGGTTGACCTACGGGTATCGTGGACACGATGGTCCATCAGGTGTACCCGTGGGGATAGCCCAGGGACTCAGCCTTTTGGGCTCCAGCAAATGGGGGACCCGACGAGTGTCAGAGGTCCGACGGGCCATCATGTAGGCCGTGAAAAGGGGCCAGCAACCCCCTCTCAGCCTCTCTTGCCCTAAAAGACAATCGCCATGGGCGTCGCAGGTGTGATGGGCTATGGGCCTGCCTGCGGGAATGTTCCAGAGGACCAACCCAAACCTGTCCCATCTCGATGCCCTGGCCGATGGGCCATCATAGGTCTGACGTTCGTCGGGCGGTGAGTTTTTTCAAAATTCCCATATTAAGTTGGGGGTAGTCCGGTCTTTTCCCAATTCTTTTAATTTTGATCCTTAGTTATTTTGGGAGTAATTAAAGAGTTTTTAACTCTATTTCCCCTCATTACTCCAAAATCATTTGATACTTAGCAAATTCAGTCAAGAACAGAATGCTTTCTCTCAACAACAAGGCAAAAGGGTTTCCTCCAAGTTCCTCTCAGAATCCAAAGGTTCAACCATAGAATCTTCATCTAGGTATGTGGGATTTTACTAGTGGGTTCCTTTCACCCATTAGGTCCCTAGATTTCAGTCACTTCTTCATTTTTCCCACGAATTGTTCAGACCTAGGGTTCTTAAATCTTAGGGATCCATTGTAATATAATTGTTATAGCTTCTATTGTATAAATTACATGTTCTCAGAGAATTAGTATAGTTCCATGCTATTAGACTCAGAAACTCTAGCTTGTGTAAATTTTAATAAGTCATAACTTATGCTTGCTAGGCAGTTTGATTAGACAATCATGCTCTAGAATTCAAATGCCATATCTTTCAGTACATGTATGCTGCATTCTTAGTTATTTATCAGTGTTTTAAGTTATCTATTATTTCAGTGCATTGTTGCTTATATTCAGTTGGGAGTAGTCTTAGTACCGAGCGGACGAAGGGATGAAGGCTTAGCTGTCAGTTTAGGATAAGACCTTTAGTAGCAGTTCTAGAGTCCCAGAACTACGGCTTCACCGTAGGTATAGAAGGAGTCAGCTGTCAGACTAGACTGCATCTCCTTATCCCTTGAGGACATCAGTAGTGGATCCACGTTAGACTTGTTCATACCCTTGGCAAGGTATGAACACCCTTCCATCCAGGGTTACAGGTTGGTCCCTTAGTTAGCTCAACTTGGGGTATGTCGGTTAATAGAATCTCCCACAGTCAGACTCATATTGCAATGACCTTGTGCCCAGTATTTATTTTCGTATTCAGTCCAGCATGTTATACTCATGATTTGTACTTGGTCATTGTATCCAGTCCAGCTTTTACTTATATTTTAGTATGTTCATGTTTATGCTCAACTCTTTACTGTTCAGTTTAGTACATATCCTGCATGCTTAGTACATTCAAAGTACTGATGCATACTTTTGTGCTACATCATTTTATGATGTATGTTCGGGCACTCAACATCCAGACCGTGCATAGTCGATCCCCAGTTCGTACTCAGCAGCTCAGTGGTGAGTCCTCATAGTTCAAGAATGATAGACATGCTTTACTTTCAGTATTTACTTTTTAGTTTCAGTCTTATTAGGGTTAGCTGGGGGCATGTCCTAGCAACTCACATCAGTTAGAGGCTTTCAGATATAAAATAGATAGGGAAATGCATGCCCATTTAAATAGTTAATCAGAACCCTCTACATGTGTTGGATAACTAGACTAGGCAGATCAATCTTGAGTTCAGTGTCAAAAAGTTCCATGAGAGTCAAATCCATAAACATTTCCTTTGTGCGTCTTTATTTTTGTGGAATGATTATCTTATGGACCATATCAAAGTATAGTTTGTGAAGGGGAGACATTTCCTTCTTCATCACATGCTTATACTTGAGCAAAGTGGGGTCCCCTGAGAATTTCCTCGTGATTTCAAGAGCGGAGGCCAAATTTTCCAGAGAGGGACATTCAAACTTAATATAGTGTGCCCACCCACCACTAGGGATATCCAAAGTATGAGCAATATCTTTAGCAACTAGGTGAAGAGAAACTCCCCGAGAAACAGAAGAAAATAGAGGCCCAAATTCTTCACCATTGGTGTAGAACTCAGGCCTTGCAAACTTGCATTGAGTTACTCCTTGAATAAATAGAGCAGACCACGCCTAAGCTTCTAGCTTAGTGAGCAAGATGGCCATTTTAGGACCACCAAATCTAGTGACAACCCTCTCTCGTATCACAGACCTCTTCTAAAAGAGAAGGATGTGCAGCAACATAGGATCATGAAAATCAGAGGTGTCAGGGTGCAGAGGCACAGTGTCTTGATTAGAGAGATTCAAACTGCTCGGATGGAACAGGTTGAGAAACCCGTTTCCTCTTCCGGGAGGTAGTGGAGGTGGATTTAGAAGAACTTTTAGAGGGAGTCCTGCATTTTCTTTTTGGTGTGGGGCTAGTGTATTTTTGCAGTGGGCGGGAAATAGGCTTACCCTTTCAAACCTTGTTGACCAACAAGCCATCCTGAGAGGATGGAGGTACACTAGGGGCAGAAGAGGAAGGACATGATTTTTTGTTGGCCCAGAGAGCCTGATCTAGAAAATCTTCCTCCTGCCTTTTCTTGGTCATGGTGTGAGGAGTGCGTACAGGAGTTGGGTAGGGGGGAGGGGGGTATCAACTAAGAGTTCATCCTCAGGGATGGGAATTGGTGCACCGCTAGCTTCCTAAGCCTAGAGTGATGCCTCTTTTGGACAAGATCAGCAAGGGGAATTTCACCAGTGTCTATGAAATGTGTCACTCCCCGAGACTACCCCCTAGGCATAACACGGGACCCAGGACCACACGTTCCCTAAGTTAACCCTTGGTCATAGCATACTCAGATTAAAACAAAGGAACATAGCAGAAGCATACTTGAAGAAGATAGACAACCATAATGAAATAGGAATAAGGTCTAAGAAATACCAATCTAAACACGGAATACAAGTCTAGCTATGTCTGAAGCCTCTAAACTGTCATAAAGAGTTTATGGGACAAAGACCCCAACTAACTCAAAAATCTGAAAGAAAGACATAACAGAAATAAATATAGCATTAGCCCTCGAATAATGAGGACTCACCAATAGAAACTGGATCTCCGGCGATGTCCAGCCATGAGTCTGAGGGAGGGAGCCTGTATCTGCATCATCAAAGGATGCAACGCGAGAATATGCGTCAGTACTATAGGATGTACCGAGTATGTGAGATAGCATAAATGTAGTAAAACATACTTAAAATATGGCTAAAACTGAATCCATGCATAATAAGAGAAATTATAAGAAATATCTTAATTGAAGCATAAGGTAAGAGATAACATAGCATAAGAGTTAAAAATATTCATACGAGATTTTCTTTTAACTGACATAAACCATGATGAGCTTCATGGAATCTTGTGTCATACACCCACACCGAAAAAGGTTGTCCTAACCGGCCAAGGTTAGAACCTTATCTAATAGAATCTTGTCATAATCCACAGAGGGCAACCTACGGTGGCAACGTAGTTTTAGACTTGGGTTATCTAGAACTCATGTCGCTTAGTGCAAAATACTACTCCCAAAACATACATATAGATCAACTTATACTTGTGAAATATCTAATGCCAAATCTGTTGGAAAAGCAAAAAGACATATCTAATGTCATGCAATTCAAAATCATGTCTTAAAACTTAGCATAGCCATAATTCAAAAACCTACTTTTCTTTCTAAATTCATAACTTGAAGAATTAGGCATGCAATTTCATAAATACATAAGGTCATGTTATCTAAACATGTAAATTTTCACTTGAAAACATGCAATTCAATGGAATTATGCTAAATATTATCTTTAATGCATGGGCTTTTGAAATCAATTAAGGAACCTCAAATAAATCATAGATAAGTAATGAGAAACTATGAATTGATGCTTAAAAACAAGACCCATAACTTTTTTCCAATTTGGGTAAGAACCCTAATTTCAAAATTTCATAAATCAAAGTAAAACATGGGGCTTTGGGCATAAGGGTCAAAGGAATCTCTCATTGAATACCCACATACCTTATTGAAGCTTGCTTGATCTAAGATGAAAAGAAATGGAGACTTGAACTTGGAGCTTGAAGGAGTTTTTTTCTTCTTTTGGTAGATGAATGAGGAGTAATGAAAGACTTAGGCTAATAGGAGTAGAAATCCTACTAAAAGTGGCCAAAACGACCTCACTTAAGAGTTAAAAGGGTGGGTAATTATAGAAATACCTCTGGGATTTAATTAGAGAAAAGCTGTTAAAAATCTCGGCTTCAGGTTCCACGGGTCCTTTCTACGACCCGTAGAAGCAACCACAGTTTGTGGATTGGAGTTGTGGTTTTTGAGCCAAAATTCAAGGTGCGGATAACTTTCTACGATTTAACAGTATGGCTCGTGGAACCATCCACGAGTCGTAGAACCCATTTGTGATTTATTGGGGAATTGACTACCCTCAGTCTGATTTCCACGAGTTGGTTCCACTACCCATGGAACCATTCACGAATCGTGAAACTCACTCGTGATTCTCAGACCTGAGGATTGTCTTCAGGTATGGTTTCACGAGTCCTTTCCATAACTCGTGGTTCTGTTCATGACTCGTGAACTTAACTCGTGATTCCTGGAAGTTTAGAATTTCATAGAGTTTCTAAGTTTAAAAACTGAATTGAATTCCGGGGTATTACAATATCTACCCCTTCGGATCGTTCGTCCTTGAATGATGTCTAATCAAGGAAAACTATGGATAAAACATCCCAACCAACCAACAAAACATAAAACTCAAGGAAATACGTAAAAACTGAGCTTTTCAACTTAAAACATGATTGAACTAACTTCGAAAAACATGAATGCATGCAGGGATCATTAGGGAAACTGATGGAATATAATCGAAGAGACATACCAAGGAGAAAACTATTACCTCAAGCCAAAACTTATTCGAAAGGAAAGAGATGAGGGTACTTGGCTCTCATGGCTGCTTCTGCTTCCCAAGTAGTTCCCTCAACTAACTGATTTCTCTAAAGGACCTTCACCAAAGTGACTTCTTTATTTCTCAACCTTCGAATCTGACAATCAAGAATCTCCACGGGAACTTTCTCATAATTGAGGCTATCCTTCACACTCACATCTTCCAAAGGAATAATAAAGGTCGGATCACCAACACACTTCTTCAACAAGGAAACATAGAAAACCGGATGAACCACTTCTAAGTCTGTTGGCAAATCCAACTCATAAGCAACACTACCAACTCTCCTCAGAATCCGATAAGGACCTACATAGCGGGGATTAAGTTTTCCTTTCTTACCAAATCTCATCACGCCCTTCATGGGTGACACCTTCAGAAATACCCAATCATCGACCTCAAACTCTAACTCTCTTCTCCTCATATCTGCATAAGATTTTTGTCGACTCTGAGTGGTCTTCAATCTCTCCCTAATGATCTAAACCTTATCCATAGTCTCATGAACTGAATCTGGACCAATAAAAGCTACCTCACCTACCTCAAACCAACCAATAGGAGATCTACACCTCCGCCCATAAAGTGCCTCATAAGGAGCCATCTGGATGCCAGAATAGAAGCTGTTATTATAGGCAAATTCGATAAGAGGTAAGTGATCATCCCAACTACCTTTGAAATCAATCACACAAGCTCTCAACATATCCTTCAAAGTCTGAATAGTATGCTATGCCTAGCCATCCGTCTGTGGGTGAAAAGCTATGCTAAGCTTCAACTGAGTACCAAGACCCTTCTGAAATGATCTCAAAAACAAAGATGTAAACTGAGTACCCCTGGATGAAATGATTGACAACGGAACACCATGCAATCTGACTATCTCACGAATGTAGAGTCTGGCATAATCCTCAGCTGAATCTGTAGTCTTGATAGCCAAGAAGTGGGCTGATTTAGTTATCATGTCGACAATCACCCAAATAAAATCGTGCTGCCTGCGAGTACGAGGCAAACCTATAATGAAATCCATATTGATTTCTTCCCACTTCCAAGTAGGAATATCAATATCTTGAGTCATACCACCCGATCGTTGATGCTCTACCTTTACTTGCTGACAGTTGGGACACTTAGCCACGAAACCTGCTATGTCCTTTTTCATGCCATTCCACCAATAGACTTCCCATAGGTCACGGTACATCTTAGTGGCACCGGGGTGAATAGAATACCTAGAGCTATCAGCCTCTATCAAAATCTGCTGTCTCAACCCATCTATGTCAGGAATGCACAATCGACCCTGATATCGAAGCACACCTTCTCCCCCTTGGGAGAAAACCTCTACCCTTTGCTGATGGACTGCACCCTTCAACTGGTGCAAAATAGGATCACTGTCTTGCTTTTATTTCACTTCAGCTACCAAAAGATGATTCGGACCCATTCTGAACAATAACACCACCATCCATCGAATCTATAAGGCAAACTCCCAATCGAGCAAGTCAATGAATATCCTTGGACAATTCTTTCTTTCCGTCCTTAAACAAAGACACACTACCCATAGACAACCTACTATGTGCATCCGCCATGACATTGGCCTTACCATGATGGTAAAGCACACTCATATCATAATACTTAAGAAGCTCAAGCCACCTCCTTTGATGAAGATTCAATTCCTTTTGAGTGAACACATACTGAAGGCTCTTATGATTGGTGAATACATCCACATGAACACCATACAAGTAGTGTCTTCAAAATCTTCAAAAAAAAACCACGGACGCCAACTCAAGATCATGAGTAGGGTAGTTCTTCTCATGAATCTTAATCTGTCTAGAAGCATAAGCAATCACCTTACCATGATGCATCAAAACACAACCCAAATCAATCCTAAAAGTATCACAATACACAACAAAGTCATTCGATCCCTTGGGTAGAGTCAAAACGGGAGTTGTAGTCAACCTAGTCTTCAGCTCCTGAAAGTTCTTCTCACATTGATCAGACCACTAAAATTTTACCTTCTTCTGAGTTAGCCGAGTCAATGAGGCAGAAATGGAAGAAAACACCTCCACAAATCTCCTATAGTAACCAGCCAAACCCAAAATGCTCCTAATATCATACGGGAAAGTGGGTCTAGGACAGTTCTTTACTCCCTCAATCTTTTGAGAATCAACTCAAATACCATCTTTAGTCACAATATGACCCAGAAAAGCAACATACTACATCCAAAACTCACACTTGCTAAACTTAGCAAATAACTGTCGATCCTTGAGAGTTTGCAGCACAACTCTAAAATGATCCGCATACTCCTCCTCACTCTGAGAGTAGATAAGAATATCATCAATGAAAATATCACAAACATATCCAAATACTATTTGAACACATAGCTCATCAAATCCATAAAAGCTGCAAGGGCATTCGTTAGTCCAAAAGACATAACCACAAATTCATAATGACCATATGGAGTTTTGAAGGCTGTCTTTGGAATGTCACGCTCTCGAACACGGAGTTGATGATAACCGGATCTAAGGTCGATCTTGGAGAAGTAACTAGCACCATGAAGCTAATCAAACAAGTCATCAATCATAGGAATGTGATACTTATTATTGATTGTGACCTTGTTCAACTGACGATAGTCGATACACATTCTGAGGGAACCATCTTTCTTTCGCATGAATAGAACTGGAGCACCCCATGGATAGATGTTGGGTCAAATAAAATCCTTATCAAGGAGGTCCTTTAACTGTTCTTTCAATTCCTTAAGTTCTGCTGGATCCATTCTATAAGGAGGAATAAAGATAAGATGCGTTTCTGGAAGAAGATCTATTTCTAAGTTGATCTCCTGCTCGGGAGGGACTCTGGGTAAATCCTCGGGAAACACTTCAAGAAACGCATTTACAACAGGGACTGATTGGAGAGATAGAGTCTTGGACTCTGTGTCCATAATCCAAACTATATGATAGACATAACCCTAAGAAATTATTTTCCTAGCCTTAAGATAAGATATCAAATGACCCTTTGAGGATGGAGGACTACCCTGTCACTCTAAGATAACTTTATTTGGGAATTTGAAACTAACAACTCGAATATGACAATCAACCGAGGCATAACATGTATACAATCAATCTATACCAAGAATAATATCAAAGTCAGGCATCTCCAACTCTACTAGATCTGTTGAAGTGACTCTATGAAGGAAAGAGATAGGGAAATTTTGGTAGATTCTTTTGGCTAGGACTGACTCACCAACAGGAGTAGAAACACAAAAGGGTTCTAAAAGCTGATCAGGGTAAATTTTGAACTTGCAAGCAACATAAAGGGTCACAAAACATAAAGAGGCACCGAGGTCTAATAAAGCATACACATCGAGAGAGAAGACTTTCAACATACCATTAATAACGTTTGGTGAACTCTCCTGGTCCTGGCGAGAGGTCATGGCATAAAGGTAGTTCTAGCGCTGACCACCAAAACTAGAAGCAATGTCCTGCTGGGCCGGTTGACCTCCTGGGGCTGCTGGAGTAGACTGAGTCCTACTACCTCCCTGTCCCTTCTTAGCTGAAGGGCAATCCTTAATCTTGTGTCCAACTTGACCATACCAGAAGCATCTAACTGAACCAGCTAAACACTCACCAAGGTGACTTCTACCACATTTATTTCAAGAAGGGTAAGGAGTCGCATTTGCAACACTCCCCTGCGAATAAGAACATGATCCTCCACTTGTCTGATCATGACAAGGCCTGGGTCATGAGTGGGAGCACTAGATGGAGAATGAATGGGTCCTGATGACTTCTTCTGAAATAAAGAGCAGTGTCCACCTCTGGACCTCTGATGGCTAAAACCTGAACCCTCTGATTTGGCCCTTTTGTTCTCTCTTGCTATTTCCCTCAACTTGTCTCCCTCAATCTGATGAGCATCAGTCATAACTCTAGAAATATTTATGTCACTCAAAATCATAGCAGACATGCACTCCTTCTTCACCTAATATGACACTCCATAAATGTACTTACTCATCTAATCCTGCAGATCAGCCACCATAGAAGGAGCATACCTAGAAAGCTGAGTGAACCTCAACCTATACTCCTGAACCGACATAGATCCCTGCCTCAAATTTACGAACTCTTCGGCCTTAGCTTGCCTCAACTCTCTAGGGAAAAATCGATCAACAAAATCCCTCTCGAAGCACTCCCAAGTCATAGGGACCATATCCCTAGCCCTAGCATCCTTCCACTAAGTATACCAAATATGAGCTACATCCTTAAGCTTATAGAAAGCTAGATCGACACCCTCAACACCAACCACTTGCATCACATCCAAGATCTTTTTCATCTCATCCATGAAATTTAGCAGATCCTCACAAACTTTCGAACCCAAGAACTCAGGTAGGTTCATGTAAATGAAAATTTTAAACTCAGGCTGCTAGTCCACCTTAAGGGTGGGCAGGGATAGGAGCCTGTTGATTGGCCTGAGCGGCCATAGTCAGAGCTAACATATGAATGGATTTCCTGAACTCCGTATTTGTGACCTTGAGGCATGGAATCGAAGGGTTAGCATTTCGAAAGGCTCGGCGAGGCATGGCATAGTGAGGAGGCATAATCTAAAATGCATAAAGATTGGATTAGATGAGTAATGGAGCTAAAATCTATCGCATGATATTGATTATGAAAGAAGTGAAGTTTTTTCCTAAGATATCTCATAACCTCCCTCTCATAAGTGTGGCACATTTTACACACATGAAAGACACTCTACTCGATGTGGCTTTCAGACACCCTAAGACTGTTGAACCTGAGGATCTGATACCAAGTTTGTCATGCCCTGAGACTACCCCTAGGTGTAACAGAGGACCCGAGACCACACATGCCCTAAGTTAACCCTTGGTCATAGGATACTCAGATTAAAACAAAGGAACATAGCGAAAACATACTTAAAAAAGATAGGCAACCATAATGAAATAGGAATAAGGTCTAAGAAATACCAATCAAAACATGAAATACAAGTCTAGCTGTGTTTAAAGCCTCTATCCTATCATAAAGAGTTGATGGGACAAGACCCCAACTAACTTAGAAATTTGAAAGAAAGACATAATAGAAATAAGTCTAGCACTAGCCCTCGAATAATGAGGACTCACCAATAGAAGCTAGATTTCTAGCGATATCTAGCCACGAGTTTGAGGGAAGGAGCATGTATCTTCATCATCAAAGGATATAGTGCGAGAATATGAGTCAGTACTATAGGATGTACCAAGTATGTTAGGTATGCATAAATGTAGTAAAACGTACTTAAAACATGGCTAAAACTGAATCCATGCATAATAAGAGAAATCATTAAAAATATCATAATTGAAGCATAAGGTAAGAGATAACATAGCATAAGACTTAAAAACATTCATACGGGAGTTTCTTTTAACCGACATAACTATGATGAGCTGTATGGAGTCCAGTGTCATACACCCACACCGAAAAAGATTGTCCTAACTGACCAAGGTTAGAACCTTATCTAATAGGATCCTGTCATAAGTCATAGAGGGCAACCTATGGTGCCAACCTAGTTTTGGACTTGGGTTATCCAGAACCAATGTTTATTGGTGCTAAATACTACTCCCAAAATATACATATAGCTCAACTTATACTTGCGACATATCTAATGCCAAATCTGTTTGAAAAGCATGAAGACATATCAAATGTCATGTAATTCAAAATTATAAGTCTTAAAACTTAGCATAGCCATAATTCCAAAACTACTTTTCTTTCTAAATTCATAACTTGAAGAATTAGGCATGCAATTTCATAAATACATAAGGCCATGTTATCTAAACATGCCAATTTTCACTTGAAAACATGCAACTCAATGGAATCATGCTAAAAATCATCTTTAATATTTGGGATTTTGAAATCAATTAAGGAACCTCAAATAAATCATAGATAAGTAAAGAGAAACCATGAATTAGTGCTTAAAAAGAAGACCCATAACTTTTCCTCAATTTGGGTAAGAACCCTAATTTCACAATTTCATAAATCAAAGTAAAACATGGAGTTTTGGGCATAAGGGTGAAAGGAATCCCTCATTGAATACCCACATACCTTATTGAAGCTTGCTTGATCTAAGATGAAAAGAAATGGGGACTTGAACTTGGTGCTTGAGACTTGAAGCTTGAAGGAGTTCTTTTCCTCTTTTGGTAGATGAATGAAGAGTAATGAAAGACTTAGGCTAATAGGAGTAGAAACCCTACTAAAAGTGGCCAAAATAACCTTACTTAAGAGTTAAAAGGGTGGGTAATTATAGAAATACCCCTGGTATTTAATTAGAGAAAAGCTATTAAAAATCTCAGCTTCAGGTTCCATGGGTCCTTTCCACGAGCCATAGAAGCAACGATGGTTGGTGGATTGGAGTCGTGGATTCTGAGCAAAAATTCAAGCTATGGATAACTTTCTACGATTTAATAGTATGGCTCGCGGAACTATCCACGAGTCATAGAAACCATTCATGGTTTACTGGGGAACTCACTACCCTCAGTCTGATTTCCACGAGTTGGTTCCATGACCTGTGGAACCATCCACAAACTGTGAAACTCACTCTGGTTATCAGACCTGAGGATGGTCTGTAGGAATGGTTTCACGAGTCCCTTTCATGACTCATGGTTCCATCCATGGCTCATGGACTCACTCGTGATTCCTAAAAGTTAAGAATTTTGCAGAGTTTCTAAGTTTAAAAGATGAATCAAATTCTAGGGTGTTAAAATACGGAGGGGAACATGTGGAGGAATAGGATACTCACCATGAGGTGGAATGAAAGAAGAAATAGGGTCACTATTGTGAGAGTAAACAACCATGGTTAGGTCTTTCTTACTGGAGATTATAGAGGAGTCATCCTCATTATAAGAGAGAGGTAATTTTGTAAGGGATGCGACACATGCCACTCCATCAAAATTGACAAGAATGAGATTGGGCAGAGATTTAGTAATGATGATTTCCAATGGGTGCTCTGTAGGCGGAGAGTGAGGTAGGGAGGAAGGGAAATTTTGGGCAAGAGAGGAGACAATGGTGGAGGGGTTTGTGGTATGAAAAGATGCCATGGTTAGTTTGGAGAGTAGAGTGGGTTGTATAAGCTTTTGTAGAAGTGTTAAAGATGAGGGAATGTCAGAGATTTTGCCTCTAGAAGCAAGTGTAAATAGGTAGGAGAAGTTGAAAGGGAGTGGAAGAGTGAAGTGCTTCAATTGATGTGAACAACTAGTGATGCCTAATGGGACAATGGTTGCATATCTTTGAATTTACATTGGCTTTTGAGTTTTGACGGCTATTTAGTGAAAGGTGAGGCGGTGAGAACATAATTGCAAGACATGGGAATTCAATGCTAGGACCAGAAGTGTTTAGATGTTTCTATTTAGACAAATTCAGCTCTTACCTCAAGTGTAGAACATACCTGATTATGAATGATCTTGTGGTGACTATCATGTGACAAACCTGTTTCTCTGCATAGCTTAATATAAGATTAGGTTAATGGTGCATAAATATTGGTATGAGGACACACAACTAAATGTGCAAGACTGAGTAAACCAATTGATTTGACTAATGCTATAAATATTAACTTAGAAACATATAATCAAGCCAATCATTGAAGGCAGTTTATGCAATCTTAATCATCCCCAAGTATAACCTATTCTTTTCAAAATGCTCCCTACCTAGTGCCTTGGTAAAAATATCAGCAATTTGATCCTCAGTTGGACAAAACATAATTGAGATAAGACCCTTTTTAAGATTGTCTCTAAGAAAATGATGTCTTATGTCAATATGTTTAGTTCTTTTGTGTTGTACTGAGTTTTTTGCAATGTTGATTGCACATGTATTATCACAAAATATAATAACATGTTCAACATCTATACCAAAGTCCAATATTTATTTTTTGATCAAAAGAAGTTGGGTACAATAGGATCCAACAGCCATATACTCAGCCTCATCAGTAGACAGTGCAACTGAGTTTTGCTTCTTAGTGGACCAAGAGATCAAACATGATCCACGGAAGTGTGCCATACATGTGGTTCTTTTTCTATTAGCTAAATAACCTGTATAGTTAGCATCTGCATATATCCCACAAGATCAAAATTGCTTCCTTTTGGGTACCATAACCTCAAGTCAGTAGTTCCCTTAAGATATCTCATGATTCTTTTGACAGCCTTGAGATGAGACTCTTTTTTATTGGCTTGGAACCTTGCACACAGCCCCATACTAAAGACTATGTCAGGTCTACTTACAGTAAGATGTAGAAGAGACCCAATCATACCTCTATACAACTTTTCCTCCATAGTTGGACATGTTTCATCAAGGTCTAGTTTGGTAGCAGTGGCAATAGGGGTCTCAATCTCCTTGGCTTCTTCCATCGTGAATCTTTTGAGCAACTCCTTCACATATTTTTACTTATGAATCATGTTTCCAGTTGGAGTTTGCTTAATTTGTAATACTAGAAAGAAGTTGAGTTCTCCCATCATGCTCATTTCAAACTCACCATTCATGAGCTTTGCAAACTCTTGAGTCAGTTTTGCATCCGTTGACCTAAAGATAATGTCATCAACATACACCTGTACCATCAGCAAATCTTTGCCATTAGTTTTGAAGAATAAGGTGTTATCAATTTTACCTCTTGTGTGACCATTTTTCAAGAGGAATTTTGATAGTCTTTCATACCATGCCCTTGGGGCTTGTTTCAATCCAAACAAGACCTTGTCCAATTGTACACATGGTGTGGAAACTCAGGGCTTCAAATTCAAGTGGTTGCTTCACATACACTTCCTCTTTTAGGTTACCATTCAGGAAGATACTCTTCACATCCATTTGATATAGAGTGAATTCCATGACTATGGCAAAGAAAACAAGTAATCTGATTGCTTCAAGTTTAGAAACAGGTGCAAATGTCTCATCATAATCAGTTCCTTCTTATTGGTTGTATCCTTGGACCACTAGTCTTGCCTTGTTCCTTATGACTGTTCTATCTTTATCAAGCTTGTTTTTATACAGCCATTTTGTGCTAATTGTAGTTTATCATCAGGTGGAGGAACAAGGTGCCAAACTTTAATTTTTTCAAATTGATTGAGTTTCTCTTGCATAACCATTATCCAGTCTTTATCTAGGAGTGCCTCTTTTATCCTTTTTGGTTTAATCATTGACAAAAATGCCTTGAAGGCAAACAGGTTCTTAAGTCCATCTCTAGTAGTGATTCCAGATGTCAGATTTGTAAGAACATTATCAATAAGATGATAATCCTGATACTTATAGCTCTTCAGCACCATCCCTTCTGATGCTCCAGCAGGTGTTTCTTCTCTTTGTGTTCCCCTTGTCACTGTGGCACCATTTGTTCCCCCTGTAACTGTGCCATCAGTTTTCTCATTAGTTGGACCAGGTGGTACGACCTATTCCTGTGAACTTTCATCAGAATCACTTTCAACCTACATGTCAGTGTTAAGAGTAGTAATGGATTCATCAAAAACAACATGCACAATTTCTTCAGCATAATTTGTTCTATTGTTTAGTACTCTATATGCCTTGCTATGTTGTGATTAACCTAAGAATATACCCTCATAACTCCTAACATTAAAATTACCAAGATTATCTTTTGCATTATTGTGAATATAACATTTACAACCAAAAGACATAAGATGAGCAATGTTGGGTTTTCTTCCTTTAAGGAGTTCATAGGGTGTCTTGTCAATCAAGGGTCTAGTCATGCACTTACTAATGATGTAGCAGGCAGTGCTCATAACCTTAGCCCAAATATTTTGTGCAGGATTTCATTCTATCATCATTGTTCTAGCCATATCTTCTAAGGTCCTATTTTTCCTTTCAACCACTCTCTTTTGTTGAGGAGTTGTAGGAGCAGAGAAATTATGATCTATTCCTTTAAAAGAACAAAATTCAAGGAATTTAGCCATTTTAAATTCTATTCCATGATCAGATCTTATAGGGATCAAAGAGGTACCTAGCTTCCTTTCCATTTTCTTAAAAAAGATAGAGAATACATCAAAGACATCTTTTTTGGAGGTAAAAGATAGTGTCCAAGTGTACCTAGAACAATAATCAACAAGGACATGTACATACCTCTTACCTCCTCTACTTTTTTGTAATGACCCTTCCGATTATTCTTATGTTTTCGCCTTCTTGGCACTGTTAGAGCTTGCCTGTAGTAGTCCCAAGTTATTTATGGCTTGTTGGGACTGGTAGTGTGGTGCTCGAGGCATCTGTTTGGTCTTTATGACCGTTTCCCTATTTTAGAGCCATAACTTAGGATTTCATTAACTTCGGTCAATATTCTTGGTAATCATGCTTGAAATTGAATTCTGACAGTTTTGCTAGCTCCGGAGCATGGACTTTGGTCTAGTTAGACCTTTGGTCGGGATCTAGGAGCTTTTTAGCTTGGAATTCCTCTCGTTCTGTGTTTTCAGGCCAATTGGGCTTATTTGGTTGACTTTGGTCAACATTTGGAGAGAACGGCCTCAGATGGAAATTTTGCCAGTGTTGTTAGCTCTAGAATGTCGAGTTTAGGCTAGAGGACCATTGGTTTGAGTCTCGAGGTTTCTGAACTTGATTTTGGTCCTTAGGTTCCATTTTGGAATAGTTGGCCTAAAGATTGATTTTTGTGGTAGGGCCCACTTTTCATTAAATCAACCTCCAATGGGATTTTTATCAATTTCGTTGAGTCCAGAATGCCTTTTCCAGTTGAATATCTCAACTCATTTATGTTCGTGGGACCCAAAATGCATTCTCGAGGGTCCATCCGTGTTAATTCTAACTTTGCCTAAGTGTTGGTTTCTAGTGGCTATTGCAGCACCAGCATGGCTATTGCCCACGCATAGGCTAGCCATGTGCACACTGAGGCGCCATACAGGCACCCCTATCTTGGCCTCCACCTACACGTTGTCTGGGTCGTGTGTGCATGGGCCACGTACGCAGCACCCAGCCACGTGCGCGCTTGGAAGTGCCTGGCCTACGCGTGCACCTGTGCCTAACTGTGTGCGCATGGGCCACATACGCAGCGCCTGGCATCAGCTGGCAGCTTTAAAATACCTTCTCTCCCACTTTATTTTCTAACTTTCTCCAAAACAAATTCATCCATTACCTTGAGCTTTTAAGCTCCAATTATTGAGGGATGATTCCATTTAGTTGGGGAGGGAAATTCTTGGTCCGTGATCGATTCCTCGACTTCTCTTGGTAAATTTACTTTATCAAATTCCGGTGAATTTCCTTTCCTTTCCTAAATCATTTCTCCATTAAAGCTTTCACCAAAACCTCTATGTCTTACCTTTGTTTATTCCCGCATCTTGGGGGTAGTTGAATGTTGATCCGTGAACTTTTATTGGATTCTAACTCAGTAAATTTCCTATTTAATTTTTGGTTTTTCTTTCTTATTTTCCCTCCTTAAATTCTTGTTTACGGGCTATTTTGAGCCCTGTTGCTGGTTGTTTCCACTCAAATTTTAAGCATATTCTCCCAAGAATATGGGAAACCCCATGGTATTTTTCATTTCAGGCTTTGGGTTGCGAGGCCCATGGGACCACTTGTGACTCGGATTTTGACCTGGTTATATTTCTAGCATTATGGATTTTATTGGTTGTAGAATATTGTTTTGATAGTTTGTTCATGATTCAGGGATTCTCGGAGCAGTTCGAGCTTGGACGAAGCCATTCCAATAGCTAGTCATCGAACGACAGGTAGGTTATGGTCTTCCCTACCTAGACTCTGCGTATATAGACTATAACTGCATTAATTAGCATCATTGGGTTAGTTTTCTAGGATGGTACCCCAGACCTTGTCCGCCTCTTCTGTCCATTTATTTCATGTGTTATTTGTAGTACTCGTTGTAGTGTTGTAATATTACCCTTGTGGCCCCTTGTGGCCTTTATTTATGCCCCTGGACCATAGATGGTGGAATATTTTTGAATGTCCGCGAGTCCCAGACATCATGATATTGCTTTAGGCTGGATATCTGTACTGTAGAGCTGATTGTGCCTGTGCAGGGCTGATAGAAATGTTTGTGAGCTGTTGGGCTAATCTATTGTTTGCGAGCATATCATTCATGCAAAGGATTTTTGCATATTTTACTACTAATTTAGCTTTGGGGCTATTATAAATGATTTTCTAAACTTTACATGGCCCCGTGGGCCTATTTTCGGAAAAATATTTATAAAAGGAATTTGGAACTGATTTTATGGATCTTCTTGGGGTAAAGAAGATATTACAATGATATCTGTACTGTAGAGCTGATTGTGCCTGTGCAGGGCTGATAGAAATGTTTGTGAGCTGTTGGGCTAATCTATTGTTTGCGAGCATATCATTCATGCAAAGGATTTTTGCATGTTTTACTACTAATTTAGCTTTGGGGCTATTATAAATGATTTTCTAAACTTTACATGGCCCCGTGGGCCTATTTTCGGAAAAATATTTATAAAAGGAATTTGGAACTGATTTTATGGATCTTCTTGGGGTAAAGAAGATATTACAATGATTCTATCACCAGTTTTCACATTGATACTAGACTCGGCTGTGCCGGAGTACCAGACATATTTTCACTATGTATTTAGACCCGGATACACTCTGGGCGCCCTCTATGAGGGTTTTTGAGACTTGATTACTGATTTAGACCCGGATACACCCCAAGCACCCTTTATAGGGATTTTGAGATTACTACCACTATTTTAAACATGGTTCGATTCTGGGTATATACTACGAGGTTGTGATAATTGATCTAGATCCAGATATACTCCGGCAGTTACACTTTGAGATTTTGCATTTAGTATATGGTCACGGACCTCCATGGACCTTGACGATCTAGACCAGGGGCTACGTGCTGAGTATGTTGGAGGAAGGGTATATGGCATAGTTGAGGTATACAGGTCGTGTCCTTCCATGGATCCTACCTGTTGGGCCTATCATTGTCGGAGGAGGTACATGCATGATTACTATCACACTGGCTCCATCTCATTATATCATCATGAATATTTCATTTGGATTCCACCCTTGTTTAATGTTTGCTCAGTGTATGCTCCAGTAGTATGGGATGCCGAAGGGTTTATTTTTACTTGATTGTGTTCCTCGGTTGTATGGGTGGATGTTGGGACTGTAGGTAGATTATATTACTCTTTTCATATTGTAAAGCTTGTTATGGCCTTCAGTTATTGGTGGTTTAGTGGATTCTAGCCTGTTGAGGCTCCGATTATTGGATATTTTGATTATTGATGGACTAGTGGTTCCTATATTGATGAGGCACTATTTATGTGGCCTTATGAGTATTTATGGGTTAGCGGATCCTACCCCTTTTTCATGGTGGTGATTAGTGGTTTGGTTCTTTGTGGCATAGTTTATTCCATCCTCGGTTGTAATTATAAGATTGCTATCTGATTTCTCTAATCTTGAAATGGTGTTTAAGTATGATTTCGTTAGTTATATTTCTCTAGCTTGATTATGTTTACTTGCTTTCCTTCATTCCCTTTTTACTTGAGGTTGCTGGTACACTACTATTTTCTCAACTCTCTCTTATATATATTGTTTTTGCAAGGACTCCAGGTGCATTCTTCCTTCCTTCACATGTGTTCTATGTTATATATATCTTTTGTGGCTAGCATAGCTTATTGTAATCCTTGTTGACTCTTATCCATGCTAGTTTCCTTGTGTTCTCTCTATTGCTTATATGACTGTTTCTTTGCTATCGGCTACTTACTATTTTTATATCTTATATGTGCTCAGTCGGCCAATTGTAACACCTCAAAAATTCTAAGCTAAATCTGAACCGTTCTTCATGTGTTGTTAGACCCGAACTAGATAAATATTTTATGTATCTAATTATTAAGACCTATTTTTAAGTTTTTAAGGTGTATTAGATATGAATTAGGGTCATAAAGAACCTCTAGCTCAAAGTTGAGTTGAAAGCTTCCTTACCGATTAAGTTTTAGTGTAAAATTTTTCAAGGGTCAAATTCAAACAATCATAACTCCTATAATATAAAGAGTTAGGTGGCCTAGTACCCACCAAATTAAAGGTCATTGAATCTTCTTTCCAACGCCACTAACCGCGCATTAAAACAAGTCCGGAGTAAAATGTTATCAACATTTTACTAAAATGTGTCTGTCTATCAAAATGACAGACAGAAACCACGAGAGTCATCTACGACTCGTAGATCAAACGACGACCCATGGTTTGAATCCATGGAATCGAACCTGCAGATCTGTTTTTGGCCTGAAATTCACGAGTTTGATCCATGGTTCATGGATCAAACCACAAACCGTGGTTTCAACTCATGGAAATCAGTCCAGAGCCCTGAAAAGTCCCTTGCAACCACGACTTCCATTCCACAGAAGGTGATTCATTCCACGGGACGTGATTTGTGTCCATGGAAGCCTTTGGTGAAATTTTCTGAAGTTTTTTAATTCTTTTTCTAGGGGTATTTTTGTAATTTCTCACTCTTTTAACTCCTAAGTTAAGTCATTTTGGGCAAATTAGAAGGGATTTTATTCCCACTTAGCCTAAGTTCTCTTCCATTCTCTCAATCAAGTTCCAAGAGAAGAAAAGGGTCTTCATTCTCCAAGCTTCAAGCTAAGGATTCTATCTCCAAGTCTTCATCCTCAAGTCCCAAGTTAGGAAAGCTTCAATCAAGGTATGTGGATATTCAATAAGGGAATTCCTTCACCCTTATGCCCAAAACGTCAATCTTCTAAATTGATTTTATGAATTTCTAAATTAGGGTTCTTACCCAATTCTCATGTGTTATTCTATAAATTGTTTCCTCATGATTCTTCTATGGATTCTAACACTAAATTGCATAATTTTGCATGAGTATTTACAGCGGTTTCCCATTCATGATTTTAAGGCTAATCCTTGTCCAATTTGTGAAATTTGGGTTCTTAGCCAATTTGGGAAAAAATTATTGGTTCACTTTTAAAGCATCAATTCATGGTTTCTCATTACTTGTGTATGATTTATTTGAGGTTCCTTAATTGATTTCAAAAGCCCATGCATTAAAGGTTATTTCAAGTATGATTCCTTCAAAATTGCACGATTTCAAGTGAAAATTGGCATGTTTAGATAGCATGTCCTTATGTATTATGAAATTGCATGCCTAATTCTTCAAGTATGATTTTAGAAAATAATGTATGTTTTGAATTATGTATATGTTAAGTTTTAAGAATTTTGAAGCATGAACAATATGACATTTGATATGTCTCTATGTTTTATGAAAGGTTTGGCATCTAGATGTGTCTACCTAAGCTATGAGCATTGCATGATACCCGATATGTTTTCATACTTTTTAACAAGATTTGGCATGATTGTTCCACTATGAACTTATGAGCTATATATATATTTTGGGAATAGTATTTAGCACCGAGCGATGAGGGTTCGATTACCCAAGTCAAAAACTATGTTGCCAGCGTAGGTTATGATTTACCCTATGGGCTTATGACAGTGGATCCACATCTTGATTATGGTGTCTTGTGTCTTAGCGGGTATTAGGGCAACTTTGCCAACTAGGGTTATATAGTTGGGTATGGTGACTCGTTCCTTGATAGGATTCGAGTCAGCATTGCTAACTAGGGTTATATAGTTAGATTCTATGTAGCTCACATGGTCTATTTTCGGTTATAAGAAACTCCCGTATGAAACTTTTTGACTTATCCGAACTTATGATATCTACTTTGAGTTTTGACTCTTATTTCATAACGTGCTATTCAACTTATGACATTTACCATGAAACTTCATTTATGCATGAACTAAGTTCTTATACATGTTTTGAGTATGTTTTCATTATTTTCATGCATCTCTCACATACTCGGTTGATCCTATAGTACTGACGTATATTTTACGCTGCATCCTCTTGATGATGCAGAATCTAATTTCATCCCTCAGGCACGTGGCTAGAGACCGCAGGCCATTCCAGTCAGTGTTGGTGAGTCCTCATTATTAGAGGGATAGTTATGCTCTTAGTATTTTTATGGCTATTTAATTGCGTACCTTAAGTTAGCTAGGGTATTGTCCTAGAAACTCCTTATGTCATGTGTAGAGGCTTTTCAAACATAGACAGTATTCGAGTCTCTAGTTTGGATTATGTTTTTTATTGACGTTATCATTTATGGATTGGGTTGCCTAGATTTCTATTTATGCTTCCTCTATAATTCCTCGTGTATGCCTATGTTATGCTATGACCAAGGGTTAACTTGGGGCACTTATAGTCCCGAGTCCTGTGTTACGTCTAGAAGGTAACCTCGGGGCATGACAAACTTGGTATCAGAGCATCAGGTTCAAGAGTCTTAGGGTATCTGAAAGCCGCATTAAGTAGAGTCTCTTTCATGGGTGTGAAGCGCGCCACACTTATGAGAGAGAGGCTACGAGGTGTCTTAGGAAAAACTTCACTTCTTTCATGTTTAATATCATGCGATAGAGTTTAACTCTATTTATTCTCCAAATTTATGCGTTGTACCAATTCCACCTGCTTTACCTCATATTTGCGGTGCCAGAAGTAGTAAATCTCAGATTGTCTCTCAGCGAGGTGCTCTCAGATTCTCTTTCAGAACCTTGTTACTAATTGTTCCGTAAGAGGGTAAAATGTGTACCTAGATCCTTGGGTAGTTTTTCCACCCGACAGATGTTGTATTATAAGCCATTAGTAGTAGAATGAAACTAGAGCTAGAAATATAAAGTCAGAAATATGGTAGCCTAGAAGGCGGAATGATAGTTTATTGGAGTATGTATTTAGAATTGTGCTTTACTATATGAGTATTGGGATGATACATCCCTTGGTGTGGATTAAAGAGTGGTAATTTCTTGTGCTAGTATAAACCAGGTACAGGATGTGAACAAAAGGATGATAGTATGAGAGTGAGAATAACAGTTTTGTGGTATTTTCTGGTAGGCTTGGTATAGTGTAAGCAAGAGTTTAAGTGATGAGTTGCAGCAAGTGTGAATGTGTAGGCATGATATATATGTATGTGAGTTAGAGAAGGATAGGCAATTTTGAGCTTCTCAGTATAGGCTTTAACGCATTTGATTTGGTAGGTAGTAGAAAGATAGAGCTTTAGGAGTTAGAACCATGTAAGCTTGACATGTCCTTGCAAGGGATAGGTTGGAAGTTATTGAGTGTGATATGTACAACCCTTATATGAGATAGAAAGGTTGAGGCCAGGATTTTTAGGTAAGGGTGAGCCTTAGACTATAGAAGGAAGTGTATATTCAGGTTAACTCCTAGAGTAATGTTTGCTCTGTTAGATTAAAATGATCATAATTCCGTTTATAGGTTAGTGAGAGGTCCACAGACTTAGAATGTAGCATCAATCTAAGGGGGAGATGGTGGGATATAGAATCAGTCTGATTTTAGAGACTCTGGTAGTGATGCTAATGGGTGTCAGAATGAAGTTAGGAGGGATGCAGAGACTTATTTCTATCCTAGAACCTCAAGTATACTTCCCTCATTACAACACCCCATTCATGTATTGTATTCCAGTTCCATGTTCTTAATTCAAATTCTCAAACTTCATGCAGATTCACATCCATACTCAACTCCCAGAACAAATAGAAATTGCTCCAGACAGCGATTCCAATCTTACTCTATGATTCTACATATTCCAGCTTTACACCATGATACTTGTCATATATGAAAGCTCATGTCTCACACTATGCTCAGTCTACATACTCTGTTCTCGAGATATGCCTTAATGGCTAATGAAATCATGCTACATCATGTATATTCTCATACCAAATTTCTCGAATAATTCATGCTTGTGAATTCCTTACTCTAACCATGCTTTGTATGTCCAGTATGTGAGACACTCATGCCCTTTTCACTTGACTTCTCAAACCCCACCTTGAGTGGCTAGATCAAGCTAAGTGTAAGTCAAGATCGATCAGTATTCCTTTATTCTTGATGCTCATGCTCCCATTCTATTCTCTCAGTGATCTTGGCTTGTGTTGTCATAGTTGTTAGTAGAGGAAGCTAAGTAGTAGCCTAGATGGGAAATAGTAGGTTGTAAGCGTGGAAGAAAAGTTAGGTGAGGATTACTCATGTGAAATAGTTAGATGAGTAATTTTGGTATGTCTCTTTGTAGAAGTTCTTCAAGTTACAGTTCCTAGATATGCTAGGGAAGAGAGGATAAGTCTTGGATAGTATAAGCTACAACTATAAGGTGATCATAGTGATAGGCTTGAAAGTCATAATGAAATACATATCGGCTTTTGCTTTGTGCGCCTAGCGACCCATTGATTAGAGCTCAAGGTTAGTTGATTTTCATGATAAGAAGGAATACCATTCTTGGGAGGTAACTCTAGATGTAAGAGATTTAGTCAAGATAGGCTTGAACATGGTGAAGGCAGGTAGTTAGAGTCAGACCTTAGTATTCAAAGGAGTTAGTGTAGTTGAAAGGTGTTTCTAAGCTTAAGAGTTGTCAACTATAGTACTTAAGGCAAGAATAGTCTTGTTCTTACTCCTAACCCAGGGTTCTCATATCTTAGGTATAGTAGCTTCAACTTTCAATATACGAGACTCCTCATATCAGATCAGTTCAGACCTATCGATAATCATTCCTAAGGCTAGAAGGCCCTACATTCAGTTCAGTCCAAGGTGGTAAGTTCAGTTTGAAGGAGAATGGTTTTCTTGTATAGTTACCTATCTCAGTTTGATGTCCTTTCAAGTTAACTACAATTTCTAAGAATGCGCTCATTCATTATGAGTTTCAGCTGAGTTCCTACTCTTAATCTAGACCAGTTATCATGTTAGGTATTCAGTTTCATGTTCCATCAGTTATGCTTATGCTCCTCGCATGCATACATGCCCCATGAATCTATCTCAGTTTATATTTCAGTCAGAAATCAGTTTCCATGAAATATTTCAGTTCTTAGAACTCAGTTGATAGGATTGCAACCCTTTTTCCCTCAAATCTCAACTTAGTAGTCTTCATTCGAGGATGAATGATCCCAAGGGGGAGATATTGTAACACTCCAGAAATTCTAAGCCAAATCTGAACCGTTCTTCATGTGTTGTTACACCCAAACAAGATAAATTTTCTATGTATCTAAGTATTAAGACCTATTCTTAAGTTTTAAAGGTGTATTAGATATGAGTTAGGGTCATAAAGAACTTCTAGCTCAAAGTTGAGTTGAAAGCTTCCTTACCGATTAAGTTTTAGTGTAAGATTTTTCAAGGGTAAAATTCAAACAATCTTAACTCCTATAATATAAAGAGTTAGGTAGCCTAATACCCACCAAATTAAAGGTCTTTGAATCTTCTTTCCAAATCCATCGACCGCGCATTAATATGAGTTTGGAGTAAAAAGTTATCAGCGTTTTACTAAAATGTGTCTGTCTGTCAAAATGACAGACAGAAACCACGAGAGCCATCTACGACTCATGGATCAAACCATGACCCGTGGTTTGAATCCGTGGAATCGAACCTGTAGATCTATTTTTGGCTTGAGATTCACGAGTTTGATCCATGGGTCGTGGATAAAACCACGAACCGTGGTTTCAACTCGTGTAAATCAGTCCAGAGCCCTGAAAAGTTTACGTATGATAGGCCACAAGAGAATTGGTCCCATATATTCTTGTCTACAAATTTTGGAGAATAAAATTATGCCACATAATTAAGGTATCATGGCTAGTTGTTGTTTTAATTTGTGGGGTTTAAATTATGCCACATAATTAAGGTATACTTTGTTATAAACTTTCTTGCTTATATAGCCTTTAAAGTTTAAAATATATTATGTGTTGCCTATTATCTCAGATCTAGTGCTCGTACTGTTAAGTAATTTCCATTATTAAATCAGTCCAGAGACCTGAAAAGTCCCTTGGAACCACGACTTCCATTCCACAGACCGTGATTCATTCCACGGGCCATGATTTATGTCCGTGGAAGCCTTTGACAAAAAATTTTAAAGTTTTTAAATTCTTTTTCCAGGGGTATTTTGGTAATTTCTCACTCCTTTAACTCCTAAGTTAAGTCATTTTGGGCAAATTATAAGGGATTTTATTCCCACTTAGCCTAAGTTCTCTTCCATTCTCTCAATCAAGTTCAAAGAGAAGAAAAGGGTGTTCATCCTCCAAGCTTTAAGCTAAGGATTCCATCTCCAAGTCTCCATCCTCAAGTCCTAAGTTAGGAAAGCTTCAATCAAGGTATGTGGGTATTCAATAAGGGAATTCCTTCACCCTTATGCCCAAAACCCCAATCTTCTAAATTGATTTTATGAATTTCTAAATTAGGGTTCTTACCCAATTCTCATGTGTTATTCTATAAATTGTTTCCTCATAATTCTTCTATGGATTCTAACACTAAATTGCATGATTTTGTATGAGGTTTTATAAGCGGTTTCCCATTCATGATTTTAAGGCTAATCCTTGTCCAATTTGTGAAAATTGGGTTCTTACCCAATTTGGGGAAAAATTGTTGGTTCACTTTTAAAGCATAAATTCATGGTTTCTCATTACTTATGTATGATTTATTTGAGGTTCCTTAATTGATTTCCAAAGCCCATGCATTAAAGGTTATTTCAAGTATGATTCCTTCAAAATTGCACAATTTCAAGTGAAAATTGGCATGTTTAGATAGCATGTCCTTATGTATTATGAAATTGCATGCCTAATTCTTCAAGTATGATTTTAGAAAAGAAAGTATGTTTTGAATTATGGCTATGTTAAGTTTTAAGGATTTTGAAACATGAACAATATGACATTTGATATGTCTCTATGTTTTATGAAAGGTTTGACATCTAGATGTGTCTACCTAAGCTATGAGCAATTCATGGTACTCGATATGTTTTCATGCTTTTTCAACAATATTTGGCATGAGATTGTGCCACTATGAACTTATGAGCTATATGTATATTTTGAGAGTAGTATTTAGTACCGAGCGATGAGGGTACGATTACTCAAGTCCAAAACTATGTTGCCAGCGTAGGTTATGATTTGCCCTATGGGCTTATGACAGTGGATCCATATCTTGATTATGGTGTCCTGTGTCTTAGAGGGCATTAGGGAAGCTTTGCCAACTAGGGTTATATAGTTGGGTATGGTGATTTGTTCCTTGGCAGGGTTCGAGTCAGCTTTGCTAACTAGGGTTATATAGTTAGATTCTATGTAGCTCACATGGTCTATTGTCGGTTATAAGAAACTCCTGTATGAAACTTTTTGACTTATCTGAACTTATGATATCTACTGAGTTTTGACTCTTATTTCATGATGTGCTATTCAACTTATGACATTTACCATGAAACTTCATTTATGCATGAACTAAGTTCTTATACACGTTTTGAGCACGTTTTCATTATTTTCATGCATCTCTCACTTACTCGGTTCATCCTATAGTACTGACGCATATTTTGCACTGCATCCTCTTGATGATGCAGACTCTGATACCCTCCCTCAGGCACGTGGCTAGAGACCGCAATCTGTTCCAGTCAGTATTGGTGAATCCTCATTATTCGAGGGCTAGTTATGATCTTAGTATTCTGTATGGTTGTTTACTTGCGTACCTTGAGTTAGCTAGGGTCTTGTCCTAGCAACTCCTTATGTCATGTGTAGAGGATTTTCAGACATAGACAGTATTTGAGTCTCTAATTTGGATTATTTTCTTATTGACATCATCATTTATGGATTGGGTTGCCTAGCTTTCTATTTTTTCTTCCGCTATATTTCCTCGTGTATGCCTATGTTATGCTATGACCAAGAGTTAACTTAGGGCACTTATGGTCCCGAGTCCCATATTACGTCTAGGAGGTAAACTCGGGGTGTGACACCAATGATGCCTACTGGGTACCCGTTGCTAAGCAATTGGTGCTCATACTACACTTTTGCATCTTTCTAGTACAGATATTAGTGTGAGCTTTCACCATTGATCACATGGATACTCATGCAACTTGTGGATATTCGAGACTAGGGTGAGCTCCTGCCTACCTGGGCTTGACCATACATCATCTTTTGGCACTGTTACTCTTTATTTATTCGAAGACAGTTGTGTATTCTGTTTTATTGCTTCTAGCACTTATATTCTATTAAAAGCTCATGTACTATTTATACCAAGTCTTGGGGTTGGTGTAGTTTCTTTATGTATTTATATTCAAATTATTTCTTTTGTGTTGTCTTTATCTTATATCTTATTTCGCTTATCTCTGCTTATATTGTGCATATTTGGTTAAGTAGTAGCCCATTACTAACCATTCCAGGCTACGGGGATTGGTTCTCCTATTGAGGATTGTAGGTGCTATCATGACCTGAGAAACTGGGTAATGAAAGCTTGGAATCAGAGCTCTAGGTTCTCCAGCTTCGTTGGTATAAGAGCAAGTATCTAAGTAGAGTCTCATGGATCAGTATGATGAAGTCTATATCTTATCTGCAAGAGGCTACATGGCATTGTTAGTAAAAGTTCCATATTCTTGGCTCCATATCGTGCATTCCTGGATTTATTGACTTTTGAACTTCATTTTTCCATTCCTTCTCAGATGCCTAGGACAAGTACGGTAGTGGGTGATGTCGAGGCTTCTGTGCCTGCTGTTTCAGTGCTTTCGTCAGTGCCAAGATTTCAAAATGAGAGTTTACCACATCAGTTAGGGGGTTTGGGGCTGGCCCAGCCTCCAATAGGGTTTCATGCTACCCCAATCCTTCAGGATACTGTGGTTAGAACTCCAGGTTTTCTAGAGGGTGTATCAGTACCACAGGTAAGGGCATTACACGATTTTTTGAGTGGTGCGTCAGTTAGACTTGAGATCCTAGTTCTTTAGAAGGGTTGTATGTCGGCATTGGAGTATGAGGAGAGGTTTCATGAGATGGTTAGACACACTGCTAGGACTGTGCCTACAGAGTTTAAGAGGGTTCAGAGTTTTGTTGGAGGTTTGATTTCACCACTCTGTTTGGTGACCGAGCACTTGGTCACAGTTGGGACTACCATTCTTCAGGTAGTTGATAATGTTTGGGATATTAAGGGGTTATGTCGTAAGGCATATGGAGGTAGTTCTAAGAGGCTCTATTGTCAGGACAGTTTCTGAGGTTCTCAGACTCGAGATAAGGGATTATCTGCTAGGGATCGGTTTTATTGCTTCCTATCTAGTAGGCCAGTTTTGGTGGCTCCACAAGTTTTAGAGGGTGGTTGTACAGAGCATGTCGAGCAGAGTAGACATGGTACGGGTTAGGTTCTTCAAGGTTTGCATTCAGGGTATGTAGGCCGTGGTGGTCGGTTAGATTCAGTGAGATCTTCCTATCGGACTTTATCAGGTAAAGGTTGTTTTTGGTGCAATGAGCGTGGGCACTTTGCTAAGGATTACCCCACGATCGCATATCCCATCCAGCATGGTTGGTTACTTTCCTAGAGATTGTCCCAATGAAGGATGATTGAGCCTTCTGCTTTGACTACTCAGTCCATAGGTAGACATCATCCATTCGATGCCCCTCTTGGTAGGGCAGAGGTGGAGTTCCCATATATCATTGCTACAAGTATGAATTTTGTTACCTTTGGTTGGTGATATTATTGTTCATATTGCGATTCTGCCCTTTTGTGTAGTTGCCTATATGCCTACCTTTTTTCCTTGTTTAGTTGTTTTACTACTTGAGTTGTAGTGTTTATGTGTGTAATTCCTCAGTGGGTTGATTCTTTTTAGTAGTGGATAGGGTGTGCTTTCCTTGAGAGGTGACTACCCGGGGTTGTGACTCATGGGTAGGTCGTGTTAGCTTCATTTTTAGTTCTTCTCTGTGGTTCTAGAGTTGGTTTTTAAGTTATTCAATTCCTAGCGATCTTGGGTATTTGTTGCCTAGGTTGTTCTCCAGCATTTACTAGAAGTACTTCTGTTGGTTTGGTGTGATATCAGTGGTTATGTGCCAGAGATTATTGTTTTATCTTAAGGAGATTTGTGCTAGTTATGCAAGCGGGTACTAGATGGTTTTGCTCTTCTCGAGGGGTTAGAGTTAATCCTCGTTATCTTGGTTGGTTTTGGAAGTTGGCTTGTGAATGGACTGCTTCTGTGGTTTTCTTCTGTATCTAGTCTGGTTGGGTTGTTTTCCCCAGTTCTAATTGGGACGAGTTATGATCGTAGTATTCTGGTGGAGCTTTGACTATAGCATCATGGTTGAGTTTTTGACTGTGGCATGGTGGTTGAGTTTGGACTATAGCATTGCAGTTGAGTGTTGGCTGTAGTATTTTTGTTGAGTTGGGCATTCAGCCTATTCTTTTACTGCCTTATCGAGTGTTGCCAATGGAGTTGTGGGAGCTAAGGAACATCTCCAGGGATCTTCTAAAGAAGAGTTTGTTGAGTTCAGTGTATGCTTAGAAAGGGTTTCATTGGGTTGAAAGAGGAAGGGAGATGACTCGTTGCTTATATGCGTGGATTTTAGGTAGCTAGCTGAGATGACTCCTTATGTGTGTATATGAGTTACTAGTAGCTGACTGAGGTGAAGACTGAGGATTTGCTTGGGTTTGTGTGTTGGTGACTTGATTTGACTGACTACAGAGTGCGATGGTATTTTCCTTTGATAGAGTTTGAGGTAGTGGCCATTTCTAGTACTACATTTGGAGGGTTATGGCATCAGCTATGAAATCCTTGTTACATTCTTTAGATGACCCAAGTCTTGGTAGTATTTACGGTTTGGGAAAACTTTATATTCAGATCTTAGTTGGGTCCAGTTCCTATGGTGTTCATCGGCAGCATATGTGTCTACTCACGGGTTTGACAGAGGCAGTGTTTAGCAATAGAAGTTGGGTTTCAGAAATATGGGCTAGTAGGTTACATATGATGGTTCGTGGAAAGTTCTCCTGGGTTGCAGCATCTTTGAACCAAAAAGCAGTGATTACGGACAACTTAGCTTTTCTCTCTCAGTTATAGAGTGGTTGTTGGCTTTGAGCATCCCATCCTTGGATAACCATTTGATTAGGCTGGACTTGCCAGATCCCAGCGGTGTTCTTGTCAGTGCGAGGTTTATTTTTCCCTGGTTGGATAGATTCAGCGGTATCAGTTCAAGGGTTAGCAGTTGTATATGGTATACATGATCAGGTTGCACGGGTTGAGATCAGCAGGGTTACTTTAGATTCTAATGGTGCTTTGAGGTTAATGGTCGCCCTCAGTGTTTTGAGAGTCAGAGTCTTGACTGGGATGGTTTTTAAAGAGGTTGTCTATTATATGGGATTCCAACCTTGATCAAACTCGGCCAGTGTGGGCCAAGGGTTGTGGTATGTTGAAATGCTTCCCGAAGTTGGTGGGTTGTGTACAGGTATGGTAGACCGAGTGGTTTTGAGCCCAAGGGGTGGTAAGTTGAAGGTATATGCAAATTTTCAATAGCTTAATGGAAATCGTGGACTTTAGGCATCCTTTCCTTTGCCTACAGGGTGTTTTGACTTGATACTCGTGGCATGGTGGACTTCTTCCTGAAGTGAGACTAGTGAGCTGATCCTAAATTTGATTGGTATTCAAGTATGTGGAGCCGCAGTGGTACTTCTAGAGCTTGGAGCTTAGTTGTTGGCTACGGACTTTGTGGTAGGCTTACCACACTCTGTGCAGGGTTTTGGTTTGGGTTTGGGTCTTTGGGTAGGTTTCCCTAGTTTATTCACTTCCAGCCAATTCAGACTTGCTACGGTTCAGCGAGGTTGGTTTCATTCTATAGTTGGGAGGTTCTCCGTTGACACGGGTTGTTCATCCATGTCATTCTTGACCCTGGTGTGCTAGTTACAGATGGGCTCCGATGGTTGGTTCAGTTTAGTTCAGGTGTTGTGATTGATCATAGCAAAAGCATTCGTTTGTTAGTTGATGGTCAGTCGGGATAGGTTACTCCAATTTTTGAAGATATGCTATGGGTTGGTTTTTTGGATGACAAGGGCTAGTAGTCCATGGCTTGGCTTGGAGAGATTTTGAGTACAAAGGTGACTTTGTTCGAGGTTGAATACAGTGGGAACTATGGATCTCTGGTGGGTTAGTTGATATTTCAAGAGTGGCTCGAGTGTTCGACTTGTGTAAAGATTTATAGTCATGGTGCAAAGGGTCCAGGTTAGATAGACGAGTTTGTGGATCAATGGGTTCATGAGTTAGAGGTTTGGTTTGTGGTTTTCTGGGTGGACTTGGCTGTGGTATCGAGATTTCAAGTTTCATATGTTAATTTCCTTGGTTCTCTTGGTTTCAATGTGGTGTCAGGGCTTTCCTGTTGAGTTTCTTAAAGGTTTAGTTCGGTTGATAAACCATTGGAGTTTTGGGTTAAAGGTTGGAGTCTAGCTATACTAGTAAGTGGTTAAGGCTTGATTGCTTTTCTTGGTTTCATTCCATTGGGTGCCATCCGGTCGAGGAGGCTACCCGTGTTTTTCAAGAGAATGGTGTGGGCTTTGAATCCGCAGTTGTTGAGTCTCTGATGTTCCTCTCTTTCTTGACTTTCACGGACAAAAGTCCTTTTTAGAAGTGGATGATGTAATGACCCTTCCGATCATTCTCATATTTTTGCCTTCTTTGCATTGTTAGAGCATGCCTATAGCGGCCCCAAGTTATTTATGGCTTACAAGGACCAGTAGTGCGGTGCCCGGGGCATCTGTTTGGTCTTTATGGTCGTTTCCCTATTTTAGAGCCTTAACATAGAAAATCATTGACTTCAGTCAACATTCTTGGTAATCATGCTCGGAATTGAATTTTGACAGTTTGGTTAGCTCCGGAGCGTGGACTTTGGTCTAGTTGGACCTTTGGTTGGGATCCGGGAGCTTTTCAGCTTGAAATTCTCTCTCGTTCTCTGTTTTTAGGCCAGTTGGGCTTATTTGGTTGACTTTGTTCAACATTTTTCCAGCGTTGTTAGCTCCAGAATGTCGAGTTTAGTCTAGGAGGACTATTGGTTCGGGTCTCGAGGCTTTCAGACTTGATTTTGGCCCTTAGGTTCCATTTTGGAATAGTTGGCCTAAAGGTTAATTTTGGGTGTGTGGCCCACTTTTCATTAAATTGACCTCTGATGGGATTTTCATCGATTTTGTTTAGTCCGAAATACCATTTCCAATTGAATAGCTTAACTCATTTGTGTTTGTGGGACCCCAGATGCATTCTCGAGGGTCTATCCGTGTTAATTCTAGCTTTGCCTAAGTGCTGGCTGCTGGTGGCTGTTGCAGCACCAGCATGGCCATCGCCCATGCATGGGATGGCCGCATGTGCGCTGAGGCTCCAGCCAGCCGCCCCTCTCTTGGCCTCCGCCTATGCGTCGCCTGGGCCACGTACGCAACACCCGGGTGCGTGTGCCATTGGCAATGCCTTGCCTACGCGTGCGCTTGCACCTAACCGCGTGGCCATAGCATCGGCTGGCAGCTTTAAAATCCCTTCTCCCCCACTTCATTTTCTAATTTTCTCCAAAACAAATTCAGCAATTACCTTGAGCTTTTAAGCTCCAATTCTTGAGGGATGATTCCATTTAGTTGGGGAGGGAAATTCTTGGTCCATGATCGATTCCTCGGCTTCTCTTGGTAAATTTTCTTCGTCAAATTCCATTGCTTTTCCCTTCTTTCCCTAAATAATTTCTCCATTAAAGCTTTCACCAAAACCTCCATATGTTACCCTTGTTTATTCCCACAGCTTGGGGGTAGTTGCATGTTGAGCCGTGAATGTTTATTGGATTCTAACTCGGTAAATTTCCTATTTAAGTTTAGATTTTTCTATCTTATTTTCCCTCTTTAAATTCTTGTTTACGGGTTGTTTTGAGCCCCTTTGCTGGTCTATTTCCACTCAAATTTTGCAGTATGTTCTCCTGAGAATGTGGGGAATACCGTGGTATTTTTTATTTCTGGCTTTGTATTATGGGGCCCACGAGTCTGCTTGTGACCCGGATTTCAACCCGGTTATGTTTTTAGTATTATGGGTATTGTTGGTTTCGTGTTGATGCATGAATATTATTTTAATAGTTTGTTCATGATTCAGGGATTCTCGATGCAGTTCGAGCTTGGACGATGCCGTTCCAGCAACTAATTGTCAAACGATAGGTAGGTTATGGTCTCCCCTACCTAGACTCTGCGTATATAGGCTATAACTGCATTAATTAGCATCCTTAGGTTGGTTTTCTAGGTTGGTACCCCAGACCTTGTCCGCCTTTTCTGTTCGTTTATTTCATGTGTTGTTTATAGTACTCATTGTAGTGTTGTAATATTACCCTTGTGGCCTAGTGTGACCTTTGTTTATACCTCTGGACTATAGACGGTGGGATATTTAGGAATATCCATGAGTCTCGGACATCGTGATATTACTTTAGGTTGGATATCTGTGTTGTAGAGCTGATTGTGCCTGTGCAGGGCCGATAAGAATGTTTGTGAGTCATTGGGCTAATCTATTGTTTTCGAGCATATCATTAATGCAAAGGATTTTTCTGTATGTTTTACTACTGATTTGGCTTCGGGCCTACTATAAATGGTTTTCTAAACTTTGCATGGCCCTGAGGGCCCATTTTTGGAAAAATGTTTGTAAAAGGAATTTGGGACTAATTTTATGGATCATCTTGGGGTAAAGAAGATATTATAATGATTTTATCACTAGTTTTCACATTGATACTAGACTCGGCTGTGCTGGAGTGCTAGACATGTTTTTATTACGTATTTAGACCCGGATACGCTCTGGGCACCCTCTATGAGGGTTCTTGAGACTTGATTACTGATTTAGACCTGGATACACTCCGGGCACCCTTTATAGGAGTTTTAAGATTACTACCACTGTTTTAGACCCGGTTCAATTATGGGCATGTACTATAAGGTTCTGATTATTGGTCTAGATCCAGATATACTCTCACAGTTACACTTTGAGATTTCACATTTAGTATATGGTCACGGACCTCTATGGACCTTGTCGATCAAGACCAGGGGCTATGTGTCGAGTGTGCCGGAGGAGGGGTATACGGCATAGTTGAAGTATATGGGTCGTGTCCTTCTATGGATCCTACCTGCTAGGCCTATCAAAGCCGAAGAAGGTACATACAAGATTACTATCACACTGGTTCCATCTTATCATATCATCATGCATATTTTATTTGGATTCCACCCTTGTTTGCTATTGGCTCAGTGTACGCTCTGGTAGTATGGAATCCCAGAGGTTTTATTTTCACTGGATTATGTTTCTCAATTGTATGGGCGGTTGTTGGGACTATAGGTAGATTATATTACTCCTGTCGTATTGTAGAGCTTGTTATGGCCTTCGGTTATTGGTAGTTTAGTGGATTCGAGCCTTTTAAGGCTCCGATTATTAGATATTTTGAATTATTGATGGACTAGTAGTTCCTATATTGTTGAGGCACTATTTATGTGGCCTTTGGAGTATTTATGGGTTACCAGAACCTACCCCTTTTTCATGGTGTTGATTAGTGGTTTGGTTCCTTGTGGATTAATTTATTCCATCCTAGAGTTGTAATTGTGAGATTGCTATCTGATTTCTCTAATCTTGAAATGGTGTTTAAGCATAATTTTGTTAGTTATATTGTTGTAGCTTGATTATGTTTACTTGATTTCCTTCATTCCCTTTTTTACTTGAGGTTACCGGTACACTTCTATTTTCTTAACTCTCTCTTATATATATTGTTGTTGCAAGGACTCCAAGTGCGTTCTTCCTTCCTTCACCTATGTTCTGTGTTATATATATCTTATGTGGCTAGCATAGCTTGTTGTAATCCTTGTTGACTCTTATCCGTGCTAGTTTTCTTATTTTCTCTCTATTGCTTCTGTGACTGCTTCTTTGCTATCTGCTACTTACGATTTTTATATCTTATATGCACTCAGTCGTCCGATGATACCTACTGGGTACCCATTTCTTAGCAATTGATGCTCATACTACACTTCTGCATCTTTCTGGTGCAGATAATAGATTGAGCTTTTGCTGTTGATCACGTGGAGACTCATACAGCTTGTGGATATTCGAGACTAGGGTGAGCTTCTGCCACTGGGGCTTGACCACATCTCATCTTTTGGAACTGTTACTCCTTATTTATTCGGAGATAATTGTGTATTCTGTTTTGTTATTTCTAGCACTTGTATTCTATTATAAACTCATGTACTATCGATACCAAGTCTTGGGGTTGGTGTAGTTTCTTTATGTATTTATATTCAGGTTGTTGCTTTTGCGTTGTCTTTATCTTATATCTGCTTCCGCTTATCTCTGCTTATATTGTGCGTATTTGGTTAAGTAGTAGCCCATTATTAACCATTCTGGGCTGCGAGGATAGTTTTGCCTACTGGGGGGTTGTAGGTACCATCATGACTATCCATTCTAATGTCTTTCCTATGGATTTCATTCCCCTAGTTCAAATGATTCTCATGAAAAGGTTAGGGTTAGATCAAAACCATCATAACTTGAAATATCTTCGATTCTTTATGAAAACTTCATAAAATCTCTACTCATGTCTCCTATCCTTATGATAATCCCTAGCCTATGTAATTTTTATGGATTTTTCACATGAACCTGTGAATATTAAGGGGTACCATGTAAACCTCATGCTAAGAACAATGTCTTTGTTATTTCCTTAATGATTTTCAAAGAATATGAAACTTATGAGTCTTATGATCCTTACGAATCTCCAAATTGAGAACTCTTTCTAATAATGTGACTTCCATGGCTTATAAATTGAATTTTCTTATTAATGCTTGAACATAATGATATGATCTCTTTAGACTATGCTTTTTGACATGATAATATGAACTCCTTACATATGAAATATGCTAAAATGACATGAACATTCCAAAATCTCCATAATGATATGAAAATCCTTACTTTATGAACTATGACACAATGATATGATCTTTTATGAATATTAAATGATGCTAATGAACTGTAGGACGTATGAATATGAGCCTAAAGTGACTAATTAAAAAACATGAGCCTAAAGTGGCTAACCCATGAATATAAGCCTAAAGTGGTTAATCAATGAAAATGAGGTCAAGGTGGCTAAATAATGTACATGAGCCGAAAGAATTAAAAACTATAATCACATAAACTTAAGGGAGCTATATTCTTAACCGAGAAGGCATAAGTCTAAATAAAAAATGCCTAAAATTATGTTTTTTGATGTGTATTATGGATTATATCATTGTTTTGGGCGACTCCTTCATGTCCCCTGGTACGGACTTATTATGGATCCCTTCTAGCAAATCATGTCATGTATGTCTCTTATTCGAAAAGGTATGGGATGACTTAGCTGATTGAGCTGAGATCAGACTCTTGTACTCATATGGTGGTTTATGTCAGTTAAATCATTTAATCCCATAATGAACTAAAAGAGAATGAAAGTACTTAAACTCAATCAGTCTATGATTTAAGTTTATGTCCTCTAATGTTATGTTTTCTCTCTATTGATTGATCCTGCTCCATGTATATGTATATGTCATGTTCCTTTTCTGATATTTTTTATACAATATATTCCATGTACTTACGTGATTCAGCGCTATATTATTTTATGATACAAATTCAGGTAGTCTGATTCACGATCAGATGATTCATTAAGTTCCTCACATCCAGCTTTTGGTAAGCCCTCCCTACTTTTCGGGGGCTTCATTATGTTAGCATTTTGTTTAGTTTAATAAAAGTGTGTTGGGGGCCTTATCCTAATAGACAGTATTTTCAAACATGTAGAAGCTTTATAGACAGTTAGTAGTCATAATTATGTTTTATGTTTTTGACCTTTGTGTCATCATGTTATGAATGCTAAGTTTATGAATTAATGAATAAAGATATCTTTATAATATAAACTTCTTCACATTTGAAATATGTTTACTGCTTATTTTTAGTTATGTGTTCATGTCTCATGTCATGTATGGGTACGCTTGGGCTAGCAATGGTATTAGGTACCGGTCCTGCTCAGGGTGTAGGCTTGAGGCGGGATAATTACTCAACATAATTGCTTGTGAATCCATAGTCCTAAATTGATTTATTTTAATGATTACATGAAAATCTGCTCTTCATTTGGTTAATTTTTCATTAGTTTTTTCTTGTTTTTAGTTAAATTAATTCCAAATAATAATTGGGATTTTTTCTCTTGAATAAACATTTAGCATTAGTTTAATTTCATAAATATCTAATTGACAAATCTCTTATGGGTACGATATTTGAACTCATAATCATATATTACTTGTACGACCAAATGTATTTGTGTATGCGTTTGAATGCAATATACACCTATAAATCATTCCTATAGTCCATGAGATGGAGAAGGAATACATAAAAATATTTGTTCCATATTTGTATGACGTGAAAGATCAGCTCATAGATGCTTCTAAAGTTGAATTGGATGGAGTGACTATTATTCTTTCACCAAAACAAGCTCCTAGGAGGTTGGGAAAGTATCCTTCTTATAAGGAGGATATCGTGTCATAATATATTGGTGATAATGCCGTCGCAAGACATATTAGTTGTAACGTAGGAGGAAAATCTTGGTAATGGGTTGTCTAGGTGTTGTGCCAGACCAAGTAGGGGCCCATCGATGGAGGTGGAATTGCTTCAGTATGTCTTGAAGATGTAGGGTGCTTTGAGGGTGTTCTCAATTATTCTTTGCTTCCAAATATGCATGCAAGTGTATGTGGTTGCTTCAATAAGTGATTGCAAGCAATCGAGTTTGTCAATCCCACAATGACTTATTGCTGACCAACTCTTAATTAATTCTACTAAAATTACTAGAAAGTTTTGTTCAATTTCAAGAGAGTTTTTTTTGCTTACTAATTCTACGTACGCACAAAAGAAAAGTGATTAAATTGCAAGAGTTGTAATAGAGATATTAAGAGTTAGGGTTATGGCACTAGAGTAATTTCATCGTATATTTATACAGTTGATAAGTGTTACTAAGAAATCTATTTTGTTGACTCGCAAGGTTGATGTTATGGTCATAGTCTCTCGATCCTCTTATCTTCTATTCAGATTAGCATTCTAACTATATCAATAAGAAAGGATAGTTGAACTAATCTGAATACATTTTTATATCTTCCTATGTTTGAGCCAAGAACGACCATCTAGGTATGTTTCCATCCTAGCGGCTAATTCGTTCGAAGATGTATACTTTTTCCCTTAACTCACGTTCTATTCCTAGCTTCATTCCCTCGAGTTCACTTAGGAATTATCCATTTATCTTATTGGCCGTGAAGCAATAGAATAGTAAATATAAGATTAAGAGAACAAACCTTAAATGGTAAAAATCTATAAATAACAATGTATAATAAGAATAATATGTTCATAACTATAGTCATAACCCTAAATAGAGGGCTTTTAGCCACTCATAATCTAATTACAAAGTAAGATTCAAGTAAAGAACAAGAAATAATGCTACGTAAAGAGTTGTGAAGTAACCCTAGAATAGTTGAGACTGTTATCTTGCTTTTTGCTCTTACAATGTTCGTCCTCTACAAAAAATAACTAAGGTATAGATTTTAGAAACACCTAAGAAGACTCTCCAATTTAGATTAGGATAGGGGTAAAAATTTCCCCCTTCTGTGACCCTTCACAGCGCGAGGCACACCACCTCACCTTGGCCTTTGCATCACGAGCTCCCGATGCTCGCGTTGCTATGCTTCTTGCAGGGTGTAAGACTTCATAGGGGGTGAAATCAGACCCCCCCCCCTTTGCTTTTGATTTTGCCCAGCGAGGTTTTGGACTTTGTTTTGAGCTTTTCTTGGCGAGTTTTCTCACTTTTTGGCTCATACTTAGTCAAATCTTTGGATATCTCACCTATAATGCACAAAATAACCTATATAAGATCTAATTAAGTCATTGAAATAGGTCTTTGGATATCTCACCTATCATGCACAAAATAACCTACATAAGATCTAATTAAGTCATTGAAATAGGTGTAAAATAAGAGTATCAAGCTATATTATCCTCAAAACAAGACATAATTATGAGCAAATTATGACTAAAAAGAGTGTAAATATGTTTTACATCAATTATGTGAAGGAGGAACAAGCTAGGAGGAGCGCAAAGAAGGAAAAGAAGTAAGAGACTCCTAGAATCAAGGAAAACATTTTGATTTTTTTTTTGTAATTGTGATAGATGTTGTATGTCATATGAATTTTAGTTAATTATGTCAAAAAAATGCAATGAAATCACCTATGGACACATCTCCTCAATATTTTGTCGAGGAAAACCTCAATGTGGTCATGATGCACAAGAATTTGTGAAAAATCTTATTATTGTCAATGATGCGCAAACATCTACCATCAACAAGGAAAATGGAGATGGCTAAGCCAATTGCTGAGGTTCTTAAAGCAATTTCTGAAGTTAAAAAAGTCAATTGAGGTCAAACTAGTTGCTCTAATTAAAAAGACAAATAAAGAGAATGCCACAAATGCCCCTGAACAAGATGTCCCTGAATAAGAGGTACAACCACACGACATAGCTAATGAGAAGGGTGTTGATGATAACTTCTGGAATTGCTAGTGATACAATTCAAGCTAATGGTCATTTCACACGGTATTAGACATTGTTGTCAAGATCAATGATTTAAAAAAGTAATTTGATAGTTGCCATATAACAAATAAGTAAATTGGTATTTGGGAGGTGAAGGTTGACAAATAATTAATTTGGTTGGTTTTATAATTTTAGATGTGTTTAAATTATGATGTGATAAATAATTAATTTAAATTATGCTATGGTTGGATCATTGCAACCTTTTTATTTTAGTGTGTTGTTTCCTTGTGAATATGAATTTGTCTAAATATCTTGAATTTATTTAAATATATTAAGGTTGGGTCATTGCGATCATATTGTTTATTGAGAACACCAAATATTATTATCTACTATAATGTTGGTTGATCATCTATTGTGATTGTTGGAATTAAATCAAGACTTTAATCTTAATTCGTCTAGGATTTCATATTTGGTATTTATTTAATTCATGTTTAGTTAGAATTTGTTTGTCCTAGTTTTCATTGAAATAGATTTCCTAGTCCTAGTTTAATTTGATTGTCTAGTACTATTATAAATAAGGGTGCCTGCTATCTATTTTCTCAGGTTGTGAGGAAGCTCTCGTGTAGCAAGAATTTAAGATCCTTTGAGTTATTTAATAAAGCCTCCTACCTCTTCTCCCTAGTTTGATTAATTTCTTCTATTTAGTCATTGTTGGGTCTTTCACATTAGCCTATATTATTTCATTGGGAATTTTATTTCCTTTAAATTGGTATCAGAGCTTGTGTGAGATCCTGTTAGAGCCTCGTGTGAGATCCGACACATATAAAAGAATATGAATATTTTATATTTACCTAATTCTCCTGTTTTTGTGTTTGATGGAAATTTTTTTGAGAGTAGGTGTAACGACCGGGTTCATCATTGCGGATAAACATTTTGTGCTAAGTTTCGAGTCAGAAAACTTCTGGGTTTGAGAGTTGAAAATTCTGGGCTAGGTTACTCTCGGCCAGTTTTGGAGTGAGGTATGGCCTAGGGTAATCCGGGTAAGTATTAGGTAAAGTGTCTTGATTTGAGCTAGTTTTCCGGGTAGCGAAGACATAAAGGAGTCCGGGGAACTTTTTGGAATCGAATTCGGGTAAGTAGAACTCCCAGTATCGTGGTTGACGTGAAAGGGTTATTTTGGAACGTCAGAAAAATGAGTGTGTTGTAAAATGGACCCTTTTGATAGGATTTATGACTTTCTATCTCATGTCAACTACCGTAGCGGTTGACATACCGCCATAGCGACCTCCGCTATAGCGGAGAAATTACCGCTATAGCGGAAGTCAACGTCGGTTAGCCTTCGCCATAGCGGTGGACTCTGCTACAGCGGTACCGCTATAGTCGAGCGGACTGCTATAGAAGAGCGTGATGGGATTTAATGCAGAAACTTCCCCAAAATAGTCAATTTTTCTTCAACATGTTTTGGGAGAAGGGCAAGGCAGTTTTGGGCGATTATCATAAGTTTTCCACCAATTTTTGTCCTTAAGGTAAGAACTCTACTCTCTAAACTCCGTACTATCTTTTCTACACTATAGAATTGCTAAGGATGGACTTGGGTAAAGGTTTGGAATGACCAAGGATGGTAGAATCCGGGGAAAAGGGGATTCTAGGGTGTAGAAGTTCTTAGGTGTAAAAAATTTCATTAGATTATGATCATTTGACCTTAATTCTCTAAATGTATCCATGAAAAATTGTAGGAATAGGTGAATTAATGGTGAAAATTCCTAGGAAAGGGGTGGAATGATCATGGTTGGCCTGGATTTTGGAATTTTGCATAATTTGGGTAATTAGTAGGACATAAAGATTGATTTTTAGTTATTGTGTGTTGTTTTAAACCAAGAACCGGTAAGAACTTTGGGAAATGGGAAAGATCTGGTTGACTAGAGCTTGGAATATTTCGAGGTAGGTGATGGTTATTGATTTATAATATGCATTATGTGTTCACGCACTATTTTATAGTAATGTATAAGTTGCATGTGTATGAAATGAATTGTGAATGTCTAGTTATCCGGTAATCAGTCTTGTGGAATGAACTTCTTTGTTTGCTTGTTGGTTTTACAAGTATGTTTGTTCATTGATTGTGATTGATTAGACTTTTTATGACATTCGGTGCTCGGGTACCACACCTGGTATAGGAATTACTAATGGTTGGCTCGGGTACCATGCCTGGTACGGGTATACTAACAGTTGGCTCGGGTACCATGCCTCATACGAGAAATTCATAATGGTTGGCTCGGGTACCACGCCTAGTATGAGTTTATTTCATTGCATTGTTGTTTGCTTTTGATAGTTCCATGAGTGAACCGGGTTGTGTTTCTGAATTTTGAATTCTGCTTCTGGTCCATACGAGGTCGGGTGATTTATTCAAAATGTGATTTGGTCTTAGTATAGATCGGGATTGCATGTCTAACACTTAGGTGTTGTTAGGGGGATCCTTGGTGGGTCCGAATTATGTGAAAAAAGGGTATATGTTGTTGTTTTGGGTGTGGTCAATGGTTGATATTTGGTTCATGTGTTAATAAGCTAAGAGAGGGACTTAATATCTAGCTATTTGTTGACTTATTATATGTTTTATGTACCTTACTATGTAATGGTTTGCTGTTCATATTATGTTTATTGGAGCTGGACGATGATCCTACCAGTACACAGTATTTGTATACTGATTTTGCACTTGCTTTTCTTTTTGTGAGTACAGGCAATCTTCTAGTGGCTGATACGCGACCTCACCTGTAGTCCCAACGTTTCCAGACATCAAGGGTGAGCTGCTTCGATCGAGCTACCTTGGCCTCTTTATTTTAGTTATAGCCCACTTGTTGAGGACTTAGACTCTTATTTATTTTGGGGTTGCATCCTCGTATTTTTTAGACTGTTTTGGTAGAATGTTTTGGTATGATGACTTTTGGGTCCTAGGGAGGGATTTTTCGCAGGTTATTTTTAACAGTATTGAGATTATTATTGAATTGCTAGTTTATTTTCTTGCACACTGGTTTTGAGCTGTTAGAACGGCTAAGTTCGGGGTCGTTGATAGTTCATTCACCTGGGGGTTGGGTGGGTGCCACTCACGGTGGTCTAGATCATAACAAAGATGGTATCAGAGCCCTAGGTTCGTTGATCTCATCGTACCAAAATAGTTCTAGTAGAGTCTTGCAGAACTGTGCGGAGACGTCTGTACTTTTCTTCGAGAGGCTAAAGGACCTTAGAAAAACTATATCTTCTTTCTTTCTTCCTGCTATAACTTGATTCCAATTGGTATCTGGTGATACAAATTGGTATCTGACTTTGTTCACTCTTCTGTCTGCAGATGGTCAACACCAGGAACAACGGATCAAGACTAGCAAGACTAGCAGTGGGCCCGACTGTTAGAGGTAGGGGAAGGGGGAGGGGCAGGGACCAAGGTAGAGCAACACCCACCAGGGGTGGAGCTCAGGCAGCTGCAGGAGCATGTGACGCGAACCCTTCCCCACCCCAGGATCAGGTCGAAGAGGAGGTTGAGGTTGCTGTTGAGAAGGGTGTAGAGCATTCGGAGGCAGCACCGGCTAAAGGTGCAGGCCTTCCCCCTATCACACCCGAAGAATTTCAGCAGGTGTGGTCCTTTCTGAGTAGTCTGGTTGGTGAGGGAGTCACCCTACGGGTATTGCAGATCAGGTTCCGGGTACTCAATCAGCGGTTACTACAGCTCCTAGAATGGATGCAGCGTCGGGCATAGATGACTTTTTTTGACCAATGCTGGGTTCAGTTATGTTAGGGAATGAGCATGTGATGTTGACTAAATTTCTTAAGCTGAAACCTCCTACATTTCAGGGCACTGAAAAAGAAGATGCTTATAAGTTCATATTAGACTGTTATGAGAGGCTGCACAAGCTAGGCATTGTGCAACAACATGGGGTTGAGTTTGTCACTTTCAGCTACAGGGTGATGCTAAACAGTGGTAGAGGTCTCATGTGGAATGTCGGTCATCTACTTTGCCCCCACTGACATAGGAGCAGTTTCACGCTCTTTTCTTAGAGAAGTATGTGCCTCGCACTTTGAAATATTGCAAAAAGGATGAGTTCCTGGCTCTGGAACAGGGTAATATGTCGGTCTCTGCTTATGAGGCTAAGTTTCATGCCTTGTATCATTTTGCTACACAGTTGTTGGGTTCTGAGGAGGAGCAGATTCAGTTATTCATGAAGGGCTTGAATACAGACTTATAGGTGTTATCTGTGCACATGAATTTAGCAGAGAAGGGATTTAATGAGGTAACATATTATGTTAAGAAATTAGAAGGGGTCAAGCAGGTTGGGCAGGCTAAAGTATTATCCAAGAGGCCCCAAAATGATGGAAACTTCAGTGGCTCGCACTCCTGAGGCCAAAATCAGTAGGTGTACTCTGCCGTCCTATTTAGTCAGCTTTGCCAGCTGCTACAGGTGGTCGTTCGGGAGCTAATCAGCAGTTTTCGGCTCCTCGGAGCCCGGTATCTTCTTACACATCTACCAGCAGGCCTTCGCTTGATCGTGGTTGTTTCCATTGTGGTGATCCAGGCCACTTTAAGAGGGATTGCCCTCACAGACAGACTGGTAATCAGGCTCAGCAGCAGTCTAAGACTGTAGTCCCGTCAGGTAGAGGTGGCCATGCTAGAGGTCGTCCACAGGGTGGGCGAGGTAACTTTTAGGGAGGCTGAGGAGATAGGGGGAATAACGGTGCGGGCAGAGGTATGGACTAGCCAGCCAAGGAAGTGGTTCGGATTAATGACCAAGCTCAGTGTTATGCTTTTCTAGGAAGGTCTGAGGTGGAGGCATCAGATGCAGTGATCACAGGTATAATTCTGGTATGTGATAGGATGGCTTTGGTACTTTTTGACCCAGGTTCTACCTACTTTTATATGTCTATGAATTTTGCTTTGGGTCTGGACTTAATTTGTTATATTCTTGATTCTCCTATCCATGTTTCCATCTCGGTTGGAGAGTTTGTGGTTGTGACTCATATTTACCGTGCTTGTTCTGTAATATTTGTAGGGTTGTATACTTGGGTAGACTTGGTAATTCTGGATATGGTAGACTTTGATGTCATTTTGAGCATGACCTAGTTATCCCCTTATCATGCTGTGTTGAATTGTAACACCAAGATTGTCGCTCTAGAAATTTTGAGTAAGGATAGGCTAGAGTAGGAAGGTGTGTACAGGCCTAAGCCGGTTAAGATCATATCTTTCATTCGGGCTAGGAGGCTAGTGGGGAGAGGGTGTTTAGACTTTTTGGATCATCTCCAGGATGATAGTGTGGAGTCCCCATCTATTGAGTCAGTTCTGGTTGTTTTAGAGTTTCAGAAGGTGTTTTCGGTGGAATTTCTTGGTATGCCTCCGGACAAGGATATTGATTTCTGTATTGACTTAGAGCCGGGCACTCCCCCAATTTCCATTCCTCCATATCATATGGCTCCAAAAGAGTTAAGAGAACTTAAGACTTACTTTAGGAACTCCTAGATAAGGGATTTATCCATCCTAGTGCTTCGCCTTGGGGTGCTCTGGTCTTATTTGTGAAGAAAAAAAAATGTTAGTATGCGGATGTACATAGATTACAGGCAGTTGAATAAGGTGACCATCCGTAATAAGTACCCTTTACCCCGTATAGATGATTTGTTTGACCAGTTACAGGGTGCATTTGTGTTCTCGAAAATCAACTTGAGGTCAGGGTATCGTCAGTTGAAGATTAGGCCCGAGGACATTCCTAAGACAGCTTTTTGATGAGTTCTTAGTGATGTCGTTTGGGTTGACTAATGCGCCAAAGGCATTCATGAGTTTGATGAATAGGGTGTTTAAATCTTATTTGGACTCGTTCATCATCATTTTTATTGATAATATTTTGATCTACTCCAAGATTAGGGAGGAGCATGCTAAACATCTCCGTATTGTGTTGGACATATTGAGGCACCAAGCTTTATGTGAAGTTCTCCAAGTGTGAATTTTGGTTGACTTTAGTCGCATTCTTGGGGCATGTAGTGTCAGAAAAGGGGGTGATGGTGGATCCCCAGAAGATTGAGGCAGTCAAGAATTGGGCCCGGCCTAGCTCTGTGACTGAGGTGAGGAGTTTTGTGAGATTTGCAGGTTACTACCGTCGATTTGTCAAGGACTTTGCAACAATCTCCACTCACTTGACAAGGTTGACTTAGAAGGAGGTACCATTTGTGTGGTCAGACAAGTGTGAGGAGAGCTTCCAAAAGCTTAAGATACTCTTTACCACGGCTCCCATCCTTTCATTACCGGTGGAAGGTAAGGATTTTATTGTTTATTGTGATGCTTCACATTCGGGTTTAGGTGATGTGTTGATGCAGGACAGGAATGTGATAGCCTATGCATCTAGGCAGTTAAAATTTCATGAGAGGAATTACCCAACCCACGACTTAGAGTTAGCAGCGGTGGTGTTTGCACTCAAGATTTGGAGATACTATCTCTATGGTGTCAAGTGTGAGGTGATCACTGATCATCGCAGTCTGCAACATGTCTTTATGCAGAAGGACTTGAATCTGAGGTAGAGAAGGTGGATGGAGTTGTTAAAGGATTATGATATGACCATTCAGTACTATCTGGGTAAGGCTAATGTGGTGGCAGACGCATTGAGATGGAAGACAGTTAGCATGTGCAGTTTGGCTTATTTAGGTGTGTCCAAACGACCATTGGCAAGGGAGATTCAGGCATTGGAATCCAAGTTCATGAACCTGGGTATCTCAGAATAGGGTGGAGTGTTGGCTAGTGTTGAGGTCAAATCCTCCTTCATAGAGGAGATAAAGGTCAAACAGTTTCAAGATTTGCAGTTGAGAAGGTTTCGAAGCAAGGTAATATCCGGAGAGTCCGGGGATGCCACGTTAGATGCTGGCGGGGTGTTGAATTTCAAAGGGAGGATTTGTGTTCCTTGGGTTGATGACATCATTCAGAAAGTGTTGGCAGAGGCTCATGGCTTATGGCTCACGGTATTTGATTCATCCGGGTGTAACCATGTATAGGGATTTGAGGCAGCTTTACTAGTGGCCCGGGATGAAAAGGGACATAGCTGATTTTGTGTCCAAATGTAAAAATTACCAACAGGTAAAGTATGAGCACCAAAGACCTGTAGGACTACTTCATAGGATGCCTATTCCAGAGTGAAAGTGGGAAAGGATAACCATGAACTTCGTGGTGGGTCTTCCCAAGACTTTGGGAAAGTATGACTCTATTTGGGTCATTGTGGACAGGCTGACCAAGTCAACTCATTTTATTCTGGTCAGGGTGGACTACAATTCACAGCAATTGGCCAAGATCTATGTGAAGAAGATCGTGAGATTGCACGGGGTACCATTGTCCATCATTTCAGACAGGGGCATGCAATTTGCCTCTAAGTTTTGGGGTAAGTTACATGAAGAGTTGTGCACTCAACTCACCTTCAGCACAGCCTTCCATCCTCAGACTGATGGTCGGTTGAAGAGGACGATCCAACTATTGGAGAACATGCTGAGAGCATGTGTGATTGACTTCGGGGTCATTGGGACCCGTTTCTACCATTGTGCGAGTTCTCCTACAACAATAGCTACCACTCCAGCATTGACATGGCACCATTTGAAGTTGTATGGAAGGGGTTGTAGGTCACCTATAGGGTTATTTGAGGAAGGTGATGTAAAGCCTTTGGACGTGGACTTGGTGAGGAAGGCACAAGAAAAGGTAAGAGGCATTCAAACCAAGTTGCTAGCGGCCCAAAGCAGGCAGAAGGAATATGTGGATCGCAAGGTAAGGGACATGGATTTTCAGATTGGTGAACAAGTGCTATTGAAAGTGACACCAATGAAGGGAGTTATGCATTTCGGTAAGAAGGGCAAGCTCAGCCCTCGGTTCATCGGGTCGTTCGAAGTTCTTGAGATTATAGTGCTAGTAGCTTACAGGTTAACACTGTTGCCCAGTTTGTCAGGTGTCCATCCGGTATTCCATGTATCCATGCTAAAGCGATACCATGGGGATGGGGACTACTTCATCAAGTGGGATGAGGTGTTATTTGATAAGGATCTATGCTATAAAGAGGAACCGGTTGTGATTCTTGATCGGGATGTCCATAAATTGAGGACAAAGGTGATCAACATGGTAAAGGTTTAATGGAAGCATCATCTGGTTGAGGAAGCCACTTGGGAAATCAAAAAGGATATGCAGGACAATTACCCTCACTTATTTGAGGATTCAGATACTACACTTCCCCTTATTTATTTTTGTAATTTTGGGTTGGGTCATTCGGGGATGAACGATGGGTAAATTGGTATATATTGTAAGGATCGGGTTCTTCGTTATGAGTAAATATTTCGTGCCAAGTTTCGAGTCAGAAAACTTCTGGATTTGGGAGTTGAAAATTCTGGGCTAGGTTAGTCTCGACCGGTTTTGGAGTGAGGTATGGTCTAGGGCAATCCGGGTAAAGATTGGGAAAAGTGTCTTGATATAAGCTAGTTTTTTGGGTAGCTAAGACAAAAAGGAGTTTGGGGACTTTTTAGAATCGAATTCGGGTAAGTAGAACTCTCGGTATCGTGGTTGATGTGAAGGGGTTATTCTGAAACATCAGGAAAACGAGTGTGTTGTAAAATAGACCCTTTTGAGAGGATTTATGACTTTCTGTCTTCTGTCAACTGCCATAGCGGAGCGGACCACTATAGTGGAGCGTGATGGGATTTAATGTAGAAACTTTTTCAAAATAGTCAGTTTTTCTTCAACACATTTTGGGAGAAGGGCAAGGCAATTTTGAGCGATTTTCATCAGTTTTCCACTAATTTTTATCCTAAAGGTAAGAATTCTACTCCCCAAACTCTGTACTATCTTTCTTACGCTATAGAATTTCTAGGGGTGGACTTGGGGAAAGGTTTGAAATGACCTAAGATGTTAGAATCCGGGGAAAAGAAGATTCTAGGGTGTAGAAGTTCTTGGATGTAGATAATATCATTAGATTATGATCATGTGACCTTAATTCTCTAAATGTATCCATGAAAAATGGTAGGAATAGGTGAATTAATTGTGAGAAATCCTGAAAAAGGGGTGGAATGATCATGGTTGGCCTGGGGTTTGGAATTTTGCATAATCCAGGTAATTAGTAGGCCATAAGAATTGATTTTTGGTTATTGTGTGTTGTTTTAGACAAAGAACCGGCAAGAACTTCGGAAAATGGGAAAGCTCCGATTGAGTAGAGCTTAGAATATTTAGAGGTAGGTGATGGTTATTGATTTCTAATATGCATTATGTGTTCACGCACTATTTCGTAGTAGTGTATGAGTTGCATGTGTATGAAATAAATTGTGAATGTCTAGTTATCCGGTAATCAGTCTTGTGGAATGAACTTCTTTGTTTGATTGTTGGTTTAACAAGTATGTTTGTTCATTAGTTATGATTGATTGGACTTGTTAAGACATTCGGTTGGCTCGGGTACCACACCTGGTATGGGAATTACTAACAGTTGGCTCAGGTACCACACCTGCTATGGGTATACTAACGTTTGGCTCGGGTACCATGCCTGGTATAGAAAATTCATAATGGTTGGCTCGGGTACCACGTCTGGTATGAGTTTATTTTACTGCATTGTTGTTTGCTTTTGATGGTTCCATGAGTGGACCGAGTTGTGTTTTGAATTTTAAATTCTGCTTGTGGTCCATAAAAGGCCGGGTGATTCATTTAAAATATGAGTTGGCCTTAGTGTAGATCGGGATTGCATGTCTAACACTTAGGTATTGTTAGGGGGATCCTTGGTGGGTTCGAGTTATGTGAAAAAGGGTATATGTTGTTGTTTTGGGTGTGGTCAATGGTTGATATTTGGTTCATGTGTTAATAAGCTAAGAGAGGGACTTAATATCTAGCTATTTTTTGACTTATTACATGTTTTCTGTACCTTACTATGTTATGGTTTACTGTTCATATTATGTTTATTGAAGCTGGCCAATGATCCTACCAGTGCATGGTGTTTGTGTACTGATTCTGCACTTGCTTTTCTTTTTGTGAGTAAAAGCATCTTCCAGCAGGTGACACGCGACCTCACCTGTAGTCTCAACGTTTTTTGACATCAAGGGTGAGCTGCTTCGATCGAGGTACCTTGGTCTCTTTATTTCAGTTATAGCCCACTTATTTTGGGATTAGACTCTTATTTATTTTGGGGTTGTATCCTTGTATTTTCTAGGCAATTTTAGTAGAATGTTTTGGTACGATGACTTTCAGGTCCTAGGGAGAAATTTTCCGCAGGTTATTTTTAATAGTATTGATATTGTTATTGAATTGCTAGTTTATTTTGTTACACACTGATTTTGAGTTGTTATAATGGTTAAGTTGGGGGTTGTTGATGATTCGCTCACTCGGGGGTTGGATGGGTGCCACTCACGGCGGTCTGGGTTGTGACAGTTGGTACCAACAGATGAAGAATTTTTTCAATGCTATTGCCCTATGATCTATTATTGATGAAGGGTTTGTGAAACCCCAGAAGGCATATTATTGACTGTAGAAAAAGATACAAAATTGGAAAAAATAGACAATTAGATTATAAAGCACTCTTCTAACTTCAGAGCAAGGTCGAATTGAATGTATCCTATAAATTTTTGTATGCAAAATAAGCAAAGGAGGCTTGTACAATTTTAATAAAATCACATCGACATGCTAAAGACGTGAAGAGAGAGAAACTTCAAGAGCTTTAGAGACAATATGAATTGGCTAAGATGAAACCAACAGAATATATCAAAGAATATTTTGCAAGAATTGTAGAAATTGTCAATGATTTAAGGATCAATGGAAAAATATAGAAAGAAGTTAAAGTTGTTAAAATTTTTTTGGAATGTCTAAGTTTAGATTTTCAAAACAAGAAGACAGTTCTTGAGGCTATCTAAGATCTTAAAACTTTGACACTTGATGATTTAGAAGGAGAATTAGTGACATACAAGATGTCACTAAATCAAAAGGCAGATGAGATAGTAAAGGAGGCATTGCAAATAAAGTATGATCAACCAAAAGAAAAAATAGAGTCATTGAATCTGACAGAAATAAATGAAGAAGATCACAATTCAAAAATAATAGAGAAAAGAAGTGAAGGTAAAAGTGATTTTTGTTGTGGTATAGAAGTTTTTTGTTGCAAAGAGGACTCCAATAATGTCTAAACTAATTTTTTAATACTCTTTGGGATGACTAAAAATGATGATTTGATTGAGATTGATGCTCTTTCAATAGAAGCTAGTATTTTATGTCATGAGACATGTAATAGACATGATTGGTCTATACAAGGTGAGGATATTGAAAAAGAAATACCCACCATTATCGAACAAAAAAAATTATTTGAAGATATTGAAGATGAAACTAGTAATGAAAGAAGCAAAAGTGATCACCAAGAGAAAGTTTTTGATGATCTGCCCAAAATTGAAGTAAAGATAATTAAGGGTTTAGATCCACAATTAAAGTGCATGATTGTGGATGTTGAAGATACAGTCAACTTTGAGTCATCATTCAAAATTGTAGATTTTGAAGAGCATGAAAATTTGATTGTTGATGATACTATTCTACCACATACAAAAAGGCAAATAAAAGTCGAATGGGCACGCAAGATCAAGTACAAACCAATTGGAGAAGCAAATGATTATAAGGTGAGAATAATTATTCAAGGTTACAAGAAGAGGAAAGAATATGATGATAATGATACTATGAAGATGTCTGACATGAAGAAAGTTAAATTGACTTTGAATTGCGTTGAAGAGAAATTGAAGCTGACTAAAGATAGCACCCACAAGTTTGTTGACGCTACATATTTTAAAAAATTGATGGAGAGTTTAAGGTGTTTGACTTCTACAAGACATGATATTATTCATGACATGCTCAAGTTTGAAGATCTTGATTTAAGGGAGGCTATGTTGGAATTAAATCAAGACTTTAATCCTAATTCATCTAGGATTTCATATTTGGTATTTATTTAATCCATGTTTAGTTAGGATTTATTTGTCCTAGTTCTTATTGGAACAGATTTCCTAGTCCTAGTTTAATTTGGTTGTCTAGTACTATTATAAATAGGGGTGTCTGCTACCTATTTTCTCAGGTTATGAGGAAGCTCCCGTGTTGCGAGATTTAAGAGCCTTTGAGTTATTAAATAAAGTCGCCTACCTCTTCTCCCTAGTTTGATTAATTTTTTCTATTTAATCATTTTTGGGTCTTTCACGTGTGCCTATATTATTTCATTCAAAATTTTATTTCCTTCAGTGATTAATATTTATTTTTATCGACTATGTCATACGGAATCTCAAATAGAGATGTTATAATGTTTGAGAGATGTGAGGACAAATACATATATTTTTGCATATAAGTAAAATTTTCTTCACATTAATCATATTTCTTCACATACCCAAAATAAAAACACCAATTCCATTACAGTCCTGTTACACAGGGGCGGAGCCACCCTATATCAAAGGGGGTCACCCGACACTGCTTCGTTGATTTTTTTTTTTGTATTACACGTATAAATAATCTGGAAAATACAGAATCTATCTATACTAAGAAAGATAAATGACACCACTTGAGCTTATGTTCTCCCTTGGCTTGTCGGTTTGGCGCGTTGCTTGTATAGATGAGCTCTTGAGTTTGAACCTCAACGGGTGTAGATTTATGTTTATTTTTTTGGGCTTTTTCAGTAAACTAAAAGCTTGTTGTTAAGGAGTTTCGAACCTTCGACCTCCAATTTCTAATCAGAATAGGATAAATTAAGCCAGTTGAACTAGAATTTGATTTATGAGTATTGTAGGAATTAAATTACTTGTCCGAAAAGGTACTGGACACAATAATAAACTCGAGAAGTTAAAATAGTTTACTTTATTTATGATTTATTAATACGCTTTAAATAGTTTTATTAATATAATGTTATTATATCAATTGTTTATTCTTTAAACGTCGACACTGCTTACAAAAATTTTTGCGTACGCCACTGCTGTTACACATTTTCAAATAACAAACACCGCTAATAAATTATACATCATTATCCTTAGTCGATTCTCTTTTTCTTCAATCACAATTAACTTCTATTTTAGTTGATCCCTCTCTATTTCGATATCTCTCAGTATATTTTTCAAATGATATCTCTTGTCTTCAGATTCTTTGAATAATTTGCTAAGCAAATTCTTCTTTCTTCATATTCTCTAAGCCATTCTTGTATTTTAAACTTGGTTAAGCCTTGAGATGTTGTTCAAAATGAGGCCCAAGAATATTTGGTGTCCGTGACACAGTCCTTTGACCTTAGCTTTACCAAAAAAACTCACCCATATAATTTCTTTCTTTCTTAGGCCAATGCCTAAGTTTCTTTTTGTTAAATTTTCATTAAAGAATGCATTTCAATTGCATAGTCATTCTATAAACGATTGAGATATTGCTTTACAGCTTTTGTTACTAGCATTATTGAAGCTATGTTTAGCAGCTTTCCTTATTCATTCAATGTATGAACGGGCTCCAACATCAATCAGATGTGGATCATGATTTTAATTCAGTGTGTGCATAGGTTATTGCATCCCCTATTACTTTCATAGTATTAGAACTTGACATCATGGGCGAACCCACGTTGTAAGTTTTGGGTGCTCGAGCACCCATCAACCTCGACATGCATCGTGTGTATTGAGATATTAAATATTATAAAATTGGTATAATGAGCTATTGAGCACACATAAACAAAGAGATTTGATGGGTCATAAACAAAAATAGTAAATTTATGATACTAATCTTGTTATAGATTTAGTCTAGATATTAGATATTACTGGATTTATAATATGATCTTTTCATAAGTTTGAAATATTAAGAATAAAAAGAAATTGCAAAAAGATTGACCAAGAAACGATGTTGTAAAACTTAATTGGCAAATAATGCACAAAATGACGGAAAATGAAAGATAAACAAGGATCCGGCTACTCTCATTTTCATTATTTCCATTTTCTCCAAGTTCTTACTTGGATGGGAGACACATGACATATGTTAAAATTAATAATTAAGATTAATTAACTAAATTAAGATTCTAACCATGATTTAAATAATAAATATTTTATATATATTCTTCCAAAATTCTTAGTAATCTCACAATTATTGCTATAAAATTATTTTATCCATAAATATATATTGCTACAAAATTATTTTATCCATAAATATATCTTTAAAAAATTCTCTCTTCCTACTTTTTCTTTTTTCATGCGTTCTTCATTTTTGTCACTATGTATATTCGAAGATTTGTGTTAATCTTTGATTCATTTTAATCATTAGCAACTTTTTTATATATAAAAATAAGCTATAAGTGAGATGGAGATACTACAATATTACTCCCTCCGTTTTAATTTATTTGGCCTATTTTCCTTTTTATTTCATTTCAAAAAGACTGTTTCTTTTCTTTTTTAGCAACTTTTAAATTTTAATTTTCCACATGACATGTTTAAGAGCACAAGATTAAAGGGCATTTTAGTACATTTGACATATCTTTAATTTATGATCACATGATTCAAAAGTCTTTTATACTTTTTTAAACTCCGTATCAAGTCAAAATATGTCAAATAAATTGAAAAGGAAGGAGTAATAGCCAAAAATAATTTAGTTACGCTAATTGATTAATTACACATTCATCCCTTAAACTTATCCCCGAGTCAATTGTAATATCAATGACGCCCAATTATCTTATTATAATAGTTTGCTAGACGCATAGATTCACATTCACGAAAAGAAATTTGTTTTGCCGTCATGATTTTTGGTATTGTCAAAAAAAAAATTATAACAAATATTTTTTTTTGGACGAAGAACAGAAAAGAGTTAAGAAATTTGGCAAAAGGAAAAATAATAAAGTTTTAAAATTAATAAGAGAATATCTATTAATTAGTTAAATCATGGTTAAAATCTTAGCTTAGTTAATTAATCTTAATTATTAATTTTAATTTGTCATGTGTCTCTCATCCAAGTAAGAACTTGGGAAAAATAAAGACAATAAAAATGGAGAAGAATCGAATCCGATAAACAAGAATAGTGGTCATTCTCGTCATTTAATGGGCAAGTAAAGACTTATTATTGGCAAATAATGCAGAAAATGGGGAGAAAAAAATACTGTAACTTCATTTTTAAAAACTACATACTGCCTCCCGCGCCAGATCTTAGTTTATATAGTACAGATGAAATTTGAAGGGTCAATCAAATTTTTTATATGATTTTAAAATATTTTAAGTTATTAATCATTGTAATTTATAGTACTTCTTACGTCATTTTCAAATAATATATGTTATTTTTTCTGTCTCAATTTATGTGACAATGATAAATTTTAAAAGTCACCAATTGTTTATATGTTTTTTAAATATTTTAAGTTGTTAATAATTATAATTTATAACACTTTTACGTAATATTATAATCTTTGAGTTCCTTATTTTATTTCTATTATGTTTAATAGATTAAATATTATTAATGAAGTAATAAATTTCAAGGCAAATTATTAATGAAGTAATAAATTTCACGAGATACTTGTCAATTTCCACCAGCAATAGATATCAGTTAGTGGTTAGTAATGTTGGTAGTGATAATTGTGATGATAGAGGTGGTTGGTGTTGAAGTGACTGTCATAATGGTGACGATTGGTAGTGTTGGTGGTGGTTTTGTGATGGTGAAGTTGGTTAAGGTTAGTAGTTGGCGATGTTGATGGTAGTGACTGAAGAATGTGTGATAGTTGGCGACGATTCTAATTGTGATGGTGAAGGTGGTTGGTAGTAGGAATTAATTATACTGGTACTAGTGGTTGATAGTGGTAGAGGTGACACCGACGGTGGTGGTGGTGGTGGCTGAAGAATGTGTGGTGGTTGATGGTGTATTGGTGGTAGTTGACGGCAGTGCTAGTTGTGATGGTGGAGTTGGTTAATAGTAGGGATTGACCACAGTGGTGGTGGCGGTGGTGGCGGTGATGGTGGTGATAATGGATATAATTACAATGATGAATGTAGTAGGTGTGGTAGCGGCTGATAGTAGTAGTGGTTGGTGGTGATGGTTGACGATGGTAATGGTGGTTGACAGTGGTGGTGGTGGTTGACAATGGTGGTGACTGGTGATCGTGGATAGAGTGATGGTGAATTTTATCCATACAAGAATATCTCTTAATGGTATTAAGACTTTGTTCTAGATCTTAATGGTTAAGACCCATTAAGACCAATTAAGTGCTTAAATCTTAGTGGAAACAAATGCACTTAATGACCTAAGGTCTGAACCATTCAGATTTAGACCTCCATTAAGTGCAAACAAATGAGGCCTAAGACTGGTCTGAGCCTAGACAATTATTATGATTACAAAATTCATGGATATTAAATAGGCGTTTGGTCATAAATATTATTCTCAATATTTTGGAATACATTTTCAATTTATTCCAAAATACTTATTTGGCCATGAAAATCAAAAACATATTTCGAAATATATTTTCACAATTTTTAATTTTTTGGAAAACTCCTCTCAAGATGTATTCACTATTTTTGAATTTAATTTTTTCTCTCACTTTATTTTTAAATAGTACAACAACTCAATAGTCTAAAATATTTTTGAAAATACTATGGCCAAACACAACACCAACTCTATTTTCAACTTTAAAGTGAATACCAAATAAAGTGAATACATTTTTTATTTTTATAAATTGTTTTTTGAGTGTTTTTGTGTGCTTAAATATTAGGTGTCCAAGAATAACATAAAAAGAAAAAAGTGGATTGAAAGTAGAGGTGGACATAGTATGGTATATATCGAATTATTATACCGAATTGAAATTTTTGATACCATAATTTTGATATTATGATATTTAATATGGTATATGGTATACATTTTTTAAAAATTTGGTATTCGATACGGTATTTGGTATTTATAAATAGCATACCAAAATATCGAATACCATACCGAGGTATATAGTTACACAATAATTTATATATATTATCAAAATAATAACAAATATATAATCTATTAGTATAAAACTAAATGGTTAGACGTTGAAATTTTAACTACTCTATCTTGATTGAAATGTCTTTTTGTGTAATTGATTGATTAACAAAAAGAGTTATTTGTACTTTCTTTTTAATATATTTTTGTACATGTGTTATGTGTTAGTATGATACAATTGAGACCTTTTTTTGAAAAGTCAAAGTCATAATACTCTATTATACAATTATATATTAGTCGAAGTGGAATTACTAATATACTATACCGTAAAATATCAAAATTAAATTTTAAATAATTAAACCATACTAAATTAATTTGATATAATAATAATAAAATATTTTTAATAATCAAATACTATAATTATCATATCAATATTTTAAATATCATACCATATCATATCATACCCATCTCTAACCGGAAGCATGTATCTTCTTCCCCTGAAAAGGAGAATCCCCTGATTCATCTTAATCTAATAAAGTCAAATAAAATATTATATGATGCATACGGTAAAATGTTAACATTGGGGTTTACATTAAATCAATAAATGCATGACATGTGTTTATATATATAACATGTATATATAATTTAATTATAACTAATTAATATATATAATTACTTTATTAAAATACTTAATTATGACTAATTAATATCTGTTTAATTCATCCTTAAGCCAAACTCCTATGCACACCAAATTAATTATCTTATTGGAAACAACTCTTCATCCATTTGAAGACATCCATATGAACTGTTAAGAATACAGGGCCAAGAAATAAATATTTTTAATTTCACGACACTCTGAATTCTTTTTTATTGTGGGATAAATATCTTAATTCCGCAATGAAATGCTTTTATAACCATCCTAAATACTGGACCAAAGAGGAAATTATTGAAGAAGCTCGTTTTGCTATTTCAGTACTGATAAATGCTAATTCCTCAGTCCCATCTTTTTAAAAATAGAAGATGAGGAAATCCTCCTTCTATTTTAATTTATTTATCTTAATTTAACTTGATACAGAGTTTTAAAAAATAATTTTAAATTAAAAATATATTAATATATCAAAATGTCTTTTAATCTTCTGATTTTAAATATTTAATATAATTTTTTTTTTTGAAACAAACTAAAAAAATAGGACAAAAAATGAAAACAGAGGGAAGAATAAAAATTAACCCTTTGGAAGAAATAAATGGAGGCAGAAATTGGGTGGTGGGGGGGGGGGGGGGCGAGATTATAGTATATACCATACACGTGATTTGCTAAGGGAGAAGTGCTGTACACATGTTTATTTTACTGAGTAGATGAGTTATCTTGAAAAATGAAGAAGAAGATGGGCATACATTTTTATTGTACAATTTATAGTTCTATTTGTACAATTAACAAAGGAAAAATTACGGGGGTTAAAATATTAGGGTGCTTAATTACTGTATATGGGTTAACTTTCACATAATTATATTTTATAGATATAGTTTAACAAAAGTAGTTATTATTTTGGGCAACATATACAATTGGGGGAAACAAACGTATATTGACTCTTATCAAACTCTTATAATCAGACTCTTATCAAACGTATTTAATGTAGTTTTTTCAGAGATTTTCTCTAAAATACAATTTCGAAGATTTTTCGTTTTTTTTGTATATGTATTCCTTCGATTTTGGACTGATTATTCAGTCGATTTGCTCTTAATTTTTTACAGTTTCAAGCAATTACCAATGGCGAAAAGTACTCCATCCAAAAGGATTACACGAGGTATACAACAATCTATCCATCCAAATATTGGGGGAACATCATCCTTTAAATTGAATATCACTCAGATTGATGGTGAAAATGCAGGAGCCTCTGCTGTAGCGGAGTTGGAACGAGAGAGGCTATACTCTGAAGAGCGGTCTAAGCACCGTAATTATCCTGTCAAATGAAACAACTAAGAAAAGATTTACAGGCAAGGTCCATCAAATCCACAGCGTCAGTTCAAAAGGGTTCGGATACAGCAAAAAAAAGAAAAGTCAAAGAAATTGTTGGACCTAGTAAGGATCCAAAGGATATTGTTGACAAAGATCCTGATGTCGTAGATGAGGATGAAGAGGTATAACCAAATTATATACATTTTCTGGGTGCTTGGAAACATGATTTTGTTTTGTTTGTGATTTTTTGTACATGTATATAATTGACATGTGAGTTTTGTCTGTTTTTCCAGAAAATTGAATATAACTTGAGTTTTATATACAATTGAAACGTATATAGACAAAAAAATATAATCGAAAAAGTGTTGTTTGAATATCATATGGGGGTTCTCCTGGTAAATTGAATTTAAGTTGAAACATATATAGACAAAAAAGTATAATCGAAAAAGTGTTGTTTGAATATCATATGGGGTTTTCCTGGTAAATTGAATTTAAGTTGAGCGTTGAATACAACTGAAAAGTATATAGAATAAAAGTATAATTGAACAAGTTTGATTTGAGTCTCAGTTGTTAGTATGTACAAGTATATAATTGTTTGTATATGTATATAATTGATATGTGGAACAAGTTTGTTTATATATGTATATAATTGACATGTTGGTTTGTGTTTTAGCAGGGAAGTTTTTCATACCATTGAAACGTATATAGACAGATAGTATAATTGAATCTCAATTGAGTTTTGTCTACACAATTGAATCTCAGTTCAGTTTTATATACGACATTATACATATTACTATATACAATCGAAATGTATATTCTTAGTTAACAGAAACCTCAACTTGATTTATACAATTTAAATTGGTTATATATTTGCATAGCAGACTGAAGTGTATATATTTGCATAGATGTTCAAATGTATATGAGTTTCATAGCCATGAGAGTTAAATATTTTTTGAGATTCATACACTTGAGTTAAAACATATATGAGATTTATATACAACACTATAAATTATTCAAACCTATATGCATACAGTAAAGTATATGGATGCTATTTTCGTATCTGAAACTGATATATACTTAATGAATGCACTTATTTTTATAGTTTTATATACAATGTGTCTAACTATGAAATTCACATCTATATACTTATGTCATACGCAGGAAAGTATCTTCTTTATCACTGACCTACCAACGAAATCGCCACATGTTTCCTGTTACACAAAAAATAATATGATGGATGATCTGAAGGGTAAACTACCAGCTGACCAGTGAAGGCGATTTTGCAACAACCCATGCTTTGGTCAATACACCCGCATGCATAAATGCTGTGTTCAGCGACAATTGCTTAGGTGTTTCATGTTCCGGGAGTTGAAGATTAGTTTCACTGATGCTATTATCATACAATTCAATGGCACCAATCTACGATTTTCAAAGAGAGAATTTGCGATCATATCAGGTCTAAATTGTGTTGCAGATCCAGATGAGTTTGTTTTTGACACCAGTGTACCAAACAGATTAATTGTAAATTATTTTGAAGGTGCAGAAAATATCACGAAAGCAGATCTGTTCCGGGCATTCAACAATAAGGTTTGGGGACAAAATGAGAATGATGCATTGAAGATTGGAATCTTGTATTTCAATGATGAATTTTTACTATCAGCCGAGAATAAAACTGTGGCAGTACCAAGAACTCACTTTGATCTTGTCGAGATAGGTCGGTACACGGACTATCCATGGAGTACGAATGCATTTGTTGAAATGGCAAAAACTATCTCAAAGAAGTTGACAACCGCAGAAAAGTATTATAGAATTCATGGTATGCCTCTTGCCATGCAAGTATGGATTTACGAGTGCTGCTCAAAGGTCGATCGCAAGATTTCTATCAAGGTTGGTAACGACATTCCAAAGTTTCTAAACTGGCAGACCAAAAAGGCCAATCCGCGATTCGATAAGCTCATGAGGAATATGTTCTGCGACGACAACAATCTTGTAAGCCGATATATGCATACATACATAATAACATGAGTCAATTAAACTGCACAAATTTTTATATTATATACACTATGTCATGATTACATTTTTCTTAACAGATCATTTTCCAAAATATAAAGGCAACTGCAAGAGAACTAGCAGCACTTCAATTACCACCGGATGATGCCGAAACAGTTGCAACCCCATCTCCACCTCGCAATACAACGCCTATATTGGATGACAATTTTCAAATTCCGCCGCCAACTACCATCATCGATAAAGCAAAAGAAACAGTTGGTGCCTCTTTATCACCTATCAAGAAGAAGCGGAAACAGCAGCCACCTGTACTCCCAGGTGCTAAAAAGACTCCAACAAATGTTATGGATAAAGAGACCCCACAGACAAGATCAATCAGTCCTGTTGCAAAACTATCTGCCAAAAACATTCAGAAGAAGAACCTCCCGCCACCCAAAAAGGCAGTGAATATTCCTCATGCAACTCATAAATCAGTTAATGCCCAAACAAGTGTCCCTTCAAAGAGCAAGTCTGATGATTTCTCAAAATTGAGCAAGCAAGTGGACGCATTGGAGTTATATGTAAGTACAATTATTTTTTGGGACTACAGTTAACGATTATGTAAGTTACTTTATTTATAAAAATCATATAACATCCATTTATTTACATTTTAGATCAAGGGTGAATTCGAAGATCTTCGCAAGTTGATAACTGACAAATTCGACCTTGCTATGGAGGCCATTAAGGGCAAAAAATCTACTGATAAGGTAATAGTTTTATTACTCATTACTGGGTGATCAATATGTATTTTTTATTATTGGATTATATACATTTTTACTATCGCTATGCAATGATATATTCAAAGGTTTTGATATTTGGACAAACACACGACAATTATGGAAGCCCCGAGGGTGATTTCAGTAGAGAAGTTCCAGGGGGTTCGACCACTGAAAAAACTGGATCGATGCACAACCAGTTTGGTCTTCAACAAATGGCTGATAATTCTCCTGTCTTACCAGACACACAAGACAAACAAACTGAGAGCAATCCAACTATTGCAGATGTACGTAATTATAGTTACAACTATATATATACTTATGTTAAAACTTTCTAAACAAATAATGACAAGTGACCTTTTTTTTAATTTAGGTGCTTGGAACACAGTTATCAAGTCATTTGTTTAAAGAAATGAATACCGAGATGGATATGGAAGACCCAATTATAAACTTTGATGGTCCACATGTCAATGCACTTGGAGGACAAGCTTTGTTTCCAGTTCCAGTTTCCTTCCCCCAATTGTATGTGCCTTCAAAGGAAACATCATTAAGCCTTTCGCAATTTGAGTTGCCCAATGAATATCTCCCAAGTTTAAATACTGAAAGGCAGATCATCCCTCATCCAACAAGAAACATCATTAATCAAACACCGGTCTTCATGCCGAGGAAAATGCGTCCAAGTCGATACAAAGAATCACCATACATTACAAGCTATGGATCAAATGTTGGTAAGACATAACTACAATATCTCATTTTAGAATACTAATATACTTTGTATATAATATGTCATTTATAGAGTTTGTCTATCAAGACATTTATATATACAAATCAACATTAAAATGCATATATGTCTAATACTCAGATATATTAAGTTGTATAAAAGTATATTTGTATATCATCACACCTAATATATATTTGTATTTACAGTTTTCCTACTGACCATACTTAATCATTATATACATCTGCAAAGTATATTTTCAATTTATTATACTTTTATATACAAATGAATCTCATACCTAATAAATGTATATTTTGAATTTATTATCCTTTTATATATAAATTAACAACTTCATTATTCTTTTATATACAAATGTTAAGTACATGTTGTTATTAATTGTTCTTTTTTATATAATTGTGATAATTTGTATATAATAATCACATGTCATATACAAATCAAATAACATCAATACATCTGCAGGTAGTTCTGCTGGAATGGTCAAGATTTTTCAATAAAAGCATCCCTTTGTGATCGACACTATACTAGGGCCACATAATTTGAAACTATACCAGTGATACACAAGTTGGATTAAGGATGGACTTCTTCAAAGACATGATTTGAAGTATGAATTTATCTTGTTTATTTTTAACTATATACATCTACTCGACACATAATTAATAATTATATACAAAACACGCGCCTCTAACAGACTTAAAATCAGCTACGTTTTGTAATAACGAAAGTTAAGCTATGGCCCTTCATTATTTTAGCAATCTATAGCTATTTATGAAATTTTGCCTAATCAAGGATCATTATCTGAAAAAATCTAATTCCTTAAATTTTGCCCACAATTGCTTCTTTCATTATCTCCAACATATTTATTTCACACTTGGAAAATATTTAAGTGAAAATTGACACAAAATATATTATCACATCTTTACCAGAAATTCTAGAAAATTAATATGTGTATAACAAATGTATAAATTAGTAAATAATCAATATATAATATATACACATGGATTATGTACATATTATACAATGAGTATACACAAATTACACAATATATAAATAAATTATTTTTGGCATTATTTTTGAAAAATCAACAAAAATTTTTTCCAATTATTGCATCATTTATTATCTCTTTATTTTCAATATTGAAAAATCTTAGGTGAAAGAAGATAGATTTTTTTTATCTCATCATCACCAAAAATTCTAAAAATTATATATGTATAATGATTGTGTAAAAGTATTATATAATTAGTATATAATATATATACACTACTTATACACATATTATATAAATATTATGCAATAATTAGAGACAATGCAGAAATACCCCCTAAACTATACTCGAAGTTGCTATGACACATCTAAACTTTACAGGGGTCCTATTACCACCCTAAACTTACTTTTCCTGTATTTTTGTGCTCCTTTTGTGCTGACATGGCTGCCAAGTCAGCACAAAAGGAGCAATAAAAAATTCTGCTACTTGATAGCCATGTCAGCAAAAAGGAGCACAAAAATACAGAAAAAATGAGTTTAGGGGGTAATAGGATCCCTGTAAAGTTTAGGTGTGTCATAGCAACTTCGGGTATAGTTTGGAGAGGTACTTGTGCATTATCTCTTATATACGAATTACACAATGTATAAATGAAATATTATACCAAAAAGAATTTGAAAATTATTAGGCTGTGTGAAGATTGTATTTAAGGTGAAGTTGTGTGAGTGGGTGTAATGACCCTTTTCGGTCATTTACACGTTTTTGCCTTTCTTGTACCATTAGAGCTTACTTGTAGCGGCCCAAGTCATTTATGGCTTGTCGGGACCGGTAGTTCAGTGCCCGGGACGTTTGTTTGGTCTCTATGGCCGTTCCTCATTTTAGAGCTTCAACTTTGCAAATCGTTGACTTCCGACAACATTCTTGGTAATATCAAAGAATTAAACCAAGGTTCTAGGTCAAAGGAATCCCTTACTCAAAAGTTTGAGTTAAAGAAATGCCTCGTGTAACACCTCGCCCGTTTGGAAGGTTTAAAGTAACCCGTGCCTTTGGGGTAAGACTAATAGTGTCTAATATACTAAGAAGGATGTGTTATGAGGTATTATAATCTCAAAATGGTCGTATGATAAGTTTTGAAGTCAAGCAAGTTGCGAAACAAAAGTCGGAAAAAGTTATTGTAAATTCCTTTAAGGAATTCTCTTCAAATTTGGGTTAAATGTCTTGGGGTGTTTCTCCCTATCTATAAAGAGTTAGTGGGCCCCGAATATACCAAATCGAAGGTCTATGAGTCTAGTTTCCAACACACTAAACCGTTTGTTCATACGACTTTAGAATAGAGATATATTCACGTTTTCATAAGACCGCGCAAGCAGACACGTCAAGGTGGGGCCCGCATCCTAAGTCGGTTTGCCTTTATAAATCAGCTTCTCCTTCGTTTTAAACCCACAAAAACAGACCAAAACCTTACAAAATCAGATATAAACCTTAGAAATAATCCATGGACCTTGATCCTTTCAATTCGGAAGTTTAACGGAAGTTGCTCTACGTCGCGAGCTCATCATCGTGGTATAGTTTTCTCGTTGTTTTGGCCCCGTTTGTTGCTACTGCAAGGAGGAAGCTCGTGGAACTGATATTTTTATGGTATTATCATTTTATTATCGTAAGGTATGGGTTCTAAATCCTTGACTCATTCTTAATTTGAGCTTTAGAATCAATTCCGAGGAGAACTTCTTGTTATCGGCATGTTTGTCGTGTTTTCTTGCCGTATATTGTTACAGATCATGGTGGGTCCTTATACCAGCATGTTTAGCTTGGTATTTCAAAGCTTTTTGTTGAAGTAACCTTCCTCCTATGGCCCCCCTTCGTTATTATATGTTCTAGTATTGTTTTATGGATTTCTGAGCCCCGAAGTGGTATTTTGGATTTGTGGCTTTGGACAACCCCTTTATCTTGTTATGTTTGGTTATTGTTGTGGTGTTCTGGTTATGGTAAGGTGTTGGAGGGATCGGTAAATTGTGCGATTCTTTTAGGGATCACATACGATAGTGATTGGATTGGACAAACGTGAAGTATGCCTTGAAATAGTGCCTCGGGAGCTCGTCGCTCCTTGGAGATGTGGTTAACGTATTGTTGTTGGATTTAGCTGCCATTTGTTATTGTTATTGGCCTCATTTTTATGCTTTGGAGTTGGCTGGTCGCGCGTGTGACATTAACACCTTATCAATTGGCTATGGCTCGTTCTTGCAGCCTTGTCGATTCTAGCAATTATTCCATTACCTTGGTTGGTCAGGCTTCATAGAGATGCCTTTGGGGCTTCAGTTGAAAGTATTTGTTTTGTGTGATTCAGAGCTTCCTGGAGCTGTTCGAGTCTGGACGATGCCGTTCCCGCAGCTAGTCATCGGATGACAGGTAGGTTATGGTTTTCCCCTATCTAGACTCTGCGTATATAGGCTATAACTGCATTAATTAGCATCCTTGGATGGGTTATTATAGGTTGGTACCCCAGACCTTGTCCACCTTGTTCGTCCGTTATTTCATGCGTTGTTTCTAGTATTCGCGTAGTATTGTATATTACCCTTGTGGTCCTGTGTGGCCATGTATTGACTCTGGAACATAGATGGTGGGTTATTGGGGAATGTCCACGAGTCCCGGACATAGAGATTATCCTTTTAGGCTCGTTATGTCTGCTGAGTAGCTATTGGGCCTGTGCAGGGCTGATAGGAATTGTTGTGAGCCATTGGGCTACTTTTATATTTGTGTGCGAGTATATCATCCATGAAAAAGGTTTTCCCCAGCATGTTTTACTACAGTTTTGGCTGTGAGCCACTACTGACAGTTTTCCTAAATTTGCATGGCCCTGGGGGCCCGTTTTTGGTACTGTTGTTGATAGAAAAGGGGATTTTTGGATGTTTTCGCACTGATTTTATTACTGATACTAGTCTCTGCGGGGCAGAGCACCAGACTTGATTTTATTACTGATACTAGTCTCTGCGGGGCAGAGCACCAGACTTGATTTTATTACTGATACTAGTCTCTGCGAGGCGGAGCACTAGACTTGATTTACTACAGTTTTAGACCCGGTTATGGCCGGGCACCCTTGGAGGGGTTTTTTGAGGCATTTTCTACTACTTTAGTCCTGGAAGGGGTCTGGGCATGCATATTTGAGGCTGGGTCTCTATCTTGATCCCGGACTTGCTTCCGGATGACATGTCTTGATACTGAGTTTTAGTATGGGGTCGGGGACCTCCATGGACCTTGTCGCTCTGGGCCTGGGGCTTCGGGCTACGTGCGCCGGAGGGAAGGGTATACGGTGGAGTAGAGGTATACAGGCTGAGTCCTTCCATAGAACCTGCCTGCTGGGCCCGATTGGCACCGGAGGAGGTACATACAGAGATTCTATTTCACACATCATATCATATCATATCATATCATGCATTGGATTCCACCCTTGTTTGCTGTGTGTTCAGTGTACGCTTCGGTAGTATGGGATGCCGGAGGGTTTGCTTTCACTTGATTGTGTTCCTCGGTTGTATAGGCGGCCGTTGGGACTGTAGGTAGACTATATTTACTCATGTCTTTATTTAGAGCTTGTCTTGGCACTCGGTTAGTGAAGGATTATTGATGGTTAACCTGTTGAGGTTTCGGTTGTAGGATATCTGATTATTGTGAGGGCTAGGGAGTCCTATCTTATTGAGACACTTTTGTGTGGCCTTCTAAGCAGAGTGTGAGACTCTGGTTCTATTCTTGTGGGAAGCTGAGTGGTATCTCTCGGTTATTGTGGCCTAGTTATTTCATCCTAGGGTTGTACTTGTGAGGTGATTCCCTGGTTATGCTATCATGTGATTGGATTGGTGTTATGACTTCCTTATACTGGTTGATTCCATTTTGAGTATGTTAGACTGCTCTCCGTCTTTTTCTTCCACTTGAGGTTACCGGTATACCGCTATTTTCTCAACTCTCTCTCTACTTACTTATATTGTTGTGCAAGGACTCCAGGTGCGTTCTCCTTTCCTTCACCTGTGATTCTGTGTAATTGTATCTCTATGCTAGCATGTGTTACTTGAAGCTCTTGGTTATGGATGATCTGTGCTAGCTCCTTGTGCCTTGCTTATGGCTTCAGTGACTGCTTTCTTGCTATCTGTTACTTACTGCTTTTATATCTTATATGCACTCAGTCGGCCTATGATACCTACTGAGTACCCGTGGTTTTGGTGCTCATACTACACTTCTGCACTTTTTTGTGCAGATATTAGCTGAGCTTTCGCCGTTGATCACGTTGAAGACTCATGCAGCTTTTTGATCTTTGAGACTAGGGTGAGCGCCTGACGGTCGGGGCTTGTCTACATCTCATCTGTTGTACTGTTGCTCCTTGTACTTTCGGAGGCAATTTATGTTATATTTTGTTACTACTAGCACTTGTATCCTATTAGAAGCTTCTGTACTATTGATACCAAGTCTTGGGGTTGGTGTAGTGTCCTTTATGTATTTATATTCGAGTTTTGCTTTCGCTTATTTCTGCTTACTGGTGCGTTTTGGTTAGGTAGTAGCCCATTACTAACCGTTCTGGGCTACGGTAATTGGTTTGCCTACTGGGGGATTGTAGGTGCCATCATGACTTGAGAAATCGGGTCGTGACAGCTTGGTATCAGAGCTCTAGGTTCACCGATGTCATGGTACAGAAGCAAGTGTCTAAGTAGAGTCTCGTGGATTGGTACGATGACGTCCGTATCCTATCTGCAGGAGACTACAGGGCATTGTTAGGAAATATTTCATCTTCTTGGCTCCTCATCGTGCGTTCCTGGCTCTATTGACTTTTAAACTTCGGTTGTTCATTCATTCTCGAATTCCTCAGAAGAATGCGATAGCGGTTGGTGCCGAGGCTTCTGTGCCTGTTGCTTCAGTGCTTCTATCAGTACCAGGACTCCAGAGTGAGGGTTTACTCCACTAGATAGGGGGTGTGGGGTCAGCCCAACCTCCGACTGGATTTATAGAGACCTCAGCGCTTCAGGACATCGTGGCTAGGACTCTGAGCCCTCCGGTGAGTGTTTCAGTACCTGGTTCTGTGAGTGGTTCTTCAGTTACAGTTGAGCTTCTAGTTCTTCAGCAGGGTTGTCTGTCGGTATTGGAGTACGAGGCAAGATTTTCCCGTCAGATTTCATCTGGTATAGGCTATTTTTGGTGTGGTGAGTATGGGCACTTTGCTAGGAATTGCCCCAGGATTGTGTATCCCAGACAGCCTGGTTGTTATCATTGTGGAGAGATTGGTTACCGTTATAGATATTGTCCCCGACGAGGGTCGGTTGGGCCTTTAGTTTCGACTACTCAGTCCAGAGTTATATCCCATCAGCTTGATACTCCTCTTGGTGGGCCAGAGGTAGAGGTTCCTGATATTATTGCTCCAGGTTAGGCTTTTTCTACCTTCGAGTTATGTTAGTCCCGCTCATGTTGCGACTCTATCCCTTCTGTCGTGTAATTGCTTATATGTCTACCTGCTACTTGTTTAAGTTGTTTGGCTACCCAAATTGTAGTACCGATGTGTTATTTTATTGGTAGTTTATTCTTTAGTAGTGGATGGGGGTACGTTAGCCTTGAGAGGTGTTTTCCCGGAGTTGTAGCTCGTGGGTAGTTCTTGTTATTCCATTTCTAGTTGGGTTACCCCTGTTTCATTATGATTTTGTACTTTTAGTTGGGTTTCCTTTGTTGAGCGGTCCTAGATGGTTGTTGCCTAGGCCGTTATCTAGCGTGGCTAGTGATCTGTGTGATGGTTCGGTGTATTACCGGTAGTTGGGCCGGAGTTGAGATTTTGCCTCAGTTGGGAGATATTGATTATGCTAGTGTGCATAGATTGGTTTGGTCTCCCGAGTGTCTAGAGTCGACCCTCTTTGTTGATTAGTTTAGGAGGTTGGTAGGTATGTGGGTTGTTCCCATAGTCTCCTCCACTTCCCGGTCCATTGGGTGTTTTGTTGTATCCTTAGCTCCAGTTGGAACGAATCTTGATCGTAGTTCTTTCAATGAGTTCTGGATGTTGGCATCGTGATTGGGTCTTGACTTTAAGCACTTCCGACTAAGTGTTGATCGTAACCTCATGGTAAGGCTTGTATTTGTAGGCATTTCTGGTGAGTTGGGCATCTGGCCCATTCATCTCCTGCCTTATTGAATTTGACGTGTAGCTATGAGTAGTAAGGTAATGGCTTCAGGTTCTTATTCGAGAAAGGATTTGTAATGTTTAATATGTGCTAAGGAAGGATTTTTGTTTAGTTGAAAAAGGAGGGAGATGACATTTTTTTTGTGATTATGTGTCCTCGTAGTTACCTGAGGTGGCGATGAAGGTTTGCTTTGGGATTGTGTGTCGGTGATTCGATTCAGCCGTCTACACATTGCCGTGGGTTTTCCATCGATTGGTTTTGTTTCAGTAACACTGCATGCATATTCAGGCCTAGTTGGCTTGGGTTTCTAAAGGTTCATTGGCAGCATACGGGTTCTACCAAGGCTTTGGTTGGCAATTTTGAAAGTCGGTGTTCAAAATCATAACTTGGCAGGTTACCTCGAATGGTTCGTGGCAGTTGCTATTTTGTTGCAGCATCCTAGTGCCGGGAGGCAGTGGGTGCAGGCAACTAAGATTCTTTAATTCAGTTGTGGATACGGCTATTGGTCTTGGACACCTAGTCCTACGCTAACCTCTGCAAGAGGTGAGATATTCTAGATTTCAGCAGTGTTCTAGTTAGTACGAGGTCCTTCTACCATGGTTGGACAGACTCAACGGTGTAAGTTTGAGCTTCAGCAGTGGTGTATGCTTTATGTGGTCAGCTTGTGCGGGTTAAGACTAGCGAGGCTATTTTGAGCTCTGATGATACGTAGAGACTGATAATAGCCATTCGTTTGCCCAGGATTTGAAAGCTTGTTTAATTGATTCCTCCGGAGTTATTGTTTATGTGGGGTTCTAGTGTTGGTTAAACTCGGCCAGTATGGACGAGAAGTTCGTTAGGGTATATGCTTCGAAGTGGTTGATTGTTTGCAGAACCAGTAGAGTGGTTGATTCGAGCCAAAGGAATGAATTGAAAGTATATGCAAAAATTTCTATGGCTAGATGGTAACTTTGAACCCCAGGCACCTTTTTCCTTTGCCTTTGGGGTGTTTGAACTTGATATTCGTGGCACAATGGACTTCTTCCTGAGGTGAGATTCGTAAGGCAATTTCACATTCAAATAGTGTTCGAGTGTTCGGAGTAGCAGCAGTGTTTTCTAGAGTTGAGAGCTTGGCTCATGGTTACAGACTTCGTGTTAGGCTTACCACACTTCTTGCAGGATCATGGTTTTGGTTTGGGTCTTTTGGGTAGATTGCCCTGGTTCATTCACTTTCAGCTGATTCAGACCTGGCACGGTTCAGTTAGCAAATTTAATGTTAGAAAAAATGTTCGTTCGTTGGTTGGTGGTCAGTCAAGGCAGGTAACTTTAATTTCAATGATATGCTATGGGTTGTTATCTTGGATGGAAAAGGCTAGTAGCCTATATCTTGGCTTAAAACACATTTGAATAAAATGGGTGACTTCGTTCGTGGTAAAGTATAAGCAGGAACTATGGATCTCTCGTGTGTCAGTTGATGCTTCGAGGGTGGTTTGAGTGTTCAACTTGTATGCAGATTCCTTTTTGTGGTGGTAAAGGATTCAGTTCAGAATATAAAAAAAGGGGGCTTTTGCGGACAGCGGGTTCATGAGTTAGAGTTTTGGGTTGATGGATTTTCTGGTAAACTTGGTATGGTTTTAAGGATTCAAGTTTTGTGTGTTGATAGCCTTGGTGCTCTAGTTTCGGTGTTGTGTAGGTGATTTTTGGTTAAGATTCTCGAGGTTCAGTTTGGGTTGGTAGATCTTTGGAGGTTGAAATCTAGCTTGGCTAGTAAGAAATTAAGGCTTGGTTGCTTTCTTTGGTTCTGTTCTATTGGGTGCAGTCCGGTCGTGAAGGTTACACGGGTTGTCCGAGAGAGTAGTACGGGCGTGGTATTTGTTGTCCTTAAATCTCTGGTATTTTATTCCTTCCTGACTTTCGGGGATGAAAGTCTTTTTAGTAGTGGATAATGTAATGACCCTTTTCGGTCATTTACACGTTTTTGCCTTTCTTGTACCATTAGAGATTACTTGTAGCGGCCCAAGTCATTTATGGCTTGTCGGGACCGGTAGTTCGGTGCCTGGGACGTTTGTTTGGTCTCTATGGCCGTTCCTCATTTTAGAGCTTCAACTTTGGAAATCGTTGACTTTCGACAACATTCTTGGTAATATCAAAGAATTAAACCAAGGTTCTAGGTCAAAGGAATCTCTTACTCAAAAGTTTGAGTTAAAGAAATGCCTCGTGTAACACCTCGCCCGTTTGGAAGGTTTAAAGTAACCCGTGCCTTTGGGGTAAGACTAATAGTGTCTAATATACTAAGAAGGATGTGTTATGAGGTATTATAATCGCAAAATGGTCGTATGATAAGTTTTGAAGTCAAGCAAGTTGCGAAACAAAAGTCGGAAAAAGTTATTGTAAGTTCCTTTAAGGAATTCTCTTCAAATTTGGGTTAAATGTCTTGGGGTGTTTCTCCTGATCTATAAAGAGTTTGTGGTCCCCCAATATACCAAATCGAAGGTCTACAAGTCTAGTTTCCAACGCACTAAACCGTTTGTCCATACGACTTCAGAATAGAGAGATATTCCTGTTTTTGTAAGACTGCACAAGCAAATACGTCAATGCGGGGCCCACATCCTAAGTCGGTTTGCCTTTATAAATCAGCTTCTCCTTCTTTTTTAACCCAAAAAAACAGACCAAAACCTTACAAAATCAGATATAAACCTTAGAAATAATCCATGGACCTTGATCCTTTCAATTCGGAAGTTTAACGGAAGTTGCTCTACGTCGCGAGCTCATCTTCGTGGTATAGTTTTCTCGTCGTTTTGGGTCCGTTTGTTGCTACTGCAAGGAGGCAGCTCGTGGAACAGATATTTTTATGGTATTATCATTTTATTATCGTAAGGTAAGGGTTCTAAATCCTCGACTCACTCTTAATTTGAGCTTTAGAATCAATTCCGAGGAGAACTTATTGTTATCGGCATGTTTGTCATGTTTTCTTGCCGTATATTGTTACAGCTCATGGTGGGTCCTTATAACAGCATGTTTAGCTTGGTATTTCAAAGCTTTTTGTTGAGGTAACCTTCCTCCTATGACCCTCCTTCGTTATTATATGTTCTAGTACTGTTTTATGGATTTCTGATCCCCGAAGTGGTATTTTGGATTTGTGGCTTTGGACAGCCCCTTTATCTTGTTATGTTTGGTTATTGTTGTGGTGTTCTGGTTATGGTAAGGTGCTGGAGGGATTTGGAAATTATGCGATTCTTTTTGGGATCACATACGATAGTGATTGGATTGGAAAAACGTGAAGTATGCCTTGAAATAGTGCCTCGGGAGCTCGTCGCTCCTTGGAGATGTGGTTAACATATTGTTGTTGGATTTAGCTGCTATTTGTTATTGTTATTGGCCTCATTTTTATGCTTTGGAGTTGGTTGGTCGCGAGTGTGACATTAACACCTTATCAAATGGCTATGGCTCGTTCTTGCAGCCTTGTCGATTCTAGAAATTGTTCCATTACCTTGGTTGGTCAGGCTTCATAGAGACGCCTTTGGGGTTTTAGTTGAAATTATTTGTTTTGTGCGATTCAGAGCTTCCTGGAGCTGTTCGAGTCTGGACGATGTCGTTCCCATAGCTAGTCATCGGATGACAGGTAGGTTATGGTTTTCCCTTATCTAGACTCTGCGTATATAGGCTATAACTGTACTAATTAGAATCCTTGGATGGGTTGTTATACGTTGGTACCCCAGACCTTGTCCACCTTGTTCGTCCGTTATTTCATGCGTTGTTTGTAGTATTCGCGTAGTATTGTATATTACCCTTGTGGTCCTGTGTGGCCATGTATTGACTCTGGAACATAGATGGTGGGTTATTGGGGAATGTCCGCGAGTCCCGGACATAGAGATTATTCTTTTAGGCTGGTTATGTCTGCTGAGTAGCTGCTGGGCCTGTGCAGGGCTGATAGGAATTGTTGTGAGCCGTTGGGCTATTTTTATATTTGTGTGCGAGCATATCATCCATGAAAAAGGTTTTCCCCTGCATGTTTTACTACAGTTTTGGCTGTGAGCCACTACCGACAGTTTTCCTAAATTTGCATGGCCCTGGGGGACCCTTTTTGGTACTGTTGTTGATAGAAAAGGGGATTTTTGGATGTTTTCGCACTGATTTTATTACTGATACTAGTCTTTGCGGGGCAGAGCACCAGACTTGATTTTATTACTGATACTAGTCTCTGCGGGGCAGAGCACCAGACTTGATTTTATTACTGATACTAGTCTCTGCGGGGCAGAGCACTAGACTTGATTTACTACAGTTTTAGACCCGGTTATGCCCGGGCACCCTTGGAGGGGTTTTTTGAGGCATTTTCTACTACTTTAGTCCTGGACGGGGTCTGGGCATGCATATTTGATACTGGGTCTCTATCTTGATCCCGGACTTGCTTCCGGATGACATGTCTTGATACTGAGTTTTAGTATGGGGTCGGGGACCTCCATGGACCTTGCCGCTCCGGGCCTGGAGCTTCGGGCTGCGTGCGCCGGAGGGAAGGGTATACGGTGGAGTAGAGGTATACAGGCTGAGTCCTTCCATAGAACCTGCCTGCTGGGCCCGATTGGCACCGAAGGAGGTACATACAGAGATTCTATTTCACACATCATATCATATCATATCATGCATTGGATTCCACCCTTGTTTGTTGTGTGTTCAGTGTACGCTCCGGTAGTATGGGATGCCGGAGGGTTTGCTTTCACTTGATTGTGTTCCTCAGTTGTATGGGCAGCCGTTGGGACTGTAGGTAGACTATATTTACTCCTGTCTTTATTTAGAGCTTGTCTTGGCACTCGGTTAGTGAAGGATTATTGATGGTTAACCTGTTGAGGTTTCGGTTGTGGGATATCTGATTATTGTGAGGGCTAGGGAGTCCTATCTTATTGAGGTACTTTTGTGTGGCCTTCTGAGCAGAGTGTGAGACTCTGGTTCTATTCTTGTGGGAAGCTGAGTGGTATCTCTCGGTTATTGTGGCCTAGTTATTTCATCCTAGAGTTGTACTTGTGAGGTGATTCCCTGGTTATGCTATCATATGATTGGATTGGTGTTATAATTTCCTTATACTGGTTGATTCCATTTTGAGTATGTTAGACTTCTCTCCGTCTTTTCCTTCCACTTGAGGTTACCGGTATACCGCCATTTTCTCAACTCTCTCTCTACTTACTTATATTGTTGTGCAAGGACTCCAGGTGCGTTCTCCTTTCCTTCACCTGTGATTCCGTGTAATTGTATCTCTGTGCTAGCATGTGTTACTTGCAGCTCTTGGTTGTGGATGATCTGTGCTAGCTCCTTGTGCCTTGCTTATGGCTTCAGTGATTGCTTTCTTGCTATCTGTTACTTACTGCTTTTATATCTTATATGCGCTCAGTCGGCCTATGATACCTACTGAGTACCCCTGGTTTTGGTGCTCATACTACACTTCTGCACTTTTTTGTGCAGATATTAGCTGAGCTTTCACCGTTCATCACGTTGGAGACTCGTGCAACTTTTGGATCTTTGAGACTAGGGTGAGCGCCTGACGGTCGGGGCTTGTCTACATCTCATCTGTTGTACTGTTGCTCCTTGTACTTTCGGAGGCAATTTATGTTGTATTTTGTTACTACTAGCACTTGTATCCTATTAGAAGCTTCTGTACTATTGATAACCAAGTCTTGGGGTTGGTGTAGTTTCCTTTATGTATTTATATTCGAGTTTTGCTTTCGCTTATTTCTGCTTGCTGGTGCGTTTTGGTTAGGTAGTAGCCCATTACTAACCGTTCTGGGCTACGGGAATTGGTTCGCCTACTGGGGGATTGTAGGTGCCATCATGACTTGATAAATCGGGTCGTGACAGTGGGTGAGGATATGTAACAGAAAAGTTGTAACAGTTAAATTTTGAGGATAAAAGTCTATTTTTTTTTAAAAAAGTCTATCTTAAATAAAGACTAAAAAGAAGGAAAATAATAATTTAAAACTACTTGCTATTATTCTCTAAATTGTAGGCTTAAATAATGGTTCCTAAGAGCTTTGACTAACCGGCTAAAAAAGAAAAGAACTATTAGGGAAAGGTTAAAGTGGGTGAAAATAAAAAAGTAGATTTATTTTGAGTTTAAAATTTATATGAACTGCTATATAAGTTAATTATTCTTATATATATACAAAAAATTGTGGTAAATAAAAATGGAATTGGCATGAGTGGGGGCACAAATGATAAAGAAAACTCGATAGAAATCTCAAGGCCAAAAAGGGACGAAATAAGAAAAGAGGATGGCCCACATGGAAAGAAAAGGACAAATATGTCAGTGAGCAAGTGGGCAAAAGCAACACATATGCTGATTTTTTAGTCCAATAATGAAAAAGTATACATATGAAGCAACAAGGTACAACCTACCTATAACACAAATATTATGGATTACCAAAAATACCCTTGACTAGAAGCAGACATGTTGTTCAAGAGCTGCATGCTTCTAATCTCTTATATATAGTAGTAATTAAAAAAAGAAAAAAGACATCAAAATCACTCTAAACTATACTCAAAAAGTCAAAGACATACTTAAACTATTGAAGTGACCTAATACACATTTGTACTACATAAAATTGAGTTTATATACCCCTCGTGACATCCATACTAGGCGCATTAAGTTTAGTCGATTGTAGCGCGTCCCATCATTTTAAACTTAAAAAAACATCTAAAACTAATTAAATACTCCCAACAATAACAATCCCCCCCCTCTTATCACCCGACCTAATTGAGAAAAACCCAATTGAAGAACCCTAAATTTCAAGATTCGAAATTGCTCACCCAAAATCAAAATTCAAGCTAAATTTTTTGAAGAAAAGGTAACTAAATTCTTTTACCCTTTTGATTACTTACTCTATTTTATCAAATTGAGAGAAAGTATCGTTATTTTCTCTAAAGAAATCTTCAATTTTGGATAATTTTACCAAATGAAGCTGAGCAGTTGTATTTTTCTTCTTTGATTAGCTTTCATGTTGTATTTTTTTGTTAATCAATGTACTATAGTAGCTAGAATAATCTTGAGTAGACTTTATAAGCAAGAAAAAGATCATGAGTTGGAAGAAGTGCGATGCAAACATGAATTTTTTCTGTCTTTGTTGACCTCACGAAACCCTGGTAAAAGATATTCAGGTTGTCCATATTATGGAGTAAGTGAATTTTTATTCAAAAGTTGATCTTGAAGAGTCTATACTAATTTAATTACTTTGATATTAGAATGCTAGACCATGCGATTTTTGGCTCTGGAAGAATGACTATATTGATTCAAAATTCAAATTTGTTATTAATTCCTAAACTGTTGAGAAGAACTGATGAGCCTGAGCAAAGAGTTAAATTTTTTGCAAAAATTTAGAACTTATGAACAAAATAGAGTTGATGACAAGCCTACTAGGATAATTAAATCTGTAAAAATTAAAATAGATATGAATAACATAGAGTTGCAATTGGATAATTTTGAATATGATTTAAAAAGATGAAAGCAAATCAGAAGAAATGAAAGATCAAGTTGGCTAAGTCCAAGAAAAGGGAGAAACAACTTTAGACTACTCTTATTTGTGTATTTTAGGTATCAGTGTTCTATTTTAATACATGTACTTGAAAGGAGATCCAAGAAGGCTTCCATAAACTCTTAGTGTAGTTGTTTTTGCCATGTTGTAAGGGATTGTAATTGTAAATTTTGTAATGAAGCTTAATACTTTTTTGTGTAATGAATTGGTAATATTTTCTTAGCTTAATTTATCTCTTTTTTTAGTGCATGAACTACACATTTTGTGTAGTCAAAATAAAATTAAGTGCCACAACTTTCTAAAACATCACAGAATTAATGCACAACTGCACAATCATTAACCACAACTGCATAATCACTATCAACCTGTAATGACTCTCTAGGTCATTTCCTTGATTTTTATGCTTTTTCTGTATTTTGAGCTTTTCCACAGTGGCTACAAGTCATTTATAACTTGCTGGAACTGACGATTCAGTTTTCGGGACTTTCATTTGTGTTTTAAGCTCATTTCCCTATTTTACAACTCTTAATGCTAATAGGGTGTACTTTGGTCAATATTCAGAGAAGATGGCCTCAGATGAAAATTTTGTTAGCGTTGTTAGCTCTGAAATGTCGACTTTGGGCTAGGGGAACCTTTGGTCTGGGTCCCGAGGCTTCCGAACTTATTTTGGAGTATTAGATTCTGTTTTGGTGAAAGTTAGTTCTTGAGCATAGGACCCACTTTTCATTAAATTGAACTCTATTAGAAATTTCATCAATTTTTTTGAGTCTAGAATACCATTTCTCGCAGGGTAGCATAATTTTTTGTTGGTTTCTGCTGTAATGTTGCGGACCTTTTTGGTCATTGTGACCGCAAGGTAACCATCACGTTCGTGATGGTCTAGCTTTTTGACCATTGCAATCGTGAGAGGTTTCTCATGATTTTGATGAAGGCCGGCTGAGACCCAGTCCAGCTTGTTCTTCGCGATCGCATAGCTGGACCATCGCGATTGTGATGGTCTGGACATATCGTTCTTTGCGACCTTGTGGGGTCCTTTGCAATCGCGATGAAGGCCCCCTGGCAGTATATAAAGTTTTCACTTTGGTTTCTTCTCCATTTCTCCAAAAACTTCCATTGAAATTAAGCTCCAAGGCTGGTTCAGGCTCTCTTTTTCTTTCATAATTGTTCTGGTAAGTTTCCCTTGTTCCCCTTCTCCTTTTTCGTTGTTTAATTTATATTTTTTTGTTAAATTTTTGTAAAACTCCTTGTTTAAACTCTTGATCAAAGTGGACTTTGAGGTTGTTTGGGCCCCCAAAGTGAGTCCCGTTCATGCTCAACTTTTGGGCATGGATTTCTAAATTCGTCGCGGATATAATTCTGAAATTTATTTTTTGTTTCATTGTACAGGGCTCGAGGGTCATTTTCTGACCCAATTTCTGGCCTGAGCTTTGTATAAGTAATATGGGTGATATTCTTCTCATCTTGACACCTAAATTATGTTCTTGATAGTGTGATAGTAGGCTGTTTAGAAGGATAAGGCACACAAGTGATGGTTCGTGTTTGCAGTTTGGCCCCGAGGTAGGTTACAATTTACTATTTTAAGACTTGTCTTAGTTAGATTTTATATGTTATGAGCTGCATGAATATTAGGCTAGGATTAGTCCCTGTTTCTGCTTATCTTGGCCATTTTCGAGACTGTAGAGTAGTATTATCATATTTATCATTAGTTTAGAACCCCGTAGTCTGCTAAGGCTAACCTGAAATCCTTAGAATGATTTAGGGAAGTTTTAGAGGCAGAGTAGGTGCTTTTACTAGTTTTCTTATTTTATTTTCATTTTTGCCCTTTTATTCCTGTATTGTTATATATGTGGGACCGAGGTTATAGCATGGACTGGATGGAGTGCTAGGTCAGCTATCTTGTTTGGAGGGTGTTTTACCCTGATTGAGTGATATTATCTGAACATCACATCGTATCTCATTACTGCATTACATGGCTATTAGTTTTGGAAATGAAAGAAATACGGGACTTTTGGTTCAAATTCGGGATTTTATTTAACCACTGGTTTTCGAAAGAAAGGAAAGTACCATTGTTATGACAGTCCGAGGGATATTTCCAGACCCTTTATCTATTTTACTTTCATGTTGATGAGTCCAAGGCATGATTCTAGGTGGCCCTGGAGCACATAGCCGGGTTTTACTTTTATACATATGTGGATAAGCTCAAGGTTTCTTCCGGGCACCCGGGGGTTCCAGATATTGGGTTTTTTACTTTTTTTCCATTGGTCATACCTCACATTATATAATCTCATGATGCATTGCAATGCGTTATCTATGTGTACTTGGAGTGGTTTTACCTGTTTTATCATTTTTGTCTTCACCATCAAATAGATAGTTCTGTTTGTTGTTGACAACTAGATTTAGGTGGATCCCTGTAGCTAGTATACTTTCCTGTAGCTTATTATATATATTATCATTCAGATCTCGGTCGGCCTATGATGCCTACTGGATATTCATTGTTTTGATACTCATACTATATTATGCATCTTTTTCAGATGCAACACCTAGTATGAGCCACCCTTATTGACCCTTCAGTCGTTCGTGGCCAGCTGTTGTTTGGATCGTGGTGAGATCCTGGCATTTTGGAGACCCCTTTACTGCTTTCCATCTACATATATGTCTATATTTTGGTATTTTTGGATAGACAACACATGTTTTATAGCTATTCCGTACTTTAGACGCTCTTGTACCGATGACATCAGGTCTGGGCTTAGTCTGGTAGATGTTTTGTCTTCTCGGTCACTTTGGGGCCATTTCTGTATATTTATTACTGTTGGTATGTATATATACCGTTGGCTCCCTTCTTGTATGATTTCCTCCCATATTTCATTATTTAAACTATTTTATTATACTTTCGTTTCTTTGGGGTTAGTTTGCCTACCGGGGGGTTGTGTAGGTGCCATCGCAGTTTGATTTTTGGTCATGACAGAGTTGTATCAGAGCTGTAGATTGACTGGTCTCGCCAGTACAAGAGAAAAGTGTCTAGTAGAGTCTCATGGATTGGTACGATGACATTCGTATCCTATCTGCAAGAGGCTATAGGACATTCCTAGGAAATATTCCATCTTGTTTGATTCCTTATTATGCGTCCTTGACCTCATTAACTTCTAATCATATTTTGTTTCACTCTTTCTTAGATTATTCAGATGAGATCAGCAGCAGATGAGAACGAGGCCCCTGCACCTACAATTAGAGCCCCAGCTGGGGGACAGGGTAGAGATCGACGCAAAGGTTGAGGTCGAGGATGGGCTGCGATACCAACTCAGACCCAGACTAGATTACCATCGCCAGATCCTGATATTGGGGTTGAGGAGGTAAAGTATGAGCTGGAGGGTGTGGGGCCTGCCCAGTATCTGGCAGGTTTTGTGGCTACTCTAGTACTACATGACACATTGGTTTGCTTTCTTGGGTTCCTTGAGGGTATGTCACAGCCAGTAACCTCACCCAATACTCAGATTAGTTCTCAGGTTAGAGACGAGGCTTAGACTTCAGCCCAGGCAGTGACACAGGGTTCAAGAGCGCAACCTGCTACTGTGGCTCCCTATTTAGAGGTTTTGTCAGTCCTTACCATTATTTGGCCTATTCCAGCTGGACTAGTCATGTCTTCTGAGGTGCATAAGATGCTTGGTAGGTTTCTATGATTGGGTCCCCCGAGGTTTTCTGGTGCTCCTAGGGAGGATGCACACGAGTTTCTGACTAAAAACCAGGAGAGATTGTATAATCTTAAGTTGGTCGAGTAGCACAGAGAAGATTACACTACATTTCAGCTAGATAGTCTAGAAAAATAGTGGTGAAGGTCTTATATAGCTTGCAGGCCAGCTGGGTCACCTTTGCTTACTTCGGCACAATTCTCAGCAGCTTTCTTGGAGAAGTATGTACCACACAGCTTGAGGGAGCGGTTGATGGATGAGTTCCCCAGTTTGGAGCAGGGCTCCATGTATGTTTTAGAATATAAGGTTCATTTCCATGAGTTGGCTAGCCATGCCATCATGATTTTGCCCACTGAGCATGAGAGGGTAAGTCGCTTTGTTCGAAGATTGACCTGACAGCTCTGGTTGGCTATAGAGGGTATAATAGCATCAGGCCAGTCCTTCCTTGAGGTAGTAGACCATGCCCACACTATTAAGGGCATACTTCGTGAGGCCTAAGGGGATAGCAATAAGAGGCCCTGCCATCAAGGAAGTTACAACAGCTCACAGACACGTGGTAGAGGCTACTTTAGTACGGGTCAATATCAGTAGCGTTTCCAGCCAAGCTAGCCTATTCAGGCGGCATTACATATTGTCGAGGGTTAGAGTAGTTAGGGTTTTATTCAGTCTTTGGGAGGTGCTCATTCTGGGTTCACAGGCTGTGGTAGTTATTTTGATTCAGCTGGGTCTTCACAATAGGGTATAGTTGGCTTAGGTTCTTATGAGTGTAGTGAGTTGGGACACTTTTCTAGGAAATGTCCTTTGGTGCAGCACCATAGGCAGCAGGATCAACCAGTATAGGGCCCTAGAGATCCAGCACCACTGGCCAGAGGCCGTGCACAGGGTAGTTAAGGTGGTCCCTAGGGTACTCGAAGTAGTCCTCAGTCTGGTAGATTGGGTGGTCGTGGTGGTCGAATCCACATGTATGTATTTTTGGGCCGTCTAGAGGCTGAGGCTTCAGATGTTGTCATCATAGGTACGATCTATGTTTATCATCAGTCAGCTTCTCTTTTGTTTGATTTGGGGTCTACATTCTCCTTTGTTTCTGCTTATTATGCTACTCGTCTGGAGTCTACTTATGAGTTATTTCTTGTGCCTTTGCGCGTAGCTACCTTAGTAGGATATTCTTTAGTAGTGGATCATGTATATCGAGCTTGTATGGTGACTATCCTAGGGTGTGACATGTGGGTAGACCTGATTGTGCTAGACATGATTTATTTCGGTGTGATTTTAGGCATGGATTAGTTGTCTCCCTACCATGCAGTCTTGGATTACTTCACCAAGACCATTACTTTATGGATGCTCGATATCCCTCTTATAGTATGGAAGGGTGTTGATAGCCACATGCCGAGGGGAGTTATATCTTTCTTGAGCGCCCAATGGTTGGTTGGGAAGGGGTCCTTGGCCTATCTTGCGTACGTCTGTGATACTAGTGCCACCACACCTTCACTTGAGTCAGTTCCTGTGGTTTGCGAGTATTCATATATGTTTTCTTTAATCTACTAGGTCTTCCTCCTGCTGGTGATATTGACTTTGCCATCGATGTTGAGATAGACACTTAACCTATTTCTATTCTGCCATATCGAATGGCACCAACAGAGTTGAGGAAGCTTAAGGATCAGCTCCAGGATTTGTTGGGGTTCATCAGGCCTAGTGTGTCTCCGTGGAGTGCTCCAGTTCTGTTTGTAAAGAAGAAGGACGGGTCCATGTGGATGTGTATCAACTACAGGAAGTTGAATAAGGTGACAGTTAAAAACATGTATCTGATGCCATGTATTAATGATCTGTTTGTCTAGCTACAGGGTGCAACAGTGTTCTCTAAGATAAAATTGAGGTTCGGGTATCACCAGTTGAGGATTAGGGCTGCAAACATCCCAAAAATTGCATTTAGGACTCGATACAGCCATTATGAGTTCCTAGTCATGTATTTTGGGTTGACTAATTCCTAACAACTTTTATGGAGTTGATGAACCGTGTGTTCAAAGCCTACCTGGATTCATTTATGATTGTGTTTATCGATGACATTCTGGTATATTCGAGGAGTAAGGAGGAGCATGAGCAACATCTGAGAGTTGTACTTCAGACCTTGCGAGACCATAAGTTATATGCCAAATTCACTAAGTGTGAGTTTTTGCTTGAGTCTGTGGCATTCTTGGGGCACGTGGTATCCAAGGATAGGATTATGATTGATCCGGTGAAGATTGCAGCAATTCATGATTGGGATAGGCCTATGTCTCCTACCGAGGTTCACAATTTCATTGGGTTGTCAAGTAGTACATCGGGTTGTCAAGTTACTACAGTTAGTTTGTGGAGGGGTTTTCTTCAATAGCAGCTCCGTTGACTAGATTGACTCAGAAGAATGTCCCCTTCCAGTGGTCAGAGGAGTGTGAGGCAAGATTTCTAAAGCTCAAGGCCTTATTGACTTCAGCTCTATTTCTTACTCTTTCGGTCGAGGGTCAGGGGTTCACTGTGTATTATGATGATTCAGGTATTGGTTTGGGTTGTGTATTAATGCAGCAGGACTGAGTTATTGCTTATGTTTCCAGACAGCTTAAGGTTCATGAGATGAACTACTCCACTCATAACTTGGAGTTAGCGGCGATAGTCTTCATGTTAAAGATTTAGAGGCATTATCTATATGGCGTGCATTATGAGATCTTCGCCGACCACTATAGTCTTCAGTACATTTTCAGCTAGAAGGATCTAAATTTGAGGCAGCGCAGGTGGTTGGAGTTACCAAAAGACTATGACATCTCTATTCTTTATCATCCGGGCAAGGCAAATATGGTAGCAGATGCCTTAAGCCAGAAGGCAGTGAGTATGGACAGTTTGGCATTCTTAGTAGCAGAGAAGTGACCTTTAGCTTTGGACATCCATTCCTTAGCTAACAAGTTGGTTAGAATTGACATTTCTGAGCTGGGCCATATTCTTGCTTAGGTTAAGGTTAGATCTTCCTTGTTGGAGCAGATTCGGGCACAACAGTTTGATGATGCGAGGTTGAGGATCATTTGTGATAAGGTGTTGAGCAGTGCGGCTAGGAAGCAACCTTCGATTCAGAGGGTGTTCTGAGGATTAAGGGTCGTATCTGCATTCCTAGAGTTGGTAACCTGGTTAGATTGATCTTGGAGAAGGCTTATTGTTCTAGGTATTCCATTCATCTCGGGGTAGCTAAGACATATTATGACTTGAGGCATCACTACTAGTAGTGTGGTATAAAGAGAGATATCTCAGATTTTGTGTCTAGGTGCTTGAACTGTCAGCTTGTGAAGTTTGAGCACCAGAGACCAGGTGGTTTGACCCAGAGGCTACCCATTTTGGAATGGAAATAGGATCGAATAGCTATGGACTTTGTGGTAGGCTTGCCACATAGTTTGTGGAGATGTGATGCTATTTGGGTCATTGAGGATATATTGACAAAGTATGCTCACTTTCTGCTAGTTCAGACTTCTAACAGTTTTGAGAGGTTGGCTCAGATCTACATCCGTGAGATTATCCACTTGCATGGGGTGCCTGTTTCTATCATTTCTAACTGTGGTACTAAGTTTACTTCATATTTCTAGAGGTCTATTCAGAGGGAGTTGGGTACAAGAGTTGAGCTTAGCACTGCTTTTCACTCGCAACTGATGGTCAGTCAGAGTGCACTATTCAAGTTTTGGAGGATATATTGCGGGCCTGTGTTATTGATTTTGAAGGTCAGTGGGACCAGTTCTTAGCCTAGGCAGAGTTCGTATATAATAATAGTTATCACTCTAACATTCAGATGGCTCTATTCGAGGTTTTGTATGGTAGACGGTGCAAATCTCTGGTGGGTTAATTTGATGCCTTTGAGGTTAGGCAGTAGGGTACTGACTTGCTTCGTGATTCTATGGATAGAGTTTGGATCATTCAGGAGAGACTTTGCACTGCCCAAATTAGGTAGAAGTGTTATGCTAACCATAGAGTTCGAGACTTAGAGTTTATGGTTGGTGACTGTGTGTTCCTTCGGGTATCGCCCATGAAGGGCGTGATAAGGTTCGGGAGGAAGGGTAATCTCAGTCCTAGGTTCATTAGGCCATTTAAGATCCTTCACAACATTGGGGAGGTTGCTTATGAGTTGGCTGTGCCTCCTGCTCTTTCCGGTGTTCATCCAGTTTTCCATGTTTTTTTGTTGTAGAGGTATATTCCGGATGAGTCTCACGTGCTTTAGTGGGATTTTGTTCAGTTGGGTGAGTCTCTGGCTTTTGAGGAGGAGCCTATTTCTATCTTGGACAGGCAGGTTAGGAAGTTAAGGTCCAAGGAGATTTCATCAGTTAAGGTTTAGTGGAAGCATCGTCCTATCAAAAAGGCTAATTAGGTGATCGATACCGATATGCGGACCCACTATCCTCACCTTTTCGATCCTACATGTATCTTCTTTTCTTTAACTTTAAAGGAAGAAAGTTCTTTTAGTAGTGGATGTTGTAATGGCCCTCTGGGTCATTTCCTTGATTTTTATGCTTTTTCCATGTTTCGAGCTTTCCTACGGTGGCTACATGTTATTTATGACTTGTCAGAATTAACGGTTCAGTTTCTAGGCCTTTCATTTGTGTTTAAGCTCATTTCCCTATTTTGCAACTGTTAATGCAGGTATGGTTGAATTTGGTCAACATTCGAAGAAGATGGACTCAGATGGAAATTTCGTCAGCGCTGTCAGCTCCGAAATGTTGACTTTGGGCTAAGGGGACCTTTGGTCCAGGTCCCGAAGCTTTCGGACTCATTTTGGGCTATTGGGTTTCATTTTGGTAAATGTTAGTTCTTGGGCATGAGGCCCACTTTTTATTAAATCAATCTCTGTTGGGAATTTCATCGATGTCGTTGAGTCCAGAATGCCATTAATGTTAGGGTAGCATAGTTTGTTTGCATCTGCGGGATCCTGAATGAATCTTAAGGGCTCATCCGATGACTTTTTAACCTTAAGTTTTTGATGGTTTCTGCTATAATGTTGCAGAGTATTTTGGTCATCGCGGTCGCGAGGTGACCATTGCGAATAACGTTTTGACCATCGCGATCGCAAGGGGTTCCTTGTGATCACGATGAAGGCCAGTTAGGACCCGGTCTAGCTTGTTCTTTGTAATTGCGTGGCTGGATTGTCATGATCATGATGGTCTGGCCAACTCGTTCTTCGCAATTGTGTGGGGTCCTTCGCGATCTCGATGAAGGCCCCCTGGCAGTATATAAAGTTTTCACTTTGTTTTCTTCTCCATTTCTCCAAAAACTTCCATTGAAATTGAACTCCAAGGCTGGTTCAGACTCTCTTTTTCTTCCAGAATTGTTCTAGTAAGTTTCCCTTGTTCCCCTTCTCCTTTTCTGTTGTTTAATTCATATCGTTTCCGTTAAAAATCCATAAAACTCCTTGTTTAAACTCTTGATCAAAGTTGATTTTGGGGTTGTTTGGGGCCTCAAAATGAGTCCCGTTTGGCTCAACTTTGGGGCATAGGTTTCTAAACCCGCTGCGGACATAATTGTGAAATTTATTTTCCATTTCATTATGAAGGCCCCGAGGGTCATTTTTTACCTGATTTCCAGCCCGAATTTCATATAAGTAATATGGGTGTCATTTTTCTCGTCTTGACACCTGAATTATATTCTTGATAGCATGGCACCATTCTAAGGCTGTTCAGAAGAAGAAGGCACACAAATGATGGTTCGTGTTTGCAGTTTAGTCCGAAGGTAAGTTACGGTTTACTATTTTAAGTTTGGCTTAGTTAAATTTTATATGTTATATGCTGCATGAATGTTAGGCTAGATTTAGGTTAGAATTAGGCTTGAACCCTGTTTCTGATTATCTTGGCCATTTTCAAGACTATGGAGTAGTATTACCATATTTATCCTTAGTTTAGGACCCCGTAGTCTGATGTGGCTAGCCTAGAATCCTTAGAATGATTTAGGGAAGTTTAGAGGCAGAGTAGGTGCTTTTACTTGTTTTCTTGTTTTATTTCCATTTTTACCCTTTTATTCCTGTATTGGTGTATATGTGGGAACGAAGCCATAGCATGAACCGAATGGAGTGTCAGGTCAGTTATCTTGTTTGGAAGGTGTTTTTCCCTAATTGACTGATATTCTCTGAACATGGCATCATATCTCATTACTGCATTACATGACTTTTGGTTTTGGAATTGAAAGAAATACGAGATTTTTTGTTCAAATTTGGGATTTTACTTAACCACTGGTTTTCGAAACAAAGGAAACTACCACTGTTATTCTGGTTCAAGGGACATTTCCAGACCCTTTATCTATTTTACTTTCCTGTTGATGAGTATGAGGCGCTATTCTGGGTGGCGAGAGGAGCACATATTCGGGTTTTATTTTTATGCATATGTTGATGAGCTCGAGGTTCCTTTTAGGCGCCCGGGGTACTGGGTTTTTTACTTTTCTGCATTGGCCATACTCTGCATCATATCATCTCATGATGCATTCCATTGCATTATATAAGTGTACTTAGAGTGCTTTTACCTAGTTCTGTTTGCTGTTGACAACTAGATTTAGGTGGATCCCTGTAGCTAGTTTACTTTCATGTAGCTTATTATATATATTATGTTTCTGAGCTCGGTCGGCCTATGATGCCTACTAGGTACCCGTTGTTTTGGTACTCATACTACACTATGCATCTTTTTCTGATGCAACACCTAATACCAGCCACCTTTGTTGACCTCCAGTCGTTCGTGGCCAGTAGTTGTTTGAATCACGGTGAGCTCCTGGCATTTTGGAGACCCCTTTACTGCTTTTTATCTACATACTTGTCTATATTTTTGTAATTTTGGATAGACAACACATGTTGTATAGCTATTCCGTACTTTAGATGCTCTTATACCGGTGACATCAGGTCTGGGGTTAGTTTGGTAGATATTTTGTCTTCTCGGTCACTTTGGAGCTATTATTGTATATTTATTACTATTGGTATATATATACTGTTGGCCCCCTGCTTGTATGATTCCCTCATAGATTTCATCATTTAAACTGTTTTATTATACTCTCGCATCTTTGGGGTTGGCTTGCCTATCGGGGATTTCTGTAGGCGCTATTGCAGCCCAATTTCTAGTAACGACAGAGTGGTATTAGAGCTCTAGATTCACCGATCTCTCTAGTACAAAAGCAAAATGTCTAGTAGAGTCTCGTGGATCGGTCGATGATGTCTGTATCCTATCTGCGAGAAGCTATAGGACATTCCTAGGAAAGATTCAATCTTGTTTGATTCCTTATCGTGCTTCCTTGAACTTATCAACTTCTAAGTATCTTTTGTTTCACTCTTTCTCAGATGGTCTGAACGAGATCAACAATAGGTGAGGACGAGTCCCCTGCACCTACAGTTAGAGCCCCAGCTAGGGGATGGTGTAGAGGTCGGCCTAAAGATTGAGGTCAAAGATAGGCTACGCTGCTAGCTCAGGCCCAAACTAGATTACCTTCGCCAGAGCCTAATATTTGGTTTGAGGAGGTACAGTATGAGCCGCAGGATGTGGGGCTAGCCCAACATGCAGCATGTTTTGTGGCTACTCCAGTACTACAAGACACATTGGTTCACTTTCTTGGCATCCTTGAGGGTATGTCACAACCATCAGCCTCACCGGGTACATCGATTGGTTCTTAGGTCATAGACAAGGCTCAGACTTCAGCCCAGGCAGCGGTACAGGGTTCAGAAGCACAACCTGCTATTGTGTCTCCCCAATTAGAGGTGTTGCTGGTCTTTACCGTTATTTTGCCTATTCCAACTAAGCCGGTCATGTCTTCTGAGGAGCAGAAGATATTTGGTAGGTTTCTACGGTTGGGTCCCTTGAGGTTTTCTGGTGCTCCTAGGGAGGATGGGCATGAGTTTCTGATTAGTTTCCAGGACAGATTGTATGATCTTTGCATGGTTAAGTTGCACAGAGCAGATTGCATCACGTTTCAGCTGTATGGTCTAACAAAATAGTGGTGGAGGTCATATATAGCTTGCAGGCCAGCCGAGTGACCTCCACTTACTTGGGCACAGTTCTCGGTAGATTTCTTGGAGAACTATGTACCGTGCAACTTGAGGGAGCGGTTGATGAATGAGTTATCCAGGTTGGAGCAGGGCTCCATGTCTGTTTCTGAGTATGAGGTCCATTTCCATGAGTTGGCTAGGCATGCCACTATAATTTTGCCTACCGAGCATGAGAGGGTGCGTCGCTTTGTCAAAGGATTGACCTTACAGCTCCGGTTTGCTACAGAATGTATGGTAGCATCAGGACAGTACTTCCTGGAGGTAGTAGACTATGCCCACACTATTATGGGCATACTTTGTGAGGTCCAAGGGGGCAGCGATAAGAAACCTCGTTATCAGGTCAGTTACATCGGCTCACAGACACATGGCAAAGGCTACTTTTGTAGGGGTCAGCATCAATATCATTTCTAGCCAAGCTAACCTATTCAGGCAGCATTACAGATTGCTGAGGGTCAGAGTAGTCAGGATTTGATTCAGTCTTCACGAGGTTCTCATTCTGGGTCTACAGGTTGTGGTAGTCATTCTGATTCAGCTAGGTCTTCACAACAAGGTATAGTTGGCTGGGGTTGTTATGAGTTTGGTGAGTTAGGCCATTTTTCTAGGGAGTGTCCTTTGGCGTAGCACCGTAGGTCGTAGGATCAGCTAGTACATGCCCCCAGGGATCCAGCACCACCGGCCAGAGGTGGTGCACAGGGTAGTAGGGGTGGTCCCTAGGGTACTTCAGGTGGTCCTCTGTCTGGTAGATCGAATGGTGATGGCGGTCGGAGCCACATATATGCATTTTTAGGCCATCTAGAGGCTGAGGCTTCAGATATTGTCATCATATGTACAATTTTCATTTATCATCAGTCAACTTCTCCCTTGTTTGATCTGGGGTCTACATTCTACTATCTGTCTTCATATTATGCTGCTCGTCTGGAGTTTACTTGTGAGTTTTTGCCTGTGCCATTATGCATAGCTACTCCAGTAGGAGATTCACTAGTAGTAGATCATATATACCGAGCTTGTGTGGTGACTATCCCGGGGTATGACACGTGGGTAGACCTGATTGTGCTAGACATAGTTGATTTCAATGTGATTTTAGGCATGGATTGGTTGTCTCCTTCCTATGCGGTCTTGGATTGCTTTGCCAAGACTGTTACTCTATGGATGCCCGGTATCCCTCCTATAGTATGGAAGGGTGCTGATAGCCACATACCGAGGGGAGTTATATCTTTCCTGAGCGCTGATAAAGCTCAAATGCACTCTTTAAAAGGGAGGTGATGGCGATCGGTAAGTAAAACAAAATTTATATTACCCGACGGGATTCGGGGTCGATCCCACAACCAATGGTAACTTAGCCAATGAGATTGTAGAAAAGACTTCACAACAAGAGTAGATTGTCCAAACAACAAACAATATAAAAAGGGGGAAATTGGGAATCTGTCATAATTCAATTCAAAACCAAACAATAAAGTAAATGCGAGGTGTAAACAAGAGAGAGAACGACTAGGGATGTGCTTCTGATGGGACTCGAACACAGTTCAAGGTACTTTCTCAATTGCGTAAAATCTTACTAAACAACATAGGTAGCATTGGTTTTAGGCATGAATGTTAATCTTTCAATCTCATAATCATCTATCCAACGGTCTTTGTTAAAGCACCATTGTTTAGGCATAAACCAACCAATATAGGCTTGGAGAGGTCACACTATCTCTAGCTTAGACCCTTAAATGGGTGTTTCCGACGATTTGAGCTATTTCTAGTCTCAATATAAGTCGAATCCCAAATACCCACTAGCAATTTCATATACGAAATTATGAACCCCTTTCTCAAGCAAGAACACAATCAAGTAAATTAAATCAATATTTGCAACCACCAATTTTAGAGTTAAAATATGATAAAATCATTAGACCCATGTCATATTAGCAATTATAAACACAAATAAGCAAGATTTATACCCTTTTATCAAGAACCCATCATCAACATATCCCTAGACAAGGAAACTTAGCCACTCATGCTAAAGGAAGAAGAAAGTATACCCATAGGGAAATTCAAATTCCTTTTCATTAATTGTAGCAAGAATCCAATATCCAAGCTCAAATTTACAAGTCTAAGGTTGAAGATTGAGAGATTGAAGTGAAACCCTATATCTTGCCTTGGGAGATAAACTTGCTCCAAAAGCTAAAAACTATCCAAAACTATGAAAAACTATGCCCAAATTGGATTTTAGAATGTTCCCAATTCATCATACAAAAGTGGACAAAATTGCCCCTCAGGAGCTGTGTGCTGCAACGTGCGGTTTGCATGTCATGTTGTGTGCATCGCACAGCTCTACTTCAGTGGACCAGAGACTTGGATCATATTTGCAGTTTCATACGAAGTGGGGTGCAGTTCGCACCAAGCCTTGTGTGTGTCGCACGAGCATCGCACCCCCTTAATATATTCTTGTCTTCTTCTGAGCATTCATGTAGAGGGAGGTGCAGACTGTACCAAGGGTTGTGTGTGTCGCACAAGGTCCGCACCTCAAGGCAGAATCTTCATCTCACTTGATCACTTCACACTTAAACTCCTTTTGAGCTCCTTTGGGTCCAATTTCTTGTTTTCTATCTTTGACCAAGAGTACCTGCATTCATGTCAATAAAGGTCGTAAGAACCTCTAAATCTTACCAAAACATAGCAATAATTCATGAATAATGGCTCAATAAGTTGGTAGATTACTGACTTATTTAACTCCCAAACTTGAACTATTGCTTGTGCTTAAGCAAGATACTCATAAGGTAAGGAATGAATTATGCTCTAAAACTCAATCAAGGCATAAAAGATTAATCTATTCTAAAAACTAAGAAAAATAATAAACAAAAAGACTCAACTACAATGCTCATCTCAATTTTAACCACCACATTATCAAGACAATTGATCATTTCAAAACTTTTTCAAAAGGACTTCATTTTTCATTCAAAATCAAGGGAATTCATCATTCTAAACAAGATAGAAAGCTTCTCAAGTCATTGACATGGACCATCAAGGTTTGCCTCGAGATTCGCAGCACAACTTGTCTGATTCATTCCTCTCAATTGAAATAGAGACTTCATATTTCAATTCAAGTGCACGATACCACTCACCACAAGAGAGAATCCCACTCACAATCATGCAATTCAAATTATAAGGGATTAGAAGAGAACTGAAAAGACTCTTACTCTATCAAGGAAGTTCAAGTGCACACATCTCAAACCATAGACTTGCCCTTTATGTAAATCACCACTACTGTAGAGTGGCCAATCTCAAAATCACTAAGGACTTGCAGGTTATGATGTTAGCTAGGGCTAAGGTGAGGATTGCATTTAGCTCAAGTGACTAAACCTCCCTAACGCTATTTACTATAATTTTGAACACCGCTCACATTTTTGAACTTTGACTTCACCTTATTTCTCCCTCACACAACCCAAGCTTTTCCCTTTCAATCTTGATCATTCAACCTCTTTGTAACACCTTCGCTTGGTGGCACTAATTCTTTTTCTTTTTATTTTGCTCATTGGATTGAACTTTTGGAGCAATTTTCAATTCAACATAAGGTGCTACCTTGTACTTGAAGTGCATTCCTTTTCTTATCCACATTAAGCACATACACCCCCAAACTTAGGCTTTTGCGTATGTTGTCATTTTATTTTCCCCCTCAAACTTAGGGTTTTTGCCTACATTTCACTTTCAAGCCATTAGGGAGAATGGGTGCAAAGATAGAGGTTTCAAAAAGGTCAAGGTGTCAAACAATGTGCCAAAGAACGGTTACAATCTCAAAAGGGGTTTACTAGGATTGATGTCAAGGGAAGTCATTTGGGTGAAGTGGTTATTAAAAAAGGGCCTAAGATCATCTTCCAAGTTTGGTCATATTCGGGGCAAGTTCTAGATGACACACATGCAGAAGAATCAAGGTATAGCCTCACCACACATGACTCTCCTCACAAGAACTTTCAACATTGATCTCAAAATCAATTGGGACAAATGACTTTTGACAAGCTATTTCGAGTTCATTACACACTCATTTGTCAATAGATCAAGCCAAACTGAGAGTGTGCAAGTCATGACAAGAGAATGCTTTCCTCAAAAATTCATTTTCCTTCTTTACTTTCCTTTTCAAAAACTTCTTGCCAAGAAAAATATTTGGTGGGTCCATTTTGATACAAGGAAAGCACAGACTCAAATTAAAACTAAAACTTGGCATTTTCCCTTAAGAAAGTTGCCTCTCAATCCATCATAGGGAAACACCAACACGGTTCAACATAAAAATAAAAGAAAAAGAAAATAAATAAAACATTTTCTCCTTGGAAAAGAACCTTGGTATTAAGAAAATCCTCAGAGTTTATTGCTAAACTACTATTAACAAGGCGATTACCAAATTTGCACGCTCATGAATCATTTGAAAAACAAGCTTCAGCATAGGCCTTTAGTGCATCTGTAAAGCACGGGTAGTAAGATAATGGAATCGTGTAAGACTAACCCGGCACACAATCAAAATTTAAACATCAATCCCGGCGAGGGAAAATCAAGCACAAGGCTAAAAGAAATTAAACATCAAGCCCGGCGAGGGCACAATTAAGCACAAGGCCAAAAGGCAAATCAAGCTGGCAAATCAAGCTTCACGAATAATTACAGACAACCCCCAAACTTAAAGTACGCATAGCCCTCAATGCATAAAAAATTATACAGATAATAATGAGTGAAAAAATTTCCTGGTGATGCTAATGGTGGCGATGATGCCTCCTTGAGTAAACCCGGTAAAGTGGCCTATGAGATCGAGGTGGTGATGATGCCAGTGGTGGGATATAGGCATGCATTGGGTCAATTTGAAAACCCGCCAATAGGGGTATTGTAGGGTCCTATGGCAGCTTAAGGGGACCAAAAGGTTCATCCACGAACCATCTGTCCTCGGTAGTCATCAATTCATGATAAAAAAGTGGTGGTGCAGCCCAACTTGGCCTAGGTAGATGCCTCCATTCAGGCACAAGTGAATCAGGAGAATCCATATATTGCTGGGCTAATGGAGTGTCAAACACTTCCTAAATTTTGGATGTACTTTCGACATCATTTGGGTCCCAACTGGTGCACCAATCATTGGGAGGGCTAGCAACCCTGGGAGAGGACATAGAATTCAGGGCCGGTAGATTAAGATCCCAATTAGGAATCTTTGGATCAACATGCTATATTACTTGCCTAAGCTCATCAACCTCCACTTCCATGGTATCCATTCTAGCACAAAGGTTGTTCATACTTGACACTACCGACTTCAAAGTTGATTTAATGGCGGATTGAATCATGCGTGGAATGTCTTTATCCATCCATTGTAAGCTCTCCTCGTTTTTGTGATTAAGTTGACTAAGCTTGAGCAAATTACCTGAAGATGAGGTGGCTTGGGAAGTCACATAGACGATGTTTGATGCTCCTTGAGAATAGAAAGAAGTGTCCAAATGACCATGAGTGACATTCTCAGCATGGGTATTGATTGACATGGCACTGTGAGCAAGGTCCTTTTTCTTAACAGGCAGAGCATCTGTGTCCTGCCTTATGTCCAAGGGGACCATGCCAACAACTTGGCTAGTCTTGTATATTAAGTGAAACATAGGGCAGTGTTCCTGGAAATATAGAGGTGATATAAGTACAGGTAAGGTGCTGGAGGTGGACTCGTGTCTAGCTCTCCGCTTGAGTTGTTCGGCAATGATTTCCCCTTCATGCAGTCAGAAACTAGACATAATGTATGCAATGAGGATGGCCACCTCTATAGTCACTTTGGTGGTGTGACTAGTTGGGATAAGTCGTGTGCATACAAATTCAAACCACATCCGAGCTTTAAACTTAAGATCTGATCGGTAAATGGGTCCTTTTCAGATAGCCCAAAAAGGGGTTCCTTCTGCGAAAACACTAGCAACCCACTCGTATTGGTCTTTGTTTGTAGCTACACGCTCCATATATCTTGACTCCAGAATTGGCTCATCATCCCATATGGAAAAATGGATGGCTTCTGGGGTGATATCTATCTCCTTGCCTCTCACTAACACTGAATCAAGGCATGTCATCTTGTTGGCTGGACCCTTATGTTTCAAAATGTCTTGCCTAGCCTGATATCATGTATAAAACTCCCGTACGAACTCATGGAAATATAGTCCTGGAGTTTGGGTGAAGTGTTCCCCGACCCTTATACAAAATGTTTTGGGTATGTTTGGGAACTCAGCTTCAAATGCTTCCACCTCAAACCTCTTCTCTTCCAAAAATGGTCGCTTTCCCCGAAATTTCAGATAGTATGCCTCTATCCCCTCAAGGCCAAATTGGATTTCAGACTCAGTAGAACCTTCTTCTTGCACAGGCAAGCCTACATTTGTGGATGTTGAAGTGCGACTTGTAGCTCACCTCTTTTGGTGACACCTATTGGAAGGCATATTCCTGCAAGCGGAGGTTAGCAGCAGGAACCAGGTACTTTATACAATTTAAAAAAAGGTAATAATTAAAAAGATGGAGTTCAAAGAGGGAGAAAAACAAAATAGGCAACTGATTACTCACGTGGACCACGTGTGAATTGCACAAGGCATAGTGCGTGTCGCACATGATCTTGCATGAGCTACCAAAAACCTACAGGGATTTCTTCACTGAGGTGCGAAGCTTGTGTGAACCGCACCAGCAGAAGTGTGCATCGCACCATGCTTTTCCCCTTCAAAATAGTGAACTGGAAGTTATGTATCACAGAGGTGCGGTGCCTTGTGCATTTCGCACATAAAAGTCTGTGCTCCGCATGCGAAACGCACAAGGAAAACACACAAAAAATTTCAATTTCTTGTTTTCTTGAGTGTTAAGCATGTGATTCGCAGGACAATACGTGTGGAATGCATTTGGCAACAAGAACCACACCAACAATCCAATAATTTAAACAATAAGGCCAAGCGTTATATGACCAAACCAAATCATCCGGGTACTCAGACTTTTCCAAAATCCATTTACACAATTCAAAACAAAAAAAACTCAACGACTTCCCTTAAGAAGGATGTTACCCCGTCTATCATCTGAAACATCAAGCCTTCAATTTCAAGAATTAGGCACATTCATTCAATCAACACTTTCTACCTCCCAACGAAAATTATATACCCAATAAGCATATTCAATCAAAGAACATGGGAATAAAAGTAGCAACAATTTCAGCCCCAAACCTTAATTTCTAACCAAAACCTCATGAAGATGATGATTTGCCTTTAAGAATGACGTCATCCAATCTATCATATGGCCAAATCATGCACCAATCACAAGTGGTTTACTCAGACTTCTCCCCAAACACATAATTTTAAGGCTAAAAATTACTAAAATCAACATGTATTATCACAACTTTAAGTTCTACCAAGTTAATTCTAAGCAAAATCAACAACATAACACAAAATTGAGGACCCAAAATTGAGGACCCAAATTTTTTGGATCTCACCCAAAATCAACATTGTAATTCTAATGAGCATACTTCACAATATGAGTTCCTAATCATCACAAAAATATGTATTCAACATTGGGGAACTTACAAATTGAAGGTTTTCAAAGTGCAACAATGGAGACTCAATACTTTGACCAAAGACAATGGTGGTGGTGAATGGCAGCATCGATGAAGGGGTGTGGGTGAGAAAAGGGAAAGATTTTAGGGAGAGTTAGGAGGATTTGTGGAGGATTTTGAGAGAGAAATTATGGAGGTGTGGAAGAATATGAGAGAAAAGAAGTGAAGGTGGTCGTTTAATAAGAGAAAAAGAAGAGGAAAAGTCATCGGGTTGGGTCGGTCAATGGGCAGGTCAATAAAAAATTTCAAAACTTACCTTGGTGTGCCGCAATGTGCGATTCACACAAGCCCTTGTGTGGATCGCATGGCGCTTTGCACCAGCTGGAAATTTGCCCAACTTTTTGCCCAGACTTCTATTTTGATATGCGAAGGTGATGTGACTTGTGCAAACCGCACAGCCCAGTGCACGTGACCTCCACTTTAACATTTTTCCTTCTAGCCTTCTGTTTTAGATGCATTTGCCCGTACGACATGAAATATTGTATGTACAAACCGCACGGGCTTCTGCACGTCCTATTTTTGCCCTGTTTTTCCACTTGTTTATCTTTCCTCTCTAAGCAATCCTAAAACAAACCAAAAATAACAAAAGTAACCAAAAACAAAGTAAAAACACTTGGGTTGCCTCTCAAGAAGAGCTTGATTTTTTGTCGTGGTTCAACGATAATACCTCAAACCTTAGTCGTTGTCGGATAGCATGCCAATTCGGTTGGCGTGGACCCACCCCAAGAAGGAAAATTGCTCCATCAACAACTTTGAAACATTATCTTGTTGCCTGATAACGCTCAAACGTACTCTCCAATTAGGAGGTATTGGCGATCGTTAAGTAAAACATATTTATAATTCCCAACGGATGTCAGGGTCGAACCCAAAGAGAATAATGTAATCGTGATCGAGATAATAAAGAATAAGAGCAACTTAATGAAGTTCAAAGAATGAAAAGGGAAAAGATGTCGAAAAAGGGGGGGTTTAGACTAGACTAAAAGATAAAAGAAAATTAAATAAAAGATAGGTTGATCAATGGCTTTCACCTGGCTTTCGTTAAGCAAGGACAACAAGGGAGACTTGGAGATGGGAAATCAATTCACAAGACTTGCACCCAATTAACACGTAGGTAGTCTTGGTCATAGGTGTGCTCAACCGTCTTTCAACCAATCAAGCAACTATCCTCATGGGTTCTCTCGAAACACCACGAGTGAGCAATAACCAACAAATTGACTTGGGTGAGTGGGCTATTTATAGCTCCAACTCTTAGATGGAGGTTTCCAGTGAATTGAGCTATTTCTAGCCTTAATCTAGAATGGAATCCCAAATCCCCACTATTGAACCTTCCCAAATTAAGGAAATCCTCCATCAAGAAAAAACCTAAATTAGTATGCTAAGTCAATGTTTGCAACCATTAACCATAAATTCAAGCATGGAGGATTTAATAGACCCACATAATTAAGAAAAACCAAATACAAAACATGAATCAATACCCAAACAAATATTATTTCTAATACAAAACCCAAATCTCAAGTCAACAATCACACCTACAAATTAGCAATTAAGAACAAGAGTTGTAGAATGGAAACTAAGGATTTACAATAAAGAGCATCCAAATCTTCACTCATATGGTGTTGGTTGATGAACTTGCTCTCCAAGCTTTAAGGGTTGTGAAATTTGCCAAAGATAGATCCCAAAACGACTGAGAAGAGTTTTATGTGAATTGAGGTTTCTAAAAAGGGAAATTTCCATTTTTGCCCCGCAACTGATATTTCCTCTTCTCCTATGCGTACACTCTAACTATGAGTCTTCTGTCTGGTTGACCTTTGCGTACACGAGTAGTCTGACATGTACACATAGCTTCTGCTCAAGTGGCCTTCGCGAACACGGCATTCCCTCAGCGTACATGCCAATTAGCTGGCAATTCCATATTTCTCCAAATAACTTCCTTTTGACTTGTTTTCATCCGAATTCTTCTCGAACACTTCTAAAACACAGAGACCTGCAAAATAGAAGCAATCCGTGTCAATTGCACTATCTTTTCACTTTAAACTAGCAAAAGCATAAGTTGTAAAGCTAAATAAGTAGGTGGAATACCAACTTATCAAACCCCCAAACTTGAACAATTGCTTGTCCTCAAGCAACTAAAAATTCTATTTCAAGAGGCACACACCACAAGTGCAAAGACATCACTTCAAGCCCAGGAAACCCCACTTCAATCACCATGTACGACTTCGGTTGGTACTAATGATTAGTCAATTACATGATAACTTAATCCAAGCATTCCCCTCTATTCAAAACACAATTCAAGGATGCAATGGAACATGAAAAACAACTGAGTGACAACAAACAATCTTCAAGATGTGACTAAAAAATACTAGCTTACCCAAACATCTCAATTGATTCATTTTTGGAGTTTATCAATGTCACCAACTATCCTAATTCGCACGCCCTCACAATAACGAAAATCCCAAAAACACATTATGTACAAAGACAATCACAAAGGACAAATACAAACACTCACACTCACAAGGAATTTCAAGTACCAACAAGTATCAACCATAGGCTTGCCCTTATTTTCATTCGCCACTAGTTCAAGAACCATCAGTTGGAGATCTCAAAGGGCTTTTCTAAGCTTGTAATGTAGGCTCGGGAATGGGTATACATTTGGATTCAAGTGACTACATCCTCCTCAAACTTTACACAACTTTTTCAATTCGAAACCAAGTTCATTTCTTTCATTTTCATTCAACACGGGGAACCATTTCACTTCTTTTTATTTGAAGCCCCAATTCTTACCACTTTCTTCACCTTGGAGGATTTTCTTTCTTTCCTTTCCTCTTTTCTTTTCCTTTCAAACATCTTTCTTCTTTTTGAGAATTCTTTTTATTCAACAAACCAAGATAAGCTCAATTAGCACTCCTCCAAGGTACCTTTTATCACCCCCCCAAACTTAGGCTTTTAGCCTTGATTTCACACTTGTGGAGTTCAAGGAGGGACGGGTTCAAGAGAGGGATTCATTGTCAAAATGGTTCAAGGCTTATACCGAGGTTGCCAAAGAAGAGGTGTTAGGCTCAAGAGCGGTGAGTGATGATTCACTTTAAGTGCAATGGTGGATTTTAAGGATAAGTAGGCTTCAATAATCACAAAGAAGGCCTAAGATAATTTCTCCAACCAAGAGTAATCAAGACTAGCATTAAAGACTAACCGGGCAAGTTCTAGTTGACACAAGCAAGTACAAGAATTATTCACTAAATCTCACCACACATGGCATGCGAATTATTCAAGAAGAATCAATTTTTACTTCCTAAACAAGAACAAATGGAGTCGCATTCTTCACTTTCATATTATCATCACCACTAGTGCGCTAAGAGTCACAAAAAGATCAAATAGGTTGTCACAAACATCATTCTTTTCCATGCACTTTTCACAGAAAATTTTGGAGGGGTATACCTATTTCACTTAGCATGCAAGACTACTTCATTAGTACCAACAAGTTAATTGCAACCAAAACCTCAAAAGATGACGATTTGCCCTTAAGAATGTTATCACTCAGTCTATCATTGGGCCAATTCATCTATCTAAATCGAAATGGCTACTCAATATTTATCAACACAACCATCACACCACACTAGCACATGCGATTTGCACATCTCAAAGTGCGGGTTGCACGTGCAAGGCACAGGACAAACAGTGGGCATGTGCAAAGCTCATGTGGTTCGCACATCGATATGTGAGATATAATATTTCCAGCTTAGACAAGTTTTCTCTAGGCTAATGGGTACTCATACTTCCCTTAGCTCCGAAAAATCAAAAACACTAACTATAAAAGAAACTAAAGAAGCTAAAAATAAAGAAAACTAAAGAACTAAACCATCCATTCCATCTATAGTAACTTCAAAATCTAATAAAGGCATAAATCCATAAAACACACCCGACAAGGGAACAATAACATCTAAGCAATTTAAACAAACCCAGCAAGGGCACAATAATATCCAATAATAAAGAAAGCTAAATAAGATAGGATGTGGTCTAATACGCCACCCCCAACTAAGATAGGGCAGTGCCCTCACTGCATCAAAATAAAAGATAAGTTTGAGGTGGCTCCCTGAGGTGTCTCAATCTGAACTGGAGGAAGAGGGAAACTCAAGTCTCTCCTTATCCTCATCATCATCATCCTCTGGTGTACTCGATCCACAAAAAGACTTCAATCTATCCATCATCTTATTAAAGAACTTGCTTTTCTTCTTTTCATGCTCTCTAAACTTCCTTTTGTCGCTTTTCAACCTTTCCTTGCCTATGGCTCATGTGCTCCAATAGGTTGTTCATTGCATTCAACCTCCCATTGATCAACTTCTGCTCGATGGCCACTTTAGCTAGGGATGGTGGAGAATCAGAGCTTGCTGGTGTGTCGGCTCTAACTGAGCTAGTAGGAAGTACAACTAACAGCTAATGAACATGTGCTTCCACTCCCTGAATCTAGCTAGAGAGATGGAGCATAATGTAGGGCCCAGACTAGAGTGGTCCAACAGAGTGAGATGACCTGGATGCATCCATGGTAGGATCAGTGGGCTCAGTGGAAGACTCGAGAAATTGCCTGAAAGATGAAGAAGCTACATCAATCTTTCTCTTCTTAAGCTTTGCTTTCGGGCCCTTTTTCAACAAGGGATGAATCAGGGTCGCAGGCTTCTGCACAACATCAGTAGGGTGTTTTAACAACCCAACATCATAGCATAAATGGGTCACCAATGAGGAGAATAAAATGTTTTTTGACCTTCCCATAGCTACCTCTTCCATTTGAGTCAAAATATAAAGCCCGACATTCAAATCCAACCCATCCATGAGCGCTGCAATAATTTGTTCTCAGTTAAGGGTCACACCAGTGTCATGAGTGGATGGAATGATCCTTGCACAGATAATAAAAAGCCATGACTTGGCTTCAATAGTGAACTCATGTGAGTCGACCCCAAGTTAACCAATTTGGTGTCACTCCATTGTGCAACTTGTCAACGAACTATTGGTGTCCTTTTGCTTTTGATCTTGCCACATAGACCTCATTATATGCATCTGAAAGGTTGTACAGTGAATTGATGATCTCAGGGTTGAAACTCACTTGCACACCCCAAAAGGTAGTGACCAATGCGCCCATGAAATCGGTGGTCGAAGCATTGGCATAGAACTCTGTGACCACTGTGTGATTTGCCTTGATAGGTGGGCGTGTAAAGCAAATCCACCTATACTCCACCAATCTCTTATAGAATTTCGGCATTTTCTTGTCAACATCATCCATGTTGATTCCTTTCTTCCTAACAAAGGGCTTGGACAAAAGCTCGTCATACTGACGCTCGCATGATGCCGATAGAAATCTATCATGATCATAGTTCTCCTCCATTTCCACCACCGAAACATTTTCAACTTTATTGTCACTACCGTTAGAGACTATTTTTGGGATCAAAGTACCTACAAAACAAACCAACATGTTAAAAGTTCTTAGGGGCACTTAAAACAATGTATTATGAAGCACATAGGCCAAAGGGATAGCTAAAAAAATCTGAGGTGGGCTATGCAGAGCTATTATTTTGGCACTGCCAGGCATTCCTTTTTCGTGTACGTGGCCAGGTGGCTGCATTCACAAAGAGGAATTTTAGTTCTCAGGAATTTTTCTCCTTCGCGAACGCGGCCAGGCAACCGCGAATGCAAAGGTCACCGTGTTTCCCAGATCAGTTCCTCTTTGAGGCATTTTATCAAACACCAGACAGGCACAATTCATTCAAGCCAGTTATGCTCAGTGGGCTCATGCTAATCACCACATTTTTGCACACTATGCACACACTTTTACCCACCTCATATAATAATTCCCCAATGAAGAACACACAATCATCAATTCTGAAATCACAATTTTTTTTTATTTTTTTTTTATGATAGCATAAAGAGCGGAAAGGAGTAGAACTAACAACAATATTAAAGTAGGTGAGTCTCATACCTGATGGATTGCACTTGGTAAATCGATGGATGGAAGAACTTGATGGACTTATTTTGTGCTTAAGGAAGAGGGGCACCTTTGCTTTGAGAAGAAAAACGTTTGGGGCCTTTTGAATTTTTGAATGTTTTAACTTACCTGGAAACTGCCTGTAAGATTCGCGTACGCGGCCAGTCCAATACGTACGCATTGGTCTGTTGTTTTCCTGGTCATCGCATACGCAGCCGAGTCACTGCGTTCATGAAGAAGAGTTGTTGGAATAGATTTTTGCAATTTCTTCTAGCTCACTGTTTACGATGTACGAAGTCATGTGCGACGGGCACTTTGGGAGGTGAAAAGTGCACCATTTTTGCACATGCCGATGTTTTTGCCCAGTTCACTGGTTCCTTATGCGATAACATGTGCAATGGACACTCGCCCAGGTGTGAAAAGCACATTTTTAGAGGCATTTTTGGTGCTTCTCAACACTTGGGTTCCCTTCTTATTCCTTTGGGAACCTACAACAAATCAAAAAGAAACAAAAAGAAGTAAAGCATAAAAATGATGGGTTGCCTCCCATCAAGCGCACAATTTAACATCGCGGTGCGACACAGTATATGTCACAATTTGGATCTCCATTTGGATGATTTGAACCTTCGATCCAAACTTGAATTGAACTTTCGGTGACAATCACGGGGTGAAGGTTCGAACATGAGAAGGCCATTCTCTTGATTTTGCATTTCGCACTTTTTCGCCTTCAAGTGAGGAAGGTCGCTTTGCCTTCTTTCCATGACAAACTTAAAATTGGATAAACTTTTATCTATCCTCCTTCCAAGGTCTTTCAAAAGCTTGATTACTTCGACTTTCATCCATTCAATCAAACTTAAGGCCGAAAAATAGTTGGAGTGGGATTTAGGCGTCTCCACCTTCAAGGTTGCCTCATTCATAACATCCTCACTTTGAGATTCCATGGAATCATTCAACATAATAAAATCAAATCAAATAAAAACAACTATTCACAAAAAATAAACTAGAGTAAGTAAACTCAAATTCTAAACGAACTCAATACGCCAAATTATTCCCCGGCAACGACGCTATTTTTGATAAAGCTCAAACGTACTCTCCAATTAGGAGGTATCAGTGATTGTTAAGCAAAATACATTTATAATTCTCAACGAATGTCGGGGTCAAACCCAAAGAGAACAATGTAATCACAATCGAGGTAATAAAGAATAAGAGCAACTTAATGAAGTTCAAAGAACAAAAGGGGAAAAGATATCGAAAAAGAGGGTTTTTAGACTAGACTAAAAGATAAAAGAAAATCAAATAAAAGATAGGTTGATCAATGGCTTTCACCTTGCTTTCGTTAAGCAAGGAAAACAAGGGAGACTTGGGGATGGGAAATCAATTCACAAGACTTGCACCCAATTAACACGTAGGTAGTCTTGGTCATAGATGTGCTCAACCGTCTTTCAACCAATCAAGCAACTATCCTCATGGGTTCTCCCGAAACACCACGAGTGAGCAATAATTAACAAATTAACTTGGGTGAGTTGGCTATTTCTAGCTCCAACTCTTAGATGGGGGTTTTTGGCGAATTGAGCTACTTCTAGCCTCAATCTAGAATGGAATCCCAAATCCCCACTATTGAACCTTCCCGAATTAAGAAAATCCTCTCTCAAGCAAAAACCCAAATTAGTATACTAAGTCAATGTTTGCAACCATTAACTATAAATTCAAGCATGGAGGATTCAATATACCCGCATAATTAAGCAAGAGAAAATACAAAACATGAATTCAATACCCAAACAAGTATTATTTCTAATACAAAACCCAAATCTCAAGTCAACAATCACACTTACAAATTAGCAATTAATAACAAGAGTTGAAGAATGGAAACTAAGGATTTACAATAAAGAGCATCCAAATCTTCACTCCTATGGTGTTGGTTGATGAACTTGCTCTCCAAGATTCAAGGGTTGTGACATTTGACAAAGATAGATCCCAAAATGGTTGAGAAGAGTTTTATGTGAATTGGGGTTTCCAAAATGGGAAATTTCCATTTCTGCCCCGCAGCTGATATTTTCTCTTCGCATACGCGTGTGCTCCACCGTGTTTGCGATGAGTCTTCTATCTAGTTGACCTTCACATAGGTGATTGGTATGAAGTGTACTCATAGCTTCTTCTCAAGTGGCCTTCGCGTACGCAGAGGGAATGCCGCGTTCGCATAGGCCAATTAGCTGCTAGTTCCATATTTCTCCTAATAACTTCCTTTTGGCTTGTTTTCATCCAAATTCTTCACAAACACTTCTAAAACACAGAGACCTGCAAAATAGAAGTAATTCGTATCAATTGCATTATTTTTCTACTTTAAACTAGCAAAAGCATAAGCTTAAAAGCTAAAAAGTAGGTGAAATACCAACTTATCATTGCCCAATTAGCAACATCTTAAACTTGGGCATCTTACCCATTTAAAACTCCTCAAGGGCATCATCAATCTTTCCCCCAACATCTATCACCAAGACTACTCGCAATTCATCCGGAGGCTTTGTGGGTTAGAAAATATTGAATGTCACTACCTTGATTCCCACTCAAAACTTGAGCTCTCCAAGTTTAACATCCACCAAGGCTCTCCCCGTAGCCAATAATGGTCACCCCAATATGATGGGAACCTCGATATCCACTTTGCAATCCAAAATCATGTAGTCAACCGGGAGAATAAACTTATCAACCTTGACCAATACGTAAAATAGAATTCTTACTGGCTGCTTGATGGACCGATCAGTCATGAGTAGTCACATGGGAGTAGGTTTGGGTGTGCCCAATCCTAACTTCTTGAAGATCACTAGGGGCATCAAGTTGATGCTTTCCCCTAAGTCACACAAGGCTTTACGAAATACAAACAACCCAATAGTGCAAGAAATAGTGAATGCACTCGGGTCTTCCGATTTTGTAGCAACATTTCTTGTCATCACAGCGCTACATCTGTGTGAGATCTCAATGGTGCCCATATCGACAACCCTATTTTTCTTGAACAACTCCTTCATGAATTTAGCATACCTCGGTATTTGCATTAAGGCTTCAACCAAAGGAATATTTATCAAAAGTTTGCTAAACATGTCAACAAAGTTATTGAATTTGTTCTCTTCCTTCTTCTTATTTAATCTTTGAGAGTACGGAGGAGGTCCCTTGGTTAGTGTGGTCGGAATACTTTGCATAATAGGAGTGTCCTCCTCAATGTCTATGGCCACTTGGGGAGGATGTTCAGCCTCCTCCCTCTCATCATCAAGATTAACATCCACTGGGACGTTGGGTGCAACAAGCTTCAACCCAACTTCTGATTCTTCAACATTTTTTTCACACACAGCCTCTTATTCTTTGTCACATGGCTCCACAATGGGTTTAACACTAGGACTATTCACCACATCAGCTGGCTTCTCCATAACATCCACAATGGGCTTTTTCACCACACCGCTCGTTCTTCCACTTCTAGTGACAATAGCCATAACATGAGCATCATTTTTAGGATTGGTTGTGGTGTCACTAGGGAGTGTTCCCTTCATCTTCGGATTCATTTGAGTGGATAGATGGTTAATTTGAAACTCAAGATGCTTGATTGAGGCCGAATGAGAGCTCACGGTTTGATGAAGTGTTGAACCTTCACTTTTAAGCTCACTAACCCCGATATTTATTGTTTCTACCTTCTTCAAAACCAAGAATGACATGTCCTCTATCTTTGAGTGACCGAGATTGCTTGTGGTGGGTTGTTATAAAAAATTTGACTTATTTGGAGGCATGTATGGATTTGAGCTCTGGTGATTATATCTATCACCCTCTCTATCACAGTCTCTCCAATTGCCATCCCTTTCCTTATCCATAATTCGACCTTGATTCTCATCCCTTGGGTGATAATACATGGGATGAGAACTCGCTGACAAGTAGCAAAGTTTACCATCCACGATGATTATTAGCTCGTCATCACTAGCCTTAATCTCTGGTGTACTCACGACATGCACGATTTTAAAACTTTCGGCCCCCATCATATGCTTTGCCAATAAGTCTATTTGCATCATCATCTTGGCTATGGTTTCATCCCTTTCTTCATCCTTTTTCCATATCTCATTTGTCAAAATAGATGTGGTCACTCCTGAGGTAGGAATATCAGCCTCCCTTGTGTGTCAAGCTTGGTTAGTCTTGGTCATTCTCTCTAGAAGGGCTGAGGCCAGAGTAAATTGTTGTTCGATAAAGGTACCACCCCTGATGTTGTTGGCCATGGACTTATTTATTGAGTTCAAATCCCTATAAAAGCTTTGTAGCAAGATATTATTTGACAATCTGTGGTTGGGACACAACATTAGTTTCTTTTTAAATCTCAACTATGCCTCGTGCAAAGGCTCATCGGGAAGTTGGCAAAAATTGGTGATTTCATCGCATCATTCTTGAGGGAGGGAAAAATCTAGCCGTGAAAGCCTCTACTAACTCTGCCCAAGAGGTGATTGACTTATCCAGTAGTTCTTCCAACCACAACGTGGCTTTCCCCGTTAGAGAGAAGGGGAATAGTCAAAGTCGAATAGATTCTTGGGGGATGTTTTGGAAGATGAAAGGTTGGCATATCTCCATGAAGTTTTGGATGTGCCTATTTGCATCTTCATGTGTTTCTCCTTCGAACATCCCTTTCATTTGTATTAGATGGAGCATAGTGCTAGTGACATGGAACACCACATTTTCAACAGTGGGAGGTAGGCGGATTACACCTATTCCTCCTTGAATTGCGGGTTCATTGGTTGTATCCATGAATCCGTCAACACTTTCATTGTTGCCCACTTTGCTCATGTGTTGTCTTCTCAACACACAAAAACAACAAACCAAATAAAAAGAATAAACTCTCTACAAGATGATTTCAATTCACAATCAAAAAGGCTATTCAAAAACCATTCCCCGGCAATGGAGCCATTTTTTATAACGCTCAAATGCATTCTCTAAGAGGGAGGTAACGACGATCGTTAAGCAAAACACAATTTATATTACCTGATGGGAGTCAGGGTTTATCCCACAGTGAATGGTAGCTTAGCCAATGAGATTGTAAAAAGGACTTCACAATGAGAGTAGATTGTCTAAACAATAAATAATATAAAAAGGGGTAATTGGGAATCTATCACAATTCAATTCCAAACCAAACAATAAAGTAAATGCGAGGTGTAAACAAGAGAGAGAACGACTAGGGATGTGCTTTCGATGAGACTCGAACAAGAGTCAGTCTACCTGCTCAATTTCATAAAATTTTACTAAACAACATAGGTAGCATTGGTTTTAGTCATGAATGTTAATATTTCAATCTCACAATCATCTCTCCAATGGTCTTTGTTCAAGCATCATTGTTTAGGCATAAACCAACCAATATAGGCTTGAAGAGGTCACACTATCTCTAGTTTAGACCCTTAAATGGATATTTTTAGCGAGTTGAGCTATTTCTAGCCTCAATCTAAGTGGAATCCCAAGTACCCGCTAGAAATTTCACATCCGACATTATGAACCCCTTTCTCAAGCAAGAACACAATCAAGTAAATTAAATCAATATTTGTAACCATCAATTTTAGAGTTAAAATATGGTGAAATCACTAGACCCTTGTCATATTAGCAATTATAAATACAAATAAGCAAGACTCATACTCTTTTATCAAGCACCCATCATCAATACATCCCTAGACAAGGAAACTTAGCCACTCATTCTAAAGGAAGAAGAAAGTATACCCATAGAGAAATTCAAATTCCTTTTCATTAATTATAGCAAGAATCCAATATCCAAGCTCAAATTTATAAGTCCAAGGTTGAAGATTGTGAGATTGGAGTAAAACCCTCTATCTTGCCTTGGGAGATAAACTTTCTGCAAAAGCTAAAAACTATCCAAAACTATGAAAAACTATGCCCAAATTGGGTTTTAGAATATTCCCAATTTGTCATATAAAAATGGATGAATTTCCCCTCGAGAGTTGTGCGCCACGATGTGTGGTTCACATGTCTTGTTGTGCTAATTGCATAGCTCTAGTTCAATGGACCAGAGACTTTGCTCGTATTTGCAGCTTCATACGAAGTTGGGTGTTGTTCACACAAAGCCTTGTGCGTGACACACGGGCGCTGCACCCTCTTAATAGATTCTTCTCTTCTTTTGAGTATTCATCCAGAGGGAGTTGAGGACCACACCAAGGGTTGTGTGTGTCACACGAATTCCGCACCTCAAGGCAGAATCTTTATCTCACTTGATCACTTCACACTTCAACTTCTTTTGAGCTCTTTTAGGTCTAATTCCTTATTTTTTATCTTTGACCAAGAGTACCTGTATTCATGTCAATAAAGGCCATAAGAACCTCTAAATCTTATTAAAACATGGCAATAATTCATGATAAAAGGATCAATAAGTTGGTAGATTACCAACTTATCAAGCATCCAACGATTGGTTGGGAATGAGTTCTTGGCCTATCTTGCGTACGTCCGTGATACTAGTTCCACCACACCTTTACTTAAGTTAGTTCTTGTGGGTTGTGAGTAATCATATGTGTTTCCTTGTGATCTACCATTTCTTTCTTCTGATTGTGATATTGACTTTGCCATTAATATCGAGTCGAGCACTCAGCCTATTTCTATTTCACCATATTTAATGGCACCAACCGAGTTGAGCGAGCTTAAGGATCAGCTCCAGGATTTTTCAAGTAGAGGGTTCATCAGGCCTAGTGTGTCTCTATGGAGTGCTCCAGTTCTATTTGTAAAGAAGAACGATAGGTCTATGCAGATGTGTATCGACTATAGATAGTTGAATAAGGTGATAGTTAAGAACAGGTATCCGATGCCATGTATTGATGATCTGTGTGACTAGCTATAGGGTGTAGCAGTGTTCTGTATGATAGACTTGAGGTCCGGGTATCACTAGTTAAGGATTAGGGCTGCGAACATCCCAAAGACTGCATTTAGGACTCGACACGGCCACTATGAGTTCCTAGTCATGTCTTTTGGGTTAACTAATGCCCCAACAACTTTTATAGAGTTAATGAATTGTGTGTTCAGAGCCTACCTGGATTCCTTCATGATTGTGCTTATCGATGACATTCTGGTATATTCTAGGAGTAGAGAAGAGCATGAGCAACATCTGAGAGTTGTACGATAGACCTTGCGAGACCATTAGTTATATTCCAAATTCACTAAGTGTGAGTTTTGGCTTGAGTATGTGGCATTATTAGGGCACGTGGTGTCCAAGGATGGGCTTATGATGGATCCGATAAAGATTGCAGCAGTTCGTGATTGGGATAGGCCTACTTCTCCTACCGAGGTTCACAGTTTCATCGAGTTGGCAGGTTACTACAGATGGTTTATGGAGGCATTTTCTTCTATATAAGCTCCATTGACTAGATTGACTTAGAAGAATGTCCTCTTCTAGTGGTTAGAAGAGTATGAGCCGGGCTTTTTTAAGCTCAAAGCCTTATTGACTTCAGCTCCAATTCTTACTCTTCCGGTCGAGGGTCAGGGGTTCACAGTGTATTATGATGATAATGTATTGGTTTGGGTTGTGTATTGATGCAGAAGGTCCGAGTTATTGCTTATGCTTCTAGACAACTGAAGGTTCACGAGAGGAACTACCCTACTCATAACTTGGAATTAGAGGCGGTAGTCTCCACATTGAAGATATGGAGGTATTATCTATATGGCATGCATTGTGAGATCTTTACCAACCACTATAGTATTTAATATATTTTCAGCATTAAGGATCTAAATTTGAGGCAGCACAGGTGGTTGGAGTTACTGAAAGACTATGACATCTGTATTCTTTATCATTCGGGAAAGGCATATGTCGTAGTGGATGCCTTGAACCGGAAGGCAGTGAGTATGGGTAGTTTTACATTATTAGCAGCAGAGGAGCGACCTTTAGCTTTGGACATCCAGTCCTTGGCTAACAGGTTGGTTAGACTTTACATTTTTGAGCTGGGCCATATTCTTGCTTGTGTTGAGGCTAAATCTTCCTTGTTGGAGTAGATTCAGGCACAACAATTTGATGATGCAAGGTTGAGGATCATTCATGATAAAGTGTTGAGTGATAAGGCTAGGAAGGTGACCTTAGATTCGGAGGGTGTTCTGAGGATTGAGGGTCATATTTTTGTTCTTAGAGTTGGTGACTTGGTTAGATTAATCTTGGAAGAGGCTCATTGTTCTGGGTATTCCATTCATTTTGGGGTAGCTAAGATGTACCTTGACTTTAGGAAGCGCTACTAGTGGTGTGGGATGAAGAGGGATATCTTAGATTTTATGTCTAGGTGCTTGAATTGTTAGCAGGTGAAGTTTGTGCACCAGAGACCAGGTGGTTTAACCCAGAGGCTACCTATTTTGGAGTGGAAATGAGAGCGGATAGATATGGAATTTGTGGTAGGCTTGCCACATACATTGTGGAGATTTGATGCTATTTTAGTCATCATGGATAGGTTGATGAAGTCTGCTCATTTTCTGCCAGTTTAGACTTTCTACAGTTCTGAGAGGTTGGCTCAGATCTACATCCATGAGATTGTCCCCTTGCATGAGGTGCCAGTTGCTATCATTTCTGATTATGGTACTCAGTTTACTTCATGTTTCTAGAGGTCTATTTAGAGGGAGTTGGGTACCAGAGTTGACCTTAGCACTATTTTTCACCTGTAGACTGTCGGAGCACACTATTCAGGTTCTGGAGGATATGTTGCAGGTTTGTGTTACTTATTTTGGAGGTCAGTGGGACCGATTCTTAGCCTTGGCAGAGTTTGCATATAATAATAGTTACCATTCTAGCATTTAGATGGCCTCATTTGAGGCTTTGTATAGTAGGTGGTGCAAATCTTTGGTGGGTTGGTTTGATGCCTTCGAGGTTAGGCCATTGGGTACTGACTTTCTTTGTGATTCTATGGATAGAGTTTTGATCATTCAGGAAAGACTTCACACTGCCTAGAGTAGGCAGAAGAGTTATGCTGACTGGAGGGTTGGGGACATAGAGTTTATGTTGGTAATCGCGTGTTCCTTCGGTTGTCACCCATAGAGGGCATGATAAGGTTCGAGAGGAAGGGTAAGCTCAGTCCTAGGTTCATTGGGCCATTTGAGATCCTTCGTCGTATTGGGGAGGTTTCTTATGAGTTGACCCTGTCTGCTGCTCTTTCTGGTGTTTATCCAGTTTTCCATGTTTCTATGTTGTGGCTGTATATTCTAGATGAGTCTTATGTGCTTCAGTGGGATTCTGTTCAGTTGGATGAGTCTCTGGCTTTTGATAAGGAGTATGTTGCTATCTTGTCCAAGAAGGTTAGTAAGTTGAGGTCCAAGGAGATTCCATCATTTAAGGTTTAGTAGCAGTATCGTCTTGTCGAGAAGGCTACTTGGGAGATTCAGACTGACATATGGACCCGTTATCCTCACCTTTTTGAGCCTTCAGGAATCTTTATTTCTTTAACTTTCGATGATGAAAGTTCTTTAAAAGTGGATGTTGTAATGACCTTCTAGGTCATTTCCTTGATTTTCGTGCTTTTTTCATATTTTGAGCTTTCTCACAGTGGCTACAAGTCAATTATGACCTGTCGGAACTGACGATTCGGTTCCTGGGCCTTTCCTTTGTGTTTTAAGCTCATTTCCCTATTTTGCAACTCTTAATGATGGTAGGGTTGAATTTTGTCAACATTCAGAGAAGACGAACTCGAATGGAAATTCTGTCAGTGTTGTTAGCTCCAGAATATCAACTTTGGGCTAGGGGGACCTTTGGTCCGGGTCCCAAGGCTTTTAGACTCATTTTGGGTTATTGAGTTTCATTTTGGTGAAAGTTGGTTCCTGGGCGTGGGCCCCACTTTTTGTTAAATCAATCTTCATTGGGAATTTTGTCAATTCCATTGAGTTTGGAGTGTAATTTTTGGTTGGGTAGCATAGTTTGTTTACGTTTGCGAGGACCCATCCGGTGACTTTTTAGCCTTAAGTTTTTGCGAGTTTCTGTTGTAATTTTGCTGACCTTTTTGGTCATTGCGACCATGAGGTGATCATTGCGTTCACGATGGTCTAACTTTTTGACCATTGTGATCGTAAGGGGTTCCTTGTGATTGCGATGAAGGCTGGCTGGGACCTGGTCTTGCTTGTTATTCGCGATTGCATGGCTGGACCATCGCGATCGTGATGGTCTGGACAGCTCATTCTTTGCGACCACGTGGGGTCTTTCACAATCACGATGAATGCCCCCTAGCAGTATATAAAGTTTTCACTTTGTTTTCTTCTCCATTTCTCCAAAAAGTTCCATTGAAATTGAGATCCAAGGCTGGTTCAGACTATTTTTTTCTTCCATATTTATTCTGGTAAGTTTCCCTTGTTCCCCTTCTCCTTTTCCGTTGTTCAATTCATATCGTTACCGTTAAAATTCCGTAAAACTCCTTATTTAAACTCTTGAACAAAGTGGACTTCAGGGCTTTTTAGGGCCTCGAAATGAGTCCCATTTGCGCTCAAATTTTGGGCATGGGTTTCTAAACCCGTTAAGGACATAATTGTGAAATTTGTTTTTTATTTTTTTGCACGGGCTCCAAGAGTCATTTTTTGGCCCGAATTTCGTATAAGTAATATGAGTATTATTCTTCTCATCTTGACACATGGATTATGTTCTTGATAGCATGGTAGCATTTTGAGGCTATTCGGAAGGGGAAGGCACACAAGTGATGGTTCGTATTTGTAGTTCGGCCCCGATGTAGGTTACGGTTTACTATTTTAAGACTTGACATAGTTAGATTTTATATGTTATGAGCTGCATGAATGTTAGGCTAGGCTTAGGTTAAAATTAGGTTTGAACCCTATTTTTGCTTATCTTGGCCATTTTTCAGGAGTGTAGAGTAGTATTTCCATATTTATCCTTAGTTAAGGATTTTTAAATTAACCCATACATTCGGAGTGAGTATAAGAGTACTTAATATGTTAGGAAGGATGTTTTACAAGGTACTATAATCGTGCAATGGTCGTATGTTAAGTTATGAATTCAAGCAAGTGGCAAAATAAAAATTGACAAAAATTATCGCAAGTTACTTTGTTAAATTCTCTGAAATTTGAGCCAAATGTCTCGAAGATTTTTTCCTAATTTATAAAGAGTTAGAAGGCCACCAATCTACCAAATCGAAGGTCTACGAGTATAGTTTCTAATGCACAAAACCGTTCATCCATACAACTTCAGTATAGAGAGATATTTGCATTTTTGTGAGACTGCACAAGCAGATATGTCAAGTGGGCCCAAGGTCGGTGGAAGGATATATATAAATACTTTCCTCCATTCTTCTTCATATTTCATGATCTATAGCTCATAAAAATCATAGAAAAGTCTCAAAATTCTCTATAGATCCTTGTGATCTTATCTTGGAACTTCGTGAAAGTTGCTCTACATTGTGAGCTCGTCATTTTAGTATACTTTTCCCCGGAAATTTTGTGATATAAATTCATGGGTGTTGTGGCAGTGACTAATTGGCCCTATAGGGTGTTCTTGGTGTTGTTACAAGGGTGTATATCAAGGTAAGAACATCTTTTTATTGGTTTATATCTACTTTAGACCTCAGGTAGTATTTTACGGTAAAAATCCATATATTTTGTCAGATTATCGTAGTACCTTATCTTCTTGTGTGTTGATTGTGATCCTGACATGTTGTAGTATCATGGGGGATACAGGCAGAAGTCATTAGGCTGCTCAAAATCATCAAAAAAGACATGTTAAGGCTATTCCCTTCTTTCAGCATGTTTCCTTAAAGCTTAGGAGCGAAACAACAAGATTGCTATCGTTCATGTACTCATAGCCGTGATTGCTGGTTGTTGGCTGCTTGAGTTATTATATTCCTCCCTTGTCGAGATTCTTATTCTTTTAGTAGTGGCCATATGTTAGACACGACTTAAAGACTATTCATATAGGTTGCTTATAGCTAAATTGCTTGCCTTTGGGCTATTGGAATATTCGGTGTTGCCCTCGAGGCTATTGTGGTTAGCAATAGAAATGTGACTTTTGCCTACGAGGCTACATATAGCTTGCCTAAGGGGCTATTGAGGTAAATGGAAGCCTACAGGTTATTCCAATTGCCTTTGGGGCTAATATGAAGCCAATGGGTTATTATGGTTACCTAAGGGATTATATGAAGGTTTGTTCACTGACTGGCTACTCGATTGCCTAAGAAGGCTACATGTTGATGCCTACGGAGCTATATTGATGGCTAAGAGGTCTATGAGATTCCTAAGAGGCTATATCAATGCCAAAGAGGACTATAGAAAGCCTATGGGGCTATAAGAAGATAGTGATTGTCTTCGGGGCTATATAAAGAATGCCTAAAGGGTCTATTATGAAATACAACGTGCCTAATGGGCTACTAGACATAGCGATGGCCTTCGGGGCTATGTGTAAAGTGCCAGAGGGTCTATTAAGATGTAATGACTACCTACGGGGCTAGGGGACTATTGATAGGGGTATATAGACTGAATTTGTACTTGCCAAGCTTATCAGGGCTCGGTTAGTTTGTTGATTGATTATTATTGGTATGTTATGATCTAGGAGCAGGTAGGTATGCTCATTTATCTTTGACTATTTGATCTAGTTGCTTTCAGCACTTTATAATTCTTGCACAGTTGTTATATTACCTTACATGCTCGGTATATTATCTTATATTGATGCCCCATTGCTTGAGGGCGCTGCATTCATGCCCGAAGGTCCCGATAGATGACCCGACAGACCTTCCCAATAGCACAGTTGAATCCCAGCAAGTTGGCTAGCCCTTTTCTTCTAGAGCGGCCTTAGTTTTTGAGGTTTGTTGGCTTTTATTATAGATAGCTTCTCGGTAGGTTGGGGCTCTATCCCAGCCAAGATGTATTACTCTTAGAGGCTTTCAGACTTTTGATTGTATATCTTTGCATTGTTGGCCATGTTAGCCTCATTGTTTTGTTCTTTTTGGCACAATAACTTGTTGGCCTTGATCGTATATGTACATATATGCTAAGTTTATATGTTTTTAGATAGCATGGTGACCTCGACGGCCCGCATAGGATTTTGTTTCTATTCTATATGAATTGTTGGGGGTTGTTGAGGTTATTATTGGTCTTGTTGACAAGGGCCTTGCCTGTTGAGGTCTTATCTTTAAGCCGAGATATACTTGTTTGTTTTCATGATTTTGTGACTGGTAGTCTGCCAATAGTGTAGTTGTCCAGTAAGGGTCGGCTCAGGCCTAAGTTGGATCAGGTGCCAGCTATGTCTCTAAGCTGGGGCATCACAAACTTGGTATCAGATCAACATCATATCCTAGGGAGTCTTTAAGCCGTGTCTAGTAGAGTCCTATTTATAAATGTGTTGTGCACCACATTCTATAAGCAGGGAGCTACTGTACATGTTAGATGGTTACCTTTCTTTTGTTCAAACTGTGCTATAGAGTTGAATCTTAAGGGTTGAGTTTCCGGGATTATAATTGTTATTTGTGTACAGAGAGATGCCCGATACCAGACCGACCGCAGCTTGCCAGAGGCTAGATACAGTTGCAAGTGAGGGTACTATCAGGGTACCACGTGTAGAGATAGCTCATCCTGAGACCCAGGGGGCACATCTTCTAATCCCCCTCCAGTTTCGACACCACCTCAGGAGCCTTTGAGGGTTACAAAACCCTTTTCTTCACCTCTAGTACCACCTCCAGCTCCTCATATATAGGAGTGCAGTGTGCATGTTTACATAGTTAGTAGTTGCATAGCATCAACCAGTTGCGCCAGATATTGCCAGACCTTCTGAAGGGCCTGGATGTTCGAGAGGTCATAAGTTTCTTGCCTTGAGTCCTCCATAATTTACGAGGACAGATCACAAAGAGGACCCTCAGCACTTTGTAGATCAGCTCCACAGGATCTTCAGGGTCATGCATGAGTCAGTTGAGTTAGTAGCATTCCGACTGCGTAATGTTGTAGTATTGTGGTACGAGAGTCGGGAGAGATCTAGGGGTGGAGATGCACCTCCACCTACTTGGGATAGCTTTAAAGAGGCTTTTCTAGATTATTATTTGTCATGAGAGATTCAGGATGCTCGGGTAGATCAGTTTCTGAACCTCTGGCAGGGCGGCATGAGTGTTCGAGAGTATGGGCTGAGATTTGATTCTTTGGCTAGATATGCATCAACATTTATTTATATGATGCATGATAGGGTACATCAATTTGTGGTAGGGCTTGCTTCAGAGTATATTGATGCTTGTACTACAGTTGTACTAAATAATGATATGGATGTCTCATGGATTCAGGCCTTTGCACAAGGTATAGAGGAGCATCGACATTAGCAGTATATGGCTAAGAAGGTCGAGAAAGATCAACATAGGGCTAGGCTCGTTGGTTTACAGGGAGAGTTTCAGAGTGGTCCCAGACCTTGATATTCTGGTAGGCTACCTAAGCCTCTGCCACAATAGTTCCAGGGTAGTATACTTAATTGTTAATGACAGTTACGCCCAGGAGAGGCTTTACGAGCATCAGGATCTCAATAGCATAGGAGTTTAGGTCAGGCTAAGTCTGCCCCACCGTGTTGTGCTATTTGTGGTAGGATGTACTTTGGGAGATACAAGCAGGGTTCCACAACTTGTTATTCTTATGGACAAAAGGGGCATATGTGGAGGAACTGCCCGATCAGAGACCAGGGTTGTATGGATCAGCAGCAGGTTCTTCTTTATCAGTACATTCTACGGGGCATGGACCCCAGACTTCAGCAGGCAAAGGTAGAGGCTGAGGGGAGAATCTATTTCTGGAAGTGGTTAGAATCGTGCATATGCATTAGTAGACCATCAGGATTCAGAGTCATCACTAGATGTTGTGATAGGTATATTGACTGTTTGCTCCCATTGTGTTTATGCTTTGATAGATCTAGGATCTACTCTGTCCTATGTTACCCTATTTGTTGTGGAGAAATTCTGTATAGCACCAGAGTTGTTAAAACGACCCTTTTTTGTATCTACACTAGTTGGTGAGTCTATCCTAGTTAGGAGAGTCTATCGAGGTTGCACAATAGAGATTATAAGCCGTCAAACCTTTATAGACCTGGTAGAGATAAAAATAGTTGATTTTGATATTATTATGGGCATGGATTAGTTAGCATCATGTTATGCTAATGTCGAGTGCTGGACAAAGATTGTTAGATTCCATTTTCTAGGGGAGGCAGTTCGTGAATAGAAAGGTAATGCAACAACGCCGAAAGGTAGGTTTATTTCCCATTTACAAGCGAGAAAGATGATTGCTAAGGCATGCATTTATCATATTATTCGAGTTTGTGATATAGATGCATAACCACCGACTCTTCAATCTATTCTTGTGGTCAGTGAGTTTCTAGATATATTTCTAGACGAACTTCTTGGTGTTCCCTCGGAGCAAGAAATTGATTTTTCCATTGATATGCTGCCAGGTATGCAACCTATATCGATTCCTCTCTATAAGATGGCCCATGCTGAGCTAAAGGAGTTAAAAGAGTAGTTAAAATATTTGCTTCATAAAGGCTTTATCAGACCTAGTGCTTCTCTAAAGAGAGCACCGGTATTATTTGTGAGAAAGAAAGATGGCTCCCTGAGGATGTGTATAGATTATCGGCAACTAAATAAGATTACTATAAAGAATAAGTATCCCTTACCAAGGATCAATGACTTGTTTGATCAGCTGCAGGGTGCTAAGTACTTCTCAAAGATTGACTTGCAGTCAGGGTACCATCAGGTGAGAGTTTGGGAGAAAGACATTCCAAAAACAGCTTTCAGGACCAGATATGGTCACTTTGAGTTGCTTGTGATGTCTTTTAGGCTGACCAATGCTCCAGAAGTGTTCATGGACCTGATGAATAGCATATTTAGGATGTATCGAGATCTGTTTATGATTGTATTTATTGATGATATTCTAGTATACTCATATTCAGAGGCTGAGCATGCAGATTATTTGTGAGCAGTCCATTAGGTTCTTCGAGATCAGAAACTTTATGCAAACCTTTCTAAGTGTGAGTTCTAGTTAAACTCTGTGGTTTTTAGGCCATATTGTATTAGATATGGGTATTATGGTTGACTCACAAAAAATTAAGGTCGTGAAAACTTAGCCTAGGCCCACGACTCTGATAGAGGTTCGTAATTTCGTGGGGTTAACTGGGTACTACAAACGGTTTGTGAAGGGGTTTTCTTCACTTTCAGCACCATTGATAAAGCTAACTCAGAAAGAAGCTAAGTTCTAGTAGACTGAGTCTTGTGAGCATAATTTCCAAGAGCTAAAGGACAAGTTGACATCAGCACCAGTTCTAGCCTTGCCAGAGGGTTCAGAGGGCTATGCACTGTATTGTGATGCTTCGGGTGTTGGGATAGGATGTGTTCTGATGTAGCATGGTAAGGTGATTTCATATGCTTCAAGATAATTGAAGAACCACAAAAAGAACTATCCAACCCATGATTTAGAGTTGGCTGCAGTTGTGCATGCGTTGAAGATTTGGAGACACTACTTGTATGGCGTTCATGTTGATATCTTCACAGACCATAAGATTTTTTAGTATATCTTTAGACAGAAGGAGTTGAATTCGCGATAGCATCGATTGCTTGAGTTACTGAAGGACTACGACATGGATATTTTATATCATCCAAGGAAGGCGAATGTGGTAGCCAATGCCCTCATCCACAGATATATGGGCATTATTCTATTTAAGAGTTGAGAGGTGGGAGTTAACCCAAGAGATTCATCAGTTAGCTAGCTTGAGAGTCAGATTATTTGAGGCAGGTGATAGTGGGGTCACAGTTCAGAATACAACGGTGTTACCTCTAGTTACAGAGGTGAAAAAGCGGCACTATGAGGATCTTAGTCTAGTACAACTTAGAGTCGGGGCTCAGAAGCAGGAGTCTTTAGCCTTTCAGGTGATAGGAGACAGAGTCTTGAGGTACAGGGACCAACTTTGTGCTCCAAATATTGCAAAACTTCAACAGTAAATTATGGGAGAGACACATAATTGCTGCTATTCTATTCATCCAGGTTCAACAAAGATGTACCATTATATTAAGGAGATTTATTGGTGGCACAGGATGAAGAAGGACATCACTGAGTTTGTGGAATAATGTCCTAACTCTCAGCATGTAAAGGTTGAGCACCAGAAGCCCGTCGGGCTTGTTCAAGAGATAGCAATTTCTTTATGGAAATGGGAAGCATTTAATATGGATTTTATTACAGGTTTATCCTGATTGCAGTGTAAGTTTGACTCTATTTGGGTGATTTTTTATAGGCTTACAAAATCAGCCCACTTCTTACCAGTTCGGACTACTTTCACAGCCGAAGACTATGCAGGGCTATACATTAGAGAGATTGTTAGGCTACACGGTGTCCCAGTATCTATTATCTCTGATAGGGGGCACAATTTACTGCTAACTTCTGGAAGTCTTTCCAGAAGGGAATGAGGACATAGGTTAACCTTAGTAGGCTTTTCACCCTCAGACGGATGGCAAGGCTGAGCACACAATTCAAACGCTCAAGGATATGTTATAGACGTGCGTGCTAGACTTTAAGGGAAGTTGGGATGATTACTTGCCTCTCATTGAGTTGCATATAATAATAGTTATCACTCCAGCATCAGGATGGTGCCTTATGAGGCTTTGTATAGGCAAAAATATAGATCCCTAATTGGATGGTTTGAGGTAGGTGAATCAGGGTTGGTTGGACCCGACTTAGTGCAGCAGACAGTGGAGCAGGTTAAGCTTTATCAGGAGCGGTTGTTGACAACTCAAAGCCGCTAGAAGTCATACTCAGATATGCGATGAAGGGACTTAGAGTTCTGTGTTAATGATTGGGTATTCCTAAAAGTCTCATATATGAAGGGCGTTATGATATTTGGCAATAAAGGCAAGCTTAGTCCAAGATTCATTAGGCCATACCAGATCTTCCGGAGGGTAGGACGAGTAGCTTACAAGCTAGAGTTACCTTCAGGGCTAGAGTCTATTCATACAGTCTTTTATGTATCGATGCTGTGAAAATGCATAGGAGATCCTTCTCGTGTTGTTCTATTAGAGGATGTTCAGATTTCAGATAACTTGTCCTACGAGGAGACTCCAGTTGCTATACTAGATCGGTAACTCTGCAGATTGAGGACCAAAGATGTGACTTCCATAAAGGTATTATGGAGGAACAATAACACCGAGGAAGTGACATAGAAAGCCGAAGATGATATGAGATCTAAATACCCATACTTATTCCGAGAACTAGAGTGACAACTTATCAAGTTGTACCTTGTTAATATATTGTATCGCCCTGTGAGGCATCAGGCTTTTGGCTTTTCTACAATTTAGGTTTTGGGGTAGTCCTTTTTAGAGAGAAGACTCTGCTAAAATTTTGGAAACCCCTGAGGACTTAGCTGTGTGAGTCTTATTTTCATTTGAGGATGAATGTTCCTAAGGGGGGAAGAATGTAACACCCCGCCTGTTTAAACATTTAAATTAACCCATCCTTTCAGAGTGAGAATAAGAGTACTTAATATGTTAGGAAGGTGTTTTACAAGGTATTATAATCGTGTAATGGTCGTATGTTCAGTTTTGAAGTCAAGCAAGTGGAAAAATAAAAATCGACAAAAGTTATCGTAAGTTACTTTGTTAAATTCTCTGAAATTTAGGCTAAATGTCTCGGAGCTTTTCTCCCAATTTATAAAGATTTAGAAGACCACCGACCTATCAAATTAAAGGTCTACGATTCTAGTTTCCAATGCACAAAATTGTTCATCTATATGAATTTAGAATAGAAAGATATTTGTATTTTTGTGAGACTGCACAAGAAGATACATCAAGTGGGCCCAAGGTCGGTGGAAGGATATATATAAACACTTTCTTTCATTTCTTCTTTATATTTCACAATCTAAAGCTCACAAAAATGAGATAAAAGTCCCAAATTATCCGTAGATTCTTGTGATCTTATCTTGGAAGCTTTATGAAAGTTGCTCTACGTCGCGAGCTTATCATTTTGGTATAGTTTTCCTTATTGATTTCGTGATATTAATTTGTGGGTGTTGTGGCAGTGACTTATTTCCCTATAGGGTGTTCTTAGTGCTGTCATGAGGGTGTATAGCAAATTAAGAACATCATTTTATTTGTTTATACCTACTTTAGACCTCAGGTAGTATTTTACGGCTAAACTTTGTATCTTTTATTAGATTGTCATAGTACCTTATCTTTTTGTGTGTTGATTGTGATCCTTCCATGTTTTAGTATCACGGGGGGTACGAGAAGAAGTCATTAGGCTGCTCAAAATCATCAAAAAAGGGATGTTAAGGCTATTCCCTTCTTTCGGCATGTTTCCTTAAAGCTTAGGAGCAATACAATAAGATTGTTATTATTGATGTACTCGTAGCCGTGATTGCTGGTTGTTGGCTGCTTGAGTTGTTATATTCCTTCAATATCAGGATTATTATTCTTTTAGTAGCGTCCCTATGTTAGAAACGGCTTAGATACTATTCATATAGGTTGTTTGTAGCTAAGTTGCTTGCCTTCGGGCTATTGGATTATTCATTATTGCCCTCAGGGCTATTGTGGTTAGCTTCAAAAATGTGAATTTTGCCTTCGGGGCTACGTATAGCTTTCCTAAAGGACTATTGAGATAAGTGGAAGATTACGGGTTATTCCAATTGCCTTTGGGTCTAATATGAAGCCAATGGGCTATTGTGGTTACCTACGGAGTTATATTAAGGCTTGTTCACTTACTGGCTACTTGATTGCCTAAGAAGGCTACATGTTGATACCTAGGGGGTTATATTGATGGCTAAGAGGGCTATGAGATGCCTATGAGTCTATATGAATGCGTTAGAGGGCTATATGAAGCCTATGAGGCTATAAAAAGATAGTGATTGCCTTTAGGGCTATATAAAGAATGCCTAATGGGGCTATTATGAAATACAACATGCCTAATGTGCTACTGGACATAATGATGGCCTTCGAGGCTATGTGTAAAGTGCTTGAGGGGCTATTAAGATGTAATGACTACCTACAGGGCTAGGGGACTATCCGTAGAGGTATATAGATAGAATTGGCACCTTTCGAGCTTATGGGGTCCGGGTAGGTGGTCTTGTTTGCTATTTGTACCTTCCAAGCTTATGGTGGCTCGATTAGGTTATTGTTTGATTATTATTGGTATGTTATGATCTAGGAGCAGGTCGGTATGATCGGTTATCTTTGACTCTCTGATCTAGTTGCTTTCAGCACTTTATAATTTATGCACAGTTGTTATCTTACCTTACATGCTTTGTACATAATCTTGTATTGATGCCCCATTGCTTGGGGGTATTGTATTCATGCCTGCAGGTCTCGACAGACCTTCCCAGTCGAGTCCCAGCAGGTTGGCTAGGCCCTTTCTTCCGGAGTGGCCAGAGCTTTTAAGGTTTCTTGGCTTTTATTGTAGATAGCTTCTAGGTAGGCCAGGGCCCTGTCCCAGCCAAGATGTATTACTCTTAGAGGCTTGCATACTTTTGGTCATATAGATATGCATTGTCGTCCATACTGGCCTCGTTGTTTTGTTTTTTTGGCATAGTGACTTGTTGTACTTTATCGTATATGTACATATATGCTCAGTTTATGTGTTTCTAGAGAGCATGGTGGCCTCGACGACCCGCATAGGATTTTGTTTATATTCTATATGAATTGCTAGAGGTTGCTGAGGTTATTATTGGTCTTGTTGACAGGGGCCTTGTTGGCCGAGATTTTATCTTTAAGCTTAGATATACTTATTTATTTTCATGATTTTGTGACTGATAGTTTGCCAGTAGTGTATTTTTCCAGCCAGGGCCGGCTCAGGTCTAAGTTGGCATCAGATGCCAGTTACATCTCTACGTTGGGGAGTGACAATCTAGGCCCGAGGCTATAGCATGGATCGGACAGAATGTCAGGTCAATTATCTTGTTTTGAGGGTGTTTTACCTTGATTGACTGATATTCTCTAAACATGGAATCATATCTCATTACTTCATTACATGGCTATTGGTTTTGGAAATGAAAGAAATATATGATTTTTGGTTCAAATTCAAGATTTTACTTAACCACTTATTTTTGAAAGAAAGGAAAGTACTACTGTTATGCTGGTCCGAGGGACGTTTTTGGATCCTTTATCTATTTTGCTTTCCTATTGATGGTCTAAGGCATGATTCTGGGTGGCCCGAGGAGCACATATTTAAGTTTTACTTTTATGCATATGTTGATGAGCTCGACGTTCCTTTCGGGAACCCGGGGTACTAGAAACTTTATTTTTACTTTTATGCATTAGCTATACTCCACATCATATCATCTTATGATGCATTGTACTGAATTATCTATGTGTACTTGGAGTGTTTTACCTGTTTTATCCTTTTTGTCTTCACCGTCAGATAGATAGTTCTATTTGCTGTTAACAACTAGATTTAGGTGGATCTCTATAGCTAGTTTATTTTCTTATAGCTTATTATATATATTATATTTCTAAGTTTGGTCGGCCTATGATGCCTACGGGGTACATGTTATTTTAGTACTCATACTACACCCTGCATCTTTTTTTAATGTAGCAGCTAGTATGAGCCACCCTCATTGACCCTCCAGTCATTCGTAGCCAGCTGCTGTTCAGATCATGGTGAGCTCCTGGCATTTTGAAGACCTATTTACTTCTTTCCATCTATATACATGTCTATATTTTTATATGTTTGGATAGACAATACATGTTGAATATCTATTCCATACTTTAGATGTTTTTGTACCAGTTACATCAAGTCCGGGGTTAGTCTGGTAGATGTTTTGTCTTCTCGGGCACTTTGGGACTATTTTTATATATTTATTATTGTTGGTATTTATATATATCATTGTCCCCCTTCTTGTATAATTCTCTCACATATTTTATTATTTAAATTATTTTATTATACTTCTGCATTCTTGGGGTTGGCTTGCCTACCGGGGGGTTGTATAGGCGATATCGCGGCCTGATTTTAGATCGTGGTATAACTAAACTAACGCACAGTTGCATAAGCACTATCAACCATTTACACCAAATATTTATAAATAAAAGAGACAGTCACAGCTACATAATAATTAATTAAAAGTAAAGTGAATTTACATCTACCAGTCAAATGCATTTACATAGAATGAAGTCATAACTGCCAAAACTATTGCAGTCATAACTACCAAAATATTGTCCTAAAATGTAATCACCACTGCCAAAATTATTTAAGTTATAGCTACTAAAATATTATCTTAAATACAATCACAACTTCCAACATTTACACCAAACTAACATGATACACAAAATAAACCAAGACAGCTTAGATGTTGTGAGAATGAGTATTAGAGCTTTCTTGATTCAAATGTGCAGCTTTGAACTTTGTCTCCGTTTACTTTTTTTCTCTTATTTCTTCAAATTGCCTGGAGGTCATAACTTTTTTTTCTCTCTATTTTACACTGATTTTTGGTGTATATCCAATATTTTCAGTCATATTTGTTGATGACTTGACACTTTTAAACCTCTCGTAAGGCATTTCAGGTTGCTCAAATGAAGATAGTTAGTGTTAATGTTCGTATCAATTATTGTAAATAAAATTTAAATAGTAAATAAAACTTATATCAAGGATAGTACATCCACTTTGTGTCTGAAGTATACCTATTTCAATCATTTTTGATCTGCAAGTACCAGCACCCTAAAAAAGAAAAAAAGAAAATATTAAGTAAAATAACTAGTTTACAATACACACATTAAGTAAAATATCTTTTCTTTTGAACTTTTTGGTCTACCCTTCCTCTTCCAATTGGAGTAATATTTGACACCCTTGTTGTACTCCTTCCTCTTCCAACAATAGGTATTGCAGCAAAAGATGGGCCTAAACTTGGACCTGCACTTGGGCTTGCAGCAGAGGATGAACTTGGGCCAGGATTTGTATTAGTGCCAGCAGTAGGTGCACCTCTAGGACAACTTCTTATTTTGTGACTCTTATTATGACAAGTGCTACATGACATCTCAATCCCTTTTTTGGACAGTTTTCTAGTTTTCTTGTTAATTTTACCTTGTTCTTTCTCTTTTTCTTGCTAGGCCTACCTGGCATTTTCCTAACAATAGGTGATATAACAAAAATGATTTGAGATTCTGGTCACATTTTCATATTCAAAATTGACTGAATAAAGTAGTTATATGTGTTTATGCAAGTGTCTCTCTTATATCAGTGAGAGATGTAGTTAACTGGTTTTAACTTTTTGTTGTGAAAAATAGTTATTGCATGATGACATGGTATACCCTTCAACATACATGATCTATAGTGAAAGTTTGTTTGGAAAGATTCCCAATATGTATGTATCCTTTATCAACCCCCTCATACCTTGTATCAGAATTTCATTTAATGTTGGACTTCATAGACCTAGCTTAATATATGTCAGAACTTTCATGGCCATCAGAGAAATGTCACTAATCCAAGTGTTGCAAAACTCTCTCATCTGCCCTATTATTTTCATCATTTTCACTTTTATCTCTTTTAACATTGTAATTAGAGTTTTGTTTCTTGCTCCTAGTATCCATACATTAAAACATTATTTCATGTTGTTGTCTATAATGTCATATTTTGTGAAAAAGCTGAAATAAATTTTGCTCTATCTTTCTGGGTTATAATACAACAGCTTATCCAGCAGTTTTTACCCACCCAACATCTTTATATAACTAATATTGTCCCTCAACCCAGCCTCAAAAATAGACCTTGCACACCTCTAAAAATATTTTTTTTCTCAATGTCTCTACATATAGAGGACTTTGACCAGTTTGCAAGGACATGCCTAGCACACATCTAATGTTCACCATTGGGTAGATGTTCTTTTACAATAATTTTTGAACCCTGAAAAAAGCAAAGAAACAAGGAACATATCATCTAGTTAAACAAATATACAGTTATATGAAGTGAATTAAATAAATATTTTTTACCTTTTGCATGTCTGTTATTACTGTCAAATCTGTCCCATGTTCCAGCTGAAGATCTTTTTTCGCAATCCTGATAAACCAACTTCAAGTGAACTAATTTTCAATCTCAACTACTGTTCATGTTAGTAACAGCATTTGATTGTTTCCATCTTTATAAATAGCAACTAGTAACTGTCCTTTTGAGACTCCCTTCAAAAATAATCACCCAAATCAATGCACTTTCTACAATCAGCCATGTAGGACTTCTTTATTGCATCAAAACATATGTAAAGGCTTTGAAATATTTTTCTACCACCTTCAAATATTTCATCATGGAGCTTAACTAAAAATGTACTACCTGAATTTGATCTTAGCAACTCATCTTTATAATTTAAAATTCTCCCAAATTCAAAATTATAGTCACCCATCGATTTTGCTAACACTTTATTTCTGGATCTCCTACACATTGTTCTTTTAACATGTAAATTTGATTCCTTTTTAATAAGCAGATGAAATTCAAAAAATTTAATGTTGGGTTGTTCCTTTATCCTCTCATTGTAGTAACTAGATAAGAACTTGATATTCCAAAGTTTATTCCTATTAGTAAGATTACATTTGTGAATTGGATTGTAGGTTTTTACGATAAAATTCATGGTGGTCCTAGAATCAAAGCTAGCAAAAAGAAGCCAAGAATAACTAGTAGTACACCTAACCCTTATCCTTGTAAGTTCATTAACATGTTTTTCAATTGTAACATGTTCAGCAACAATATATTTAGTAGCAGAAGCTCTAAATTCATTAACATTCTCAAATACAAGTCCTAATTCTCACACAACTTCCTGACAGTCTGAATCATATACAACCCTAATTGCCTTTTTCATTCTATTCAACCACCTGTTCAACCTCCCCTTCTTCATCAGTTAAGTCTTCTAAATCTGTTTCCAAGCTGAGATCATCATCTGATGGATAAAAAGGCTCATCACCATCTAGCTTACCCTCCAAGCTGTTTCTATCACCAGCTACAAATTCATCACAGCCAGCATGTGGCCCCTTTCTTTCAGTTCCTAACTTAACTTGTTCAGGAATAACTGGTCTTTCTCCCATTTTTCTTTTCTTTCTATTCCTCTTTTTCTTTCTAAGACCTCTTAAATCTTCATCCATATCACTCCCAACATATACTTCTCCATCAATTGATTCTGTATCTGAATCTAGATCAGATTCAGTCCTACCAGTCTTACTTTCAATTTGTGAAGATTCAGCAGTAGTAGAAGCAGTAGGAGGAGGGATAGGAGCAGTAGAAGGCTGGATAGGATAAGGCATAGGAGCAATAGTTATATTGGACAATAGGAGGGATATTTGGATCTGTAGAAGGTTGGACAGGTGAGACTGTATTTGGATATCTAGAATGGATATCATTACTATTTTTAGATTCTCTCTCAACACCCCCAATGTCTTGACCATTGTCTTTATAAAAATATACACCACTTTTACCCTTTACATGACTTACATATTCACATTGTCCAAGGTCATATTCTAAAATCTTCACATAATTCCTCAATTCAAAATAAGACAACCTATCTATATCAACATCTAAAAAGTCAATAATTATTCCCCTAACATATGGTTTTTTCCTTCCCGTTTCCCTTGTTCAAAATATCACCATGGTAAACTCTTAAAGTGATTACTTCAAAACTCATAATAACCTAAAAATAATATTAAAATATCAATTTGGTTATCCTTGACCACAACAACAGTGTCAAGTTTCATCCTTGATCACGACCAAAATAATAACACACACCACAAGAATAAAAAAATTACAGTCAACAATAACTATAAGTGTCACTACTTATTTTATTACATATTGAAGCTTATACCCAATTATTAATACTGTAATTTTGAAAGATAATTAAAGATGAAAAAAAATCCTAGATCAAATTGCAATAAAAATTTATAAAGAGATATGGGGATAACCTTTTAGCTATGTAGAACAGTAGATGCTCCACCAATATGATTGTAACCTTTAAATTTGACAGTAACTCTAGATTCCAATATGACATGATTTTGAACAACAACGGATTAGGTTTATGATTATAGAAGCAAAGGAGTTTGGGTCTATGATTATGAACAATAAAACACTAAGAAAATGGATTCATCATCTCTTTCACGGGTGATTTGATGAGTTAGCTTTTGTTTCTAAGAGATATACGATTTAGGTTTTGATTTTATGAGTTGTCGATTGTTATTCTATCGGGTTGGATCGTGTTGGGTGAAATGAAATAGGTTGGGGGGAATAAAATGAGTTGGCTATAAAATGAAATGAAATTATATTCATTTAATATGTGGCATCACTAGAGGGCACGTGTTCTCTACACCACTCATTAAACATGTGTATAGGTGTCGCGAGAGGTATATAAATTCAGTTTTATATAGTACAAGTGTGTATTAAGTCATTTCAATAGTTTAGGTGTGTCTTCAGCTTTTCGAATATAGTTTAGGATGATTTTGATGTTCTTTACCTTAAAAAAAGTAGATCAATAAAATAGACTTGCTCGCTTTAGTGATTGGTCACATCATTCAAATTAAAGTGCATTGAATGAAAAGAAGAAAATAAGTAAAAATAGCAAAAAACAAATAAATTCTTGGCCAAGGAACGATGCTACATCATCTTGCCATGGACCATAATTTTTTATGATATACAAGGGAGTTCATTGTTGAGTATGGGTTGATTTGTAGTAAAATCAAATCAAATTAATTTAGTCAAATTTTTTTATTCTTAAAATTAAACCAAATTAATATAATTCATATTTATTGACTTGGTTATTGTCAGTTTGATTTGATTTTTTTTATTTTTAAGAAACATAATGATATTTCTATATTTTAATTTTTTTCCTACAATTACAAAAGAATATTCCATCATTTTCCAGCTTATAAACTGTTATTAATCTTTTATTGTGGTGGTTATAATTTTCTTGGATTATGGAAAAAATATTTTAAGATCTATAAGCTATAATCAATTGAATAAAGTTGATATATAAATCTCATAATTGTTTCTTTGAATAAATGAGTTTAATGTATAAAGTTCATTATCCTAATAGAGATAAAAATATTTGTTTTGTGAAAAAGTATACAACGTATTTAAAAAAACAAATATATTGTATATATATCTATATATCTATATTATATTAAAGTGTGAAGAAACTTATAATATAATTTAAATTTTTTGTCCTTCATTAAAAGACTCTGCAATAGATAAAACTGTTATTTACTATTTTATTCAAATTATTATTTAATTATCTTATAATATTGACTTCTAAAATATATGGTAAGAGATATTAGAAAAATTAATGTACACTCCTAAATATATGTATATATATGGACAGTATGGGATAAACCGAAGTAAAAAGAGATCTAAAAGGAAAGACTAAACTCTAAAATAGTACATTAATTTTTTTTTAAAATAAAATAAATACACGTAGTACATTAAAAAAAACTGTCCTATAATTGCATTTTGGCATACGTTAATATTTATATTTTATTTTACTTATATAAATTTACTAAAATATGTATTTAAAATCAAAATAAATATGTATAGTATATATTACAATTATAATTAAAAGCCATTTAAGCACTTTAGAATATATAACCATTACCATTTATTAAAATAAGATATTACATTAATTTTAACGTTAGTTATTATTTAATTTTTATATATTTATTATTTGATGCGATACACACGTGCAATGCACGTACACTAAACTAGTTATATTAAAAGTGTGAAGGACCTTATAATGTGATTTAAACTTTTTGACCTTCATGAGAAGACTCCACAATAGACAAAATTATCATTTACTAGTTTCCTCAAATTACTAGTTATTTTTATATAATTATAATTACCAATAGACATTTAATTATTACCTAGCTAAAATATTGCACTTCTTTTCATACCTTGGTGTAGACATCCTTTTTTTTCTACGAATAACACCAAAGTTCTCTATTTTTTTGTTGAAATAAAAAATTGTCGTCTGTTTGATTTAGGGTTTTTTGATTTTTTCTTTATTTGGGATTCTTGCTATCAAGTAGGTTTAAGTTTAGTTTTAATATTGCCTCTATATAAATAATTTCACCGTATTCACACCATTACAATACAAAATATATATACGACAATCTTTATAGATGTAATTTTCATTTCTTTTAGTATTAAAGTTTTATATTAGATTTGACTCTCTAATGTAACAAGGCCAAGAGAAAGTTGTTGACGATTAAGAAGTCGAATCTTTTATTTTGTACATATTAATTGATAAATTCCTTCATATTTTAATAAATTGAAGTAAACGATACTTGAAATAGTATGTTCATGACCTTTTTAGCATTCCTTATATCCGAAATAGTGTTTATACCAATTTCTTTTATTGTTGCAATACAATGAGAGGTAACAAAAGCTGTTTTTCAGAAGATATATATATATATATATATATATATATATATATATATATGCGGTATACACGTGCAACGTTGTCACGCTTCGAGTCTACACTCTGGACGTAACACGGTACTTAGAGCCATAAGTGACCCCAAGCTAACCCATGATCTGGAATATACTAAGCATTCTAGTTAATAAAAACTGAGCGAAAGCTAGACTAATTTAAAAGTATTTGCAAGCTTTCTTAAAATAATTGAGAATATCTGATTATCAAATTAAGTCTGGAAAACAAAATCAACTAAAGTAGATGAATGCCTGACTCTATGTTCGAATGCCCCTACTACTGATGAGTTGCTAGGACAAGCCCCAGCTAACTCCAAATACTGAAAATTAAAGTAAATAAAAAAAAAGCATCATAAAATCCATTCTCGGATGATGAGGACTCACGTACCACTGGTACTCGCTGAAGTGGCACTGGAGCGTACTGATCGTGATGCTAAGACTGAGCGCCTGAACCTGCATCATGATAGGATGCAACACAAAGAGTATGCGATCAGTATTTTGAATGTACTGAGCATACGGGATGTTCAAGCTAAAATATAATCGTATATACTAAAAATACTGATAAGCTGTTCAAACTGTAAACTGAACTTCTAATACTCAGGCCCAAACATAATATGCATAAAATCTGAAATGCAGAAATATTCTAAAAATATAATAAAAATAATGAAGTTGATCTGGGGGCCAAGCACATATCTACTGAGTCTAATTCTGTCATTATCCAGACCGTCGTGAGTGGCACCCACCCAATCTCCGGGTGAGCGAACCATCAATGACCCCGAACTTAACCATTCTAAAAGCTCAAAATGAGTGTGCAAGAAAATAAACTAGCAATTCAATAACAATCTCAATACTATTAAAAATAACCTGCGAAAAATCCTTCCCTAGGACCTGAAAGTCATCGTACCAAAATATTCTACCAAAACTGTCTAGAGAATATGGAGATGCAACCGCAAAATAAACAATAGTCTAAGCCCGAAATAAGTAGGCTATAACTAAAATGAAGAGACCAAGGTAGCTTGATCAAAGCAGCTCACCCTTGATGTCTGGAAACGTTGGGACTACAGGTGAGGTCGCGTGTCAACCGCTGGAAGATTGCCTGTACTCACAAAAAGAAAAGCAAGTCCAGAATCAATACACAAACACCATGTACTGGTAGGATCATCGTCCAGCTCCAATAAACATAATATGAACTGTAAACCATAACATAGTAAGGTACAGGAAACATGTAATAAGTCAACAAATAGCTAGATATTAAGTTCCTCTCTTAGCTTATTAACACATGAACTAAATATCAATCATTGATCACACACAAAACAACAACATATACCCTTTTTTCACATAACTCAGACCCGCCAAGGATCCCCCTAACAACACCTAAGTGTTAGACATGCAATCTCGGTCTACACTAAGACCAACGCACATTTTAAATAAATTAACCGGCCTCTTATGGACCACAAGAAGAAGTCAAAATTCAGAAACACAATCCGGTCCACTCATGGAACCATCAAAAGCAAACAACAATGCAATGAAATAAACTCGTACAAGGTGTGGTACCAGAGCCAACCATTATGAATTTCTCGTACCAGACATGGTACCTGATCCAATTGTTAGTATACCCATACCAGGCATGGTACCCGAGCCAACCGTTAATAATTCTCGTACCATACATGGTACTCGAGCCAACCGAATGTCATAACAAGTCTAATCAATCACAACCAATGAACAAACATACTTGTAAAACCAATAAGAAAACAAAGAATTTCATTCCACAAAATTGATTACCAGATAACTAGACATTCACAATTTATTTCATACACATGCAACTCATACACTACTACGAAATAGTGCGTGAACACATAATGCATATTAGAAATCAATAACCATCACCTACCTCAAAATATTTCAAGCTCTACTCAACCGGAGCTTTCCCATTTTCCGAAGTTCTTGCCGGTTCTTGGCCTAAAATAACACACAATAACCAAAAATCAATCTTTATGGCCTACTAATAACCCAGATTATGCAAAATCCCAAACCCCAGGCCAACCATGATCATTCCACCCCTTTCCCGGGATTTTCCACCATTAATTCACCTATTCTTAGCATTTTTCATTTCTACAGTTAGAGAATTAAGGTCACATGATCATAATCTAATGAAATTATCAACACCCAAAAACTTCTACACCCTAGAATTTCCTTTTTCTCCGGATTCTACCATCCTAGGTCATTCCAAACCTTTTTCCAAGTCTACCCCTAGTAACTCTATAGCGTAGGGAAGAGAGTATGGAGTTTGGGGAGTAGAATTCTTACCTTTAGGATGAAAATTGGTGGAAAACTGATGAAAATCGGCCAAAATTGCCTTGCCATTCTCCCAAAATGTGTTGAAGAAAAATTGACGATTTTGGGAAAGTTTCTGCATTAAATCCCATCATGCTCCGCTATAGCGGTCCGTTCCGCTATAGAGGTACTGCCGTAGCGGAGTCCACCGCTATGGCAGAGGCTGACTGACGTTGACTTCCTCTTAGCGATAATTTCTATGCTATAGCAGAGGTTGCTATGGCGGTGTGTCAACTGCTATAGCAATTGACACGGGACAGAAAGTAGTAAATCCTCTCAAAAGGGTCCATTTTATAACAAACTCATTTTCCTGACATTCCAGAACAACCCCTTCATGTCAACCACGATACCGAGAGTTTTACTTACCCGAATTTGATTCTGAAAAGACTCACGAACTCCTTTATGTCTTAGCTACCCGGAAAACTAGCTCAAATCAAGATACTTTACCCAATCCTTACCCGAATTTCCCTAGACCATAGCTTGCTCAAAAATTGATCGAGACTAACCTAGCCCAAAATTTTCAACTCCTAGCCTCGAAAGTTATCTGACTCAAAACTTGGCATGAAACATTTACCCGTAATGACGAACTCGGTCGTTAGAACAGATACCAATTTACCCATCGTTCATCCCCGAATGATCCAACCCGAAATTGCAGAAGTAAAGAAGGGGAAGTGTAGTAACTGAATCCTCAAACAAGTAGGGTACTTGTCCCACATGTCCTTTTTGGTTTCCCAAGTGGCTTATTCAACTGGACGATGCTTCTATTGAACCTTTACTATGTTGATCACCTTTGTCCTCAATTTCTGGACATCCCGATCAAGAATCATAATTGTTTCCTTTTCATAGCGCAGATCCTTATCAAATAACACCTTATCCCACATGATGAATTAGTCCCCATCCCGATGGTATCACTTTCGAATGGATACATAGAATACCGGATGGACACCCGACAAACTGGATGGCAGTGCTAACCGGTAAACCACTGGCCCTACAATCTTAAGAACGTTGAATGGCACGATGAACTGAGGGTTGAGCTTGCCCTTCTTACCAAAATGCATAACTCCCTTCATTGGTGACACTTTCAATACCACTTGTTCACCAATCTGAAAATCCATGTCCCTTACCTTTGCTTGTGCCTCCCTCACCAAGTCCACGCCCAAAGGCTTTACATCGACTTCCTCAAACCACCCTATAGGTGACCTACAACCCCTTTCATACAGCGCTTCAAATGGTGCCATGTCGATGCTGGAGTGGTAGCTATTGTTGTAGGAGAACTCGCACAATGGTAGAAACTGGTCCCAATGAACCTCGAAGTCAATCACACATGCTCTCAGCATGTCATCCATTACTTGGATCGTCCTCTCTGACTGACCATCAGTCTGAGAATGGAAGGCTTTACTGAAGGTGAGTTGAGTGCCCAACTCTTCATGTAACTTACCCCGAAACCTAGAGGTAAACTGCGTGCCCCTGTCTGAAATGATAGACAGTGATACCCCGTGCAATCTCACGATCTCCTTCATACACATCTTTGGCAATTGTTGCAAATTGTAGTAGACCCTGACCGGAATAAAATGAGCTGACTTGGCCATCCTGTCCATAATGACCCAAATGGAGTCATACTTTCCCAAAGTCTTGGGAAGACCCACCACGAAATCCATGGCTAGCCTTTCCTATTTCCACTCTGGAATGGGCATCCTCTAAAGTAGTCCTGCAGATCTTTGGTGCTCATACTTTACCTGCTAGAAATTTTGACATTTAGACATAAAATCAACTATGTCCCTTTTCATCCCGGGCCATCAATAAAGCTGCCTCAAATCCCTGTACATCTTGGTTACACCCAGATGAATCGAATACCGCAAGCCATGAGCCTCTGACAACACTTTCTGAATGATGTCATCAACTCGAGTGACACAGATCCTCCCTTTGAAATTCAACACCCCCCAGCATCAAACGTGGTGTCCTCGGACTCTCTGAATATTACCTTGCTTCGAAGCCTGCTCAACTGCGAATCTTGAAACTGTTTGGCTTTTATCTCCTCTATGAAGGTGGATTTGACCTCAACACTAGCCAACACTCCACCCCATTCTGAGATACCCAGGTGCATGAACTTGGATTTTAATGCCTGAATCTCCTTTGTTAATGGTCGTTTGGACACCCCCAAACAAGCCAAACTGCCCATGCTAACTGTCTTCCGGCTCAATGCGTCTGCCACCATATTAGCCTTACCCAGATGGTACTGAATGGTCACATCATAGTCCTTTAATAACTCCATCCACCTTCTCTACCTCAGATTTAAGTCCTTCTGAGTAAATACATGCTGCAGACTGCGATAATCAGTGAACACCTCACACTTGACACCATAGAGATAGTGTCTCCAAATCTTGAGTGCAAACACCACCACTGCCGACTCTAAGTCGTGGGATGGGTAATTCCTCTCATGGACTTTCAACTACATGGATGCATAGGCTATCACATTCCTGTCTTGCATCAACACAGCACCCAAACCCAAATGTGAAATATCACAATAAATAATAAAATCCTTACCTTCCACCGGCAATGAAAGGATGAGAGCCGTGGTAAGGAGTGTTGTGAGCTTTTGAAAGCTCTCCTCACACTTGTCTGACCACACAAACGGTACATCCTTTTGAGTCAACCTTGTCATGTGAGAAGCAATAGATGTAATGTCCTTGATAAATCTATGGTAGTAACCTGCAAGTCCCACAAAATTTCTCACCTCAGTCACAGAGCTAGGCCGGGCCCAATTCTTGACTGCCTCAATCTTCTGGGGATCCACTATTACCCCCTTTTCTAACACTACATGCCCCAAGAACGCGACTAAAGTCAACCAAAATTCATACTTGGAGAACTTCGCATAAAGCTTTTGGTGCCTCAATATGTCCAACACAATATAGAGATGTTCAGCATGCTCCTCCCTACTCTTGGAGTAGATCAAAATATCATCAATAAAAATGATGACGAACGAGTCCAAATAAGATTTAAACACCCCATTCATCAAACTCATGAATGCCATCGGCGCATTAGTCAACCCAAATGACATCACTAGGAACTCGTAATGCATATACCGAGTCCAAAAAGCAGTCTTAGGAATGTCCTCGGGCCTAATCTTCAACTGATGATACCCTGACCTCAAGTCAATTTTTGAGAACACAGATGCACCTTGTAACTGGTCAAACAAATCATCTATACGGGGTGAAGGGTACTTATTCCGGATGGTCACCTTATTCAACTGCTTGTAATCTATGCACATCCGCATACTACCATCTTTTTTCTGCACAAACAAGACTGGAGCACCCCAAGGCAAAGCACTGGGACAGATAAATCTCTTATCTAGGAGTTCCTCAAGCTGAGTCTTAAGTTCCCTTAACTGTGCCAGATCCATACGATATGGAGGAATAGGAATTGGGCGAGTGCCCGGCTCCAAGTCAATACAGAAATCAATATTTCTGTCCGGAGGCATACCAGGCAAATCCACTGGAAACACCTCCTGAAACTCTGAGACAACCGAAACTGACTCAATAGATGGGGACTCCACACTATCATCCCAGAGATGAGCCCAAAAGGCTAATCACCCTCTCCCCACTAGCTTCCTAGCCCAACGAAAGATATGATCTTAATCGACTTAGTCCTGTACACACCTTTTCACTCTAGCCTATCCTTATCCGGAATTTCTAGAGCCATAGTCTTGGTGTTATAATTCAATACAGCATGATAAGGAGATAACCAGGTTATGCCTCAAATGATATCGAAGTCTACCATATCCAGAATTACCAAGTCTACCAAAGTATGCAACCCCACAAAAATTATAGAGCAAGCACAATAAACATGAGTCACAATCACGGACTCTCCAAACGGGGTGGAAACATGGATAAGGGAATCAAGGATATCCCAAATCAAGTCCAGACCCAAAGCAAAATCCACAGATACATAAGAGTAGGTAGAACCTGGGTTAAAAAGTACCGAAGTCATCCTATCACATTCCAGAATTGTACCTGTGATCACTGCGTCTGATGCCTCTGCCTCAGACCTTCCTGGAAAAGCATAACATTGAGCCCGGTCATCAATCCGAGCTACTTCCTTGGCTGGCTGTGTCATACCCCTGCCTGCGCCGCTGTTCCCCCTGTCTCTTCAGCCTCCCTGAAAGTTACCTCGTCCACCCTGTGAATGACCTCTAGCATGGCCGCCTCTACCTGCCGAGACCACAGCCTTAGACTATTGCTGAGCTTGATTACCAGTCTATCTGTGAGGGCACTCCCTCTTAAAGTGGCCCAGATCACCACAATGGAAACAACCACGATCAAGCGAAGGCCTGCTGGTAGATGTGTAAGAAGATCCCTAGCCCCGAGGAGCCAAAAACTGTTGATTAGCTCCCGAATGACCACCTGTAGCAGCTAGCAAAATCGACTGAATAGGATGGGCAGTTACACCTGCTGATTGTGGCCCCTGAAGTGCGATCCACTGAAGTTTCCATCATCTCGGGGCCTCTTGGCTAACACTTTAGCCTGACCAACCTGCTTGACCCCTTCTCATTTCTTAACATAATCTATTACCTCATTGAAGCACTTCCCTGCTGAAGTCATGTGCACATATAACACTTGTAAGTCCGTATTCAAGCCCTTCACAAATAATTGAATCTGCTCCTCCTAAGAACCTAACAAATGTGCAACAAAACAAGACAAGGCATGAAACTTAGCCTCATAAGCAGAGACTGACATTTTACTCTGTTCCAGAGCCAGGAACTCATCCTTTTTGCGATCTCTCAAAGTGTGAGCCACATACTTCTCTAAGAAAAAAGCGTGAAACTGCTCCCAAGTCAGTGGGGGCAAAGCAGATGACCAACATTCCACATGAGACCTCCACTACTGCTTAGCATCACCCTGCAGCTGAAAAGTGACAAACTCAACCCCATGTTGTTGCACAATGCCCAGCTTGTGCAACCTCTCATAACAGTCCAATATGAACTCATAAGCATCTTCCTTTTCAGTGCCCTGAAATGTAGGAGGATTCAACTTTAGAAATTTAGTCAACATCTCATGCTCATTCCGTGTCATAACTGAACCTAGCATTGGTTGGAAGAAGTCATCTGTGCCCGACGCAGGCATCCATTCTAGGAGATGCAGTAACCACTGGCTGAGTACCCAGAACCTGATCTGCAATACCCATGGAGTTGACTCCCCCACCAACCAGACCACTCAGAAAGGACCACACGTGTTGAAATGCTTCGGGTGTGATAAGGGGAAGGACTGCACCTCCAGCAGGTGCGGCCTCTGCCTTCTCTACACCCTCCTCAACAGCAACCTCAACCTCCTCTTTGACCTGATCCTAGGGTAGGGGAGGGGTTGCCTCACGTGCTCCTATAATTTCCTGAGCTCTACCCCTAGCGGATGTTGCTCTACCTCGGCCCCTGCCCCTGCCCCTGCCCTTTCCCCTACTTTTGACAGTCGAGCTTACTGTTGGGATCGCTGGTCATGCTCTATTGTTCCTAGCGTTAACCATCTACGGATAAAAGAGTGAACAAAGTCAGATACCAATTTGTATCACCAGATACCAATTTGAATCAAGTTATAGCACGAAGAAAGAAAGAAGAGATAGTTATCCTAAAGTCCTATAGCCTCTCGAAGAAAAGTACAGACGTCTCCGCAATGTTTCGCAAGACTCTACTAGACCTATTTTGGTACTACGAGATCAACAAACCTAGGGCTCTAATATCATCTTTGTCATGACCCATACCACCGTGAGTGGCACCCACCCAACCCCCGGGTGAGCGAACCATCAACGACCCCTAACTTAACCGTTCTAACAGCTCAAAACCAGTGTACAAGAAAATAAACTAGCAATTCAATAACAATCTCAATACTATTAAAAATAACCTGCGGAAAATCCCTCCCTAGGATCTGAAAGTAATCGTACCAAAACATTTTACCAAAACTGTCTAGAGAATACGAGGATGCAACTCCAAAATAAACAAGAGTCTAAGCCCGAAACAAGTGGGCTATAACTGAAATGAAGAGACAAAGGTAGCTCGATAGAAGCAGCTCACCCTTGATGTCTGGAAACTTTGAGACTACAAGTGAGTTCGTGTGTCAGCTGCTAGAAGATTGCCTGTACTCACAAAAAGAAAAGCAAGTGCAGAATCAGTACACAAACACTGTGTACTGGTAGGATCATCGGCTAGCTCCAATAAACATAATATGAACAGTAAACCATAACATAGTAAGGTATAAGAAACATGTAATAAGTCAACAAATAGCTAGATATTAAGTCCCTCTCTTAGATTATTAACACATGAACCAAATATCAACCATTGGCCACACCCAAAACAACAACATATACCCTTTTTCACATAACTCGGACCCACCAAAAATCCCCCAAATAATACCTAAGTGTTAGACATGCAATCCCGATCTACACTAAGACCAACTCACATTTTAAATGAATCACTCGGCCTCTTATGGACCACAAGCAGAAGTCAAAATTCAGAAACACAATCTGGTCCACTCATGGAACCATCGAAAGCAAACAACAATGCAATGAAATAAACCTGTACCAGGCGTGGTACCTGAGCCAACCATTATGAATTTCCCATACCAGGCGTGGTACCCGAGCCAACCGTTAGTATACCCATACCAAGCGTGGTACCCGAGCTAAACGTTAGTAATTTCATACCAGGCGTGGTACCCGAGCCAACCAAATATCATAACAAGTCCAATCAATCACAACCAATGAATAAACATATATGTAAAACCAACAAGCAAACAAAGAAGTTCATTCACAAGACTGATTATCGAATAACTAGACATTCACAATTCATTTCATACACATACAACTCATACACTACTATGAAATAGTACGTGAACACATAATGCATATTAGAAATCAATAACCATCACCTACCTCAAAATATTCCAAGCTCTACTCAACCAGAGCTTTTCCATTTCTCGAAGTTCTTGTCGGTTCTTGGTCTAAAACAACACACAATAACCAAAAACCAATCTTTATGGCCTACTAATTACCCAAATTATGCAAAATTCCAAACCTCAGGCCAACCATGATCATTCCACCCCTTTTTCAAGATTTTCCACAATTAATATACCTATTCCTACCATTTTTCATGGATACATGAGGTCACATAATCATAATTTAATGAAATTGTCAACACCCAAGAACTTCTACACCCTAGAATCCCTTTTTTTCCTGGATTCTACCATCCTAGGTCATTCCAAACCTTTCTTCAAGTTCACCCCTAGAAATTCTATAGAATAGGAAAGATAGTATGGAGTTTAGGGAGTAGAATTCTTACCTTTAGGATGAAAATTGGTGGAAAACTGATGAAAATCGCCCAAAATCGCCTTGCCCCTCTCCCAAAACGTGTTGAAAAAATTTTGGCTATTTTGGGAAAGTTTCTGTATTAAATCCTATTACGCTCTACTATAGCAGTCCACTCTGCTATAGCGGTACTGCCGTAGCAGAGTCCACTGCTATGGCGAAGGCTGACCGGCATTGACTTCCGCTATAGCGATAATTTCTCTGCTATAGCAGAGGTCGCTATGGCAGTGTGTCAACCGCTATGATGATTGACATGGGATAAAAAGTCATAAATTCTCTCAAAACGGTCCATTTTACAACACACTCATTTTCGTGACATTTCGGAACAACCCCTTCATGTCAACCACGATATCGGGAGTTCTACTTACCCGAATTCAATTCTGAAAAGTCCTCCGGACTACTTTATGTCTTAGCTACCCAAAAAATTAGCTCAAATCAAGACACTTTATCCAATCCTTACCCATATTTTCCCAGACTATACCTCACTCCAAAATCGACCGAGACTAACCTAGTCTAGAATTTTCAACTCCTAAATTCGGAAGTTTTCTGACTCAAAACTTGGCATGAAACGTTTACCCGTAATGGAGAACTCGATCGTTACAAATTTTGTGGGAGAGTCTGTTAATCAACATAAATCATGGAGTCTGATGTATACGCCCCATCGAGAGGACACAATATACCTTGCCAGAGTATAGAGGCATGACTAGCGTGATCATTAATTCTGAGGCCCAATTGAGGGGATAAATTGACCTACGGTGGCATGTAGTTCTGGGACTTTGGGTAAGCTGGGCCCTAGTACAACTCGGTGCTAAGTACTACTCTCAAAATTGAATATTGATAGTTCATTTAAAACTGAAGTTTTGAAATGCTGCTTCAAAACTCAACTTGTCTGAAAATATTTTTCTGAAAAGCTGTAGACTGAAAACTGACTAATGTCATGATTTAAAACTGAATACTAACAACCTGACTGATTTCTTGGAGAAAAGCTAATTTATGTAGAAAAGTACTGAAAATTTGCAAGCCAAGTCTGTTTCATCTAAATTCCGAGGGTTATAAGAAAATATCTGTAAAACTTCATGAAATATCATTTAAACATGTCCGAAAAACATATAATATCATAAGTGAATCAATTCTGTAAAGAAATACATATTTGGGTGTGAACCCTAGAATTATAGAACTTGTAAAAAGTTGAATCTTTGGGCATGAGGGTGAAAGAAAACTCTCATTGAAGCCCACATACCTGAAGTTGAAGCTTTCTTGAACTAAGAATGGAGTTTGAAGCTTTGGAGAAGAAAGCCCTAGGTCTGTAGCTTGAGAGAGAACTTTTCTTTCTTTTCTGAAACTTAGCCGCTGGAATGAGAAAGTTAATTCTATGTGTGACTAAAAATCCCTTAAAATATACTCAAAATGACTTAGTATAGGATTTAAAAAATAGGAAAAAGTCTAAAATACCCCTGAAAAAATAAATAAAAAATTGCTGAAAATTCTCAGAATATGGTTCCACGGTTTGGTCGACGGATCGTAGACCTGGTCGATAGACCATCATCTAAATCGTGGTTCTGTACCTAAAATCTAAGGGTCCTCTGATTTTTTGGTTCACATCTGAAAGAATGGTCCGTGGAATAGATTGACGGACCGTCGACTGAGCCGTGGTTTTCAGCCTAAAATCGACACCTCTCTGATGACAAATCCACGGGTGACAGGATGGACCGTCATTCCAAACGATGAACTGTAGACCTGCCCATGGTATCTTGGGAAAATTTTTGACAAAGATCGGTTCACAGGTCAGTCCACAAGTCGTGATCTTGAACGACGGCCCGTGAATCTGATCGTGGATCCTGAAAACTCTGAATTTTCCTGCTGAATTCTATAAACATGTTGGTTCAGATCCCGAGGTGTTACAAACGCACATACTCTTAAACTAGTTATACGAAAAGTGTAAAGGACCTCATAATGTGATTTGAACTTTTTGTCTTTCATTAAAAGATCTTGCTTGGGGACAAAATTGTCATTTTACTATTTTTCTCTAACTATTATTTAATTATTGTTAAAATTTTACCTTATATATATAAAAAATATTTTTACTATTTTATTTAAGTAATATTTATAAAACACACAAAATAATAATAATAATAAGAAGAAGAAGAAGAAGAAGTTAATTTAGCTATAACTTTAGAAAAAATATTAAAAGTGGCAAAATTTAAGGGAAAAATCGGCAAGTTAATATAGGAAAATAAATAAATAAGGAAGAGCTCCATACCTAAAGAAGGGAAAAAGAAAGAGTCCTACTCAATCTTTTCTTTATAAACTAATAATATATATTTTTTGGAAAAATAAAAACTACCATAAAAATTATCAATATATATGCTATTTATATTTTTGGTTTTTTGGTTTTGGTATACTAATATTTATATATTTGGAAAAATAAAAGCTTCCATAATTATATATTTTTTTGGAAAAATAAAAATTTCCATAGCTTTTGATCATAACTACATTTATTTTTGACAAAATAAAAGGTTCCTACTATATAAAAATTGTCGTAGGAATAATATAAATAATTACTAATGCAAATCATGCGGGAGTCAAAAATCAAATCCTTTTTCAGTTACATGTTTGACGAGTGACGGTGTGGTTTGTTTTATCTTTCTTTTATAGGTTTGACGTGTGAAGTTGTTCAAAATTACTTGAATTGAGTTAATGTTATATCAATTAACTTTATCGAGTTTAGATTTTGCACCTACTTTTTCTTTCTTACTTAAACAGGTTTTCGTGCATTCAAAATAATTTCAGGTACTTATTTCATAATTTTGACTGTCAATTAAATTCATCTTCATATATTTGTTATTAGCTCATAATCATGGTTGTCAACTTATTCGGGTTAAGAATTGAAAAGAGTTGTAGTGCGCTGATTGTTGAAATCAAATTGCTATTTTTCAATCATTTAATCTTCTTTTATACATTTCATATTAATTGACGGTTTGACATGATGCACACGTGCAACACACTTACACTAAACTAGTAATTATAAAATATATGTATATAGTTTATCAATTTTGTTCATTTTTTATTTGGTTTCTTTTTAATAAAATCAAACCAAATCAAATATTATCCATTTTTTTAAAACTTAAATCCAAACCAATCAAAACCAAAAAGAATGACTTATCTAATTGGTTGGTTTGGTTTTTCGGTTTGGATCGGGCACACCGTGATAATATATACAACTATAGATGCTTACTAAGCTGTACACGGGGAGGTGGGGCAGTTGGCTAGAGCGTATGTCTCATAGCTTGTGAGTGATCCTGAACTCAAGAGTTCGCTGTGTAAGGAGGGTTGTGTCCAACTTGCCGTGGTGGTACGTAGAAGGTACTGCCTGCAAATTGGGTAGGAATTCAACTCTGGAATCTAGAAATTTACAATGAGATTGAGGAATCTATAATATTAGTAACTTACCTCAAACATTCACAACATAATCCCTTCCACAAACCTATTTAAGCTATACAAACAACCTCGGGGTTCACTAACCATGGAACATCCGTTGTCCACAAGGCTCCTAAGGAATTCGAGATCCTTATATTACTTTGTAGACATCAAAATTTTGTGGGACTCTACAAGATGAGTCCAATTTCTGTCAGGATTTCTTGGAGGCTACACTATCCTAAATCCTAGCTTGGAGACTACTCAACCTTAAACCCTAGCTTGGAGGCTACTCTACCCTGAACCAGCTAACACCTATATAAAGGGTAACATATTCCCTTAAAGAGGCATCTCAAAATTCTATAAACTCATGAGATATCCATAAGGAGATCAAGATGTGACTCTTTTATGGAGATCAAATAAATTCCAAGGAGGTTAAAATCATCCTATGTTCGAGAAATACGCTACTAACGACCCTCGAATCATGGAGAATATTTAGGAGAGAAGAATCAAGGGAGAAACAGAATTGTATTCACATCGTTTATCAATAAAATCTGTTTCTTCATATTTTATTTGTGATTGCAATTTATTTTCTGTCACATTAAAATTAATTGCAAACAAACTGGCACGCCCACTGAGACCAAATTTTCCCTTCATCTCTTCTCTCAGAAATCAGATAGGCAAATCTGGAGCCACAAAACAGAAAAGATGGAAATTACTTCAAGTCACGTCTTTGAGTTTCATCAAGTCTACACAACGACAAACCTTGAAGTAGGAGGCATTTGTAGACATCAAAATTTTGTGGGACTCTACAAGATGAGTCTACTTTCTGTCAGGGTTTCTTGGAGGCTACTCTATCCTAAACCCTAGCTTGGAGGCTACCCTACCCTAAATCCTAGCTTGGAGGTTACTCTACCTTGAACCAGCTCACACCTATATAAAGAGTAACATATTCTCTTGAAGAGGCATCTCGAAATCCCATAAACTCATGGGATATTCATAAAGAGATCAAGATATGACTCTTTCATGGAGATCAAATAAATTCTAAGGAGGTCAAAATCATCCTATGTTCGATAAATACGCTACTAACGGCCCTCAAATCATGGAAAATATTTAGGAGAGAAGAATCAAGGGAGGAACAGAATTTTACTCATATTGTTTATCAATAAAATCTATTTCTTCATATTTTATTTGTGATTGTAATTTTTTTTCTGTCACATATTAATCAGAACCAAAAATATCACAACAATCGTAGTATTTGATTTGAATATATGAGTGTTACAATCTCTATTAATCCTCTAATTCGTCTTTCCAAGTATGTAAATTCAAGGGCCGTTGAGCTTGATCTTGAGTTTGGTGGAATTAATCTTAAGTTGTGAATTTGATGAGTTTGATCTTGACTTGTGCTTGAATCCAAGGGCTTTTGAGCTTGATCTTGAACTGCTGGTCTTGATCTTGAGTTGTATGAACTTGAATGTTGAATTCTTGAACTTGTAGCTTGTAGAGAAATTTGTTGCATTTGATCCACGAGCTCTCTCTGTCTTCTTGTTAGAATTATGGTGTCTTTTCTGAATTATGGAGGACCCCTATTTATAGTTGTAGGAGGAAAGAATTATGGTAAGTATAGACTCTTCCCAGCCAATCAGATTGAAGTGATGTGACCATATTTGATTGGTCAGAATATGTCACTTGTACACGTGGCGTGTTTCTATTGGTCTTTAATTTGGATTGGCATGTTGCATCATTTTGATACATGGTATGATCCTATTGGCTCCTTCACTTGACTTGGCATGCCACGTCATTTGACACGTGGTGCCAAATTGGATTTCTAGAATAAGATGTCAACTTGGGCTTGGCAAAGTGGGCTCATCATTTGTAGCCCAAATTAATGGACTAGCCCAACAAGAATTGAACTTTAATTAATTTGTATTTATTGGACTTAATTATTTGTCCAATTATATTAATCCGCAATATTTATTTGGACTAATATATTTTAAATTTAATATAAACCTGAATTTCCTACGAATTTATATTTAATAAAATTTTGTTGTATACAAATTGCCCTTCTGGTTCAAAACTTATCGAGATATTTAATCTTTTAGAGACTTGGCTTGAAGCATTAACTTAATGCGTTAATTTTGTGTAAATTAAATAAATAATGGACCAAATATGTCATGGGAATATGTTGGACATTTCTTTGGTATGTTATGATTATTATTTATTTATTTATTAGAGATTCCACGTGTCATTGTTGAATCCATGAGGAGGGGGGTTTGACTTTTTTTTCTTGTCTGCATTTAATATTCTGCATATTATTTTACCATTTACTTATATTAGGCGGTGGCATGGCTGCTTTTTATAGCAACTTTCCTCTTTTCCTTGTTTTGTTTGTATTAGAATAGGATTATGAGCAACAATTTTTTCTCTTCCAAATATGTATCTCAGTATATGTTGTCGCCGCCTCCAATCGTGGTACTGAAATGATATCAAATTAGGAGTGACAACCGCCTCTACACATCTATAAATAGGACTGTGTGTCTCATTCAATAAACATCAATTTGCGCATTCTTTTGACAAAACGCTTGGAGTCGAGTTGCAAGCATCAACATCGAGGTAATCCCCCTTTTCTTCTCATGTTTTCTTCTATGGTGTCGTCTCTTTTTTGTAGGCTCAGAACAAGCAAAACTCACAAAGAGGTCGGTTCAAAGTGCGAGAGTTTAATATTGCCTCTAACACTTTGAGACTGACAAGTTCGGCTTCAAGTTTGGTATCTATGCAACAATTAGCTTACGGTGTGAGAGTTTAACATCGCTTTCGACACCTTGAGACTGACAAGTTTGGCTTCAAATTTGGCACTTATGCAACAATCATCTTACAGTGCGAGAGTTTAACATCGTCTCCGACACCTTGAGACTGATAACTCCAAGTTTGGCTCTTTTCGACGACATCTCTATGCAACAATCAGCTTAAGGTGCGAGAGTTTAACATCACGTCCGACACCTTGAGACTGACAATTCCAAGCTTGACTCTTTTCAATGACGTCTTCATGCAATAATCAGCTTAAGGTGCGAGAGTTTAACATCGTCTCCGACACCTTGAGACTGACAAATTCAGCTTTAAGTTTTGTTCCTTTGAATGACATACTCGTGAAAAGGCCAGCTTAAGCTGCAAAGGGATAAATTTGTCCACCTTAAGGCATGAGAATTGAACGATCCTTTTAAGGATAAATTCGCGAAAAGGCAGCTTAAGGTGCAAATGGACAAATTTTGTCCACCTTAAGGCATGAAAATTTAGAAGGACAAGGCTCGAAGACTTGGTAGATTCAAACTTTTGAAGACTTCAACTCGTAGACTCAACAACTTGAAAGAGTTCAACTGGCAGAGTTGCTAAACTTTGAGGACTTCAACTTGCGGTCTTGACAACTTTGAAGACTTCAACTCACAAACTTGGAGGTTTTTGACTTCAACCTGCGAACTTGAAAAATTTGAAATCTTTATCTCGCAGACTTGGAAGATTTGAGAACTTCACTTCACAAACTTTATAGATTTTGACCTCAACCTGCAGACTTGCCAAATTTGAGAATTTCAACTTACAGACTTGGTGAATTTGAGATCTTCACCTCATAGATTTGGCAGATTTTGACTTTAACCTGCAGGTTTGGCGAATTTTGAGGACCTCAAATCCTATTAAAGAAGCTCAGTTTCCATAGAGGTTTGCCCCTATAGGCCAATATTTGGCGAAACTCCAAAGTTCAATAAAGGAGTACTTGTAAACTTGACTTTCAAGTGGGAACATGTATTTTTTTTTGTCACTCATACGACTGAACCCAGAATGAAATTCTAAGCGGCTACGTACCTCAGTAAATAGGATCAAGTCATAACGTAGTTCTGAAAGAGTGATTTTTTTTGGGTCCTAACTTTTGCCTAGGCCGCCTTTTGTGAGGTTTTCAACCTAGCGGACTTTTTGTGTCCTAACTTTAGCCTAGGCTGCCTCTTGCGAGCTATTCAACCTAGCAGACAATTTTTTTTGAAAAGTCATACACAGTTTATACTCTTGCGGTACAGGAGTTACATGCAGTTTATGCTCGTGCCTTAAGGAGCGTGTCACTCATACGACTGAACCCAGAATGAAATTCTAAGCACCTACGTACCTCAGTGAAGAGGATCAAGTCATAACATAGTTCTGAAAGAGTGATTTTTTTAAAAAAAATTTGGGTCCTAACTTTTTCCTAGGCCTCCTCTTGCGAGGTTTTCAACTTAGCGAACTTTTTGTGTCCTAACTTTTGCCAAGGCCGCCTCTTGCGAGGTTTTCAACCTAGCGGATATTTGTTTTGGAAAGCCGTACACAGTTTATACTCTTGCGAGCCAGGAGTTACATGAAGTTTATGCTCGTGCCTTGAGGAGCGTCATCTTCCTTCAAGGATAGTACTTCTTCAAGAATTTGGCATTTATAGGGCCAACCCTTACGCCATCTGCATCAACAAGCTTGTAAGCACCATTTGAATACGCCTCTTATATAACGTATGGTCCATCCAACTTCGAGGTGAATTTGCCACCAGACTTGTGAGAAGTGATAATAGGCCTCCTTACTGCGAGTACTTGATTTCCAACTTTGAAGAACCTCAAGCGAACCTTTTTGTTGAAAGCACGAGATAGTCGGGCTTGATAACATTCCAAATTTTGTTAAGCTTCCAGCCTCTTCTTATCAAGTGCTTCTAACTCTGCAAGACACAATCAAGCATTTTCTTCTTTGATGAGCCCTTCTTGAATAGCAAGTCTCAAAGCAGGTATTTGACGCTCAAGTGGTAGGACTGCTTCAACTCCAAAAGAAAGTGAGTATGGGATTGCTTGAGTCGGTGTACGGTAAGTCATTCTATATTCCCACAAAGCTTCTTCCATTCGTTCGTGCCAATCTCTTTTAGACTTGGAGATGACCTTCTTTAAAAAGTTTCATAGAGTATTATTGAAAGCTTCAGCTAGATCATTGGCGGCAACATGATACATAGAAGATTTACACTTCTTAAACTCGAAGAGTTCACAAATTTTGTTTATCAACTTGTTATCAAATGACTTGCCATTGTCCATTATTATGTAGCGAGGAATGCCAAAATGGTAGATGATGTTCACTCGGATGAAATTTTCAACATTCTCCTTCTTCATCTCTTTAAGAGCGACAACTTCGACCCATTTTGAGAAGTAACTTGTTGCAGCCAAGATGTATAAGTATCCACCGGAAGACTTTGGTAGTGGTCCAACAACATCTAGTCCCCAAGCGTCGAATGGCCAAGACGCGATAGTCGGGTGTAATACTTCAGGAGGCTGATGTATAAAATTTTCATGAAACTGAAGTCTTGCATCTATGAGTGTAATCCAAGCAATCTTTCACCATTGTCGTCCAGTAATATCCCATCCTTTTTATGTGGAAGTGTAGCTTCGGTCCAGATTGATGAGATTCACATAATGTGCTTCTTTCAAAGCTTGGATTGCTTCGTCTCTCCCCAAACATCGCAAAAGTACTCCCTCAAATGATTTTCTATATAATGTATCTTTGTAGTAAGGGAAGCGAGGTGCATGACGACGGATGTCGATCTTCCTACTTGGATTTTCTGGAAGTACTCCATAACACAAATAGTCAATGACAGGTTGTCACCAATCTTCCTTCACAGCTTCAGAAACAACGATGAGATGCTCAAGCTCATTTTCTATATGTTCATCCTCATTTGGCGGTGGTACTACCCATTGTTGACAGATAGTAACTTGTGTCTGATCCGGGAGACTTAGAGTTGAAGCCATAGCAGCCAAGGCATCGAATTTTTGATTCTCCTTCCTCGGTACATGTTGAAGGCTCATATCTCCAAGCCATCCTATCAACTTTTGAGAGTAACCACGATATAGGCATAGCTCGGCCTTTTTGACCTCATAACTTTCCAAGAGTTGGTTGATCACCAGATGAGAGTAACCAAAGACATGCAATTGTAGTTGCTTCATGTCGACAGCCATTTCAAGTACAAGTATTAATGCTTGATATTCAGCGACATTGTTCAAGCAACATTGTGTCAAAGTAAATGAGTATGGGAGAACCTTTTCTTGCGGAGTGACAAACACCACGCTTGCGCCAGCCCCACCTTGATGTGTCGCACTGTCAAAGTACATCTTCCACGGAGGTTGAACTTCAATAACCATTGCATCCTCATCAGGAAGTTCATCAGTTAGCTCCCAATCAGCAGGTATCGGGTGATCTGCCAAGAAGTCCGCTAATGCTTGTCCCTTTATAGCCTTTTGAGTGATGTACATGATCTCGAACTGTTGAAATTGAATCGGTCACTGAGAACTGGTTTCGATATTACAAACTTGATGGGATTTTCTCTAGATACAAGACGAACAACGTAAGCTTAAAAATAGTGCTTCATCTTTTGGATTGAGAAGACTAATGCCAAATAGAACTTTTCAATTGGAGAATACTTCAGCTCATTTGATGTCATCATTCTGCTCAGGTAATAAAAAGATTTTTCTTTGCCTTCACTATTTTCTTGAGACAGTAGTGCTCCAACTGACCTTTCTTGAGCCGCAATATAAAGTATCAATGATTTTCCAGGTATAGGAGCCGCAAGAACTGGAGGCTTCATCAGATATGATTTGATACTTTCAAAGGCGTTACTACAAGCTTGGTCTCACTTAAAAGGAGCATTCTTTTTTCATGAGATGACTGAATGGTTGGCACTTTACAACTAGATTCAAAATGAACCTCCTCAAGTATGCTAGTTTTTCTTAAAAACTTTTTAACTCGTGAATAATGCGAGGTTCATGCATCTTCAAAATTGCATCCACTTTAGCTTGATTAATCACACTTCCTCGATGTCGCACAATGAAGCCAAGGAACTTTCCAGAAGTAATTGTGGGCATGATGACTTGACGTCATCCTCACCTTCCTCCGGCTTATCACCGGCGATGCTGGGAATCCCCTGTACCACATAGTATGTAGATTTTGAAGAAGAGTATAAATAAGACAAAGGCACATTTAACGGATTCATTCTCAGTTGATATCTTTGTAGCAGCTCAAACACCATTCTCAAGTCATTTAAATGGTCGGTCCTCTTTCTTGACTTCACCACTAAATCATCAACATAACATTCAACATTTTTATGGAGCAAGTCATCAAAGATATTTTGCATAGCCCTTTGATACATGGCACCAGCATTCTTCAAGCCAAAAGGCATCACTTTGTAGCAATAAATACCTTTAGGTATACGAAATGCAGTGAGTTCTTCATCCTTTGGTGCCATGCAGATTTGATTATAGCCGCACGAACCATCCATAAAAGACATCGGCTCGTAACCCATGGTAGCATCTATCCTCAGTTCTGTAATGGGGAGTGGAAATTCATCGTTAAGGCACGCGTGGTTGAGATCCCTAAAGTCGACACAAACTCGAATTTGGCAATCAAAATTTTGTGGGACTCTACAAGACGAGTCCAATTTATGTCAGGGTTTCTTGGAGGCTACTCTATCCTAAACCCTAGCTTGGAGGCTACCCTACCCTAAAACCTAGCTTGGAGGCTACTCTACCTTGAACCATCTCACACCTATATAAAGGGTAACATATTCCCTTGAAGAGGTATCTCGAATTCCCATAAACTCATGGGATATTCATAAAGAGGTCAAAATCATCCTATGTTCGAGAAATACTACTCTATTAATCCTCTGATTCGTCTTTCCAAGTATGTAAATTCAAGGGCCGTTGAGCTTGATCTTGAATTTGGTGGAATTAATCTTGACTTGTGAATTTGATGAGTTTGATCTTGACTTGTGCTTGAATCCAAGGGCTTTTGAGCTTGATCTTGAACTGCTGGTCTTGATCTTGAGTTGTATGAACTTGAATGTTAAATTCTTGAACTTGTAGCTTGTAGAGAAATTTGTTGCGTTTGATCCACGAGCTCTCTCTGGCTTCTTATTAGAATTCTGGTGTCTTTTCTGAATTATGGAGGACCCCTATTTATAGTTGTAGGAGGGAAGAATTATGGTAAGTATAGACTCTTTCCGGCCAATCAAATTGAAGTGATGTGGCCATATTTGATTGGTCAGAACATGTCACTTGTACACGTGGCGTGTTTCCATTGGTCTTTAGTTTGGCTTGGCATGCTGCATGATTTTGACACATGGCATGATTCTATTGGCTCCTTCACTTGACTTGGCATGTCACGTCATTTGACATGTGGCGCCAAATTGGGCCTCTAGAATAAGATGATAACTTGAGCTTGGGAAAGTGGACTCATCATTTGAAGTCCAAATTAATGGACTAGCCCAACAAGAATTGGACTTTGATTAAATTCGTATTTATTGGACTTAATTATTTATCCAATTATTTTAATCCGCAATATTTATTTGGACTAATATATTTTAAATTTAATATAAGCCCGAATTTCCTACGAATTTATATTTAATAAAGTTTTGTTGTATACAAATTGTTCAAGTCTACACAACGACAAGCCTTGAAGTAGGAAGCATTTGTAGACATCGAAATTTTGTGGGACTTTACAAGATGAGTCCAATTTCTGTCAGGGTTTCTTGGAGGCTACTCTATCCTAAACCCTAGCTTGGAAGCTACTTTATCCTAAACCCTAGCTTGAAGGCTACTACTCTACCCTGAACCAGCTCACACCTATATAAAGGGTAACATATTCCCTTGAAGAGGCATCTTGAAATTCCATAAACTCATGGGATATTCATAAAGAGATCAAGATGTGACTCCAAGGAGGTCAAAATTATCTTATGTTCGAGAAACACGCTACTAGCGGCCCTCGAATCATGAAAAATATTTAGGAAAGAAGAACAAGGGAGGAACAGAATTGTACTCACATTGTTTATCAATAAAATCTGTTTCTTCATATTTTATTTGTGATTGCAATTTCTTTTCTGTCACATTAAAATTTGTTTACTTACCTGGTTTCCTATCCTGTGAAATAACAGAGAGACTCATGTCTCTCCCTATAAAAGGGACCTTCAAGTAACACCATCGATCAGTCAAGATCTCATCTATTGCTGACACACGCACAGAAAAGCTCTTTCTTCATCTTCTTATTCCTTCTACTTGGCTGACTCTCTACTGATAAAGAGGTTTTGTACCGTTGATGGACAACGGATTAATAAATAAATGTCCTCCCTTTCCCCTTTTAATCTCTTCGAGTTTTTTATTTATCTTATTTCTTCTATGTATTTAGTTTCGATTCTTGCTGCTAGTGCCTTTTCTCTGATCCTCATAGATTTTAGCATCTGCGAAATCCACGCCAAGTCAGGAAGAGATTGGATCCGAGAATTCTTAACTTCAGAGATGAATTATACGGAGACAAGAACGCTTTATTATGATTTAAAATGCACTCGGTTTAAGCGTATATACTATACTATTTGTAATTTGTAAATGCCACTTTTCTAGAAGCAAATCCATAACTATTTGCTGTGTAATTGATTTCCACTCGACCTGATTTCGGTTGTGACTTGTTAGCTAGTGTAGTTAGTAGTGCAGTCATGTAACGTTAATAAACATCAGTACCATCTCCACTTTTATTTGTATTAGTACCTGACACGAAATTTACGTAGTTCCATGGGTTTGACAAGCTAAAGGAAGCTAGTACGTAGTACATTACTAAGTTTCTCTGGACAGTTTCTTGGAAATTCTAAGTTCACGTAACTGATCGAAATTTTGAGAATTTTCTTTTTTCCATGAAACTAATAGCGGCCTTGACATCTTCACTGGAAGAGGATGCACCTGGCAGGTGAACCATCTCCATGAACCAGCCTCAAGGGTAGGCAGTGAATTGTGTAAACTCCCGGGACTGCATCATCGAGCTTGAGGCCTTCCACTGGAATAATATCCTGATGCATAATATTAAAGAATCCTTAACAGTACGTAACCAAGTAAAAACATAGATAAACACAACGAAGGATTCAAGTCTCCATTAAGAATTCTAAGAAAGTAAGAGCAGTTGGTGCTCAAGACAATATAGTCCTATATCCTCTACAGGGTGGAGAAGGGGGAAATATTAAAAGAACAGAGTAGCAAGTTTTTTTTTTTTTTTGGGTGAAGAAAAAACATTTTATTAATCTCCACACAACACCTTACAATATGCAGACACACCAAATCCCTACAACTACATATTAGCTATACCTACACACTAGCAAAGCAGTAAACCTAAGAAAGTATACTTCCTATCCAATCTGTTGCTATACTAGTCTGTCTCCTTTTCATGTATATATACTTCCGGTATGTGCACTCTCTTTAGTTCTCTTCCATATGCAGCCAGTACTAAACAAGAAACTTATTAACTATCCTTTAACAATGGGGTTTTCAATCTTACAGGTAACAACCTCAATTTTTAGGTTTTATACACTGACAATGTAAAAGATTTTACTCAATCAGTTCAAATTAACCGACTACCGACAGGTTTTACTCTATTTTCCAAATTATACATTAAGGCTTGTTATCTAGAGTTATCTGTAATTATAGGTCAACTTAACCTGACAATATAAAAAGAATCTTCCATATATTAGTAGTGCACAAAACTTGAACTCAATCAAATTAGGCAAATGGATGTTATACTTACTTTACGATCCAGAAGTAGTTGATGAACTTTAGCGATATCATCCTTGGGACTAATACCAACAGATAAGTAATCAACACCAACGAGTTTGATGTCAGTATTCTGGACCAAATACTCTGCTCCATCTGAGGTGAATGCAGCATAGGAGGAATCAAATTCTTTTTTGTACATCAGCCTCCTGTTTATGTATGCAACATATTCATTCAACACCACATGCATGACAAAATGAACAAACAACTTATGTAGGTAATTTAGCAGGCTTGAAACAAATCAATGCCTCCAATGGACAAACGAACACGTACCTGTCTGTGTTTAACGTCCGAAAAAGAACACGTTTCACTCCCCGAGGGATGTTCAATGACCTCATTACTTCAGCTGACCAACAAAAGGGCGAGCAATAATTAGGTTTATATCATTTGGTGCAAAATATTTGTAGGGAGACAGATCTAATTAACAAGAAAACAAGCAAGGAGCCAGGCAGGATTTCATCCCAAAGATTAGGAACATACCTGTAATATTCTTGTCCCGTGGGGTGTCCACTACAAGAACTGGACCTGCATTCACACCCAAAATGTGTCAATTTTTTCTCAAAATGAAAAAAAAAACAATAAATAACGGCTAAATTGCAGGTAAACTATAGGCAGAAAGTGCAAGTGTATTCAGTATGTCGAGCTTGAACAACAACAACAACATATCTAGTGTAATCCCATTACCTTACCCCCTACCTTTGTTGGTAGAGAGACTGATATCGACAGACCATTAACAACTTAAAATATTTCAAAGGCATATATATAAACAAATTCGTATCAAAGAAAAACTAGGTTGACTTTCGAAATTCCAACTGGAAAGGAGGGATTAGAAAGTAGTTTAAATAATTCTACATCTACTTGTACCATAAGATGTCAGAAACATTACCATTCAAAGTTCGGAGGTCAAGCGAATCGGCATCACAACCCAAGTCAAAAAGCGTGTCATTGAAATGTCCAGGAGCATCAACGTGTGTACCAGAATGAGTAGCAAGTTTAAATATGGAATAGTTTACGAGGCGACCCAACTTGATGCTACCCACAAGTGTTATGAAGTTGCCCAGCCCATTATTGGAACCATAAGTAGGCAAATCAGGAACATACTTGTGGCTAATGTCAATTACTTTCTTTTGCATGTAATTTCTCTCTTCTCCCATGATTTTTTGGATATCAGAGGTGCTCACTGCCCCGGCGGTGCTAGCTAAGGAGACAAGCGCCAGTAGCGGCAGGAGGAGGGAGAACAGTGAGGTGTTGTGATTGGTCATGTTGATTATTGAAGAAGAGTTGAAGAGGTTAATAGTGGAAGGAGAACAAGTGAGGATTGAAGAAGCGACAGAGAGTTGATGAAATAGTGCTATGCAGATACTATGAAGGGAATAATACGATTTTTTTAATCGAAATGCTGCTGAACTGTTGATTGAGGGACAAATCCAATAAATTTGGATCTATCAAAATTTTCATAACCAAAATTAAGAAAATGCATGGATCAAAGACCACCTTCAGCTGCAACCTTCACATCAAAAAACAAACGATTCGTCAAAAAAAATTACAATGAAGGTGCTCTAACATCCATTAGCCTTGAGGATATTTTTAATTTTGGAGAGAGGCTCAACCTATCTAAAGCACCTTCAATGTTATTTTAAAATTGGCAAAGGGGCAAATATACCTATTAACTTTACGATTTAGAATAAATATACCCTTCGTTAAAAAAATGTAGTAAATATATCCTGTCATCTATGAAATGGTGCAGATATACCCTTTTTTACTAACAAAACTATATTTTTTTAATTAAATAATGTTTATCTTATTTTTTAAAATTAAAAAAGACAAATAGATTTATTTTTAGCTAGTCCGTTTATTCTTTAACTGACCCGACCCGTTCGATCCAAACAAAAATAATAACCCACAGATTTTTAATTTAGGAAACGCCCAATTAAAATTAAAATACTCGTAATCCTGACTATGCAGTACCTGCATAATCATCTGTACTTTTTCAATGGAAAAGTATTTTAGATCAGTTAGATGAAACTGTATTCTTAACACCATTTTACCTATCAAATATAAATTTATTTATCTTTTTTTTTAATTTTTAAAAATAAGATAAATATTATTTTATTTTAAAAAATACAAATATGTTAGTACAAAGGGTATATCTGCATCATTTCATAGACGACATGAGTATATTTGTTTCACTTTTTTAATGGAGGGTATATCTGCTCTAAATCACAAAGTTGAAGTGTATATTTGCCCCTTTTTCCTTTTAAATTCAAAGAATTTGAAAAAGTATTTTTTTTCCATGCAATGATATGACGGTTGAAGATAGCTTTTTCGAACCCTAAAGGGTCATACATGCTAAGGTACCTTTAATCAAATTACAAATACGTCCTTAGCTTAGTAAGCCTTCTCCATAGATATCAACATCTTCATTTCTTCCCCATTTTCCCCAGATGCGGTTTCCACTTCGTTCATCATTGTAGTCAAGAACTTTCTCCTTAAATAGACACTACAAATTTGTTTGATACATTTAAAAAAATCACAACATTATTTGAAAGGTGAGGATCACTTCTAACCGAAAAATTTGTGCAACCATTGAAATTAGAAAACACATTTTTAATTTTTTGCTTTTTTAAAATTATTTATGGCTTTTCTAATTGTGTACGTATTAATTATTTACCACATTTATGTATTCGTAATATCCTAAAAAGCTAAAGCAGTGATCATAGAAATGATCAAATAAACACAATAGAGAATACAACAAAACACCTCTAAATTTGTTCGACAAATTTACTTTAAAGTGAATTTAATATATTCTCTAACAAAGAAAGTGTTTTCACTCTCTCAAATTCGCGTGAAAAGGAGAAAAAGGGATAAAAAATTGACCAGGTCCCAATTTTATTTATTTTTTAATTTTTTTTCTCTTTCCACCTTCTTCTTCTTCTTCTTCACAACCAGCCACCCACCAGCCACCTCTCTTTTCCTCTTCCTCCGTCACAATCCCCACACCCAGCTCTTCCATCCATTCGAATAAAAAACAAAAAAATACACTCTATTTTTCTTGGCATAGGACAAAGAGTTTATCGGAGATGGCTATTGCGGTTGTTAAAGGCTCCAAGGAGGGTGTTCAAATCGCCTTCACACACACCACCACCCATCCATAATTCCTCACCACTATTTCAATCTCCTGCCACTTTCTTTAATTTCATAATAAATTTATTTTTATATGATTCTTGTGGCCGAATTTTTGGTTAACATTGTTAGTGTTATTGATGAGTGTTGTGAAATTGACGGATGTTGTGAAATTTTTGACATTGACGGGTGTTGTGAAATTTTTGACGGGTGTTATTGACATTGTTATTGTTAGTGTTGTTGATGAGTGTTGTAAATTTTTTTGGCATAGGCCAAAGAGCTTATCGGAGATGGCTATTGCATATGTTAAAGGTTCTTAGGAGGGTGTTCAAATCGCCTCCACACATGCCATCATCCATCTATTCCTCACCACCATTTCAATCTCCTGCCACTTTCTTTAATTTCATAATAAATTTATTTTCATATGATTTTTGTGGCCGGATTTTTGGTTGACATTGTTAGTGTTATTGATAGGTGTTGTGAAATTGACGAGTATTGTTGACATTGTTATTGTTAGTGTTGTTGATGGGTTTTGTAAAATTTCTTGGCATAGGACAAAGAGCTTGCCGGAGATGGCTATTGAGGATGTTAAAGGCTCCGAGAAGGGAGTTCAAATCGCCTTCACACACGCCACCATCCATCCATTCCTCACCACTATTTCAATCTCCTGTCACTTTCTTTAATTTCATAATAAATTTATTTTCATATGATTCTTGTGGCCGAATTTTTGGTTGACATTATTAGTGTTGTTAGTGAGGGTATTGTGGAGTTGATGATTATGGTGATGGTGTTAGTAGTGGTGGTAAGCTTGTGAATTTGATGATGGCAATAATAAAGAGGACGAGGAATAGATGGAGGAGTAGTTGGCGGTGAATTTGTGAAATCGTCGGCAGCGGATTGTGAAGGACGAAGGTTGATATATATATATATATATATATATATATATATATATATATATATATAATTCAGATATATAATTCATTAAATGACGTGGACCAATTAAAATATGTGTGGTTCAACAATACTCACCCTTGACCTGGGCTGAGTTGCGAAGAGTTGAAAATAATTCACTTTAAAGTTCTTAAGGGAGGTAAATAAATGTCTGTAGAGTTAAAGGCCTAAAGTATGTTTGTAGGACAAGTTTAAGGGTGTTTTGATGTCTTTTCTCATAAATAAATGTGGTAAAAAAATAATACACAAATTAGAAAAGCAATAAACTATAAAAAATAAAAATAAATACAAAAATTAATATTACCTTTTGAAGATGTATTTTCTGATTTGAATGGTTGATTAATGCACAAATTTATTGGATAGAAGTGATCCTCACCTTCCAATTAATGTTATGAAAGTTTTTTAAAAGTATCAAGCGAATTTTATAGCGGTGTCTACTTGGGGAGAAAGTTTTAGTATGATGCTGAATGAAGGGGCGATAACATCCAGTGAAAGAGAAACAAATGAAGATGTTAATATTTATGGAGAAGGTTCTTTAAGGTAAGGACATCTTTGTAATTTGGATAAAGGTGTCTTAGCATGCATGAGTCTTTAAAGTCGGGAAAAGCTTCATTCAATTGTCATATTAGTGCAGAAGAGATTTCTTTCAAATTCTCCAAATTTTAGAATGTACATTAAAGGTGTTTAATGAAAGTGAGTCTTTCTCCAAATTTTAAAATATTCACGGAAGGCTCATGCATCCTAGAATACCTTGAGTGTAAATATATTTGATTTTGTTTTTAAACATGAAAATTGCACAATAAAAGTGTTTCATCAACCATGCGTTTTCGCCATTTTAATTACGAAAATTCTGACAAACACATTTATTGAATTTGTCCCTTAATTAGTACTATTTCAATCTAAAATTTGAATAATATAATACATCGAGAGTCCTCAAACTTGTGCCATTTTATCAATTACAAACTTTAAATTTGTTAAAATATTATTAGAAAAAAAGACATGGTGTAGCCACAGCAAAAAGAAAAGGCTTTAAAATTGTCCTTAGGCCAACTTTAAGCAAATGACTCCAAATAGCCCTTAGGCCAAAATATAAAGACAAATTTAGTCAAACCTTACTTTCTCACTTTCTCCTCTATTTCTTTCCCCTCTCACTCGCTCCCGCTGCTTTCTCTCCTCTCTTTTCTCTATAATTTCTCTATTTATACAGTTTAAAATATCTCAACATAGTAGTTGATGTAATCCAATTAAAATTTTGATCAAAACACCAAAAACTTTAGCAACTATTTGTTTTTGAAAAATTCAAACAAATAAAACTGTTGATGATTACTTATAGAATCAAAGGAATGAAAAGCAATCGATTTCATCTAGAGCAACCATTCAATATTTTTCTCCATCAAGTTACTGAAGAATTTATTTGCATCTGTATAAACCGCATGGAATAGAATTGTGCTTGAATATTGATTGATTATTCGTTGGGAGTTTTGTTTGAGGCAAGAGAAAAAAATATATGGTAGGCAAATGAATTGATGAATATGTATGGCAAGATTGGAAAAATGGATATTGCAAGTAAAATGTTTGATAGAATGTCTGTGAGAAGTTAAACTGTATCATTATTATATAATATGTGTATAATTAGTAAGCATACATTGATTATACTTTTCTTATACATAAATTATATAACAATGATACATTTTCTATAGGCATATTGTAGAGATACATATTTTATACAATAATGATATGATTTCCATACGTATGATATATTTTTTATAAATATATAATCATGATACATTTTTTATACATATACAGTCGTGCTAAATTTTATATTCATACATTGTCAGACTTTACTTATACAATAATCATACCGTTTTTATACATATGCTGGAATTAGTTAAAAATTAATACGAAATGAAATTTTTTAAATGGCTAAAAGAGGTCTTTTAAGCTTTGTTAGTCATTCGGTATCAATAAGTTCATCGGGATGGTAATTTTTTTCTTTGGCCCAAATTATTACTTTCCTAAATTAGTTCGAGGTGGTACAAACACCACTTTTGCTTTCAAACACCAGATTAAAGAAGGTTGTGCATGACATACACCTTACTTTTATACTATATTTAACCATTCAAACTTTTATATATCGAATGTTGAATTTTCATGTTAGGCTTGTCATGCTCCTAATGTCTAGTTATAGGCATGAACAAGAATTGTCTATGTCAACATTGGTGAAAAGATTAAAATTGTTATATGCTATATCATCTTAGACAATTCTCACATGTTAGCTTTTTGTCTTATTCGTGTAAATGATAGGGTAAAATTGTATTCTCTCCTTGAATTGCCTTCTACTTATTACAAATCAAGAATCTTGCACTAATCCAACTCAAGCACATGTAACTATTTACAAGCTCGTAAAGAGTGAAACTCATCATTCAATATACATGCAAATACACTCATCAATAATTACCAAGTGATTGAAAATATGATTTCTTATTTCTATACTAGATAAGCGTGTCCATGCTACGCTTGGGTGCCTAATGTCATTAATTTTGTGTTTGTGATCACTTTTTACTTGAACATGCAATAAGAAAGTGCATGCAAAAGCATACAAGTGAACTTTGAAATCAATAATTACCAAGTGATTGAAAATATGATTTCTTATTTCTATACTAGATAAGCGTGTCCATGCTACGCTTGGGTGCCTAATGTCATTAATTTTGTGTTTGTGATCACTTTTTACTTGAACATGCAATAAGAAAGTGCATGCAAAAGCATACAAGTGAACTTTGAAAATGGATAAGTAACTACCTCAAATCACATAAGATGTCTAAAACATTTGTAATTTAACATTTTGATAATTTTAGAGTTCATACACATTAATATCACAAAGCATTCCCTAAATATTTCATTGGCAAATTACTTTAGAAATACATTGAAGAATTCTATAGCTAGGCTGATGGATTGACAGAATTGTGATGAGAGCAAATCAATCACTTCAAGTGTGAACTGTTATCTAGTCCTGAAGTTGTCTCACCTAAGAGTAATATAGCTGGATCATGGATCATTTCAACTCCAATTGACATCTGAAATTCTTTTTTTCTCTTTATCTTCAACAAATTTGTCAGCTACATGATCAAGGCCAAGTGCATCTATCATAAGTATAATGTCGTTGAGAAGTCTAATGCATTCTATCTTCTAAAATAGAGAACCAAGCTTTAAGTTTAAAAATTAGGTTAATCATAACTATAGGTGCCATGTGTTTCAATTCTTGCGAACAAAAGAAATTTTATACTTTTGAAATCATTGTATTAATTAAACTTCCTACTTATGATATGCTCTTTAGATAGGGTACTCCCCTTTTTAAGGACATAGACTCCCCAAACTCCCATCATAAAAAAATGGTATACAAAAGATCATCGGTATACTCAGATCGATAATATTTCAGTTAATTCCTGTCACTATTGAAATATTAACTTATTTCATTTGTTTAGTGATCACCTCGAAAGTGTTCATCGGTCAGTATAATCCTTAGTAATCTTATTGATTTTATTACCAAGACGCTCAGTTGACATTACAAAAGCTGATTGCTTTTACAACTATGCATATTTAGCTACCAAAAAGAGTACTAAAGCGCACATAGATGCACAACTTGTAAATCATTAAAATTATTAATATAAAAAAGAGAGATTTACAGTCAAAGATAAAGCATTTATATTCTTTTCTACTTTAGTATATGCTTCTTCCAAAGGATCCTCTTAACATGACCTTTCCACGATCATGTTTTCAAAAATATCATCTGGAATGTTGGGATAGAAACTTTTCTTTTGATCACTTTCATATATACATATTCTATAAGAAATCTCTCCACATTTATTTAACTGAAAGTACCAAGGATTTAATCTAAATCAGATCTAAAAATTAAAATACTTTTTGACAAAATAACAAAATAAAATCTAAGTCAAATTAGTCAATACATGAGCAGCTACGAAGAGAACATGGGGCATGGACCAAATGTAAAAGATACATAAAATAAAATCAGTATAAACACTATAAGAGCCAAAAGAATTACAGAAAAAGAAAAAGGTATATGTTGTGTCGTACCAAGAGAAAGCTAAATTAAGAAATGATTCAAGATCGTCGTCAACCTCAAAGGTTGCTTCAATTAGTTCTCGTTGATTCTTAGAAGCAATTGCTTTCATATTAGCAGGAATATTTATCGTGATAATTTTTTAACTATAAAAAAAAATACAATCCAAGTGGAATAATATACCTATCATATTTTACCAACCATCTTTGAGCTAAAGACAGAGAAGATCCATTATAACCATGGAAAAATTAAATTTTTGACTGCATGAAACCAATAAAAAATGGTGAAGTCACGTTCTAATCCAATCAAAACTTGTGCACAACAAAACTATAGTGTTGAAGGTTTGGTCTTGCCAATATGGAGAGAATGTAAAATAAGTGTAAGATATTACACCCAAAGTCTCAATTCCTCTACTATTTTTGAGAATTCACAAGTCAAAGTTAGAGAAGAGCAGCAATGTAAGAGATAATATCAATGATTATATGATGTTGAGTTGTATATTAGAAAAAGGTCTATAATAATAATTAGTGCTCCCTGCCCAAAATGAATTAGGCAAACTCACACAGACTAACGGATGTAGTAGTGAATCATGTAGCACAATATACATACAAATACAACACTTTCTTAACCGCAACTAAATTGTGAATTTTAATTTTTTGTATGGACAAGTATAAAGACTCTATAGTAATTGCATGAAAGGCCTTGTTTTTGCACGACAACTTCTTCATCTACATTATTTTTTAGAGGTCCAAGGATTTGACAATCTAACAAATTTAAACCTTTGTAGTTTATTTTAAGCATAAAGACAATGATTTTGACTATTTTGAATTTCTAGGCAACAACAGAAATGACGCCTAGTAGCAAAGCAACAAAATAAAGATCAACAAAACTTATTTAACAAAAAAAAGAACTTAAATCTAAAAATAAAATAGATCTTTGATGATACGTAACTAACTTGATTGAGACCTTACGATGCTCTGCATCCATCTGATCAAGTTTATTAATAAAAGTTAGTTCAACATTTTTTGTCTTCTCATTTTTTATGTGAAAATCAACTGACTTTGCACACAATCAACACTACGAAGGTCAAGAATGAAATCATCAAGAACACACAATGAGCTTTCCACTTCAACTGCAAAATTAACTTAACCCAGTGTCAAGAATGTTCAACTGCAACATACAAGCACAGACATTAAAAAAATTGAGACTTCAAAATGGAATGCCGAAAAATGGTGCATACAATATAATAAGAAATAAATATATTAAATAAGATATAGTATTGATAAATTTAGCTTAATCAATAATAACCACAACAAAGCTTACCATTTGTAAAGCTAAGATGCCAGACAACAGTCTCCTTGCTTCTATATTTAACTCGATTTCTTTGTATAATTATTTGTGACAGCAAGCTTATCTTTTTTAGCAGTCAATTCATTAGTGAACTTCTCTACTTTCAAAGTTATCACCTAATTTTAGTTACTTACTCATTGTGGGTTCTTTTAAAGTTCTCACACAACTCAAAATTTCAAGTTTAATTCCTCTTATTAGATGATAGGAAATAAAGGATAGAGAGAAAATAGGAAGCAAGAAGTATTTTCAAGTATAATTCATTATGCTTTCTAACTTTGCCTCCACAAGATGAATGCTAATAACCACAAAACTAAAATCAGTGGCATGAGATTTTTTTTCATGATCCATGTATGGCTTGTATTAACTTTAACATCATGACATATTTATATTACCAATAAAACATCAAATTGAACTAACATGTAAAATACAAAATTTTAACTTCTGCTACACATTTTCTATAAATATTTTTATATTTAGAATTTTATGAAAAAAGTCCCCAATTCGCACAAATGTACAACTTTGTATCATTGAATTAAGGCAATCTCAATATACTTGGATATAAAAAAGAGAAACACAATTTTTTTTAACAAATAGTTTAATTATTTCAGGCATACCCCTGAACATTTTGTGTTCATCAATTTGTATAGTTTAAAATTTCATTGTCCTAAGTAAAGACTGAAAGAATAAAGTAAAACAAGACATCTGAACAAACTTACACGACTAATTTTAAATTTATTGATCCTTATAGGAGTTTCAAAAGATCTTTTAAATACGGGGCTGATGTAAAGGAATTTAAGATTTCTTGGATGACTAATGTCCCAAAGCAGCACAACATGTATGTTCCTTAGACTATTTTTTCAAATTAAAATTTCTGTGTTTTTTCCTCTTTATGCTTGTTTAATACGTTTATTTTTTATGCAGAATTGAATACGGTTCGTTTGTGTTGAAATTTGTATCCCTCTTAATGGAGGAGGGTTCAATTGACAACTTTAATGCAGATAGCATGCCTCAATGTAGAATTAAACTAGTTGTCAATCTTTGACAACATGGTAGGTGAAAGTTGAAATCTGATTATGAAACACCAGATGAGGGTGGGGAAAATGACTATAGCGACCATGCAGATACTATGTTCTCCATTAGTATACGAAAATAATAGATTTATATTTGTAGTAATAGTAGATAATTTTTTTTATCATTCTTTTGTATTTTATACAATAGAATATTGAACCTTGGACATATAAGATGAAAGCATGTTATTTTTTATTTTAATTTTATGTTATTTTGTTGTTGTATGAGAGGTAGATTCATGTGCATATTCATATAATTAATTAAATTATAATAAACAGAACCCCATTCAGTGTAGCATGACTAAGACTTTATTTGTTCTAATTTTACTTATATTTATTTAAAAAATTTATTTGTCCAAACGTAAAGATCCGAAGCAAGTTTGTTTTTGAGTCAAACTCTTAGTCAGTAATTCTTAATTATACATTGATCAATATTTATTTTATATCTCCTTTTTTAAAATAATAATTCAGTCAAGCTTATTTAGTCAGACTTTATAGACGGAGAGAAGAGAATTTTTAATGCAATCACTCAGTCAAGATTGACTGAGGTCATTTTAAAAATATTTTGAATAATCTTAATATTTTTAAAAATGACCTCAATCATTCTTGACTTAGGTTTTAAGTCAAAATCACCCTTGCTACAGATTGAGGTTATATAATTATCACAATTCAAAATCTCAAGAGTTGTAATGGTACTTACCCCCACCCCACTGTGGTAGGTAAATCTAACTCGAAGACTCGAATAAATAAAAAGGCAAGATAAACAAAACAAGAAATATCCCAAACTCAAGGAAACATCAACGACGATCTTCATTCGACATAACTCAAACAATAATAGATAGAAAGGGATAGAACAGAATCCCAAAACATCTCAAGACTCAGCTGTCATGAGATACAAGAGCGACTCTAAATTCGACCGACATAAATAGGTAAACGTAATAGTGTCTAAGAAGATAAATAGATAGAATGTAATGATAGATGAAGCCGGGTGATCTCTGAAGGTAGAAGCTCACCACAACTTTGTTACCGCTGCCTCGCATAATTTCTAACTGCGGGGGCCGCTCGAATCACGATTTGCATTGAAAGAATGCAGAAAAGTAGGAGTGAGTACAGTCCACTTGTACTTAGTAGGCATCATAGACCGACTAAGCTCAACCATAAAACTATAACGAGTAAGGAATACTAAAATAACTCTGCACGCAAAAAAAGTTTTAACAGTTCAATATCACATATATATTGAAGATATCTCAATCACCACCTCAAGCTGAAAAGGAAGTACAGTGCAATGCAATGATATGGAATAATATGCAATGGCCATATCTACCGATATACATCCACCCCCAACATATATTGTTGCAGAGGTGATACCCATGAGAGACTCGTGAGTTCCATATACCCCACCAAAATTTCTGCATCAAACACAATTAATATCCATATCCTGAGTCTCTATCCGAAATGTCGCATCGAATTAGATTTATATAAAAGTAATTTATCTTCTTTAAAAATATAGTGTTTTCAATTACAAATCCAATAATTCATGAGATGAGCGAGTATGCATGATCATGATGAATACAGACCCTGTTATATGTCAATAATGTGTGAAATAGCCCAATAATGCAATATACGAGTCAATCTACTCAAATTATAAATAAATCGTCAATAAAAGCCCCACACAGATATTATAATAATGAACCATATCATTTACTATCGTAACCAACACAAGTTTCCACACGTGCATGAAAATAACAATCTATCTCATATTTACCCAAATTCACCATTTTTATATTACTAACATGACACAAGCCTCAATCCGGGCATCACAATAATACAAATAATTTTAATTACTATGATAATTACTAAGTCACCCAATTCATAGCATACTTTACATAATAAGTCTCCACCCAAGAAAAGTCTAAAGAAAGTTAAGTCATAACCTACCTCGAAGTCAAACAATAAGAATCTACTTGATTACACCTGAGGTTTCCCTTTATGAATAGCCTCCGAATGCAATCAATCTAGGAACAACAAGTTTTTTGTGTAATGAAGAGTCCAACAATACCAATGTCACTAAGGTTCTAATTCGGGTCTAAAGAGTCAATCCAAAATTCAATCCCGAGTCCACAAGGGTAAAACTAGAATTTTATTAAAAGATTAATTTACTTAAAGATTAAGGAGTTTAAATATTAAATTTCATTGAAAACGGAGTTAAAATCAAGCTTGAAATTATCAAAATACCATTATTTAACTTTACAAGGAAAACTTTGACATTTCAAGTTAAAAATCCAAGATTTGAAGGTGAAATCATGAAATAATCATTGGAAAATGTGTAAAAGTAGTATAAGAAACTTACTCGATGATTAAATCTCGAAATCTCCTTCTGATTCTCCAAAAAATGAGTTACAAAGCTTCAAAAATTGAGTTATGAAATTTATGTTTAAAAAAGATATTCTTATACACTGTCAGGCATTTCTTCTTTGCAAACACATGACCGGCGTCACGTTCGCAAAGGTCCCTAACCCAGACCTGTCGCATTCGTGACGGTCTAATTGCAATCGCGAAGAATAACTGACAACCTTGACCCCAACCCAAATATAACACTTCACAAATGTGGGCCCTCCATCGTGATCATGAAGGTCAGATTAAATACTTCTCTGCGAATGTGAAAAGAGGCTCGCGAATGTGAAGAAGGAAAAGTAGTTGCATCGGCAGCTATTGCACACGCAACAAAGGAAAATCAAGAATCATCTAAATGGACTCTCGAAAATCATCCAGAACTCCATGAAAATAAACCAACTATGCTACTAGATTAAAATTGACATTTAGACTCAACGAAACCATCAAAATTTCCAATGGAGGTTGTTAACCTTAAATATTGACCAAAGTCAACTCTGACCATACTTCATCAAATTTTCAACCAACTATCCAAACGCATTCGAACACCTTGGGACCCAAACCAACAGTTCTACTAGTCTAAAAATGGTATTTAGAGCTAGAGAAACTGACAAAATTCTCATATGACGTCTAAACCTCCAAATATTGACCAAATTCAACCATATCAACTTTAAAATCTTTCAAAATGAAAAACTCACACAAAACGCAACCAAAAACCTCAAAAATCATGTCACCCACTCTCGCAGATCACAGATAACATAATTCAACTATAGAAGGATGAGAAAATGGTCAAAATGCATAAAAAATTAAAATCACAATGAGAGTTATTACATTATCTATCACTAAAATACAAGTTTATCCTCGAACATAAGAGTAGGAAATGTACCTGAACCATCGAAAAGTTGGGGATATCTACTCCACATGTCTGACTCTGTCTCCCATGTAGCCTCCTCAACCGGATGATGTTTCCACTATACTTTCACTAATGCTATCTCCTTAGACCTCAACTTGCTAGTCTGCCTATCCAAAATAGCTATAGGCACTTCCTCAAAAGTCAGATTCTAATCCAAATCTAGCAAATCCTTCCAAATCACTTGTGAACCATCAAAGTGGTACTTCTTCAACATCAAAACATGAAAAATTGGATGCACCACTGAAAGACTCAGAGGTAAAGCTAACTTATAGGCCACCTCCCCAATGCGCCAAAGAATCTCAAAAAGTCCAATATTTTTTGGACTAAGCTTGCCCTTCTTCCGAAACCTCATCACACCTTCATGGGTGATACTTCCAATGAAACCCTCTCACCAACCATGAACTCTAGGTCACAAACCCTCAAATCAACATAATTCTTCTACCTACTCTGGGCTCTCAAAAGACATTTGATAAGTTGGTATTCTACCTACTTATCTAGCTTCTAATCTTATGCGTTTTCTATTATAAAGTGAATAAAGAGTACAATTGACACGAATTACTTCTATTTTATAGGCATTCTGTATCTAAAAGTGTTTGGGAAAGATTTGAATGAAAACAAATCAAAATAGAGCTAAAAGGGACTGTTGACCACTGACACCAAGTTGCTCAACGCGACCGCGAGAGTAAGGTCACGCGACCGTGATGCACAAGGAAAGAGTTAAAGCCACGCGAATGCGAAGTGAAGCCACGGGACCGTATGGAGGAAGAAGTCAGAGCTACACAATTGTGAGGTTGAGGTCACGCGACTGCATGAAAAGAAATCATAGAACCTCATAATCGCAAAGCATGTTCACGCGACCGTGATGAAGAAGTCATCAGCTGCACGGAAGAATTGGAAATTTCCAGTTTTGGAAAATCCAATCCACATAAAAGCACACCCCAGCCGTCTGGAGAGAATATACTAGATTTTCAACAATTGTTCTTCAACCAATTCATCCTTAGTCTTAGGGTTAACAACTTAGGTCTAGCTTGGGGAGCAAGTTCATCCTCCAACACCATTGGAGTGAAGATTGGAAGATTTTATTATAAAATCTTTAGTTCCTTTCTTCAACTCTTGCTTTGTATTGATAAATCTATTAGTGTGTTGGTTGATTTGATATTTGGATATTGTGTTAGAAATAAATAATATTTGGGTATAATTCCTTATCTTGTACTTTTACAATTTATCACATATTCTCTAGTTTGTGAATTGGGTCTTTGAATCTCTAATTAATCTTGTGCTTGAATTGATTCTAAAGGTAGTGATCAACCCGTGGACTTTCCCCTTTTACCTTGATTTGGCTTGAAAGAGTGGATTAAGGTGGGGAAAGATTGATTAGCACTAACTTGAGGCTCTAACCCTCATTTAAGGAATTAGCTAAAAAATAGTAATTCTAGTGTTGCCATTATTGGAAGAGCTTTGTTAACACTTGACTAGATTCGAGAGAACTAGTTGGGGTATATTTACCGATGGTCGAAGGATGTTGGTGAATTATCGACACTTCTAAGGTTGTTTCATCTGACCTATGATTAATCTAACTTATATTTGGTAGATTTGTAATGGATCGTATGAATTTGAAGTAATATCCATTCCCAAATCTCCCTTGCAATCCTTGCGTTAGGAAGAGTTGGTCAACCTTGCAATTGCAACATTGCTTGTGTTTCCGACTACAAACCCCCCAATCATTTTACTTATTTATCTCTTTGAACTTGAATAAGTTGCTCTTATTCTTTATTAGCTCAATTGTGATTACATTGTTCTCTTTGGGTTCGACCCTGACATCCGTTGGGAATTATAAATGTGTTTTGCTTAACAGTCGCTGATACCTCCAACTTCAGAGAGCACGTTTGAGCATTATCAAAAATGGTGCCATTGCCGGGGAATAATTTGGCGTATTGAATTAGTTTAGAATTTGAGTTTACTTACTCTAGTTCAATTTTGTGAATAGTTGTTTTTATTTTTTATCTTATTTATTTTGTTGATTGAATCCATGGTATCTCGGAATGATAGAAACTGCGATGGTTAGACCCTGCATTATAAGAAGCCTTGTTCTTATTGTGGAGGGCCCTACATTTGGTGGAATTGTAAAACTGGTCC